>JANBXA010000391.1:15660000-16260000 GCA_030556225.1 Cricetiscus sungorus
CTTGAACTATGTATCCGAGGATGATATTGAACTCTTGAACTTCTCGGCAAAGCATGAACCACCACCCAGCTTGCTTTGGTTTATTTTGAGGCAGGGTCTCACACTGTTATGTAGCCCAAGCTAGGTACCCTCAGCAGCCCCTCCTTCAAGCCTCCGCGGAGGACCCCTGCAAAATGAGGCAGGGAAAGTAAGTATTTGGATTACCATTGCTACTGTTTCTATGGCCTGCCAACCCCTCTGAGATCCTCTTATCCACCAACCTGTTAGGGACATCTCTGAGACAGCAGGCAACAGTCACGGTGTGAGGATGAGATTAGAAGAGGGATGGCTAGGGGTTCGAAGAGAGAAGACCCTCAGTGACACACATCCTCCTCCCATTGGCCCTGGCACCCCGAGATCTGTGGTCAACACGGAGGCGCCTAGTGCTGCCTCACTGTCTGGGAGATGGCGCCACCTTCAGGTAGCCGGGAGCGCTGCTGCCCTCACACCCGACGCAGCTCCTGGAGTAGCCTGCTTCCTTGCTGGTTCCACAGCGCACTGCAGGGTCCCAGCGACTCCCAAAAGGTCTGTGGATTCAGTAGATTGGAAATACTCCTTGGACGTGCTTAGTGTGCGTCTTCCCTGAGTCTGACTTGAGTTGATCCTGAACAAGGCTTTAGGGAAGGAGTGTGTGTGTGTGTGTGTGTGTGTGTGTGTGTGTGTGTGTGTGTGTGTGTGTGTGTAGTGGGGAAGAGGAGAGATAGAGACAAAGATGCAGGCTTTAGGGAAGGAGTGTGTGTGTGTGTGTGTGTGTGTGTGTGTGTGTGTAGTGGGGAAGAGGAGAGATAGAGACAAAGATGCAGGCTTTAGGGAAGGAGTGTGTGTGTGTGTGTGTGTGTGTGTGTGTGTGTGTGTGTGTGTGTGTGTAGTGGGGAAGAGGAGAGATAGAGACAGAGATGCAGATTCTCCTGAAACTTGGACGCTGTGGTGGCCAGGGGAATTTTAGGGCAGCTAAAATTCCTCTTACGGGAAGCATCAAATGACCCTTTCCCAGGGCTCACCTAAGACCATCGAAAAACACAGATGTTTACATTACAATCTATTACAGTAGCAAAATCACAGTTATGAAGTAGCAGTGGAAATGACTTTATGGTTGGGATCATCACAACATGAGGAACTGCGTTAGAAATGGTTGTTGAGGCTTTAAGAAGGTTGATAACCTCTGTTTTAGAGGGAGAATGACAGCTTTTATTTATTTATTTATTTATTTATTTATTTATTTATTTATTTATTTATTTTTGAGCTTGTCCTGGAACTCACTCTGTAGACCAGGCTGGCCTCGAACTCACAGAGCTCCATCTGCCTCTGCCTCCTGAATGCTGGGATTAAAGGTGTGTGCCACTGCCTAGACAGCCCATGGGACCTCTAACAGTGGAACCAGTATTTATCCCTAGTGCACAAATGGACTTTGGGGGCCCATTCTCTATGAAGAGATACTATTTCAGCCCAGATACATGGAGAAGGGCCTAAGGCCTCCCTTAGAGGATGTGACAGACTTTGATGATCCCTCATGGGAGGTCTCACTATCCTTGGGGAATGGATGGAAGGTGGATTGGGGGGGGTCAGTGGAGGGCATGGAAGGATGGGAGGGAGAGGGAAAGGGGAGATTGATGTAAAACAAGATTGTTCTTAATAAAAATAAATAAGAAAGATCTTGTTGTGTTATCCATGCTGGCTTGAAAAATTATAATTTCCAGGCCCGTTTCTCCCAGATGCTGGTATTGCAGGTAAAAGCCTCCATGTTTGGGCATGGTGGGCAAGGTGGACAGCAGAAAGACCAGGGAGGCAGCTGCAGAAGTTTCCAGGGAGAAAAGAAATGACAGCGTGGGAAGGGGAGAAGGCAGACTTCAGATGTGAGTCCTTTCACTCCTTTGGAAGGCAGGAAGAGCACAAGTCTTTTTATGCATATTTCTTATGTGTCAGTCTTTAAAAACTTCAGGCCGTTACATGTATATTGGTATAAAATCTAGAGCAGCAGTATACATAGAATTTATAAATACAAAATATGGTAGATACTAAAAAATAATCTGATACAGGTTCAGAGACCAAATGAATTAATTCATACTTGCAACTTACTGAACATTATGTAAAAAGCTGGGTGTGTAGCTCAAATGCTATAATATTTGCCTAGCATGGGCAAAACCATGGGTTCCAGAGCTCAGGAACACACACACATACACACGCACGCACGCACGCACGCACGCGCACACACACACACACACACTCAGTAAGTTGCCATAGACTGTTTCCGAAAGAAAACAGCCCACTGTCATTTCCTGCCTTCCATGCTCCTGTAGAATTAGCCATGTCCCTGTCAGAGACGGTGTCTTGTCCTTACCTCCTAAACCTGAGTTTACAAGTCAGTGCTTCTGTGTGACTTCTAAGGCTGGGTCATGACATGCTGTTCACTCTGCTGGCAGGAACAGTCACTCAGAGGTCTGTGCTCCTTCCTCCAGCCCCAGGAAATCCCAGCTAGCTACAGGCATGGGCTACAACAGCCTGAGGCCAAAGGAGCTGCAGCCTCTGCTAAAAGCATCCCTGGCCAGCAGCTTCCAAAGGGAGGTCCTGGCTACTGTGCATTGGATTGCATCGGTTTGGACCACTGCAAGCTGACCCACACACTCCGAGTCTTATACTCCGAGTATAATAATGACTGCTTTTCACAACTTAAGTTTCAGGCTTGGTGGGTAAGGTGCTTGCCACATAAGCCTGAAAACCTGGATTTGAACCCCCCAGAACCCACATAAAGAGGTAGACATGGGGGGCTGAAAAAATGGCTCAGATGTTAAGAGCACTGGCTACTCTTCCAGAGGTCATGAGTTCAATTCCCAGCAAGCACATGATGGCTCACAACTATCTCTAATGAAATCTGGTGCCCTGTAGCAAGATATTCACCTTGTCTGCACCTGTGGCTTAGGCCATGCCCATTGGGGTGGAGACAGGGCTGGATGGGAGCTGGGAGAAAAGGCTGGGAAAGGGTTGGGCCGCCCCTTTTGGTGGTGGACGCTGGAAGGCTTAGGATCCGGTGGAACCCGCCGTGTACATCTTCCTATGTTGTGAGTTATTTCTCCCTTAATAAACTTCTGTTAGGCCTAATTGTTTATCCTGATCCTTATTAAACTGCAATAGTGCCCTCTTCCCTCTTCTGATGTGCAGGCAAACATACAAGTAGAACATTGTATACATAATAAATAAAGTCTTAAAAAAAAAAAAAAAAAAGGCAGGCATGGTAATACACCCAGTGCTACTACACTGAGATGGGAGGTCGAAACAGGGAATCCCCAGAAGCTCATGGGTCAGTTAGCCTGATGTACGTAACAGGGACCAACAAAAAGACTCTCTCAAACAGCATGGAAGGCAATGATCAACACACAAAGTTGTCCCGACCACCATACATGAATCATGAACCATGGTGACTATGCCCTGTGTGTTCGTGTTTGTGCACATGCGTACATGTGTGCGTGCACGAGCATACACACACACACACACACACACACACACACACACACACACAAATGCACACAAATTTCAGGGTGGCTTTTTGTGCGGCAATTGAGAAGCAAACCAGCTTCTTTATATACATTGGTGGCTTTGTCCAATCTTTCTGTGAAGGAACCAAGTGTCCCCAGCGGGCCATCCAAGTTAAAGAGGGAGAGGAAGAAAGAAGGGTTAGTGTCTGGGGAGAAAAGAGAAAAGGTCTCAGGTTGGAGGAGGGGCCCAGCCTTAGGACCCCCATTTTATCAGCCATTCTGGAAGGACACTGGAGCCCAACTATGGCATGCCTCTGAACCCACTGCTCCACCTTACGTCGCTCTAGATGATTCTGGCTTCTGTTGCTTATAATCTTTTTGGCTCCAGCAGGAAGCAGAAATAAGAGTGGCAGCTCTCATTTCTGGGTCTTTGGACCCTAGCGTTTGGTCACATTTGGGTTGGCATCTTCTGAAACAGGAACATGCCTGTGTGAACCTGCCCCTGCCTCACTATGGTAACAGGAAATGCCCTATGACCTTAGGCAAATCTCCTTAACTCTACTGTGCCTGGGCTTGTCCAGCTGTAGAACAAGCAGATGGTTCTGAGATGGTCTGTGGGGGTTGAAATGATGGCTGTGTGTTGTGAGTTCGATGCCCCTGTGGAGCTGCTATTCCTACAGAAAACTAGTGTTCAGGTCTGTGGCGCTCTAAGCCAGAGAACACACTTACGCTGAGAAACGGAGCAGCAAGGCCAGGATGCAACTTGGCAGGAAGGAAGGAAGGAAGCTGATTTGTTAGGTGCATACGGAAGACATATTGAACAAAGCCCAGATGGGCAGAAAGGTGCTGAGAACATGCCCTAGTGCTGGCTGAGTCTTGAAACACCCTGGAGCTTCAGTTTCCTCATCTATAATTCATTTCCTAAGCATTTCCGCAGGTCTATTGACTGCCATGGCTCAGAAGCGAGGCAGCCACAGACTCTGTTCAAGCTTCAAGGTGGGGCTTCCTTCTTCACCTTCCCCACCCCCAGTCCTCCTCACTCCCCCACTCCGGTTGAGGTGCTCCTGAAAAGGGGGGGGTCCTTTCCAATATGTTTCACCACATCAATTACCCAGAGCCCGAAGGCAATGAGAAAGAGGAGTGGTGGCAACTACCTTTTTCCATTTCCTATCAAACCAGAATTTCATTAGACTTTCAAAATTCATTTGTATGCTGGCAGTGGTGGAGCATGCCTTTAATCCCAGTACTTGAGAGGCAGAGGCAGGAGGATCTCTACGTTTAAGGCCAGCCTGATCTACAGGGCAAGTTCCAGGACAGCCAGGACGACACAGAGAAGCCCTGTCTCAAAAAACAAAACAAACAAAAACAACAAAATTATATTTGTAGGATTGGGCTTATAGTAGGCAAGATGCTGGGTTCTGATCTCAACAGAAACATGCATTATGTGTGTGCATGTGTGCGTGCGCGCATGTGCGTGCACGAGAGATAGGGGGGGAGAGGGAGGGGGGCAAAGGGACAAAGGAAGGAGACTGTGTCCAGGAGAGGGAGGCCAAGGCCCAAGGGCTACTAGAACTATTATTCTAGGAATTGTGGGTGACAGCAGCTGGGAGATGAGCAAGGAACTGGGTCAGAGTGACATGTGCTTTCCTGAGAATTTAAGCCTGCTGGCTTTAAGCACAGGTCTCGATAGCTACCAAGAACTTTGCTAAACTGAAGTCTCAGATCCGCCACATTATTCTGGGGCTTTTTTGTTTTTGACAAGGTCTCAGTCTGTATCCCTGGCTGGCCTACAACCCTATAGACAAGGCTGGCCTGGCCTCCAATGGACAGATCCTGTCTGCCACCTCTGCCTCCTAAGATTAAATACTCAGCTATTCTGGGGCTCTTAAGAATGAGAATCTGGAGGTGATTGAGGGATTTACAAAAGTGATTCCATCTGTTTTTAGGGGCTGAGAAGACAGCATTGGCTGCTCTTCCAGAGGACCCAGGTTCAATTCCCAGCACACATTTGTAGCCCACAACCTTCTGTAACTCCAGTTCAGGGAATCTGACACACATGATGTATAGACATACATGTAAGCAAAATACTCATATACATATAATACATATAATACATTATAGCATTTTAAATCCATATTAGCCATGTGGCTGACTTTTGATGCCTGCATTTCTGGTTGCCTGCTTGACAAGCTGCTGTTTCCTCCTGGTAACAGAAACCCAGTTTTGTCTACACAGATGAGGCAGGCTGATCTTGAACTCAGAAATCTGCCTGCCTCTGTCTCGTAGGGCTGAGATAAAACATGGTGCACCACTGTGCCCCAGCTTCTCTAGGCTCTGAAGGAGCAGATGGTAAGATACTCTGCGAGCGGAAAGCCCATCTCCAGCCTTAAGGGGAACCATGGGCTCTAGAACTAGCCATGTGATGGGGGATAGCCTTCTGTATATGTTTCTCTTACTGGTTGTTTGGCCAATAGCCAGGCAGGTACCATAGGTGGGGGGACCAGACCAGGAGAAGGCTGGGGAGAGGCAGGCAAAGGGAAGTCACGGTAGGGATGCCATGTAGAGAACAGAAAGACAGGACGTGCCAGGCATTTTCGGTTAAGATAAGGCCATAGATTAGTAGTTATGGGTTAATAATTAAGCCAGCCAGCCAGCTGGGCGGTGGTAGCACACATCTTTAGTCCTAGCACTTGGGAGACAGAGACAGGTGGATCTGTGAGTTCAAGACCAGCTGGTCTACATGAGCTAGTTCCAGGACAGGTTCCAAAGCCACATAGAAACCCTGACTCAAAAAACCAAAAATAAAATATAAATTTAAAAAAAGACAGAGATAGTCAATAAGAAGCCCTAGCCATTGGCCAACAATTTTATAATTAATATAGCGTTTGTGTGTTTATTTAAGGCAAAGCAGCTGTGGGACCAGGCACGACAGAAACCTCCATCTTCAGCCATGTAATATTCATGGTTCACAAGACACAGAAATAGTCTGGATATAATCTTATGGGATCTGTTAACACAGGCAAAGGTGAAAGCAAGGCCAGAAGTCTATCTTCCCATTGTTTGCTCTGGGAGTGGGATGTGACCCAGGGCAGCTCATGGACCAAAGGTAGCCTAAGGAAAAGGCCCACGTGCCTAGGCAGAGCAGGAAGCATTTTTGCTGACTTACTTTATTTCATGTGTATTGGTGTTTTGCTTGCATGTATGTCTGTATGAGGGTGTTGGATCCCCTGGAACTGGAGTTTCAGACAGTTGTGAGCTGCCATGTGAGTGCTGGGGATCAAACGTGGGTCCTCTGGAAGGGCAGCCAGTGCTTTTAACCACTGAGCCGTCTTCCCAGCTCCTGTTGCTCTTTTTAGACAGCCTGGGTCTCTCTATGCAGCCCTGGCAGTCCTAGAACTACCTATATAGATCAGGCTGGCCTTGAACTCATAGAGATCCTTCTGCCTCTGTCTACTGAGTATATCACACCTGGCTGATTGTATTTTGAGACAGTCTCACTACTACATACAAGTTAGCCTTGAATTGTGATCCTTCCAGCTTCAGCCTCCTTGGTGCTGGTATTAGTTGTGTACTGTCACACCAGCAAGAGCTTTGTTCTTAAGAAGGTGGTTGAGCAATGCTTCAAACCCCAACACTGCCACTGAGTCTTCCTATCCTGAGACCAGCCTGCAGACACTTCAAGGGCACGGGCTCTGTTGCAAGTATTCTCAGTGCCTGCACATAGCTGCACATGGCAGCTCACAACTATCTGAAACTCCAGTTCCAGGGGATCCAACACCCTCATACAGACACACATGCAAGCAAAACACCAATACACATGAAATAAAATGTCAGGCACTGAGGTGATCAAAAAATATTTGACTAAATTTAGAATAAGTAAGTCATGTCTGTGTGTTGGTTGAGTTTTCTGTTGCTTGTATCCAAAGAATCCGCCATGGTTATGTCTCACCAGGTCTGAGACCTTCCAAAGGACGGAAAAGGGTCTGGGTACTGGTGAGGCCTGTGCCCCACAGACCCAGGTACAAGGTATGAGAAGACACTGCCCTGGACTGGTCTCTCTGCCTGTAAGAGCTGAGACGAATTTGGCAGCTCTATTTGGAAAGAGTCCAAGGCAGCTGGTAAGACTCAAGACAGGCCACTCCAGCAATCAATCTTACACCAAAGGATGCCTAGAAGCAAACAGAGGGACGCCAGCAAGTGCTACCGCTAAATTCTTCATGAGGTGTACAGAACTTGTGACATAAGCCAACCCCATCTCTCCCAAACCAGGAAATTTCAACCCCGTCATCAGGTCTCAATTCTGAGTGTGGCAGCCATGACGGTACGGAGCATGGCATGAACGGCTTCACACAAGCAAAGGAGAGCACGAGACCTAGAGAGCTGTGTGGTTTGAAGGCAAACGGCCCCATCAGCGCATGTGTTTTAATGCCTGGTCCCTATTGGTGGGACTGTTTGGGGAAAGATTAGGAGGCGTGGCCTTGGAGGAGGTGTGCCACCAGGGGTGGGCTCTGAGGTTTCAAAAGCCCATGCCATGCTCAGTCTCTGCTCCCAACTAAGCATAAAGATGTAAGCTCTCAGCTCCTGTCCAGTGTCAGCTTGCTGCCATGCTCCCTGCCACGATGGTCATGGACTCGCGCTATGAAACTGTTAAGCAAGCTCCTAGTCAAATGTTTAAAAATTGCCATGTGTCCCTTCACAGCGAATAGGACAGTTAAACACAGAAACATAGGCAGCTTGCTCTGGGGACACTGTAAGCGTTGACAATAGCCCATTGTGAACTCAGATTGTTTTTAATCTTCAGAAGCTGGGGGAGTGGGGGTGACTTCTCAGTCTCGAGATGACATGCAGGAGGAACACACATGGAGATCTACTTGGCTGGATGAGAGGGCCCAAAGCACCCATCTGTCTGTAAAGAGGGTACAAGAATAAAGAAAAGTGCAGGGTGGAAGGGCTGGGCCAAAACACACAGACTCAACAAGACCCCAAAGGAGCATTGTGCCCTCTGTCCCAAGTCACTACCCAGCACACTTCCCTACTATGGGCACTCTGCCTGGCTGGACCTCGTCTCATGGTGGCACCGTGGTTCCCACCAAGCAGAGGCTCCCAGAGGCACTGCTGGCGGGCAAGGACGGAAGATTCTGGGGCCGCACAAGAACCGCTCACTGAGAGTGGACCCGAAGGTCCCCATGCTAAGTAGTGGCCACAGCTCAGTGGCCTCCAGAAGCTGGAGGTTTATAGGGAGAAGGAAGCTGCTCTTCCCAAGCCCTTCCTGTTTCCCCGGTGACCCCAGACCAGAGCTGGACTGGACAGGGTTGGTTCCCAAGGGAGGTAAGAGATTGAACACAACAGCAAGTGTGAAAATTAAATCGAGATATTTAATAGACAGTGCAAACCATAATTTCATCTGAATATAAATGTATGCACATGTTTCCAATGAGTTATCTATCAATTATCACAAACAGCAATGAGGACCTTAGAGCTATGTTAGAAAACTGGATAGCTGGAATTTAATTCTAACAATCTTATTTGCTCTCAAGAGAATACATCCATCCCTGATCCGTGTTACAACTCCAAAGCCCAGGGAGCAGGAGTGACAAGGGCCAGGATGATAAACATGTGGGTGGGGAGGGGGAAGTACACAGGTGACAGACAGAAACACAGCTCTTGAGGAAACCAAAATCAGATGTGCTATTACAGCTAAGGACGAGGAAAAGCCTATCTATGGCTTTTAAAAAACGACTTTTCTGCCAGTACCATACACGTCTTACGGGGAGATGTGCGACAAGTCAGCTGACTGAAAGGATACGGGCTACATTTCCAGATCATTTCAACTGCAAGTGGCCGACCCTTTCCGTGGAGGATTCAGCAGTGGAGTTAGCGTAGTCCAGAAGCTCAATGTTGGATTTGCAAATACAGTTTATTTTACAGAAATTCAACATTATAAACAGCAGGCACCTCCCTCCCGCCCACCCTCCCCCCACCCGCCCCTGGGCACAGACCATGCTATGCGAGAGTGAGCAGATGCGGCCTACTGCTTTGGGTGAGAGTTAAGCAATGGAGGCTGCCTGCACCGCGTCCTGCCTGCCCTGCGCACGCACACGCCTGCCCATCGCACAGGCCACCAGAGTCTGTCTGGGCCCAGCCTATGCTGGACCAGTTACATGGATCCGGCCCAGTTCTCCAATTCCTTCATGTCGTCGTCTTCCTCTTCCTTCTTCTTGACTGTGTGGAGACAGAAGAGGTGGTTTTTGAAGGCTGGCTGGGAGCGGGGGCTGCACCCCACTGTGTACGCGCACAGCCCTGTCCTGCAGCTAGCTGCCACCCAGATTCAGGAAACCAGACACACCTTCCACCAAAACTCCCCTCAGCCCTCAGGAGGGCCGCCACACCAGGAGAGCCTGTTTTACACTGAAGGCCCCTCTGTCCTAAAGCACCCAGGGTTGGCTGGGGGGAAAAGCAAGATCATCTCTCCCGAGAGATGCAGTCCTTGCCAAGTTGACTCCATTTGGAGTCAGTCGCTGGAGCCAGGCTTTGCTAGGCTGCCTCTGTTAGCCACTGACTGGCCAGGGGCCTCTCTTTACCATGGCAGAGGGACAGGGTCACACCCTGTTCACACCCTGCTGGCAGGCCCTTGTCTCCACTCCAGATGGGCAGTTTTGTCTTTCTGGGAGCACGTGGGAGGAGAAGAGGGAGAAAATGCAGGCAGGAAACTACGGCTTTACAAAGCAGGTCTCCAAACCAGCCAGAGCCGGTTCCTTCCAGAGAGCACATACATAGCACAGGGTCCTAGATGGAGCCAAGTCCTAAGTCCTCATACCTCTGCACAGTGCCTAGAACTTTCCCTTATTAGGGGATAAGAAAAATCATTCTAGAACAGAGGCTCTTAGTCCCCACTCCCAACCCCACAGCAGCAATGCCTGAAAGCATTGTAGGCAAGGGCTCCTTAACTGGTGGGGAGAAGTCAGGGCTGTCCTGTAAGACAGCCTCACTGCAAGCCCCAGAATTATCTGGCCATGTCAGCAGTGCCGAGGTTAGGAAATCTGCTCTGCAAATGACACCAGCATCATGGTCATCACAGCACATCCTCTTTGGCTCAGAACCCAAACTGAAGTCAATTGTCCATGAGATCACCCCTTCTCACGGTGCCAAGGTGTGTCCCAACTGTGGGCATACTCACCAGGTTTGGATGGTAGGGCTACAGAGGGGACATTTGGTAGAGGGACTGTTTCGGGCCCACTGATGTCCAGCAAATTCTTGTCTAGCTCCTCCTGTTCAAGTTCCTCCAACTCTGCCAAGAGCTCGTCCTGCAAAAGGAAGTGTGGTGAAACCCTCCCTCCAGCCATTCCTCCCCTTGATGCCCAGTGAACCTTCTGAGGAGGCCACAGGTTATGTATGTATCTGGGGTCCTTCCTATGAGCTTTTTGGGTGGAGGGACTATATCTTTCATGCCTTTGCAGGGGGAAATACTGGAATCTGAACCCAGGATCATGCATATGCTAGGCAATGCTCTACCACTGAGATGCATACCCAGACTCTTTTTTTCCCTTCTTAAAGTTTTGAGATGGGTTCTGGCTGTTGCCCAAACCAGCCTTACACCTCCTGTGGTCCAGGCTTCTTGTTCTCCTGCCCCAAACTCCTGAGTTGCTAGGTTACAAGCCTGCATCATCAACCCAGCGCCATTCTTTTTGTTGTTGTTGTTGTTTTGAGATTTTATATTAAGTATATGGTGTTTTGCCTACATTTCTGTCTGTGCATCAGGCGCATGCAGTACCCTCAAACAGAAGGCATCAGATCCCCTAGGACTTGGAGTTACAGAGAGTTGCTAGCTGCCAAGTGAGTGCTCACACCCTCTTCTGGCCTCCAGGGGAACAAGGTATGCACATGGTGCAGATATACATGGGCAGGCAAAACACCCTTCAGCATAAAATCAAAATTATGTTTTCTTTCTCTTCTTCTTTTTTGAGACTAGGTCTCACTGCTACTCTGGCTGTGCTGGAACTCTCTACGTAGACCAGGTTAGCTTCTGCCTTTTGAATGATGGGATTAAAGGCACATACTACCATGCCAAGCACAAAGTACATATTAAAAATTAAAATAAAATTCAGAATCCAAGGAGGTGCACATTATGCCTGCTGACATCTGGAGTGGACACACTATGTTGACATCCAAGCCTGAAGTTTGTCACTTGAGAGACTCATGCGATCTTCAAGAAACCACTCACCTCATCAAACTCTTCCCCAAAGCCTACAGGTTTGGAAATAGCTGTGGAAATCTCCTCTGCAAGTTCTTGCTGGTCAGCAATGTCCTGCATTAACTCGTCCACTTTATCAATGTCCCTTGAAATGAAATGAAGAGGTTCTCACATTAGCTAAGAATGGTCTGAGGCAGGAACAGAAGCCCTGTGGCATGCCAGTAACTCTTCCTGCGCAAACTGCCTGTTATTACTGCCTTCCTCCTTCCCCTCAGAGCTGGGAATCAGAGCTGCTAGGACAGCTCAGCCAGTTATGTGCTGTGTAAGCCTGGTGGCCAGAGTTCTTGCCCCAGAACCCACAGAAAGGTGGAAGGAAAGACCCGACCCCCACAGCCACACAGGCATGGGCGCACACACTCAAATGAATGCAAAATTGGAAATCACAGAATCAAGCAGATGGAAATCCTTAGACAGCACTCAGTGAAGCACTGAAGGAAAGCAGGCTTAGCACCGAGTGGAGTCAAGGACCCTCCACCTCTACCCCAGATCTGTAAACAGAGCTGAGACCACAGGACTTTAACTCTAGTGCCAAGACCTCTTCTTCAAGCCCCAAAGCAACTCTAAACAGGACACGGTAAAATTCACAAACACAAAACAGAGCCCCACCCTTCCCTACTCAAACACCTATGAGGTCCCAAAGGAAAGGCAAATGCCTGCGTTTTATACACTGCGTATCACAGTTATTCAAGATGGTCTGTGTGCTTCAAAACATATACACTACTTACTATCCATTGTGCTAGATGTCTGGGGAACCTAAAATTAAGGGATGCAGCCTTTCCCTAACAGCACATTCCCATACCTCATGTATGTGAGGGCAATGCTTTCACATCTCTTGTCCCTAGAGCAAAGAGTAGCAAATTTTCCCAGCCCACTAATAAATATTTTAATGTGATTATAGAGACTGTTAAAAAAATCAACAAAGCAGCTCCAGACAGTATGCAAATGAAGGACATGGCCGCTATACATCTTGGGCCATAGGTGGCACTCTGCCAACCCCTGAGCTGGACATGGCTGAGCAGCCAAAGCAACAAGTGCTCCAAGTCCCCCTCTTGTCAGCTGAAGTGTCAAAGAACTAAAATGAAAGATCCCTGTCCTTTACAACTGGGCCACTGGCACGGAACCATCGACAGGGAGAGAAGAGCTGCTGAGGACAGAAGCAGAGGGCAGCCAAGACAAAAAAGTCCCCCAAAGCCGAACAGACTCAAAACCCTGGGAGGAAGCACACATGGGAGAACCCAATCCCACCCCCACCCCCCACACCTCATCCCACCCCCAACCCCCCCCACCCTCCCCACCTCATCCCACCCCAACCCCCTCACCCCCCACCCTCCCCACCTCATCCCACCCCAACCCCCTCACCCCCCACCCTCCCCACCTCATCCCACCCCCAAACCCCATCCCACCCCCAACCCCCTCACCCCCACCCCCCACACCTCATCCCACCCCAACCCCCCCACCCTCCCCACCTCATCCCACCCCCAACCCCCTCACCCCCACCCTCCCCACCTCATCCCACCCCAACCCCCCCACCCTCCCCCACCTCATCCCACCCCCCATCCCCCACCTCATCCCACCCCCCTAACCCCCCCACCCCTGCTCAGCACAGGCAGCATCCATCTCTAGCACAGTCTAATGACCAGAGGTGACTGAGAAGACCTTCTAAGAACTGTCCAACTTAACTGCCTGTCAGCAAAACAATTTCTCCTTCCACTCCTGAGCTCTTGGGGAAACAAAGGCAGCAGGACACAATTCCCTCAGAAGCCCCAAAGAGGGAGCCTCGGCCTCAGCAACGCCCCCTTCCAGATGCCCCATCCCAGCAATGGCACGCACATGTTGTCGTGGGCAGCCTTCATGGCCTTGGCAGCGTAGCCCATGTTCTTGAGCACCTCTGTGTTGGTGTTGGCATTCTCCAAGGCCTCCCGCTGGAACTCGATGGTTGACAGGGTGCCATCGATCTGTGCCAGCTGCTTCTCGTACCTCTTCTTGCGCTTCAGAGCCTGCAGGGCCGCTGGAGGGAGGAAAGAAGACTTGAGCACATCTGGCATGGTGTGTGGTGAGGACACTGAGCCCTTCTCCCAAATGCACTGCACACACCTCAGCTGTTGCCTCCTCTGTAAGAGCTAATCTAATAACATCTTCTCCCAGGAGTGCATTCAGTCTTCTAAGAAAACGCATAAAGTTCACACACCTCACCATGCAGACAGGAAGAAGCACCCAAACACAGTAACCGCATCTGTTGCAAAACCGCATCTGGACAGGTTCCCAGAGGAAGAATGCATTCTGGGATCAAACCATAGTTCACAGACACAGGTAAGTGGCTTAGCTTCCCTGCTAGGTTGACTGTGAGGAGACGGGCTAACATACAGAGCAGCCTATCACGTTAGAAAAGAGGATAGCACACCGGAAAAAACAACCCTGCTGGCTCTAATTATTATAAAGCACCATTGTGGTACCATTTCACACCAACTAAATGACAAAAATAATAAATGGCTTGACAAACACTAGATCAGTTTGGTTAAAATGCTATGTCACAAAAAGCCAACAGTTCTGCAAATTGTTATAGTTCTGAAAGTACAGTGAGAATGGTGCACCGCATAAAGATATTTTCTTGCTCTCTGAGCCAGTAATTTCTGTCTGTAACTTAACTAAACAAAACTAAAAAGTCTTATGTCTAATGATGGCTAGTACAGCATTCTTTAGAACAGAAAACACATAAAGACAACTGAACATGGGGCTCCTGCCATGAACAAATCTGGAGTTTAGCCATTTGGTCAATCAATGGCCATTTGCTCTGTTAGCTCTCAGCCTATGTAGAGAGAGATCATTTTGTCTGAGATCCAGTCAAGGCAAGCATTCCAATAAGATTAATCTGTGGCAAAGCTGGCCACAATCCACAATCCCCCACAATCCAGGCTCCTTCCCTTTACAATCTCAGAAAGGTAGCCTGGCAGGCTTAGGCAGAAGGAGCAGCTGCACTGGACTGGGCTGGGTCAGGGAAGCTGCGCACACTTGCACTCATGCATGCACACTCCCTCATCCAGGAGGTGTGCACCAGTGCCATCCACGCACACGCAGGCTGCAGGTGACAGTCACCTCCTCTACAGGCGTGGTTTCTCTGTATGTCACGAAGGCTAACACATTCCTTCCACTTCCAGTTGTCCACCCTACAACCTACAGACACATGCTTCACAGGGTAGTTATGAATTCCCTACATAAACTGTAATGTTACTGCTAACGCTATAAAATTACTTTTTTGTAATTCAATTGCACACGTCTCCGTTGAGAACTCTGTAGACGACTGTGCCCAGGGTCTGAAGCAGCTAAAGAAACCTGACTATTAGCCGAGGTATCTGTCCCAAGAACCACTTGCCAAGAACAATGGTTTGGCCTCAAAATAATTAGGTCTTTTGGTTTTTGGGACATTTCTGTGTTGTCCTGGCTGTCCTGGAACTTCCTCTGTAGACAAGGCTGGCCTCAAACTCAGAGATCCACCTGCCTCTGCTTCCTAAGTGCTGAGATTAAAGATGTGTGCCATCATAACCAGCATAATTAGATCTTTGAAAGGCAATATTTAAATTGGTTAGGACTGAGGGTATAGTTCAATCCTGGATCCAACCCCTAGCACTGCAGAAAATCCAACTCCCCCAGCCAGAGGAAGAGGATAAAGGTTCTCAATCTGTGAGTCATGACACCTACTGAGGGTCTCCTATCAGATATTTACAACAGTAGTAAAATTACAGTCATGAAGTAACAATAAAAATAATTTCATGGTTGGGGTCACGACAACATGAGGAACTGTATTAAAGGGTCCCAAACCACTGAATAGGAGAACCTGAAACAGATGAGAAGGACAATGTACCTACTGCCCCTCATTAAAGTTTGAAAAGCCACTGACTCTGACTCTGCTCTGACTTAGACCCTTGCAGAACTTGTGCCTGCTGTTGAATCAGCAGCCTGGCAAGGTTTCAGCAGATGAGGAAACCGAGATTCAGAGTGGTTCTACTACTCAGCCAGGGTCTCCAGGCAGCAATTCCCAGAGGGACTGAAACCTGGTGTGGGATCCACAACCATGGTTAGGCCTCCCACTTAATAAAAATAGCAGGCTCTTGCACCCTGGAGGGAGTCACCCACCCAGCAAGAAGTGGCCAAAGTGAATAAATCCAACCACTTTTCTTTAAGTTTTTAAAACTTTTCATAGCTCTCTAGGCCCACACTGCAGCCTCTTATTTCAGGGTCCTGCAGAGGCAAGAGATGGATTTCCTAGTCCTTGTGAACTCTAGCACATGGCTGGAACAGCCACCCTCAGCAACCATGGCAGAAAGCAGGACAACAAGTTATCCCGGGTCTGGGGCCACTTCACTTGTAACAGAAACTTAAAACACCCCCACCCAATCATCCATGACTTCAAGCCTTCATTCACGCCTTCTCAGGCAACACCCTACATCTCGAGGGTGTTCCTTTCTCAGACTCCCCTGCTCCTAACTATTCCCACCACCCAGGACTCAACTGAGAACTGAACCTGTCTAAAAGAGTCAGCAATGGAGCTCCATGTATTTAATCCCCAGTACCAAGAGACAGACAGATGGGCACAGGGACAGATGCACTCAGACACACACACCCTAAAATAAAATGCCTCAAGAATAAATTACTTGGAAGCAAATGCCAATACACCAGGGAAGTAAGGAAGCAAGCTCCAGTTAATGAATGATGACTACCAGTCATCTTTGCAGACCATTATCATCTCTCTAACACATTGGCTGGTAGGCAATTAGTTAGTACATGCCAAGTTGACTCTTGGACTCCATGTGTTTTCATATACAAATGTTCCTATCCTAGCATTTAAGGTAGCTATGTAAGGTGTGCTGCATTTTTTATTTAATGATACTGTTCATTTACAATGGGCTTATCAGCGTGACAGAGGAGCATATGTTCTACGTAGGAGTGTCCCTGCCTTTTTTTTTTGGTTCATACAATAGCATCGTTTGCAAGTCCCTCACTGTAAGGTAATCATGCAAAAAGTAGGGGAAGCTCCCTGAAAATACCATGGTCTCCAGGGTCACCCTCTTGTTGCAGGCTTATAAAGTTCATTCCAGAAAGCAGTGGATTCCCCAGGCTGGGGTCTGGCAGGGACTATGAATTGTTTTTCCTCCTACCTCATGTCTAACCTGTATTTTTCAAGTACCTGACATCTCTAAAAAGAAAGGGCAAATTCTAAGAAACCCCTAAGATATATTTCACAAGAACAGTAATCCTGTCAGGCCGTGGTAGTACATACATTTAGTCCCAGCACTCTGAGGCAGAGACAGGCAGATCTCTGTGAGTTCAAGGCCAGCCTGGTCTACAGAGTAAGTTCCAGGACAGGGTCCAAGCTACAGAGAAACCCTGTCTCGAAAAACCAAAAACAAACAAAACACCAAACCAAAACAAAACCCAGTAACCCTGAAGAGTGCCATTTGGTCAGCATTTGGTCCACAAGAACGTGTGTGGACACAAGGATCATAGGACTTCATTTCCTACGCCTTACAAATGTGGGGCACTGCTGTGGAGGACAACTGAGGGGAAGCAGGTGCTCCCGTGGGCCAAGTGACACCCTTCCTTCTGAATACTGTCCAAGTAAAACTCCCTTCTTCCCACCAGATGTCAACCTGGGCAGAGAGTTTAAGTCAGGGCCTTTCTTTTTTGGTTTTTTGAGACAGGGTTTCTCTGTGGCTTTGGAGCCTGTCCTAGAACTAGCTCTTGTAGACCAGGCTGGTGTTGAACACAGAAAGATCTGCCTGCCTCTGCCTCTGCCTCTGCCTCCCAAGTGCTGGGATTAAAGGCGTGTGCAACCAATGCCTGGCTGACAAGGCCTTTCTTATACTATAATTCAGGCTGGCTTGGAATTCACTGTAGGCCAGGTTGGCCCTAAACTCTCAACAATCACCATACTCAGCCTCCTAGGTGCTAGGATTATAGGTATAAGCCACCATACCCAACTCTAACCAGATTTCCAACCAGACTAGTTGTCCTAAGAAGCCAAAGTCCACAGAGCCCAAACCCAGGATTTACGTAAATAAATGCAAACTGGCTTGTAAGGACTTGCCAACCTTCCCAAATTTGGGGTGGTTGTATTAAAGAAATAGCTTCCAGGCTAAGAACAGCTGTTCATAAGAGCCAACTCTTCAAAGAGGAAGGAAGTATCCAAAGAAATTCATCTTTAGCCACAAAACTCAGTGTCATTTGTAAACACACTGGCTTTAACAGCAAAAATTTAACCCTGCTAACAGAAGTTTACGAGGTTGTTTTTAGATGAGAAAAAGTCTGTGGAATCTCCATATTTAATTATGCCCTTGCCAGTTCCAAGAGAGTAATTACAGCAGCAATTACAGAATCTAATAACCAGCTTTATTGGCTCTGAAAGCTGAAGCAAAAGCAACTGCAACCATGTTGAAATAAACATTGGTCTCCAGACAGTTGCTTCATTAGACCCTCCTAACAGCTATTTAAAAGACAGCATGCAAGAGACACCCAAGAAGCAGAGCAACTAGTAGGGAAGACATTCATTCACCCAGGACTGGAAACCCTTCTACAAGGCATCTGCTGGCAGGGACAACGGAGAATGTGTCAGTTGAGTGTAACTAGGGATGACTTCCTTTCTTCTAGATCAAGATCAACTAGATTCTCCTGGAAGAAGAGGGTCTAAGTGCTGTGATCTGCCCCACATTCAGTACAGGTAAAACAGCTCAAAGCATCTCAATGGACTTGCAGAAAGCATGTCTGCACACTCCCTATGGGCACAGAGAGCCCCAGCATGGAAAAGGAGGGCTCAGGAACCAGCTCATGTAAGTGGATGGCAGTGTCTGCAGTTCTTACAAAAGCCATGATCTACAACCGAAAGCACCCATCAGAAGTGATGACTGGGTAGGGGTAAGAGGTGTGTGTGTACTTCCTTCCTAAATCAGCAAATACCTGCACACTCCAGAGGCTATTTCCCCAAAAAGGCAACACTGTGTCTCTAGCATTAATGAAACTATGAAGAACCCTCAGTAGCTTGAGCATGCATGGCAGAACCACAGCTGGCAGTGAGGCAAAGGCAGCTGAGGGGGCTTGATTCACCTGCCTCTAGCCATCTTTCAAGGGCTCTTGCCTCATTCTGCTGTGAGTGGAGATTCCTGGAGAACCATGAGCTAGGAGACCACAACTAGGCATCCAGCACGGACCATGCGCTTAAAGCAGGTCAGGTGCCCACCTGTCATCAGTCCTATGTATGAGAACAAGACAAGACACAAAGTCAAAATCACAGCCAAAGCTAAAGAAGCCCATCCTTCTGTAGGAGCAGCTATCAGCCAGGAGAGGGTGTGCGAGCCCTTGGAGCTAGAGTTAGGGTGGTCTGAGCCACCCATGTAAGTTCTGTGAACTGAGCTAGCTCTAAGTCCTCAGCAAGAGCTGCATTCTCGACTGTGGAACCATCTCTCCAGCTCCTCTCATTTCATTCCTAAACTCTGCCCTTTGTAAATCTTGTTTAAGGCTGTGCTGACCCATGGAAGAACTGAAAAATGACAGTTTGCTCTCCTAAATCCTCAGTCAGAAGAAAAAGAGGCCAGGCATGGTGGCTCCCTCCAGGCAGATGGGTCAGCGGCAAGGGTACTTGCCAGCAAGCGTGATGATCTAAGTTAGATTCCCTAGGATCCACATGGTGGAAGAAAAGATATCATTTCCTACAAGTTCTCCCCCCCCTCTCTCACACACACACACAAACACACACACACACACAAAACACACCACACATACCTCTCTCTCTCTCAAATAAATGTAATAACATTTTTTTTTTTCAAGTACTCAGAAGCAAAAAAAACGCACCTTTAAAGCCCAGATAGGTTGCTCTGTTTTAGGATCACCTGTGGACCAGTCAGTCTCATTCTGCAACAGCCTTGGAATAATACTCCAACATCATTGTATTTCTTCCCACACAGCTAGGGAGTTCAGGCCAGAAGCACAGACACATTTTCCAAGCAGCCTCATTCTCGTGATATATCTCCCTGCTCCCTAATTTGCTCTCCGTGGCCTGGAGCTAATGCACTCCATTTAGAGATGGTGAAATAAGTACTTGTGTATGACCAGGAAATGGGAGTCCAAAACCCTGCTGACTTCATCAGCAGACACACAGGGAGTACACAGGCAGTACAGTACTCTCTGCAGAGGAAGATTCTAGAGAAAAAGAAGCCTCTTATCTGTGTAACAGACAAAGATGAAAGAAATAAGCCCCACAATAACAACCTCACAGAATGTTGAGCCAACCAGAGGCACTGAGACAGCAGACAGTGTGTTCTATGTACAACTGGAAGAGACACTTACATGGTCCAGCAAACTTAGGATCTGCTGGGTTACGGCACGTTGTAACGGTGGTTTAGGAAGTTCAGGCGGCCAGCTACCAAGTCCAGCTCTACCTTTACTGCCCTGAGCCAATTTCCTAACCTCACTAACCCTTACTGTGACAACACCAATCTCAAGAGGTTATTGTGCTGGTCAGATGGGTTAATGTGATATACTAAGCAGAATCTGACACACAATAAATGCTCAGAAAATGTCTGTCACTGGTCTATGTAACTGCAGAACTTCTGGACAAAGCTGATTTTAATAGGAAAATATAATCACCAGCACCAAGCTTAAAAAAAAACCCAGCAACAAAACAGTGTGCATGTGTACACACAGATATATACACATCAACTTCTGCAAAGCACAGTGTGGAACCAGACGGTGGCAGCACACGCTTTTGATCCCAGCACCTGGGAGGCAGAGGCAGTCAATCTCTGAGTTTGAGGCCAGACAGGTCTACAGAGCAAGTTCCAGGCAGCCAGAACTATACAGAGAAACCTTGTCTCCGAAACAAAACAAAACAAACCAGCTTGGGAAAAATAAGTGTCTTCTGACCCCAGCAACCATGTAACAAGGCCGGCAGATGACCTGTAATCCCAGTGCTAGGGAGGTGAAGACATGTGGGTCTTTGGAGCTGTGGCTAGCCAGCCTACCTGGATCAGTGAGGACCCTACCTCCAAAGATAAGGTAGGACATGACTAAGGAAGACACCTGGCACTGATCTCCACATTCCTGTGCATGAACTCCAACACACATCCACACCTACACTCATACATGCATCGCACATAAGAGCATTTTATCACTCTAGCCAATGCCAGCCTAGTCATCCCCAACCCTTGGCTGAAGCCAATCAGCACTTGGGCATAGATGAAAAAAACCATAGGCCTTGCTATCAAGACTGGGCCAGAATTGTGGCCCTGATGCTGAGCAAGAGGCAGGTTAAGTTATTACATCTCTCTCAATGTGTTTTGTCAGAGGTAAAGTGAGAGAGCTGCTAGCACCTTCATGGCCAGAAAAGAAGGCAATCTTCACAAGAATACTGGATGATTGGAGCATTCACCCCTTCTGCTTGCTTTCCCCTTTGCTTCTTCCCTTACCTTGCACAACATGCTGAGGATGGCAGGCATCATGGTTGGCAGTTTTGGGGGAACAGAGGGTTGTTGGTCATCTACCATCCTCCAACAACCCCAGAGGCAGGTATTAGTACTGTCTGACTTAACACATTAGAATACTGGAACACAAAGTCACACAGAGGCAGGGATACAGCTTGGTGCCTAATGTACATAATGTCCTGGGTTCTATGCCCAGAAGCACAGAAACCAGGTGAGGCCTGTAACCCCAGGTCAGAGGCAGTTAGGAAGGTGGGGGATGGCACCTGGCTGGTGAACTGGCTCAACAGGTAAAGATGCTTGCTATCAAGCTGATGACAGGAATTCAATCTCTGAACCCCACATGGTTCCTCTTAGCACACTGTGGCACTGAATGCCCATGTATGTATGCTCATGTGCGCGCGCGCGCACACACACGCACACACACACACACACACACACACACACACACACACACCAGTGTATTATTTTTTTCTAAAAAATGAGCAGGTGAGGATCAAAATCAGGCTGCCTATCTGCAAAGAGCTCTCTCTCTCTCTCTCTCTCTCTCTCTCTCTCTCTCTCTCTCTCTCTCTGAAGAACAGCAGGCGCTGGCCTACTTCCACTTGAGCCTATTGCTCTGCCTTCTGCACCCTGACTTTGCAAGCTAGCAGTCTGGCAGGTGAGGATCAAAATCAGGCTGCCTATCTGCAAAGAGCTCTCTCTCTCTCTCTCTCTCTCTCTCTCTCTCTCTCTCTCTCTCTCTCTCTCTCTCTCTCTCTGAAGAGCAGCAGGCGCTGGCCTACTTCCACTTGAGCCTATTGCTCTGCCTTCTGCACCCTGACTTTGCAAGCTAGCAGTCTGGCTCCAAAGACATCAGGGGAGGCTCAGTCTGCCCAGAAACTACCACCTGGCAACCATGACAACAAGCAGTAAAGTCTCTCTCTGACTGGACACAAAATTATTTTCCAGTAGATTTTAGATTGGTTTCAAAAACACTTATGATAAAAATCAGTATGTTTGCATTTTTCCACATAGGTTAGTGACCCTACAGAACCGGACTAGCAAGGAGGAGCTTTGCAAGCGCCAAGGAAAGAAAGATGGCTTCCAGTGCGTGGCTCCTTGGCTCCTAGACTCCTCACAGCAGAACCTGTGAAAGCATGAAGCAGCGGGTGCCCAGCTCGGCTGCATCTCACCTTTGCCTGTTAGTGCCCTCTCACCCCATAATGGTCTCCAGACTTTTCTCCAGGCCTAAAATGACCTTTGCTTGGGAAAAAGGCTCTTGGGAAGAACTTTGTTTCTCTAAATGTCATTTGCCCACACTTTTGTCAATGTCAATCCCCACTAGAACTCCTTTAATTCTAAAACCACAGGGCCTGGTGATTTTGTCACGAAGGCACGGTGAACCTGGCCATCCTGTGACTGCACTGGGGAGGGAGTGGAGGGTTGTGCCTCCTACTCTTAAGAAGGAATGGCTTCCCCATGAACCTGCTGCATCAGGGTTCTGTCTGGAAGATGAGGAGATTTTTGTTGTTTTTGTGTTAGGGTCATGTATGTGCTAGACAAATGCTCTCCACTGAGCCATATCCCTGATCCCAGGGGGGGTTGTTCACTTCCTAAACACAGGAAGCAGCATTGGTGATAGCTCAGGGCAGGATAGGGACCTTAGGAAAGAGATGGGCTATTGAGCATCTACCCAAAGCCAAGGTCCTTCTTTGTTTACCAGCCAGGCTGAATCCCACTTAAACAGCTCTTGGAAGTTCAAACTGAGAACCAGGATAGCCCCCACACAAGTCCTGTCTTAATTACATGTGCTGATACAAGTCTGTAATCCCAGCACTCATGAGGCTGAGGCAGGAAGATTTTGTGTTGGAAGCGGTGTGCACTTCAAAAGTGAGATCCAGTTTCAAGGAAGGAAAACAAATTCATAAAAACAAATTCATAAAAATGGCAGTACACACCTATAATCCCAGCACTTGGGAGTTAGAGGCAAGAGGACCAAAAGCTCAAGGTCCACAACAGACCTAACACTAGCCTGGGATATATATCCCTGTCTGAAAAAAATAAAATAAAAGCTGGGTGATGGTGGTGCATACCTTTAATTCCAGCACTTGGGAGACAGAGGCAGGCAGATATCTGTGAGTTTGAGGCCAGCCTGGTCTTCAGAGTGAGTTCCAGGACAGACTCCAAAGCTACACAGAGAAACCCTGTCTTGAAAAACCAAAAAAAAAAAAAAAAAAAAAAAAAAAAGTAAAATAAAATTAAAAAGCAGACAAAAGGCCTTAATAGGTAAATTGATATTTACATATTTTACTCCTAAATCCATATATGGGCTTCCTCTGCAAATGCTGACTATGTGGTGACAAGGACCCACTCTGCAGCCCGGCACCAACCTGCTGGAGTTAAGCAGCAGCCAGCATCCCTTTGATATACACCCACCTACCCACCCACCTACCTACCTCTCCTTTCGTGATGTGGCTGTACTACGTAGCCCAGGCTGGCTTTGAATCCTTGCTCCTCCTTGCCTTACAGCCTTTCACACATTGGGATTACAGGTGTGCACTATCCATGCCAGCTTTATGAGAGGCATGATAGACACAGCTACACATAGCGCCTACTACAGCCCATCTGCTCCTTTACTTGACAGTGCTGGACTTAACTCTGGAGGGAACCAAAAGGAATTATCCTGGTCTATCAGCTTGCCTTCAGGCAGTTAAGGCTATACCCAACTGAAAACAACATAGGAGCTCATAGAATCCTGAGATTTCCACTAACAGACTAGCCAAGCACAAAGGTAAAAGTCTCCTGATGGATGTATATCATCCTGAAATGTAATTACCGCCCACACATGCCACTTCCTGAGTATGTTACGTAATCATGGTTATCCTGTGTGGGGTATTACCAGCCTCTCTCATTTTGACTGGTTTCACGACCTCTGTCAGTCAGCAAGATCAGAGACTTCAGCTGGTCTCTGAACTCAGCTACTCCAGCTGGGCAGAGGAAGTCAGGGCCCAGACTTAACGCTGGCCACAAATGTAACTCAGGAAGACCTGAAGTCAGTCAGACCCCTCCAGCCATCTCCTTACACTTCTGAGTCCCTCCCCTGCTCAGGGTTCTCTGGCATGGCCCCCAAACCACAGCCATCTCTTTTCTTGCTTTTTTCTCCCCCCTGTGCTGGTAACTGAACCCAATACCGTATACAGAAACACATGTCCTAGCACCAGGCTACACGGCCAGCCCTAGTCATGTTTTCTTAAGTTTAAGAGGTTCTCAAGTAGACAATGGTTACCTTGAACTCCAGGTCATCCTGCTGCTTAACCCCCGAATGCTGGTATTACAGCCATACATATACCCACTGTGGGGGGTTTTAAAATAAGTCTGCAACATAGAGTCCACGCTGGACTCAAACTCACAACTCTGCCCCAGTACTGGCATTATTTACCTGTACCACCATGTCAGCTAACAGATCTTAAAAGGACAAACAGTTCCCAAGGAAAAGTCTATAAAAATACAGAAATATAGCATCCAACTAGGAAAAATTTACATTTGAGATTCAACCAGAAGTTGAATCATGTGAGAAGAGGGGAGAGGTAATAACTATCACATAAAGAAAAAAATTCAACAAGTCACAAAGTAACGCAGCATGAGCACAGATGTCAGCATTAGCAGATACTTTTGTTCTGAGATTGGGTTTTTAAATTCCTGGCTTGTTTGTCTTATTTGTATGGACTTATTTATGTGCAAACATTTCCTCAGCACAACGCTCTTCCCCTACAAGCCAGGTCCTAGGCTTGACGCCCTTAGCCTGGGTGACAAGTCTGGACAGAGGGAAACTGCCTGCCCTTGGTTTCCATTCCCAGGCTGGGGTGCACTGTTTCTTTCAAACCGGCTTTTCTTCCTCTGCTTCCAACTGAATCCATGCCAACAAAAGCCCCCTTCCGCCTGAGCAAGCATGAGTGCCCTGGCAACTGAGGTGACAACAGAGAGCTGGGGACTGGGGACATTTATGTGGAAGTGGGGAGAGGAGTGTCAGCAGAAAATGCTTCCAGTGTGTGCAACTGTTAGGAGCGGATGGAGAGACCAAAGCAGCCGCCCTCACGAGTCAGGCACAGGGAGAGGCTGGAGAGCCACATCGTTTCCCTATCCAAATGGCAGCAGGGGAAATGGCAAAAAAAATGCTCTCTTTTGGGAAAGGGCAGCTTTTGCTTGACCCATACAAAAACAGGCCACAGAACCCCAGGGGCCTGGAACTCTGATGCATGACTCCCTTTACTCTGCAGGCAGCTTAACTAGAATGTGCATCGTTATAGAATGTGTCCCGCTCTCTCGGGATCCCTGGTACACAGCAAGTGCTCAGAGGCAAACACACGGGAGCACAGAAGTTCAAGCCCTGGGCAGCGTGCTCAGGAGATCCTGATAGGTAGCTAATGAAGGAGTGGCCAGGAGCAGCAAGGTCTCTTGCCTCCCCTACAAGCCCTGCTTGGGCTGGGAAAAATCACCTGAGAAGGAAACAAGCCAGATCAGGGAACAGGAAAGATAAGGTGGAAAACGTTCCCTAAGGATGGTCCTTTAAAGCCCTGGCCTTGGCAAAAAGACTGCTTCCCTATCACAGGGTAGGGCAGGCCTGTTATCCACAGACTTGATATGCTCTGGCTTGTAGTGATTGGCTAGTCATGAGCACATGACTGCAGTAGCCAATCAGGATCCTCTTCTGTGAGTTTTCTAACTCTAGTGGGAGAGACTAGGGAGGTAGGAGGAATTTTCCTTCCAGGAACAAAACTATAAACTATACTGGCAAGCTGCCATGACTGGGCTTAGAGCAGGGAGCCAAGAGAATGGAGGTGACTGGCAGAAGAGAGTCCAGCCCCACCCTGCCCGTTCCCACAGTCCTGTGAGCCAAAAAACGCCTTTGCTGCAGAGTAACTAACTAAAGCACAACAGGCCTGGTACAGTGGCTCTGCTTGTAATTCCAGTTCCAGGAGACTCTCTTGATCAAGGCCATCTTCAGGACGTTCCAAGTCTGCCTGAGTTACTGAGCACTCTCAAAAGAAAACTGAAACAATTGCACAGAGCAAGTTATGGAGCCTGAATCCCAGTTCAGTTCCTCTGACTCCAGAACCCTTTGGCCATTCCGTCTGTTTCAGTAACAGCTCATCTTAATAGCAGGAAGAAACCAAACAGAAGAACAGTTTTGCTTAAGCGTAAATGCAGGGACTGGAGAGATGTCTCAGCAATTAAGAGCACTGAATGCTCTTCCCAAGGACCTGGGTTCAGTTCCCAGTACCCATATGGCAGCTCACAACTGTCTGTAACCCCAGTTCTAGGGGATGACACCCTCACACAGACGTACACACAGACAAAATGCCAATGCACATAAAAAGAGTAAACACAGAGCAGTTTAACCATGTAAGCGTACTTAATATCACAAGGCTGTACATTTACAAACCATTAAAATGGTAGGTTTTGTGTTTTGTGTTATATTTATTTTACCACAATTAAAACACAAAACAGGAAGCTGGAGATACAGCTCAGGTGACAGAGTACTTGCCTAGCATTTACAAGACTCTGGGTTCCATCCCCAGCACTGCAAAAATCAGACATGGTGGTACATGCTTATAACCCTAGCCCTTGGGAGGTAGAGACAGGAGCTGAAGCTCGTGTTTATTGTGGGCTACATTCCAAGTCTGAGGCTGGAAAATGCTGGGTCAGTATTCCCAAAGCCCAGGTTCAATCTCCTGCATTAAACCCAATAGCAAGCTGGTCAGGAGCCTATCACCTTATCTTTCCTGGAAACACAGCAGATAAAGCATGTCATAATATGTGAGAATAACAGAACCAGAGGACAAACTCCAAACTGCACAGAATTATCAGAAATTGAAATATTGGATGAAAATAATCATTGCTCCCTTCAATAAAGTCACAATGGTGTTATATCATAGACCAGTAGTCTAAAAAAAGAATACGAGTAGGAAGTGATCAGAAAGCAGCATTCCTGCCAGGTAGTAGTGGTGCAAGTCTTTAACCCCAGCACTTGGGAGACAGAGGCAGTTTGAGGCCAGCCTGGTCTACGAATCAAGTTCCAGGACAGCCAGTGCTGTTACCCAGAGAAGCCCTGTCTCAAAAAAGGAAGGAAGGAAGGAAGGAAGGGAGGGAGGGAGGGAGGGAGGGAGGGAGGGAGGGAGGGAGGGAGGGAGGGAGGGAGGGAGGAAGGAAGGAAGGAAGGAAGGAAGGAGAAGCAGGATTCCTGATTGAGCACAATGTGTTGCCCCTATAATCTTGGCGCTCAGGAGGCAAAGACAGAGCTAGGTAAGTCAAACAAGAAGAGTGCTGAGGATATAGTTTAAACGGTAGAGTGAGCGTTTAACACGGAAGTACTGGGTTCTAGCTTCAGGATCACACAAATTGAGTGCTGTAATGCACATCTGTAATCCCAGCAATATGGGTACAGTCTCAGAAGGAACAAAGGCAGGACAATCAGAAGTTCAAGGGCATCATTAGTTATATAGCGAGTACACGCCAGCCTGAGCTGTTTGTTAAACACTGTCTCAAAAACAAGAGGAAGGAGATGAGACAGCTCAGTAAATAAAGACTAATGACCCCGAGTTCCATTCACAAGACCCACACAACAGAAGACAGAACTGACTCCTACAGTTGTCCTCTGACCTCTAAACATGCACAGTGGCATGTGCCTGTGTATGTACCTACACACACACATAAACACACATGTGAGCACACACACACACACACAATGTGTGGGCACAAAGAGGCCATTAACAAACCAAGAAGAAGGCCACCCCCCCCAATGCCTTTATCTTCAACTTCCAGCCTCAGAACTGTGAGAACGCCTCTCTGCTAAGCTACCCGGGCGCACAGTATCCTGTTAAGGCAGTCAGAACTAACTACAATGAGGTGAGCCATGAAAATTCTCCAGCCATTCACAATGTTTAATCTGGCGCTATGCCCATGGCTCCCTTGGCCTACCCCTCAGATGACTGACAGTCGGTACCTTCCTTGCCTGCCCTACCTCCTTAGTCCTTGGCTATTCCTGGCTCCAAACACTGGGGGTAGAGGAGGTACTCCTGCCATACCATCCACCCTCTCCTCCTCACTGCTACCCTCTTTCATCCATGACTCCACATCTGGCTCTGGCCAGTCTGTGTTCTCTTATGTGTAAGTGGAGATAAACTCTGATAATCCCTGGCTTCTATTTCTAAGAGTCAAGGACTCACTAGAAGGCAAGCAGCATTCAGCCAAACTGAGCCATTGCCTTCTTTCTTATCTACTGCCTACACATGTGCCATGAGAAGGCTGCAACACTCAGACATCCAGGGTGTTGCCACTCCACACTGACTCCACCTTAGGAGCCTTTGTAAAAGTGGGTCACCAGGAACCTAATTAGGACATGGCCTTCCTCACTCCTGTTGGCCAGAGAGCCATACACAGTTAGCAGTTAAACCGTCTATTGTACTTCAAAAAAAAAAAAAAAAAAAAAAAAAAAAGGTATCAGAAAACTTGCTCTTGGGTCTGCTTTCACTTACGAAAAAGAAAGCCTCGTGTTTTAAACTATCCAAATGAAGAAAACAGAGGCATTTAAGCCAAAATCATCTCAGATGTGTGGTTGTACACTCTGAAAATGAAGAGAAGCCAGCTTCTGGGAGCCTGGACTGCTTCCCAGGGAAGAGGAAGAGGGACTGCTTCTTTTTGGGCCTGCCTGCTTCCCAGGGAGAGGGTACAGCCCGAGGCAGAGTAGGACTAAGACACTAGAGAGGAAAGAACCAGCTGGAGGCTAAAGAAAGAGCTCTGTGGTTAAGAGCAGACTCCTGGAGTCCACAGCCCTCCCTCTGGCCTCCACAGGCACTACATACACGTGACACACAGATGTACATGCAAGCAAAATACCCTTACACGCAAAATAAAATTAGTATTTTTTATTATTATTTAAGGGGGACCAGCCGGAAAGGGCTGAAGTATTTACCAACCCTGGAAGGACAACACCCATGTCTATATAAATCCCATACCCACTCCTCTCCTAGTAAGCAGTAATCCCTCTTCTAGAAGCTCTCGGCCCTAGATTTCGTCCTTGCACTATGGTCACAATCTGATGTGCTAGAAGTGTGAGACCACAGACGGTCACTGATCATTTCTGAGCTCCCTACACTACCTAGCACCCTGCCCTGAGACGATTTGGAAGCATCTGTTGAGATAAACACGGTCCTCTAAGTCCTGAGTGACTGGCTATAAGGTCAAGACTACCAAAGGTGGAAACTTTAGGGCGAAGGGAGTTTTCACATGTACATATTGGCAAAAGTTAATACACATGTGTGCATGCTAGCATATGCAACCACACCCCCACACACCCCTACACCCCCACCTCTACCCTCACACATGCACGTACCCATACAGAGCCAGGTTGGAGAGATGGCTCAGTTGTTAAGAGCACTGGTGCTCTTCCGAACGACCAGGGTTCAATGCCCAGCACCCACATGGCAGCTTACCTGCCTTACCACCTGTAAGTCCAATTCTAGGGGATTTGGGACATCACATAGCCACCCATGCAGGCAAAACACCAATGCACATGAAATAAAAATAAGCAAATCAGTCTTAAAAATTATAAAGGAAACCCTTATAAACTGCTATACCAACTTTTTCTTAAGTCTCTAAATCCTCCCAAACCCTAAGTGGATGAAAAGGGAGAATTAGTCTGGTCCTCTGCATGGGAAGAAACTGTGATAGCCTTGTCACAGAGCAGAAATGTAGCAAGAGTCCCTGGTGTTTGTGATCCTCCACCCAGGCTGTGCTAGCAGGCCAAACCACCTACAGCCACTTAGAACTCCAAAGAAAACAAACCTCAAAATAGCAACTGTTCTTCCATCTCTTCCATGCTGGCTTTTTCTGCACAGCAATGTTATTTTCAAAACCACCCTGTCAGGGTTGGCAACAATGCTAGTCTGTCTGTCAGAAAGCATCAAGGCAGAAGAACTCAGTGGAACAAGGAGACAGGCACCATGGTGTGGTGATATATTATGATTTATAAAAGCTTGCCTGAGGATTCAGAAAGCAAAATTAGCCACAAGCCATAGAAACTAGGCACACACCTTTAATCCCCGAACTCATGAGAGGTATATGAGTCAGTATCAGACATTAAGTAGAAGGCGTTCATTAAGTAGAAGCCATCTGAGGAGAGGTTACGGTCTGGGGCCTGGTGAGAGCTCATGGAGACAGGACCAGCTCATACAGCCTGAGGTAGAAATAAGAAGCTAGTGGCCAGCTGCTTTGCTTTTCTGGTATCTTGAATCTGTCTCTGGGTTCCACCATGAGCTCCACTCTTTTGTGCCTGCAGTGAGCTATGTCACTATTAACAAGCCACCTAGCTAGCTAGCATCTCTGGGACTGGGATACCCGCCTATGTACATGAGCTCTGGATTTCTCTGGCTTTCCAAAGCTTCTTAGGAGACAACAATGTACTGTGCAGGTCAATAAAAAGGAGTGAGCCACTAGGATGGGCACTACTTGGGACTTGAGGTTTTAAACGTCCCAATTTAGAAGCAGAAGGTAAGTGTTTCCATATTAAGAGGCTTAGTGCTCATGGTGGGGCAGGAACGCAACACTGAGGCCTTCAGAGAAAAGCCTGCTGCTTTTCCGGACATTCCCAGCATCCCAACAGAGATGGTATCTCAATCACCACCTGATATTAGAGTACACTTAATTCAAAGTACTCAAGGTAGGCCAACCCTTAACAACTGGTCCCTTTCTCCATTATCCTTACACAGGAGACAAATCCTCTACACCTGATGACCTCATAGGTGGTCAGCAAGGAAGTAAAATCCTATCAAGGGATGTATCCTAGAGCTTAACTGGTCACTGTTAGATTTCTGCTCAGTAAAACCTGAGGCTGCTCAGACCAAAAAGAAATCTGCATTTGATTCACCAAATGGCTAGCCTGTTATGGATCCAAAGAAAGCTTGGGAGCCAGGAGAAATGCCCTCCTGAATCTGTGCTGTTCAGGCTCAGGGGAGCAGCAGAAAGCCATTATCCAGCACTCTAGACTCTGAACTAGAAAATTGAAATGGAAAAACCTCAGCACCTTCTACAAAACAGCCCATGGCTGCCCTAGACTGACCGAGCTGTCAACCAACAAGATGAAGTATGACTTACTTCATCTTTTACACAGCCAAACTGCTTGGAGCAACACGTGGCTCCCTGGAGGCTATGGTAATGTGGCACCTGTTGATGCTGAGAATTGCAGCGCATGAAGGAGTCTCAGAACTCATTTAGCCTATCCTCCTTTTATTGCTGAGAAAATAAGGCCCAAAGTGAGCCGGCACTTACCTAAAATACACAGTATTACAACCAGAACCCGAGTGCACCGTGTCTCGAGGCCGCAAGGCCTTGTGCTCAGGGCAGGAAAGCCAGGAGACTACAAACCCAGATTTTTGTGAGTGAGATAAAAGTCTGGACTTAATTGGAAATGTTTTAGAAACAGAGGTCACTGTCATCCAAGAAGTAACTGCCTCTGCTTTGGAAAAATAAAACAACCAAAAATAAATAAATAAATAAATAAATAAATAAATAAATAAATAAATAAATAAAAAACCCACACACGGAAGATTAAATAATTTTTAAAGGGCTAAAGATAGCTTAGTGATTAAGAGCACTTGCTGCTCCTGCAGAGGACTCAGATTCAATTCCAAGGGAGCCAGCCCTCTTTTAGCCTCTGTGAGCACCAGGTGTACACACAGTGCACATAGTTACATATACACACATAGGCAACATATGCAAAATAGGATGTATAGTTTTAAAAGTACTTTTAGTATTTTTTTTTTTTTATTTTATGTGCACTGGTGTTTTGCCTGCATGTATGCCTGTATGAGGGTGTCATCCCCTTGAACTGGAATTACAGACAGTTGTGAGCTGCCATATGGGCACTGGGAATTGAACCTAAATCCTCTGGAAAGTAGCCAGTGCTCTTAACTGCTGAGCCATCTCTCCAGCAAACCCTCTCCACTGGTGCGTTCGTGCGTGTGTTTTGAGACAGTATTTCTCTGTGTAGCCCTGCCTGTCCTGAAACTCACTCTGGAGGCAAGGTTAAAGAGATCCACCTGCCTCTACCTTCCAAGGGGTGGAATTAAAGGCATCTGCCACCATGTCCAGCTTATACTCACCCCCCACCCCCCACCCCTGCTTTGATACAGGGCCTCTCTATGTACCCCGGCTGCCCTGGAACTTGCTATATAGACCAGCCTGGCCTTGAAGCCAAAGAGATCTGTCTGCTTTTGCTTCCCAAATGCTGAGCTTAAAGGCGCACACCAGCATGCCTGGCTTATTTTTACTTGTGTGTGTATGTGTACATGGTACAGGTGCCAGAGGTTTTAGATTCCCCTGGAGTTGGGGTTACATGAAGTTGTGAATTTACAAAGCGGGTGTTGGGAACTGGCCTTGAATTAATGAACACTAAGTGCTCTCTCTAGCCCTAAATTAAATAATTCCGAAGATCACGGCTAACTGGGTCAATCTGCCAGGCAACCGACAGTGAGCCACACAAACACCAGGAAGCTGTGAGCCTGCTAGTTAAATGAGGGTGGGTCAATTTACGAAGCAAGAATTGGCCTGTTTACCTTTGGCATGCTCAGAGTGTATGTGTATGGAGGGGGGAAGGTTGCTATTCTTCCCTTGTTCAGCTGCCCAGGATGTGCTGGGCACAAGGAAATCCAGGGCAAAGTAACAAGAGAAAGAGTGGTGATGAATAGGACTCCCCTTACAAGAAAGCACACAGCTCCTCCACCCAGCCTGCCTCACAGGCAATGATGGATAAAAGCCCTCAGAGCGCTGCAGAGATAACTGCTGGTCCTCACATGGTGTACAAAGTTCCTCCGTAAGTACTTCAACTCAACTCAAGTTCTCTGACTTCGCACCTAGGGCTTTCTGAGGCAGACTGTAGCCTGCCTAACTCTCCTCACCCTCCTGGACATCTCCTACATAACACATGGCATATGCTAATCTCTGCACCCAGGCTTCCACAATCTCTACCTGGAATGGTCCTACTCCTTAGTTTCTTCTGCGCTCCACTCATCTACCAAGGCCCAGCGCAGAACCCGCCCCCAAATGCATACTCCCGGCACTGACTCTCCCAGTTTGAGTGGTCCTTCTCTGGCCACACTGTGACTGAATACCAATAGCAGTGTACTTATTTGAGAGCTAGCTGGACGCCTCTAGAGAACAACTGCGCCCCAGATGGCCCTTGCAGACAGTTTCACAGTGTGCTCAAAATGTTTGCAGAACTGGGTGGGACTAAAACTACCAGTCTCTTTCCTTTGCCACCATCATCCAACAGAAATAAACAGCCCACTCTGGGATGCCATCCAGGAGCCCTAGCTCCTAGCTCTGGGAATGGCTAGCTCTTTTCTGGGATGATCTGTGTGGCCTGGCCCCTCTTCTTCTTATATCTGGACTAAGAATAATGGCTCTCATCCGAGAAGCTGAGTGTTTTGAGATGAGCAGCTCTGGAAACAGATTCTCCAGTTCTAGGCCATTATTTCAAACTCTCTTTAGACTCGTGTGCCATTTACCAACTAATGCTAGGAACTCAGTCTGTTTCCAGTCAAATGACTCTTCATTCATCATAAATACCCCAGTGTGTGGCAGAGAAGAGAGCTGCACTGAGGACTCTTGGGTAGCACGATAGCTCTTCATTCCAGTGTAGGGACGGCCACCTCAAGTGTGGACACAGTTCATGGTTTCAGGGAAAGCCCAGAAGCTCAGGCCTGCTGTGCTCTCCAGTGTCATGGTGTAAGTCCTCCATGAGCCCACAGCATTGTTAGCACTCCAGTGACTGAGCTCAGAAGCACTGCTTGCACACTGATGACTGCACCAACCCTTAATATAAACACATGGGATGCATAGGGTTGCTAAAAGGCCAAAAGAGTGACCAAATCTGTAAAGTGCATGGATGGCATTTTCCCTAGGAACAACGGGTTAAACAGCAGGCAGACTGGTGCCAGTACTAAGACATGGCCACAGAAGACTATCAGTTATCAACAACATGGCAACCAATGACAGTGAGCTATCTATCTGCAAATTCTAATGGGGAAAGTGCTCCAGAGAGGTAGAAGCAACAGGTCCACCTGAAAAAAAAAAAATTAAGAAAGTAGCAATCCCAACACTCAAGAGGCAGTGGCAGGTGGATCTCTGTGAGTTCAAGGCCAGATCTACAGAGCAAGTTCCAGGTCAGCCAGGGGTACACAGAGAAAGCTTATCTCAAAACAAACAAAAGAAATAAAGAAGAAACTACATTAGCAATCATTTTGCTTTTAAAAGTCAGCCCCGGGCTAGAGAGCTCAGTGGCTAAGGGCACTTTCTGCTCTACCAGAGGACCCTAGTTCATTGCTAGCACACATTTCAGATCACAATACCACCTGCTCCAGAGCATCTCACTCCCTCTCCTGGCCTCTATGACACCCACACACGTGGCAGGCAGGTAGACACACACAGAGAAAACATTTTTTTTTTTAATGTCAGCCTTGCCAGTCATCATCTCCAAGTCCTATGATCAAATTTCTCACTTTAGTGTGGGGTCTCAAGCAAACATCTTCTAGGCAGCCAGATGTCTAAAGAGCCCTTCCTCTCTGGGCCTGAAAGAGAAGAGCAGTAGAGCTATACAGAGACAATAGTAAAGAATCCATTCCTAGGGCTCTTCGTTCCTACTTCCTTTTACAGGAAGCAAAACAACTGTTATTAATTGATCTAACTGAATTAATGAAGCAAATTAATCATTACAACAAACAACACCTTAACATAGATCCCAGTGTTAATTATTTTATTACTAAACAGAATTAAACATTGATCCATTCTTACATCCTCTCCATCACTAGTGCTTCTGATTCAGACACAGCTTTTAAAAAGCACAGCACATAAGCTGGGTGGCAGTGGTACACACTTGTAATCCAGGACAGTCAGAATTTGAGCTCTCTCTCTCTCTCTCTCTCTCTCTCTCTCTCTCTCTCTCTCTCTCTCTCTCTCTCTCTCTCTCTAGTGGTACACACCTTTAATCCAGGACAGTCAGAATTTGAGCGCTCTCTCTCTACACACACACACACACACACACACACACACACACATACACACACACACAAAACACACAAAACACACACAGCATACACTTCCATGGTTTTCTTCCTTAAAAAAAAAAAAAAAAAGTTTTTCTTTTTTTAAACTGGGGCTGGGGAGATGATGCAGTAATTTGAGTGTGCGTGTTGCAGAGGACCTGGGTTCAGTTCCCAGTATTCACATAATGGTTCCCAACCATCTGAAACTCCAATTTTAGAGGTTCTAATACCCTCTTCTAGTTTCCATGAGCACTGTACACATGCACAGACATACATGCAGGCAAAACATCCATACATACAAAAATTAAGCCATATATATTTATATACATATATATAATAAAAATCTATTAATTCCAAGTAAATTCAAACACATTCCTTTCTAAAATTCCATCAGTCTCCATAATAACTATCCAATAAAACATAAATTTAAAGGTTTCTCCCCTCTCCTTTATTTTAGCTTCTGCCACTGCACCACCAAGTGTTTCTTTTTTGGGTTGGGGGTTGGTTTTTTTTTGTTGTTGTTGTTGTTTTTTTGTTTTTTTGGGACAAGGTTTCTCTGTGTAACAGCTCTGGCTTCCTCAAACTCAGGGAGATCCGCCTGCCTCTGCCTCCCAAGTGCTGGACACTGTGCCACAATGCCCAGTGCCAAGCACTTTTGAAGATGCTTCTGAAACAGATCATCCTGTACCCTGACTATCTGTTTACCACTTCAAGTAGATTGCAAACTCCTCAGGAACCTAACTGCTGCCTGCAATCTGCCTAGCAACTAGGACAATATCAGCACACCTCTCCCACTAAAACATGCTTACTTATCACGTATAGGAATGGAACCAGTTCCCAGCTGCTTTCTTTTTAAGATAAACATTAGCAGAACCAATCGTACAGATCTGTAATCCCAGGTCTTCTGGAACTTGAGGATCACAACTTCAAGGTAATCTAGGCAACTTAGTGAACCCTATCTCAAAGAGCTGATAAAACTGGGTATGCAGTTTAGCAGACTTGAGTTTTAATACACACAGAAGGGGGAAGAGAAAGAAAAAAAAAAAAAGGCCTTTTGGGCTAGGCATGTACTCAGTTGGTACACCTATAAATCAGGTGTATGTCATCCTAGAACCCCAGAAGCAGGGACAGATGAACCAGGAGTTTAAAAAAAAAAACTAGCAAATAAACAGGTATTTCAGATTATTTAACTATGCAAAGATGCGTTGTATTTGTTTAACATAAAGATGTGATTGTTGCATTTGTTTAATTATGTAAAGATGTGTTGCTGTTTTACCTTGCATGCCTAAAGTATCTGATTGGTTGAATAAAAAGCAGAATGGCCAAAAGCAAGGTAGGAGGTAAAGGCAGGATTTCTGAGAAGGGAGAGTAAGTAGGAAGAGAAATTTAGGCTAAAGGAGAAAGAAAAAGAGACACCAGGGAGATGTCAGACAGATATGGAAGAAACAAGAAAGTAGGACATATAGTATGAAAGGTAAACAAGCCCTGAGACAAAACATAGATGAATAAAAATAGGTTAAATTAAGTTTAAAGAGCTATTGGGACAAGCCTAAGGTCAAGCTGAGAACTCATAATTAATAATAAGTCTCTGTGTCTTTATTTGAAAGCTGGTTGGCAGCCCAAAGAAAATTCCAGCTACAAAAAGGGCTAAGAATGTGGCTCAGTGGTGGGGTGTTTGGCTAACATACATTAAGTCATGAAGTTTGGCCCTTAGCACTTAAAAATAGAGCCCTTGAAATTAAACACAGGCATCTCAGGCATCTATCTATGAAGTATTCACATCAACAAGACTGGGCATGACACTGGGCCAAGGTGGTGCATGCCTGTATCCTCAGCGTTTGGGAGGTAGAAGCAAAGTTCAAAGCCAGCTGAGTTACAAGAGTGTGCAGTCTCAAGTGTGATATCCAAATTGGTTTTGAAATCCCTCAAACTTTCTAGACATGGTGGCACAAATCAGTAATCCCAGCACTTGCAAGGCCGAAACAGAAAAATCATCATTTGAGGTCAGCCTAGGCTACAAAGTGAGAACCTATCTCAAAAACAAACACCACCAAAAAAAATCCCACAAGGCCAGCAAGATAGTTTGTGGGTAAAAGCGCTTGTCAGCCAGTAGTAAACACCTATAATCCCCTAGCAGGTGGAGATAACACAATAACCAGAAGTCACAAGGCTGCTAGCCTGCAGTTTGCAAGCACACAGGGAAGCACAGAAACCAGGGAGATCCAGCCTCAACATGCAGAGGGAAAAATGACTCCGAAAAGTTGTCCTCTGACCCCCATACAAGCATTGTGCACGCACGCACGCACGCGCGTGCACATGCACGCACACACACACACAGGCACACTCTCACACACACACACACACACACACACACACACACACTTGTTTTTTGAGGAGAGGAAAATCTGACTTGATGATTACTTGCTCAAGAGCTTGTATTAAATCCCTAAGCAAATGGCATGACCCTGCATGTCCTGAGTGGTGCTGCTCAGATTTCTGCTGGAATACTGAGTATTCAGCGGCACTCACCACTGAATGGGTGAAAAACCACAAAGGGTAACAGAAGGAACAGAAACATCTGTCTTGTCCTCAAGAAGTGCAGACTGGGAACCAAAGCACCAGATTTCTCCATCAGCCATGGTAGAGTTCAAACCTGTTCTCTGTGGCCTGAGGGTGCCAAACCTGCCCCCTCCCCCATTTTCCAATGCACAGTTGTCTAGTATCAGACCCCAAGCTCTCTAACTTCAGCCCAGATTGCTTCCCCACAAGGGACCATCCAACCTGATCCAATGTAAGCCTTCAGGAAGATAGCTCTCAGCCCAGGTAGGAAACTTAATTTCACAGACAGAGCTGTCCAAGACAGAATAAACTGTAACACAGGCCAGAGATCCTAAAGCAAATCCTGTCGGCAGGGGGTGGGGCAGTTCAATGGGAGACCAAACGCTCTCTCGTAGGAATGCAGGAATGCAGCAAAGGGAATCTGGGCCCTGGATGGGTGGCTGGGTGAAATGAAGGAGCCAAGTCCAGAGGAGAGTCATCTCTTCCTGTTTTCCTCCGATACTTCATTACAGTCACTCGGGTTCTGTCCTTGCTGAGTTATGAATCCCCGTAAGAAGGAGAAGGCAGAGTTGTATCTTTACACCCTTACTGGGCTGGACTGTGAATGGAAAACCAAGGGAGGAAACACATTCCTTCCTTCAGGTGCTGGCCCTGTGCTAGGTCCTGCAGACATGTTGACTTGTTTTAAAGGAAGTCACAGTATTCCCTTTTTACAAGGAAAAGAGACTCAGGGTGAGTAAGCTCCAAGGCACTGATGCTGAGAGGGAAAGCTGAAAACAAGGATAGTCCACCTACACTACTATGTGGACATCTACAAGGAGCACAATAGATGCTGCTGACGAGCACACTGCCTTAGATGCTGGCTAAGACTGCTGTTTCTTCTTGATGAGCTCAGATCCTCAACAACTAACCTATATAGTCATCCATCCTCAATGACTAACAATGACTAACCTAAAGCATCTGTTGATTTAGTCCAGGCTAGCCTTGAACAGGCTATGTAGTCCAGGCTGGCTTCAAACTCATGGAAATCCTCATGTTTCAGCCTGAGTGCTGGGATCAAAGACCTGAGTACAAAGTAACACACACACACAGAGAGAGAGAGAGAGAGAGAGAGAGAGAGAGAGAGAGAGAGAGAGAGAGAGAGAGAGAGAGAGAGAGAGAGAGAGAGAGAGAGCACACAGCACTAAAGCTGTTTTCTTTCTTTCTGTGGTCTACTCTTTTTTTTTTTTTAAGGCAGAGTCTCACTAAAGCTAGCTGGAAATTTCTGTTTTCATTGCCCAAGTGCTGGTATCACAGGTGGAAAGAACCCATTATATTAAGCTCTTTCTCTTTTAGAAACAGTAGGTGGTGGAATGTTCTTTTAGTACCAGCACTCAGGAAGCAGATATCTTCTACTAAGTTCAAGGCTGGCCTATCTGTCTGTCTCTCCCTCTCTCTCTCCACACCCTGCCCCCCCACACACACACACCTAGGCTGTATAGATCAGAAACCCAGTCATGTGCTTACTATGCAAGCACGGAGGGCCTGAGTTACAGTCCCAGCACCCACATGCAAAGCTGGGAGTGGCGAAGTGTATTTGTAATTCTACCACTAGAGAGCTGGAAAGAGAAACCTTGAGGCTTACATGTAGGCCAGCCAGTCCAGGTCCAAGTGGAAGACCCTGTCTCATAAAACAAGATAAATGCCTCCTGAGGGATGACACTGAGATTGACCTCTGTCCTCCACATACACAAAAGAACCCAAACATGCACACATGTTTTTGGTAATCTTCTTACCAAAAAAAAAAAAAAAATGATTTTTTTTTCCCATTTTCCCATTTGAATCAAAGACACCAGTATGTTTAAACAGTCAACACATAGGGCAGCTCTGACACCCCATCTGTCCTAAAAAAAATAAATAAAACTATGTCCTCGAACAACGTCACCAAGGGAAATTCTCACTGCTTAGCTCCTGGATGGGTTTCAAATTTTCCATCCAAGGGCCTCTGGGACACAGTCCAGCTGGCACACACACACTATTAAGATACTGTGATTTGAGTCAGGCGTTGGTGGCCCATGCCTTTGACCCCAGCCAGGACTTGGGAGACAGAGGCAGTAGGATCTCTGGCAGCCAGGGCTACACAGAGAAACCCTATCTTGATACCAAGAATCAAAAGGTCAATTCACTATCCATTTAATTTAGAAAGATGCCATCCCACATGCTAATGATTTAGTGACTTTATTAACCATGAGAATGCTACCCTGGTCTCAACAATGAGCAGAACTTAAAAAGATATAATTCCCGTAAGCTCCTGGCCTCTGCATTGGTCCAACATCCTCAACAGAACCTAGCAGTAAGTGAACTGATTGCTTCCATGACCTACAGAAATGTAGCGACACCTGTGACCACCAGGCTCCATTGCTTAATCTTACACAATGTGTAAACTAAAATAAGGCCCTTCCTACAAACTCTCTTCCTCTTTATTAAAATAAGAAAAGAGAAAATCTGAACTACCTAAGGTAGATACTTCCTTAATTAGCTACCATGCCATAAAAAGAAAAGAAACTGGGGCAGTAAGTTGGCTCAACAGGTGAAAGGACACTTGCCTGGAAACCGGGGAGCCTGAGTTCACCCCAGCCCCACTAATGCCTGAGTTCACCCCAGCCCCACTAATGCCTGAGTTCACCCCAGCCCCCACTAATGCCTGAGTTCACCCCAGCCCCACTAATGCCTGAGTTCACCCCAGCCCCACTAATGAGGTGGAAGGCAGAGAGAACCAACTCCATCAAACTGTCCTACACACAGACTCTAGAAAAATAAAGGTGTGGCAGCACAATCCGTAACTCAGAATCCCTGCACTCAGGAGGCCGAGGCAAGGATCATAAGTTCAAGGGTAGCCTAGGTTTTACATAGCAAGTCCCAACCCCTCACTGCCCCTACTCCTCTTTAAAAAAATAATAAAACAAGGAGCTGGCAAGATGACTCAGATGGCGCTTGCTATACAAGCCTGGTGACCTGAGTTTCAGCCCCAGAACCCACAGAAAAGTAGAGGCAGAGACCAAGTTCTGATAATAACAATAGTAATAATCATAAAAACAACAACAATTTAATTTTAAAGTGAAGAAAGGCTGGAGAGAGAACTCATTGCTTAAGGATGCTTGCTGCTCCCACAGAGGACATGGGTGTGGTTCCCCTAACACCTACATCAGCAGACAGCCCACAACTTCCTGTAACTCCAGTTCCAGAGTCTCCCAGAGCACATGCACACATGCAGTGCACACAAACACACAGGAACACACATATACCCATGAACAATAAGTAAAGACATCTCTTTTTAAGAGGTTTGGGGACCAGGTGGTGGTGACACATGCCCTTAATCCCAGAACTTGGGGGGGGGGTCTCTGAGTTCGAGGCCAGCCTGATCTACAGAGCAAGTTCCAGGACAGCAAAGACAAAATGGGGGGGGGGGGAGAAAGGGAGAGAAAGGAAGGAACAAGAAGAGAATCTGAGACATACAATCACCCTTCTTAGGAAACTAACACAGTACTGTCTACAAAGGTGCCCAGGGAAGGTTTGGATGGTTCTTGTTGGTATGTCTTGATCTGAAGCTGGTTTTTATTAACAATTAAACCATATAAATCTGATCAGTGGTAACTATCAGACAAGTGCCATATATCTTGTTGCTTCATTTACATTTTAGATAATCCTCCCCTCAGCCAGGTAGAAATATTTCACAAGTGAAGATAAACTGAAGTCTCCAGGGCCTATGTCCTGGTCATGTCTGTATTCTTAGCACTGAGCAGGCGACCAGAACAAGAACATGAGAATGAATATATGACTAATGGAAGCAAAAAGAAACTGGGAAAAACGTGACCCAAATTTTGCTCTCATCTGACTGGAGCCACTGCCAGGGACACAGTGCAGATAATCCAACCTGGCTTCCATGTTTTCTTCCAAGGGGCAGTGTGCCATCTTTATAATGTGTACGCCACCAAGACAGCTTCTGAATTTGGACACATATTCTGATGGACAGAATTTGGTGCTGTCTCACTTTCTCCCATCTCATCCCACACCTTGCATAAATGGGGTGTGTACTCAGTGCAGGGACAGTGCCAGCCACGATGAAGCCTCTGGCAATCACAGATTCAGTCATATGATGCCCCTGGTCCCTGAAACATGTCTCTGAGTTGAGACACATCACTTCATAAGCCTTGTTTTCCTCCCTTTACACTGGGGATAAAAACAAAACAAAACACATACCAATCAGATACTTTTCATATGTGCCTATATATATATATAATTATGTATGTGTACTTGTATAGAAGGTTATGAATAGCTTCTATTACTCTCCACCTTATTTTTTGAGACAGGATCTCTCACTGAACCTGAAACAATAACATTAAGAGAGGCTGGCTGGTCATGAAGCTGAGGAGTCTGCCTGTCTGCCTTACCCCAGCACTGGGTTACAGCTGGGCACACTGATGAGCCCATAGGAGCTGGGGATGTAAGCTCAGGTCCTCATGCTTGTATGGCAGGTACTCTACCAATTGAGCCACCTCTCCAGGCCCAAGACTGGTTTTAGTCATAGAATAAATACTCATTCCCTGGGCGTGAGAGGCACACACCTTTGATCCCAGCACTTGGCAAGAGGCAGGCGGATCTCTGTGAGTTCAAGGCCAACCTGGTCTATAAAGTGAGTTCCTAGACAGCCAGAGCTGTTGATACAAAGAAACACTGTCTTGAAAAAAACCTAAATAAACAAATAAATAAATACTTACTCATAACTAAATATCTACTGAGCATTAACTGTAAGCCAGACACTGCTGGGCATAGAGCAGTGAACATTTCTATAAAATCCCACCTCACAGAGCCATAGTTTCAGCAGACACTGTAACACTCATGAGAAAGCATTTTACAAACTTCAAAGCACTGTACTACACAAGCACTCATCTCCTGACTTGTCAGTGCATCGCTGTGCACCCAGCTGAGAGCCTGAGAATGTCTTCCTCCTGTCTGCATCCCACTCCAAAATCCTCCAAAAATCCCACCAAACCACCAAGCCTCTTCTGACTCTCCTTAGAAGTCTTTGGCATGTATTTCTTTGCCCATTTTCCACGTGTCTGTTCTAGGCCCTAGTACCAGTGCAATAATGTTAATGTTGAGCAGTTATTGATCTTTTACCATATGGCAAGCTCTGTGCTAACTTTGCACACACAACATACCTTAGCCTGTCCCGTTGATAGAGGAACAGGAGGCAGAGTAATCTGCCCAGGCAAATAACTAATCAGTAAGGAAGCTACAGCAGCTCAAACCCTGATCTGTAAGATCCTAATGCATGACCCCCACCCCACCCCAAGACAGAGTTTCTCTGTGTAGCTTTGGAGCTCTGCCCTGGAACTCCCACCAGCAGCTCTTCAATATATCCAGGGCAAGATCCAAACGCTAGAAGTCACTCTCCAAAGTTACACTGTTCTTGAACACACTCAACCACTGATGACCGGCCTCATTCTCCTTCCTCCCTGAAGCCTCTTCCCTTCCCTCCCTCCAGACAAGAACCTCCCCCCTGTAACCTCAACCATTTAAACACGCTTCACCACTGACTTCTAAAATTACCCCTGGCCCTTCACACCCCCATATTTCCAATCCCGACTTCTCCCATGAAGACAGGCAGTGTTTTCTCATCTCTGATGCAGAGTCTCGACATTCATGGGTCAGTAAATAAGTGATATGCATGTGGTAATGGTAAAACCTCAAAGCAGCCTCTGAGGAAGCAGATTAGGTGCCAGGACAAGAACACAACTATTAGACCTTAGTACAATAAAAAGAAGAGAACTTGTAACCTCACAGGCAAACTCAAAAAGACAGGCATCACTTTGAACAATGTTATTACAGTTGAGGTCACTTCTCCAGTGTCAGCTTTCTCTCTACAAGCATATTGAAAGCAAATTCAGTCAGCTCTCCAACTGCAGAAACTAAGCTAGCCCTGGACCAAGAGACCTGAGTTACTGATCTCTTACCATAAGACAGATGTTCTGCTTGGAGTCCTGTGGGATGGAAGAGCATGTACATTGACACCCTCCTCCACTCCACTGTGAAGAGGCAAGCTTTCGAACATGCAGATGGGCAAAATCCATGACTAATTGCCGCTGGTGAAAGAGGACCTTGATTAAGGCAGAGTTGTCAGAGAAAAGAGCTGATTAACGAACACAGCCCCCTTCTCCTTCTCCACAGCCACAGCCACAACTGGTGTCCAGGCCACAGATGGATGCCTGCAACTTCCCTGCATGCCCCTCCCACTCTCCAGAAAGCAGCCAGATGCTTAAAACTCTTACCAATGATTAGGGCTTGCTTCCATCCAAACAATACCTTTCAAAAGCTTTCCACCCACTCAGAATCCAAACTGTCAGCCATTCAAGGCCCATCCCCCTCCTTTTATTTAGTCCACCCTCCCCTCAATCACTACATTCCAGACAGAGGTCTTTCAATTTCTTTAACCTTGACAACTTTCCAGCCATCACTATGCTATTCTTCCAGGCAGGAAAAAGTCCCGAAAGCTGGTTCCTTAGAACAGACTCGCTTCAAACTTTACTGTTTCAAAGAGGCTATCCTTGGCCATCCTACCAAAATAGCACCACTCCTACCCACTATGACCAACTTTTCCTTGTTTAATGCTCATCACTGACATCTCCTAAATGGCTAGCTTCTTCACTTCTGGTCTCGCCTGCCCCCACCATCTCTATGAATATGACTACACACAATGAGTGCCCAGAAGTTCCAGAATATTTGCTATTAGCAAGGAGCATCTTTTTTTGTTTGGTTGGTTTGGTTTTTCGAGACAGGGTTTCTCTGTGTAGCTTTGGAGCCTGTCCTGGAACTCGATCTGTAGACCAAGCTGGCCTCTAACTCACAGAGTTCTGCCTGCCTCTGCCTCGTGAGTGCTGAGATTAAAGCCATGTGCCACCACTGCCTAGCAAGATACACCACCTTATATTCTGGGAAAACACCAAACAGATGTTTACAATGTTAGTTTAGTTCCTACTATGTGCTGGGTAATATTAATCCTTTCCCAGAGGCAAATCCACTAGTTAAGGACCCCAGAACAAACTTCCCTGGTGACCTTCTGAGTTCAATAATTGTCTGTATGACTCCTAAACCCCTCTCACCTTTGGCCCACTCTCAAAGGAAGAACTCCACGCTATGATTCATGCTCACATTGCTTCGACAAAAAGCAGACATTCTTTACAGCACTAAAGCATTTTCACATTCGTTTCCCTTAAGAAAAATACAAGGCACTTTCCTAGACAGACTCACAACAGGAAGTAAGTATGCCATCAAGTATCAATCAACATCGGGACTGAGCTGGACCAATCTCCTTGTTTCTCGTTCAGCAAAGGACAGGAAAGTGGTGAGTCACATGGGGTAAGGCTTACAATACGGAAGTTCCAAGAAGGCCTGGGTATGAGGCAACCAACCAAATGAGGATCACAGGGCTAGTGACATCTTGAGCCTCACAGCAGTCAGATCCTAGCTAGTAGATGCCAAAACAGAGGTCTCAAACTTGTTCAATTTCACAAGTGAACAGAGTGGGTACCAGAGGGTCTCTTCACTTCCCAATCCTCTTTTCTCTCCATAAAGGAGGTTTTTCAAGACTCCTGAGTCAGAGTCCGAAGATGGTTCAGACTCCACCAAGGGCTCGGAGGAGAGCAGAAGTGAACCGAGAGACACATAATGATGAGGGAAAGAATTGAGCCAAAGTGGGGTAGAGGAAGTGGCTGGGAAGGTGGTTGAGGCCAAAGGGAGAACACAGTAAAACAGAGTGGTACAGACAGCACAACACAGTAAAACAGAGTGGTACAGACTGAGCACGGAGTTAGAGCGCTGTGAGGAGATCTGGGTCAAGAGAGGCCTGATAGGGGAGGGAAGAGTTTGAAGGGAGTCTGATGGTGGACGCGAGCCGGCTCAAGGAGACACAGTGATCTAGTGGAAAGGGGTCCCGGGCCGGGAGAGGTACCGAAAGAAGTCTAGCAAAGAGTTCCAGGGTTGAAGGAGACCCCGAAACGAGTCAGACAAAGTGGAGTCCGGGCCTGGGGAACCTTAGGAGAGGCAGTGGAGAGGCTGATGGGGTCGGGGACGCCTCACCGCGCTTGTTTTTGGTGCCGTGCTTCTTGGCAGCCGTCAGCTCCTGTTCGATCTTCTTCTCCAGGAACTCCTGCTTCTTGCTTAGCATCTCCTCCGTGTCCCGAAGCCGCTGGATGGCCTCCTGGGGGGTCGGGCCGCCCTTGCTCCCCTTACCCCCTCCAGTCCCGAACAGCTTCCCCAACACCGACATGGTTGCTGTTCGCCGCGCCGGCCCCCGGCGCCTGCTCCGGCTCGGCTCGGCTCCGGCGCCCGCTCCCGGCCCCGCCGCTCCCCGCAGCCGCAGGCCTCGCCTCCACCTCCGCCCAGCAGCTGGGCCCGGCCGCGCAACCTCCCACAGGCCCCCACGCCCGGGCCCGGCCGGCGTCAGGGCAACGCGCCGCTGACTACAGCTCCCAGAGCACCACGCGCCCACAGCCCCTCGAGTCTAAGGGAGGACCGTGCGCTGCATGCCGGGAGTCCGAGTCTTCCGGCTCGTGGCGTACGACGGCGCACCTTTTTAGTCGCGCCGAGGTCAAAGGGCGAGGTGGCATGCTGGAAGACGTAGTCTCCTTGGAATGTGTTCCGTAGAGACGGAAGAACAGGGAGAGAAATAACGATTACAAAAACAGGGATTCGTAGTGTTGGTCCGTGGTAGATGCCTGACTTTAATTACCAGCCCCAAAAGCACAGGATCATATTTGATTTTCATAATCAGTTCATGATAGATAATGCTGTTCCAGTGTCTCTTGTAGCCTAGGCTGGCCTTGAACTCCCTGTGTATGTAGCAGACGCTGGCCTTGAATTCTTCATCTTGTCTCTGCTTCTGATTAAAGGTCTGTGCCAGCCTGTCCCTCCAGCTGTTCCTCTGGAAACTGACCAACTAACTTAATTAACCAGCCCAGTTGGTTCTCTCTACTTGGGTAGGTGGCCTTTACTCAACCTAACAGACTTCCCTAAGAGACTTCCACCTTGGCAGTGGGGTTCAACTGCAAAACTTCACATCAGCCTTGAATACTCACTTGGGCGGGTAACTTCTTCCTTTCCACAACTGTAAATTTGAAATTATCACAGGTCCTCTTGAAAGTGGGATAGGAAATACACACAGCATGCTACAGGCACTCAGACAAACATGTGTATTTTAACGACGTGGCACGTCACGCTGGTAATCCCAGCTCTTGGGAGGCTGAGATAAGAGGACTGTTATGAGTTCAAGCCCATCCTGGGCTACAGCGTGACTTCCATTAGAGTTAAAATAAATAAATAGATAAAATCCCACTCTCTTTTAAGAGGACCTGTGACAATTTCTGCTTTTGTTTTGTTTTTTGTAAGACAGGTCTCCTTACGTAGCCCAAGCTGGCTTCACACATGTGACCCTCCTGCCTCTGCCTAGAGCCTCTTGTGTTGTATGTTCTAGGGATTCTAACCATCAGTTATTACTGAACCAGAAGGAGACCCTAGCACTTTCAAAGTTGGCATAAGGGCCAGGTGTGGGGGCACACATCCTGTTCTCACCACCTTAAGATCTGGAGTCCAAGGTCATTCTCAGCTATATAACAAGTTCAAAGCTAAGCTGATTTACACAGGACCCAAACTTTGTCTGGAAGGGCTGTATTTTATGGCACCATGGGTCACATCTATATCTGTTCTCTAATAGAAAATATACAATGTTTTATCAAAGTTTAAAAAAAAAAAAAAAAAAAAGAACCCATCTGTCTAACATCAGGGCACAACCCATTCATATCTGAACATCTGTCCCTCACCTACCTCAGACAAGCTGCTCCCCAGCACTCAGAGGAAAACATTTGCCAGTTTTGATCCAGGCCTTCAAAACCTATGAACAGGCAGATTGGTTTTTCCAGACAGGGTTTTTCTGTGTAACAGTCCTGGCTGTCTTGGAACTCACTCTGTAGACCAGGCTGGCCTCAAACTCACAGAAATCTGCCTACCTCTGCCTCCCGAGTGCTGGAATTAAAGGTGTATGCCATCACCACCTGTCATAGATGCCACAAATCTTAATCAGCAGTCTCACACTGCTGTTGAGTTAAACTGCCTAACAGCAGAGTCCTTGTTCTAACAAGCTTATGTCAACTTGATAATACTAGGGTCATTGAAGAGGAAGGAACCTCGGTTAAGGCTCAGTTAAGGCCTGTAGAACATTTTCTTAATTAGTGATTGATGGGGGAGGGCCCATCCCATTGTGGGTAGGGCCACGGTGGTCCTTGGTTCTATAAGAAAGCAGGTTGAGGGTCTGGGGAGATGCCTCAGCAGTTAAGAGTACCGACTGCTATTCCAGAGGACCTGAGTTCAATTCTTAGCACCGACATGGCAGCTCACAACTGTCTGTAACTCAAGATCTGACATCCTCACCCAGACATACATGCAGGTAAAACACCAATGCAAATAAAAATTAAGTAAATTATTTAAAAAGAAAGCAGGTTGAGCAAGCCATGAAGAAAGAGCAAGCCAGTAAGCAGCACCCTCCATGGCCTCTGCATTGATTCCTGCCCTGTTTGAGTCCCTGCCCTGACTTCCTTAGGTGGTGAACAGTGATGTGGAAAGTGTAAGCCAAATAAACTCTTTCCTCCTCATCTTGCTTTTTGGCCATGCTGTTTCATCACAGCAATAGCAACCCCAAATGAGACACCCTAGGAGTCCACAAAGTCATCTTGGGGGGAAATCACAGCAGAAAACTCAAATCTAACTTGAGTGCTGTTCCCATACGATTGACATTGGTCACTGAAGAATGATTTTGAACCTACCCTGGCACTGTTTTTATAAAGGTGCTGAGAGCCAGGTGCAGTGTGCCTATCTATAGTGTGGCCTTTGGAAGACTAACACAGAAGACCACAAGTTCCAGGCCAGCTTAGCCTTCATAGCATAATTCTCAATCTCAAGAAGAAGAAAAAAAGCTAAGATCAAGTCATGGTGTCTGGGAAAAGGATGGGAAATGCATCATGGTGACACATGGGTAGCTGCCATCTTGCCTGAGGATTTAACTGCCATGACAAGACTCACAGTGTACATTTGTTAAATACCAGAATGCCTGGGCCTCATTGTTCTGGCCTGTGGGGTAAGTGCAGGTCCTTTTAAAACTTTGATCAGTTACTATTACCTCATTTAAAAAAAAAAAGCTACATGAAAAATGGAGCTATAGCACTTACTACTTGCCAGGCTCAGTTCCCAACACCCATGTGATGGGTTACAACTGTAACTCCAGTTCCAGGAGATCCAGTGCCCTCTTCTGACCTCTACAGACACCAGACACACATGGAGTACAAATACATGCAGGCAAAATGCTCATACAATAAAAGAATTTGTTTTTAAAAAAAATGTTGTTGGGCATGGTGGTGAACATCTTTAATCCCAGCACTGGGGAGGCAGAGACAGACAGATCTCTGTGAGTTCAAGGCCAGCCTAGTCTACAAAGAGAGTTCCAGGACAGGCCCCAAAGATGACACAGAGAAACCCTGTCTCAACAAACAAACAAACAAAAATTAACTTTCTAGATAGATATTAGAATGATTGATTCTTTGTAGCCATGGTATGCACCCTGCCAGCAAGCAAGGCAGTTGTCTGTGAAGGGAAACTTTCTGTCTGCTTAGGCTCTGATGATCTGCAACAAGTTACTTAGCTAAATGTATATGGGATATCGGGATGATTTTAGTATTAAATGTTCTGGTGGAAGTTTCACCCCAGCCCCTGGAATCCATATACCCAAAGAGTCTGGAATGTTCCGGTGGAAGTTCCACCTCAAATTCCCTTCACTCATCTCTCCAAACCCTGCCATCTCCAGAAGCCCACCAAATGATGACCCTCCCCCAGAGATGCTCAAGACCACTCCCACAGTGTGTTTAAACTCCCCCCCAGAAAATGGTTTTGTGGTTTTCCGGTCTTTTCAGTCTCTTCTCGGGGGAGGGGGAGGAGAGGCTGGAAAATCACCTGGGAGCATTGCATCCATTAAACCTGGACTTTTTCTAATTCTGTTTGATTTAGTCTGATTTGGATTGCTGCATCAGCGGAGAGGCTTATCGGGAAGCAAAATCTTCATTAATCAATGTAAGATAAAAATATGTCACCTGTATTCTGTAGGAATTTAGCAAAATCACTGTATGGGATAAAGACTGGAATAAACAGATGCTTCTTAGAAGTACTTTGACCCTGAGGATTCCATGCGGAGAACAATGATTGTTTTACTGAGGGTGTTATGCCATGACCTTGATCACAGGACACCTTGTATTATTTGTGTAGTGCACACAATGCTTAATGAAGGACTAAAGTCATGGAGACTTAAAGGACTAGAGTCATGGAGACATGCGATGCTCCCCTTCGGTGAGATATGTAGATTAAGATTCGGGACCTTGGAATTGGGAAATGCTTTATATAACAACTGATAAATATCCTTTTGTGCTAGAGAGATGGCTCAGAGATTAAGAGGACTGGCTGTTCTTCCAGAGGTCCTGAGTTCAATTCCCAACAATGGAATGGTGGCTCTCAACCATCTATAATGAGATCTGGTGTCCTCTCTTAATGTGCAGGCAGAACACGGTATACATAGTAAATAAATAAATCTTTAAAAAAGAAAGAAAGAAAGAGCCAGGCATTGGTGGCACACGCCTTTAATCCCAGCATTTGGGAGGCAGAGGCAGGTGGGTCTCTGTGAGTTCCAGGACTTGGGGGGGGGTACACAGAGAAACCTGCATTCAAAACAAACAAACAAAAGTGTTGAAACCATGTGAAAACAATAAGTACATGTGTTGCCTTGAATGAAAGAAGCTAGGCACAAAAACTTATGGCAGTCTTTCTGCCTTCTTCCCTCAAGTGCTGGAATCAATTTCTTTTTCCTTTCCTTTTCTTTTTCAGGCCTTTCATGTGCTGGGAAAGCACTCTCCTATTGAGCTAAATCCCCACTCCCTACAAATCTTTTTCTTTTATATCTAAAATTATTTGTGCCAGGCATGCTCGTTTACATCTTCAGTCCCAGTACTGAGGAGGCAGAGGTGGATTTCTGTGAGTTTGAGGCCAGCCCAGTCTCCATGTCCAGTTCTGGGTCACACAGGGCTACATAGTGAGATCTGAGCAAATTCAGCAACGGAGAGAAGACAGTGTTGTTCTTTTGATACAGCTGCTGTGATGCAGCTGCTATGGCCTAAGAAACACAAACACGAGATTGAGCGCCCACGTGGAGTTTATTGAGAGAGGGGAGAGGAAAGAGGGGGGTAGCTGGTGGCCAACCGAAAGCGGGGAGAGAGAGAGAGAAGGGGCCCAGATAGAGCAAGAGAGAGAAACAAGAGAGAGAGAGAAGCAAGAAAGAGAGGTGTGCTTGGCACGCTTGCTTTAAAAGGGGAGCTTGCGCATGTGTAACCCAGTCTCCGCCCAGCCATGTAAGGCCTGACGTAGTGATTACCCGGCCCGCCCATCAGAGGCGGGGCCCACAGACTGCGGAGCCTCAACAGACAGACCCAACCAGAGGTGGGTGAGCAGGAGATGTAGGCTGGATCGCTCCTCTCCTTGAGACAATGGAGCTGAGTCTGAGTAAACCAAGTGACTGTTGTAATTGTAAATTGTAATTGTAATTGTGAGAGAAAGATGCCATGCTACAGAGCTTGGTGGAGGGCTTTTTTAAATTGGGGGGAAAGTGAATGGGAAAAGGGAAGAGGAGAGAGGGGAGGGGGAGACCAGCCTCTAGGGACAGGAGAAGCAGAGAGAGGGGGAAAGAAGAGAGACAGACAGAGAAGGAGGGAAGGAGAGAGAAAGATAGAGAGAGATTGGAGGTGGCAGAGCTCTTTTAAAAAGGAAGGTAGTGAACGTGCACAGGTGGCTGCAGCTGAGGGTGTATCCTGTCAGAACCCCAAACACAGGCTAGTATATGCCTGAATACTAACAATGGCAACACATTGGAGGGGCACACAGACTCCAGTGATCCTCCCTGGACCTTTACCTAGAGACACCTACTCTCTCACAGAAGGGAGGGTATGCTTCCAAGTCCAGGTAGATAGAAGGAAAGTCCATGTGTGAGAGCCAAAGCTACATTTTATGTTTTCATACTATGCCTGAGAGATCCATGAAACAAAAATGTCTCTGACATTCAAGCCTCTTGCTCAAGGACAAATAGTTCCTGAAATATTGTTTATGGGAGATAACAAGCCACATGTTTTCCACATATTTGTTTGACCCATCTGCACCAGATATGCTTGATCACCTGTAGGAGGGAGGTTCACTGGCAGGAAACACATCAGGATATAAGCTTGCCCCTGATTGGATGTAGGCTGGAGGTATGTCAGGATGTATGCTTGCCCTTGATTGGACCTGATGGGAAATGTCACTTCAAACAGTGACATGGGGTCATTTCCCAGGAGCCTAGGTATGGACCTGGCCAGAGCCCAACCACTTGGGCAGTATTTAATTAAAGCTTGCTTCAAAATTTGGCTTTAAACTTGGTAGTTGTCTTATTCTCAATCTGTGGAATTAATGTATGTTCAGTGCCTTAGAGCATCCTGATGGCTTAACCCTCAGAGTATACCCAGAACCCAGCATTTGTCACGCCTCTCACTGCTGTCACTCCACTCTGGGTCACCATCATCTCTTGCTTGAACTATTGCAGTACCCCCTGAAGTGTGCCACACAACAACTTTCCAAAGATATCTATGTCCTCAAAGGTCTTTGAGAGGAAGAGGATATTCTGGATGATCCAGTTGGACATGGTGTAATCACAAGAAGGAGGGTCAGAATGCAAGGTGTTCCTCCTGCTTTGAAGGTGCAGAAAAGCCAAGCCAAGAAATGCAGAGAGGCACTGGTGGGATGTCGAAGTAGGTAAAGGCACTTGCTGCCAAGACCTGAGTTCAGAGAGAGAGAGAGAGAGAGAGAGAGAGAGAGAGAGAGAGAGAGAGAGAGAGAGAGAGAGAGATGATCCTCCCTTCTCCCTGCCCTCTTCCTCCAGGCACCTCACTCCACACACTCCCCTTTTTATTCTTTTCTGCTTTACAACAAACCACATAATTGATGTATTCATTTATTGTGTTCTTTTTTTTTTTTTTTTTGTCTTCACAAAGGATCATACAAACCATTGTGTTCCTATCTTCAAAGCTAGGAAAGTATTTGTTAAAGGAATTGATGAAAGGACAAAGGTAGGGATAATCTGGGAGTCTTGCTCCAGTGAGACCTTGGAAGGAGATCTTTCCTCCCAAACACAGTGTATTCTCTGTGGCTGTACAAAGGACAAGGACTTTGGTCTTTGGTCACCTGTCCCAGGTCTAGGGCTTTCAAATGTACCCCAAATTCCCCTATAGAATTCCAGACCCTTAATCATGAGTGCAGACCCTGTCAACCTCTGTGATTCCAATTGTACAGGACCCTGAGAACCTGGACAAGGGGGTTGAAGCTGTGGGGGTTGGGAGCACCTGTGTTGGAGGCCTCCATTCCTTCTTCCCTGCCAGGTGGGGCATGGGGGTAGGGCAAAACTGGTCCAACCTGTTTTCCTAGACCATGGGGCCCTGCTCAGTCAACTGAGACTTGCGAGTTATTGCTTCAGTCATTTTCCCAGACTGTGTCTGCCCCACCTTCAAACCATTGGATTATCCTCTCTTTCACATGGCTAAGCCCACATAGCAGAATCTACCTGAGGAAAGTCACTCAGCTGCCCTGTGGTGAGGGGAGAGGACAGGCAACCTGCATCATGTTCTTTTAAAGGGTGTCTTTACTTCACAGATGTTGACTGAAGAATTCCTGGGCAGTTTTAGGCACAGTACATATGCCTGTGAGTGAAAATCTTTGCCTTTGTTAGGATGGGATTGATGGAGGCGATATGGAAATCAGAGACCAACCTCTGTTGTGGGTATTTGTACACTGTGTGAAGATGTATTGCTGTGATTGGTGTAATAAAGAGCTGAATGGCCAATAGCTAGGCAGGAGGCATAGGTGGGACTTCTGGGTAGAGAGAAAGACATAGGAGATGAATCCAAATGTGCATCAGATGCCAAGGAGACATGGAGGAAGTTTGACATAGGGAATGAAAGAAAGCCATGAGGCAAAACATAGATTAATATAAAGGGATTAGTCTAAGTTAAAAGAGCTACAGGAACAAGCCTAAGCTAAGGCCAAGCTTTCATAATTAACAAGTCTCCATGTCATTATTTGGGAGCTGGATGGCAGGACAGAGAAAGACTCCTTACAAACCTCTACACAGAATTGTTCTTTAGTCAAAACAGAGTAGTGGAGGCTTAGGGGTTTCATGAGGTGGAAAGGGGGATTTTGGGAATGGAAGATTCCATCTGTAGGTCAGTGTGAGAGCCAAGGTTATATTTTAAGTTTTAATTACTATGTCTACGAGATCCATGAAACAAAAATGCTTCTGATCTGCAAACCCCTGGCCTAAGGACACATAGCTCCTGAAATGTTGGAGGCTATTGTTTATGGGAGATAACAAGTCACATGTTTTCACTTTCCTAAACAATTTTGTTGACCCATCTATATCAGATGTGTTTGATTGCATGTGGGCAAGAGGTTCATAGGCAAGAAATATGTCAGGATGTATGCTTGACTCTGATTGGATATAGGCTGAAAGTACATCAGGAGTAAGTACATCAGGATGTATGCTTGCCCTTGATTGGACCAGATGGGAAATGCAATGAATTATGGGTTTTCGGTTTTTTTTTTTTTTTTTTTTTTTGAGACAGGGTTTCTCTGTGTAGCTTTGTAGACCAGGCTGACCTGGAACTCCCATAGATCCGCCTGCTTCTACCTCCTGAATGCTGGGATTAAAGGTGTGTACCACCACAGCCTGGCTGGGTTTTCCTTCTTAAACTACTTACTGCAAACTGTAACTTGGAGCCATTTCCCAGGAACCTGGGGATAGACCTGGCCAGAGTCCAACCACCTGGCCAATATTTGATTAAAGCTTGCTTCAAATTTTGGCTTTAAACTGTGGTAGTGATATTTTGTTTTTGTTTTCTCAACAGGGGGTTTCTGTATAGCTTTGGAGCCTGTCCTGGCACTCACTCTGTAGACCAGGCTGGCCTCGAACTCACAGAGATCCACCTGCCTCTGCCTCCCGAGCGCTGAGTTTAAAGGGGTGTGCCACCCCCACCTGGCAGTGATCTTATTCTTCATTGGTGAGATTAATATCAGTTCCTCTGCACTCTCGAAGTGCTAAATACTAACACAGGTTGATACATCATTCAAAAGATTTTTTTGGGGGGAGGTTGTTGGGAGGGTGTTCTACTGACACAGGCAAGTCAACTTTCCTCCCCAGAGTTTCTCAGCCCAACTGAGGCTTTTAGGCCACTAAGCCATTAACTTTCATAGAGCTTTTGTTTCAAGGAGGACAATAAATCATAAAGAAATGTCAGGGGCTGGAGAGATGGCTCTGAGGTTAAGAGCACTGCTTGCTCTTCCAAAGGTCCTGAATTCAATTTCCAGCAACCACATATTGGCTTACAATCATCTGAAATGAGATCTGCTGCCCTCCTCTGGCCTGCAGGCATACATGCAGACAAAACACTGTACACATAATAAATAAATAAATCTTAAAAAAAAAAAAAAAAGAAAAGAAAAGAAAAAAGAAAAAAAGAAATGCTGGGTATAGTGTAACAGCACTTGGAAAGTGGAGGTAGTAAGGTTCAAGGTTATCTGAAGCTCCATAGCAAGTTCAAGGATAATCTATGGAAATCTCAGGCATCTAGAAGAACCTGTCTTAAATAAACAAAAGGGAGAAGAGATGGTTGTGCTGATTTAATGCTTGCTATGCAAGCACAAGGACCTGAGTTCAGATTCTAGCACCTATATAAGAAGCTGGTGTGGAGCTGGAGAGCTGGCTCAGAGGTTAAAAGTGGGCACTGCTCTTCTGGAGGGTGAGTTCACTCCCAGCACTCATGCCAGTGACTCACAATCACCACTAACTTCAGTTCCAGGGATCTGAGTCCCGCTTCTGACCTCCAACACATGCATGGCACACACACACACACACACACACACACACACACACAAATAAATAAATAAATAAATAAATAAATAAAACTAATTAATTTGTATTTATATAAATAAAAAGATAGTATTAGCCAGGCATGATGGCACATGCATTTAATCCCATCACTTGGGAGGCAGAGGCAGGTGGATCTCAGTGAGTTCCAGGACAACCTGGTCTACAAAGTGAGTTCCAAGACAGTCAGAGCTGCTACACAGAGAAACCCTGTCTTGAAAAACCAAAAAAGAAAGAACAAAGAAACCCAGGCTATCAGGGTGTAGCAGCTCATATCTATAATCTTACCCTCAGGGAAGCCATATCAGCAGCATTGCATATCAGCAGCATTGCTGACAGATCCAATGGACCCAGGTGTCCCAGGCAGGAGGAGGGCTGGGGAGGGAGAAAGGAGAGGAAGAAAAACAGCAAAGGAAAGAAATGAATTGAAATATGCAGAAACTCGTTCTGTCAAGATTGCTCAGGGGGTAAAAGTGCTTGCTGCTAAGCCTGTCATCCTAAAATCCATCCCTGGATCCCAAACAGTGGCTGGCTTTGCACTCTGGTCTTCAGGAAAGCTTTATTTGTTGTATTATAAACAACATATCGCCACATTTCTCCTTTTTTGTCTAAAATAAAAGGGAAGTTGTAACTAATATAAGAAAAACTATACATGTGCAGTAATTATACAAGGCAATAAATACATCAATAATATCTAGTCCATTTACATTTGACAAATTCAAAGAAAATACTCCACATCTATCTTACCTTGGTGAGTCCAAAAGTGTTGTAACTAATTCACTTTCTATTCTAACTTGCATTACCAATTCAGAATTAGATTTCTATGTGTCTCAACCTTTTACACATTACACCTCTTTAATGAGTTTCTTTTCTGAGTCTGGTAAGTAAACAAGGAAAGCTATAACCTCAGAGACCTGAGACGTAAATAACATTGAATAAGCAGGATGTGCAAGGAAACAACTTCCAGAAGCTATGAGAAATTACAAAAACAGCTGGCTGCCTGGAAAGTCACCCAGGGTTCCTCTGCAACATTGGGGCATCCATCTTCCACCCACAGGCCTGGAATGTTCTACAGACTTTTCTATGAAGCAGCATTTTTGAAGGACTGTCCTGACTTGTTTGGGCAAGGTTTGGCAGTCACTATCTTTCTGCTTGTCCAGTCTGGACAGCATACTATCAACAGTCAAGGCAAGGGCACTTTATTGCCCAGTGGCTTACTTTTGCCACAAAGAAATTAAACTCCATGTGAAATTCCTTTGCCCATCATCTTCTTTGATGTAGATTGGTGCTGCCAGGAGCAGACATATCTCACTGTTGTAAAAAATAAAAAAAAGAGCCTATGTTATTAAAACATCTTAAATGCCATATTCTGTAGATCTCTGAAGTGTTTGAAAATGACCTGTCTTATCTAAACTATATCTCTTTTGACCTTGAGAACATAACTGATATGATTACAAATTTAATTGTAATAGGTGACTAATTACTAAGCTGCATTCCTTATTATCCTAAAGAGTTGGTAATAATAACTTCCAAGAACTAGAAATTAGCATTACATTATTAAATGAGCTGTAAATGTACAATACCTTGAACAGGACTAGAAATGTTTGCACGGTGTGTTCTAACAAAATTATTCTTAAATTTGTATAAACATACAGAATTTGTTTACAATGTACAAAAGTCAAATCCAATGTAAAATATTTAAACTAGTAGTTGCTTTTTTAAAGTATAGATTCAGTAATCTACCTTTTTATCTTATCATATCTATATCCTTCCTTTTTCCTTTTCAGAGTTGATTCAATAATCTACCCTTTTTTATCCTATCATATCTGTATCCCCCATTTTTCTTTTCAAAACAAGACTCTGAATCTAATCTCCTTTGTTTACCTTTTTCTGACCATTACCAATAACAACTTGTAACCAGCTATCCTAAACTATGACTAATATCCATAACCAATTGAGCGATCAAAAACCACCCACCCCACCTCTTGGGGATGTAAGCGTTATGTTATTAAATTTACTTCCTGTTGTCTGGGGGTGATGGCAACTTCCTGAAAAGAAAAATTTGGGTTAATTGTCAAGTTCTGGGAGAGGTAGCTGTATCATTTGTTGTCCAGTCTCTGCAATGGGAAAGTGCAGGCCTTGTCTCAAGTCCTTGCCAGAGTCATCTGTGAGGCTGGATCATCTCAGCTAGCCACCTTGGAATTGTCCTGAGCAGTTTGTAGTCCAAAGCTGATCTTTAGGAGGTGTTTTCAGCTTAGTGGTGTTACCATAGTCCTGGTGGAATCGTCATTGTGGGGCCCATCCTTCTTTTGGAGACGTCAAAGGTCAGTGTTAGGCATGGTCACAGTGTACTACAGAAAACTGATAGAGACTCAAACCTGAAATCATGTACAGGGAGGCAGATAGAGTCTCTTTCTAGAATTAGTTAGTACTCTATCTAACCATTAATATCGTGACAAAAAGTTTATGCTATATATGTATGTGTGTGTTTGTGTGTGTACATATACTAATAAAATTTCAGATAATATTTATATCTTAAGAAAGCTGTTAAAGAGCCAAAATAAAACCAAAATATTATGAGATTAGCGGCAATAAAATAGTTCCTTAATTTTGGTGTTTTTTTTTTTTTTTTTTTTTTCTGTCCCATATCAGGTGGCTCTTCTGTCATGAGATAGAGATTTAGGATTTTACTTTAACAAGAATGCTTGGGTTTAGAGAAGTAGAGCGCCATACTCCCAACTCCAAAGCCAGCTTTAATTTTTAATTGGACTAGGACTACAGAGACCATTTTAATTATATGTCCATAGAGAACAGCAGAAACAAACATTTGGGAATATTTATGAAATTTTATCCTGTTGGAAATGTGATATACCAATAGGCCAATTTACTCTTTTCCTTGGGACAATTTTTCTGGATGATTTGTCCTTTTTCTTCAGATGTCTCATTTGTCCAATGGTCTTTGGATTCCTTAGCTGGATCCCTTTGTTCTCCTGAAAAGACAGAAACAAAGTTCTTCCCCAACCCTAACTTTAAGGAGTTTCTCTTTTGGCAAGTTATATCTGACCAAATGAAAAGCATTTGTTAGTTTTATAGGTTAGTTTAGATTGAACAGCCATGCTGTTTGACGAACTATGATCTCTTCTAATTAAGAGGCCTTTCTTGTTCAAATTGAATATCAATTTTGATGGTATCCATAGCTTTTATTTTTCTATGGAAACAAAAGCAAAACCCCTTCCCCAACATAATGCGTGTCCTAGTATCCATTCTGAGGCCAACAGATCTTTAATTTCATAATTTTTTCTATTATCCAGTGTCTCTCCAAAACTTTTTTGTTTGTTTGTTTGTTTTGTTTTGCTTTTCAAGACAGGGTTTCACTGTAGCTTTGGAGGCTGTCCTGGGACTCACTCAGTAGATCAGGCTGGCCTCGAACTCACAGAGATCCACCTGCCTCTGCCCCCTGAGTGCTGGGATTAAAGGTGTGAGCCACCACTGCCGGCTCCACAACTTTGTTCCTTTCTCATTCACATTTAGAAAATTCGAAGTTAATAATACATTATGCAATCTATTTCTGGGGGTCTTTACTACCCCCTTTTTTATTTTGCATATCATTTAGAGTTTGATTTGATCTTTCTATAACTGCTTGCCCTGTAGGATTATGTGGTATACCTACATTATTACCTTATTATATTATAATAAGCAAAAAAGAAAAAGAAAAAGGAAAAGAAAACCTGTTTCATTTTACTAGAGACATATGCTGGAGCATTGTCCACTTAATTTTTTACAAGTATACCTGTTAGGAGTAATTTTCCTACTGGCCTGATCCCTCAGCCATGCCAGCCATAAATAACACACTGAGATGCTGTATTAGATACAATGCTGTTGGCCTGTTACTACCATTTATTATTGGCTAGCTCTGTCTTAAATATTAACCCATTTCTATTAATCTAAGTATTTCCATGTGGTCTTATCTTACTGGAAAGAGGGCCGGGAGTTCTACCCTGTTGGTCCTACATCTTGAAACTCCTCCCTATGTCTTCCTCTCTCCACCTAGTCTCCTAGTCCCGCCTATCTTGCTTTCCTATTGTCTAACAGTGCTTTATTCATTAACCAATAAGAGAAATATATTTACATCCCATCATATACCTTCCAACAAATGTGTGACTACAGAATCAACTTTTTCTGAACTCAAAGCAGTTGCCCAATGAAATTCTGAATTGTTATCAATGGTGTAATGTACATATTTTAATTTTCAAAATTCTAGAAAATGAAACACATCCATCTGCTAGATTTTATTCCTTTGATTACCCTTTGGGTTACTTCCTTCAGGTAGTGGAGTTGTATAAAGAACAAGTGGATCATTTCTTTGGCTTATTGCCAAGTGATGGGAAAATCTTTGGTATTGACATGATTTTTTTTTTTTTTATGAAATTCCGAGGCCTTTAGCACATTTTCTATCAATAGTTGATCAATTTTTTCATTACCTTGTGCTAGAGGGTCTGGCAGACCCATATATGATCAGATATGTGATATATATATATATATATATATATATATATATATATATATATGATTCCTATTCCTGATTATTTCTTGTAACTGAATAAATAACAAAGTTAATTCTGACTCATCAGGAATAAATTCAGCAGTTTCAGTGTGTAAAACAATTCTTTCGGTATACTGAGAGTCAGTAACTATGTTAAGAGGTTCTTTATGATTCATTAACACCATCAGCATAGCATATAATTCTGACTTTTGGATGTAATCTTTAGGGCATTGAGCCACTTAAGTTAAATTTTCTCATTTGTAACCTGCCTTTCCTAATTTATTTGCATCAGTACAGAATGTAGGGGCTCCAGATATTGGTGTTCCTCATATAATGCGAGGAAGGATCCAGTTAATTCTCTTTACAAATTGAATTATCTTGCTTTGGGGAGATTTGTTGTTAATCTCTCCCAAAATTACTGCAAGCTCTTTGCCAAGATTAACTGTCTGCTCATAATTTGTCAATTTCATCATTAGTAAAAGGTACTATAATTTCTGATGGATTTATTCCTGCTACTTGACCAAGTCTTAATTTTCCTTTTAGAATCAATTCAGAGACCTTTTCCACACAATTCAGAGACCTTTTACCCTGTTTATGTGGTAAAAAGATCCATTCTAAATTAATATCTTCCTTCCACATTAGTATTCCTGAAGGAGAATTCTAAGAAGGTAAAATAACCAAAATGCAATCAAGCTCTGGATCCAAACCATCCACATGTGCATCCTGTAATTTCTTTCCCTTCTTCAGCTGATAATTCTCTTGGACTATTTAAGTCCTTGTCACCATCTAAGGTTTGAACAAATTACTCAGTTTATCATTTTGTATCCCAAAAGTGGGCAGTAGATAGGAAATGTTTCCTAGAAATCTTTGAAAGTCTTTAAGTGTCTGTAATCTATCTCTTCTAACTTGCATCTTTTGGAGTCTAAATTTTTTGTAGACCTATTTTATATCATAAACAATTAGTAGAATCTCCTCTTTGTATTTTTTCATGAGCAATTTGTAATTCCCAACAAGACAAAATTTTCTTTACTTATTCAAACATTTTCTTTAAGGTATCTACATTTGAATCAGCTAATAAAACATCATCCATATATTGGTGAACCATAGATTGAGGAAATAGCTTACATGTAATTTCCAATGGCTGTCATACAAAATATTGGCACAGGGTGGGGCTATTTAACATTCCCTGTTGGAGAACCTTCCATTGATCTCTCTCTCTCTCTCTCTCTCTCTCTCTCTCTCTCTCTCTCTCTCTCTCTATTATGTATGCAGTGTTCTGTCTGCATCTGTCCCTGGGTGCCATAGGAGGGCACCTTATATCATTACAGATGGTTGTGAGCCATCATATGGTTGCTGGGAATTGAACTCAGGACCTCTGGAAAGCCACCTAGTGTTCTTAACCACTGAGCCATCTCTCCAGTGCTGGTATCTCTTAAAAAGTAGAGAATTATTATAAGTAGGCACTGTAAAGGCAAAATTTTTCTCTGTATTTTTCTTGTAAAGGTATAGTGAAGAAACAGTCTTCTAAATCAATAACTATAAGAGGTTATCTTTTAGGTGATAAAAAAGGCAAAGGATTCCAGACTGTAGAAAGCCATTTAGCTGAATCACCTTATTAACAGCTCTTAGATCTGTTACCATTCTCCATTTCCCAGACTTTGGTTTAATAAAAATATAGGAGAATTTCAAGGGCTACTTAATTCTTCAATATGCTATTTATTTATTTATTTATTTATTTATTTATTTATGGTTTTTCAAGACAGCGTTTCCACATGTAGCTTTGGAGCCTGTCCTGGAACTCACAAAGATCCACCTGCCTCTGCTTGGGATTAAAGGCTTGCACCACCACCTGGCTATGCTGAGTCTTTAGCTGCCCCTGCACCAGCTGTTCTAAGACTTGCAGTTTCTCTGTTATTAAAGGTCATACTCAACCCATACAGGTTTGTCCATCAACCATTTTAAAGATAGGGCTGTTGGTGCCTTTGAAAGATCAGCAGCTATTGTGCCCTGTTTTTGCACAACCTGAATGGTTGGTGACTATTCTTTATAATACCTTCTAATATTTTTCCAAGAAACATACATTAATATATGGTTTGTTTCTAAAATTGGAGGAATGTTAATCCGAATGTTCCATTACTGTAACAAATCATGTCCCCATAAATTCATCGCTGTTAGCTACATATGGCTTTAGTTTTCCTTTCTGTCCTTCTAGCCCTATATATTCAATTCATTTCACTCCCTGTTTTACCTGGGATAAAATTCCAGTTCCTAAATGCTGAACATTTATGAGGCCAATTTGTATGCCAAGAATCTGGTGCAATTATTGTAACATCCACACCTGTGTCTACAAAGCCTCCAATGACAAGGTCATTTATTCATATTTTTAATTTTGGTCTTTATTCATTTATAGAAGTTTGCCAAAATATTTGCTTTACAGTTTCTCCTGAATTTTTTGTTCTCTAGTCTATAGCTTTTCTATCATCTTGAGTAGTATGGTTTCTTACAATAGGCATTATGTTCTTTAATTTCTCTGGCAAGGAGTTTCCTCCATGTTTACAGGAAACAACTGAACTGAATTTGGCATGAGGCCTTCAAGAGACCCCTTCAAGGCAAAGGGTTATCTTGACTATCCCTTGTTGATCTACATTCATTAGTCCAATGCCTGCCTTTGTCACACTTTCTGCCTAATCCAGAAGGGAGGGGCATTCTATTTGAATTATGCTTAGAAAAAACATTAAGAATGCCCTGTTTACAATCCCTTTTTAGGTGACCTTGTCACCTAAAACACAATTGAAACTCTTGACATTTTGATTTTTCTTCAAACCCCTGGAATCACCTCTCCTATCCAAGCATCATCATGGTCATGAGATTCAGTAATGATTATATCTCACACCCAGACCTCCAAGGGTGCTGATCTTGCCTTTAATGGCCTAATTGCCCTTTTGCATTGTACATTAACATTTTCAAAAGCCAGAGATTCAATTATTACTTGTTTAGCTTCTGAATCTGGTATTGTTAGGATGGAAAAATATAGCCAAATTCCCCAGTGACCCCAGGAAGCTGGGAGTCTTAAATCCCAAGCTGATGGTCACCTACTTTAATGTTTACGGCAGCCTGTGAGTGAATGAACACCCAGAAGCCTGTGTGAAAGCAGACTTCCTGGGCTAAGGGCGGGGTTGGATACTTTAAATTAATTGGTTCACACTGGGTGCTACGAGGTGATTGGTTCACGATGCGCGGGCTTTGTTGTGACCCTATAAAAGCTGTCTCAATTCTGTACCAGGGGTCCTCAGCCCTCTACCCTGCATGGTGTATGGCTGACGGCCCCAGTGCACTGGAATATAAAGGACCTTATGCGTTTGCATCAAGACCGCTTCTTGTGAGTGATTTGGGGGGGCCGCCTTTCCTGAGTGGGAGTGCGAGGGACCATGCTCTCGTGGGTCTTACAGTATCATTCTGTTTACTGCTGGTCAATCTTTGTAAGAAATCTGTGAATGCTTCCTTTGGGCCATGTATAACTTTAGTAAATGATTCAATTTTCTTTCCTACTTCTCCAATTCTGTCCCAAGTACTCGAAGCTGATGCATAGCATAAATCCAGGGCATGTTCATCATATAGAGTTTGCTTTGGTACATCAACAGTGGGATCAAGGGTCATTTGTCATGTGCATCCCAACTCAAGAGCCTGGCTTGCTCAGCTCTACCTGCTGCTGGAACTGTGTCAGATAACCCACTTTTCAGTATGTTAGAAGCCCAGATTTTTATTTAAGTGAAATGCCCAAATTGAAAATTGTGTTTTTAATTGCTACTTAAGGACAGAAAATCTGTATATACTCATCTCATTATTTCAGCACTATTATATTACCCTTCCTAAGCCTTGTAGCGTTCCTTCCTGTTTTTTAACATCTGCTTAAGTGTGAGTGTATGTGTGTGGGTGTGCCACTGTTCGTGTGTGGAGGTCAGGAATTGGTGACAGGTGCCTTTATCCTGAGTCATCTCATGAGCCCCTTATGGCATTTCTTTTTCTTGTTTTATTGCTCTGGCCAGACCTCCACTGTCCTGCTTGAATGTTTAGTATGAATCCTGGCATAAAGGAAACCTATCATGTTTTCCCATTGTCGTACAGTTTTACTATATTTTTTGTTTTGTTTGTAGTTCATTCTAATTTCACTATTGTGACGTATTTATCACTTATTTTGAGATGGGGTTTTCGTGCATCCCCAGCTGACCTCCAGTTTGATATCTACCCAATAATGGCGCAAACCTCTGCTCCTCCTGCCTTCGCTTCCCACATGTTGAGCCCCCACATGTGTAACACCGCTGGGTTTATGAAGTATCAGGATTGAACCCCAAGCTTCACAAATGCTCTGAAAACATTCCCAGCCTTTTTCTTCGTTTTTCCCCCATCTGAGTCAGGGACTGACAATATAGGTCTGCCTAGACTAGAACTCACAAAGATTCACTTGCCTCTGCCTCCCAAATGCTAAAGTTAAAGGCATGTATCACACCAGGCTATATTTTTTTTGAAACAGGGCCTGGATATATATAGACCTGGCTGGCCTTGAAGTCTGAGATCTGCCTGCCTCTGCCTACCAAGTACTGGGACTAAAGCATCAGTGCTGTCCCACATCTTTAATTCCTGCACTTGAGAGGCAGAAGCAGGCAGATCTGAATTCAAGGCCAGACCTATCTACATAGTGAGTTTTAGGGCAGCCAAGGCTACACAGAGAAACAGTTTGAAACACACACACACACACACACACACACACACACACACACACACACACACACACACACAAAGCATTCACATCAAGCCTGTTTGAAACACAGGCTTGCTATGGCAGCTCAGGCAGGATTTGAACTTAGTCAGTAGCCAAGTTTGACCTTCAACTTACGATCCCCCTGCTTCAGCTTCCAGAGTGCTAGTATTATAGTTATGTACCACTACCCTTCTGGTATTTTTATCCATTTATTTATCTTCTTTGGCAATGGTAAGAATTAAATCCAGGACCATGCTCTACTACACAACTATACCTCCAGTCTCAGTATGATTATTTGAGAATGTCAGCTTTTTTCCCTCTTTTTCTAACATGGTGAATTAACTGGATTCAACCCAGCAGTTGCCAGTCTGTGCTCACCTATTCTATCCCCCTGAATTATGGCATCAGCCTCATCAGGTAGGATACTGTGGTGGTTTGGATAGGAATGCCTCCCATTAGACTCATGATTGAATGCTTGGCCCATAGGGAGTGGCACTATTAGGTGTGACCTTGGAGGAAGTGTGTCACTGTGAAGGTGGGTTTTGAAGTTTTATATATTCAAGCTACAGCCAGTAGCTTCTGCTGCCTGCTGGTCAAGACATAGAACTCTCAAGCTCCTTCTCCAGCATCATGTCTGCCTGCATGCTGCCATGTCCCACCCACCATGGACTAAACCCCTGAAACTGTAAGCCACCCCAATTAAATGACTTTCTTTTATAAGAGTTACTGTGGCCATGGGTATCTTTTCACAGCAATAAAACCCTAAGACAGATACTGTTTTTTCCATTAGCCGAGGAAGCTGAGATTCAGAAGCATTCACCATAGTCTAGAAGGGGCAGAGCCAGGGTGCAAACTCAGCCCTGCCTGACACCAGCCTGTGTTCTTTCTGGATTAGGGTGGGGCCTGGATGCTCAGCCTGTCAGCACTACATTGTCCTACAACTTGGGGGCTCTTCGAGGTGCTTTGGGCCCTCTGCCACTAATTCTCTGTGGCCCCAGATGAAGGGCTTCTGGGGCTCAGTCTCCTGCCTGCTAACATGTGCCAATCAGATTGCAATAGTGTCAAGCTTCCCTCACACATCCTGTCCCAAATCTGTCTTATTCTGTGATCTGTCTCTGCCACTTAACCTGCTCCACGGCTTTGGCCTGATAACCCTCAATTGCCTTATCTCAGCTGCAAAACTGGATTCAGTTCCTAACTTGAGTGCTTGAAACCAATGACAAGCCTATAGCAAATGAGTGATTTTTTTCATGATTTTTGGAAAATATGTGCACATGTGAGTGCTGTTGGAAACAGGACTTTCACTGAGTGTAGAAGCAGATGTGTTAACATTTCCCTGAATGTTCATGCTCCAATCTAAAAACAGGATTTCTCCCTGGATTCCTCTGATATGTAGAGAATAAAGCCAAATTTCTTAATACCCTATGTTCTCTCTAATTCATCACAAACTCATACTTCAGTAGAGCAGAGAGGCTAGGAGCATGTGGAGGCAGGCCATGCTGGCTTGACTCTCAGCTTTGCAACATAGGCTGTGTGAGCTTGGGCAAGGAGCTCTGCCTCTCTGTGCCTCTGCTTCCTCCACTCTAAACTTGGGAAAGCAATAGCACACACCTGACGATGAGGCAATGTGACATGAGCCGCCTAGCAGTGTCCATCACTTAAAGCATCAGCAACTGTCATCTTCCGGGCACTCCTCCCGATCTCTAGTCACCCTGGGCCATTCACCAGCCCAGACTTCATACCTGCTTCCTTGATTGCCTCCCTTGTCCTGCCACCAGAGCACTCTGTGGCAGCAGGTATGGTGGCCAATCTGTAACCCCAGCACTGGGGAGGCTGAGACAAGAATGGCTTTCAAGAGTTTGGAGCCAGGCTGGGCTATATAGTAAGTGCCAGGCTAGCCCGAGCTACGGAGTGAGGCCTTGTCAGAAAAATCAGCCTGCCAGCCAACCTGCCAACCAATCGAGTGAACCGAAACGGAGCCCCAGCTCAAATGTTATCTCCTCCAAAATCCCTGTCCCCACCAGTCCTTTAGCGCTTCCTTTTGCAGACAGGACACTTGGGCCCTCACCCATCCCCATTTTCTTTGTCCCTCCTACAGCACCCACACCCCATCCTCCTTGAACATGTGGGAAGTCGGGCGTGGCTCTCAGCTGCAGCCTTGGGTCTTCACACAGAGGTCTGAAGATCATGAGAGACTTAGGAAACTCAGCCATCAAATAGTCAACTCTACTGGGTCCTGCCCTGGAAAACTAGAGTTAAGGGTCTTTTTCTCCTACCTGCCTCTCAGCTGGCCTGGCTTGCCTTCCTCTGGATGGCAAGGACAGTTGGGAAAGGACAGAACAGCTAGAGGTAGGGACATGGGGAGGGGCTTCTGTCTATAGTCAGAGCTTCTGAATTGACAGCATGTGGGGGAAGGCCCAGGATTCTGAAGGCCCACATACAGGTATAACCTTCTTCCAGGGACAATTTGCATCTGAGGAGTACCAGATCTGCACATGTGGGAGAGAGGCCTACCTGAAGCTCAAAATCCTCCTGCCTCAGCGTCTTGAGTGCTGCAGACTGTTAGAGTTGCCACCCGTCTGGGCAAGCCTGCACCTCTGTGATTCTCCTTGGCTGGCTATGGCATGAGATGCCACAGGGCATCTCAGCCTGTGATTTGGAGGAGAGTGCTGTCCCTTCAGGCTAAGCAAGGAAATGCTAAGGCTCAGGCCTGAGCTGTCTGGACACATATCACTGTTAAAAACATTTATTGAGATTTACTGAGTGCTTTCCAAGCCATGGGTACTGTGTGTAGCCCTTAGCGCATTTCACCATCCTTTCTCCTCAGGACACTCTGAGAGGTAGTTCTATATTAAGTCCTGTTGTGCAGGCGAGGAACATGGAGCAGAGAGGTGAAGTTCCTTGCTCAGGACACACTGGTAATCTGAAGCCAAGTCTGGCTGGTAGCTAAGCCCCAGGCTGAGTGCCTCTGACATACTCACCTCATAGTCCTCTGAGGACAGCATCAGGAAGTGTTCTGGTAATGGTTCAACACACGAGGACACACCCAGCCAGCATAAAGAGCAGCCTGATCTGAGGCCACCCCAGGTAGCCTGGTTGGGAGGGTAGAACCATCGGCCTTCTCTTGTTGGATGCCCAAGTAAGTACCAGCCTCCATCAGCCAGGCCCTGGGCACCTCATTGTTCTGGCCACCTCTCTTACCACTGCTATGCCCTGGAGCTGTGGTGCCTGTCTCAGACCCTGAGGGCTGCAGGGCTCCCCAGCTGACCACTGGGCATAGGAGGGCAAGCATGAGATAGGGTTGATACAGTAACTTCCAAAAGGGCGTGTGCCAGTGGCCCACCCCGGGAAGTCCAGCCTGGTCATTCTGAGGCCTGGATGTAGACCGGGACCGCAAGCATGGCACATGCTCCCTCAGCCCCAGCCTGCAGCTCAGCCAGCGCCAGGTTGGAACCCAGACCCTCGGTGTGCCCGGGCACCACCAGCTCTGGGTCTCCGCCCACTACGATAGACAGCACGGCGTCCTGTTCGAAGGGTGGCTTGCCAGGAGCAGCCTCGGGTGCCGGCCCTGCGGCCTTCAGCTCCTCCAGCCCTAGCGGGTCAGGCACCGGGTTCTCCTCCTTGTGTACGCCAACGATGCTGCCACCACCACGTGGGGCTGCTCTCCTCCGGGGAGGCCGCCGGGCTTGCAAGTCCTTGTCCTTCGTGGGGCCCAGGCGGCAGCGGTGATCCTTGAGGTACTTGTGTCGTGAGAAGCCCTTGGCGCAGCCCGCGCAGCGGAACTTGTAGTTGCCTGTGTGTGCGCGCTGGTGCTCCGCCAGGTGGGCTCGGCGGCTGAAGGACTTGCTGCACAGCCCACACTTGTGGAGCTTCAGGCCTGCAGAGGCAGAGGCTGTCAGGGAGAGGCACATCCTGTCACCCCGCACCTGTCCCACCCCGGAATCGGAATAACTGCAGCCTCTGATCTAACAAGCATCTGTGTGGTCAGGCTTCAGCCGGCTCCATGTCATCTTTGACTTTCCCTGTCACTCGCTCTACCACACTGTGCATCCTTCTACCCCTGGGCCTTTGCACTTGCTTTTCCCATGCCTGAAATAATCTGCTTAATTCCTAAGCTTTGGTGGACTCTGTAGGCCACACCATCCCCTCTGGGCTACTGGCTTCACCTGTGCCCCTCAGGCCATTGCCAATGGCAGAGGTTTGTTTTTTGTAAAGCATGGAACAGTAAGAGGCCTGCCTGGTGCCCAAATCCTGCTCTGAGGCTGTTTCCTACAAATCGGGGGGAGGGGGGTGTGTGGTCTGCCCGGCCCCTCCTCCACCCTGTGCCCAGCCCCTCCTCCACCCTGTGCCGTGCGCCACACCCTCTTTCCTCTGGTCTTTCCTTATCCAAGGGGCTTCCACTGTCCTCTCTTCCAGGGAAACAGTTTCCTAGCTCCTCTCTCTCCTCAGCCTATGCTCTGTGGAGGATTTCCCTGATTCCCACAGCAGCTCTGCTGGGCCAGGCTCCTTCTGTAAATGCCTTCACCCTTCAGCCTCCTGGGGTTGGGGGCCCAAAAGGAGCAGCTACTTGCCCCAGACCACCCAGAAAGAAGCTGGTGTCACTAAGGCTCAAAGCCAAGATGTCAAAGTCCTTGATCAACTCTCCCCCATTTCCCATTAAAAAGGAGGGAGGCATCTCATGTAGCTCAATGTAGCTCAGGCTGGCTTTGAACGTGCTATGAAGCCAAGAAAGGCCTTGAACTCTTGCTTCTAGCCCCCAAGTACTGGAACTACAGTTTTTTGCTACTATGCTTAGATTATATTTAGTTGGGAATCAAACCCAGGGCTTCATGCATGCTAGGCAAGTGCACTACCAGCTGAGATACCTACGCTCCCATTTTCAAGCTTTTAACAGAAGTCTCCATGGGAATTTTTGGAGACATTTTTGATTGTTACACTAAGTGGGAGATGCCACACTGACATGCCATGGATGTGGGGTGCTTATGAAAGTGGATGGGATCAGCATGGATAGTGGATGGGGGGTCAGCATGGATAGTGGATGGGGGGTCAGCATGGACAGTGGATGGGGGGTCAGCATGGACAGTGGATGGGGGGTCAGCATGGACAGTGGATGGGGGGTCAGCATGGACAGTGGATGGGGGGTCAGCATGGATAGTAGATTGGGTCGGCATGGATAGTGGATGGGGTCGGCATGGACAGTGGATGGGGTCGGCATGGACAGTGGAGGATGGGGTTGGCATGGATAGTGGATTGGGGATTGGCATGGACAGTGGATTGGGGTCGGCATGGACAGTGGATGGGGTTGGCATGGACAGTGGATGGGGTCGGCATGGACAGTGGAGGATGGGGTTGGCATGGACAGTGGATGGGGTCGGCATGGACAGTGGATGGGGATCAGAATGGATAGTGGGTAGGGGTAGGCATGGATAGTGGATGGGGTCAGCATGGATAGTGGCTGGGATGCTGATAAACACTCTCGTTTGCCCTGGGAGGTGACTTAGAGGCCTCTGTCCTGTCTTCCCAGGCAATCCCTGGCCACATCTTGGATGGCACTGACTCACACCTCTGTTATTGTACACAGTCTAGTTCAGCTGCTCACATCTTCTTCCCCTGGGACTGGGGTTGCATCTAATTCACCTCTGTTGTGCCAAGGTCCTCAGCACAGACCTAGCTTCTAGCTCCCATGAACACATAAGCAGAAGCCCATTGGCTGGATACACCAGGCCAGGATAATATGCCTCATACAGGTGCCTGCTTTTCCTCCCAATAGCTGTATCTCAGGGAACTTAGCCAGTCCCTCCAATGGCCCTAAGCCTCTTACCAGCATGGGAGAGAATGTGGGCTTTCAGCTTGTCCTGCCGGTTGAACTCCTTACTGCAGCCTGTGTGCATCCTAGAACCCAAAGCCATCAGTTACAGGAGTATGAACCCTCTCATTGGCGTCTACACCAGCCTTTGCCAAGCAAAAGGCTAGGCAAGGGAGCAGTGTGGGGAGCGAGCCAGGCAGGGCCCTACAGGACCCATGGAGAGAGGCCCTCAATCCAGCCTTCCATATAGGCCCCTCTAAGGTAATCCAAGTCCCCTCCCCATAAATAAGGCAGTCCCAACTTACGAGAAGGGACATTTGTACTTCTTGAAGGGTTCGTGGATCAGCATATGTCTCTTAAGCTTGTCCTTGCGGTTGAATGCAGACTCACACACTGGACATTTGTAGGGCTTCTCACCTGTGAGGACATGGGAACACTCCATGGACCCCATGAGGACAAGTCTGAATCACCCGGCAGGAGCTTCGCTTATCTTTCCTCATTCGGCACAGAGAATTTGGAAGGGTTTTATTTGTTTTTTTTGAGACAGGTTTTCACTGTGTAGCCCAAGCTGGACTGGAGTACTCAATCCTCCTGCCTCATCCTTCCCACGTGCTAAGATTATAGGAATGTGTCACCATGGAACTCAAGGCTTGATGCTTAGCAGGAAAGCACCACACCACCACAAGCCATAACCCCAGCGTTACAATATTTTTAAAATTAAATATATAATTATTGTTATTTTGTGTGTATGATGCCATTTGCCTGCCTGTAAGTCTGTGCACCAGGTACATGTGCGAGCCTGTTGCCCAAGGAGGCCAGAAGAGGGCACCAGATCCCTGGAACAGCAGTTAGCGGCAGTTTGAGCCAACCTTTGGGTGCTGGGAATTGAATCTGGGTCCTCTGGAAGGACAGCAAGTGTTTTTAGCTGTTAAGCCATCTCTCCACCTAACTCCCACCCACAGATTACTCCCCCCCACCCAAGACAGGATTTCTCTGTGTGCCCTGGCTTCCTGGAATTCACTCTGTAGACTAGGCTGGCCTTGAACTCAGAGATCCGCCTGCTTCTGCCTCCAGGGTACTGGGATTAAATGTGTGATTCACCATCTCCTGGCTTGTTTTTTAGGACACAAGGTCACCTGAATATCAACTCTTACTTCCAGGCCAGTCTGAGTGACTGGCCTATCTCAAATAAACAAAAAAGACCTGAAGTCATTTGTTTCCTGTTCTAGAAAGATAGCTGGACATGCTAGAGGAGGTGGTACAGCCACCTGCCTTTCTAGGAGGAAAAAAGAGTAATACTGTAGCCGGATGGTGGTGATGCAGCCTTTAATGCCAGCACTTGGGAGACAGAGGCAGGCGGATCTCTGTGAGTTCAAGACCAGCATGAGCTCGTGTGTTCATGTCAATGTGCATGGGCCTAAACGTGTCACCCAAAAGTAGCTAAGTGTGTTCAAATAGGGTTTCTCTATGTAGACCAGGCTGGCCTGGATTACAGGTGTGTACCACCATGCCTTGTCTTTCAGAATCTTCATCATCCCAAAAGGAAATTATGCTCTAAATACATGGTTTAAACTAACACACTGTTAAGAATAAGCCACACAAACCAACTTCTAAAAGCTTGTCAGAAAAACAAACAAACAAACAAACAAAAAAACCACACCATAAAACCTATCTGGGAAGAGCTATGGGGAAGGAAAGAAGACAGTCATATAATTCTAATTAAAATGTATTAAAAAACAAAGACCTTAATACCAAAAGAAAAGTTTTCTTTTTTTCTTTTTCTTTTCCTTTCTTTCTTTCTGTTCTGGAACTCCCTCTTTCTGTGGACCAGTCTGTCCTCGAACTCAGAGATCAGCCTGCTCCTGCCTTCTGAGTGCTGAGATTAAAGGTGTGCACCCTGCAATGTTATCTAACTTAAAATAATAATAAAAATAATAATGGCTGAAAACTTATTGAAGGATCTATGGGGAGGTTATAGCTCAGTTGTAGGGCTTACCTGGCCTATATGAGGCCTGAGGTTCAATTTCCAGCATGATAATGATAATGATAATGATAATGATAATGATAATGATAATGATAATGATAGGAAAACTCACTCACAGGGAACAGTTGAATACTAAGCAGCTATGGAAAAGGAAAGTACTCCCTAGAAATGTCTTTGTGACATACTGTTAAAGAAATAAACAGATAATAGAGTTACGTCATGTGCTCACTTATGTAGAAGAAAGTGTGTTGAACAGAAATAAAAAACCTGAGGGTCTGGAGACATGACTCAGCAATTAAGAGAGCTTGCAGCAGCTCTTTCAGAGGACCTGAGTTAAGGTCCCAGCACCCACGCTGGGCAGTTCAGTTTCCCATACCACCCTCTTCCGGTCTCTGAGGGTACTTCATGCACATGACATTCACTCCCACAAACACATAAATATTTCTTTTCTAATCTGTCACCCAAACTAGGCAGTGATTGCAGTTACTAAGGAGGGAGTTGGGTGTAAGCTGTGGCCTGCAGGTTCTAGCATGTAAGGATTTTGCTTTTGTCTGCTATTGTGTTGAAAGAGAAACTTGCTCTATTGCCCAGGCTTACCTCAAACCCCTGGGCCCTCCCATCACAGCCTCCTGAGTAGCCAGGATTTCAGGCATACACCACACTCACCCAGTACTTATTTTAAAAATAAAACTGAATCCTGGGGCTGGGGAGATGGCTCAGTGGGTAAAATACTTGCTGCAAAGTGCGAGTAACTGAGTCCAAATTTTATGTGAGAACTCACATAAAACTGGGAGAGGTAACACACATCTGTAATCCTATATGGCTAAAGAGTGATGAGAGGTAGAGACAGGACAATCCCTGAGCACTTAAAGGCCAAAGCTGGCCTAGGTACACAGCAGTGAACAGCAGACCCCACCTCAAGCAAAGTTGAAGGTAAGAGCTAACACCCAAGGCTGCCATTTGACCACACATGCATGCCACACGCATACCCCCCCCTCTCTCTCTCTCACACACACACACACACACACACACACACACACACACACACCTGAATCCTGCAGCACAAGCCCGCTATCCTAGCACTTGGGAGGGGAGGAAGAGGTAGGAGGATCAGGAGTGTGCAAGGTCAGCCTTGGCTGTGTGAGATGCCATCTCTCCCTCCTCTGTAAAAATTTAACAATCCGAAAACTTCTACACATCAAGCTGGGAGCCTAGGAGAAGGGGTAGGAATTTGCTGGACAGTCACCCAACATCCATGAGATAGTCTAGCAGGGCTACCACCCAGAGAGCAGGGTCAAGTCCTCCCTACCTGCCTCTGGGGCTCACCTCTTTTCTCTCTCTCTCTCTCTCTCTCTCTCTCTCTCTCTCTCTCTCTCTTCCTCCTTCTGGCCCTCTCTCCTTCTCTTCCTCCCTCCCCTCCTTCCCTCCTTCATTGTTTGTTTTTATTTTTATTTTTTTTGAGACAGGGTTTCTCTGTGTAGCCCTGGCCTGGAATTCAATCTGTAGACCAGGTTGGCCTCCTATTCACAGATCTGCCTGCTTCTGTCTCCCAAGTGCTGGGATTAAAGGTGTGCACCATCACCATCCTGCCCAGTGAATTCTACAGTGACCACCACCACCCAGCTTAAACCCTGATTTTATAAGGTATTGGGAGCCCCATGTTCACAGGTGAGGTGGTGGGACCCCATGTTCACAGGTGAGGTGTTAGGATCTCACGTTCATAGGTGAGGTGTTGGGATCCCATGTTCACAGGTGAGGTGTTGGGATCCCATGTTCACAGGTGAGGTGGTGGGATCCCATGTTCACAGGTGAGGTGTTAGGATCCCATGTTCACAGGTGGGGTGGTGGGATCCCATGTTCACAGGTGAGGTGGTGGGACCCCATGTTCACAGGTGAGGTGGTGGGATCCATGTTCACAGGTGAGGTGGTGGGACCCCATGTTCACAGGTGAGGTGGTGGGATCTCATGTTCACAGGTGAGGTGGTGGGATCCCATGTTCACAGGTGAGGTGTTGGGATCCCATGTTCACAGGTGGGGTGGTGGATCCCATGTTCACAGGTGAGGTGTTGGGATCCCATGTTCATAGGTGAGGTGTTGGGATCCCATGTTCACAGGTGAGGTGTTAGGATCCCATGTTCACAGGTGAGGTGGTGGGACCCAATGTTCACAGGTGAGGTGGTGGGACCCCATGTTCACAGGTGAGGTGGTGGGATCCCATGTTCACAGGTGAGGTGGTGGGACCCCATGTTCACAGGTGAGGTGGTGGGATCCCATGTTCACAGGTGAGGTGGTGGGATCCCATGTTCACAGGTGAGGTGTTGGGATCCCATGTTCACAGGTGAGGTGGTGGGATCCCATGTTCACAGGTGAGGTGGTGGGATCCCATGTTCACAGGTGAGGTATTGGGATCCCATGTTCACAGGTGAGGTATTGGGATCCCATGTTCACAGGTGAGGTGGTGGGACCCACGTTCACAGGTTAATGAGGAGCAGTATGGAGAGAAGGAAGAGGAATTTGAAGGAGAAGAGCCAGTATAGATGGAAAACGACAGAGCGACAGGACAGAGAGGGAGGGTACCCACCTGAGTGGATGTGGGCGTGCAGCTTGAGGTAATGCTCTTTCCGGAAGAACTTCTTACAGATCTGGCACCTGAACCGCCCACCACTGCCATGGGTGGGTAAGTGGCGGCGCAGGTAGCGCTCACAGGGGAAGACCTGCAGATAGACAGGATCGAGGCAGGCCATCTTCCAGAACCCCTTCCCTCACCATCTTCCGCCATCTGAGCTCAGGAACCCTGGTTTTGAGCTCCTTGGAAACATCATCCTATCTGTCCACAGTGCTGGAGGCCAAAGTATCAGACCCAGCCCTCCAGACCCCTTGGCTCTCTAAGTACTCATAAGCCCAACCAAAGCACATTCCCTGTGAACTGCCCCCCCCCCCCAGGCTATTCTTCCTACACAAAGGATGCTCTTTCTTGGTCTCATAAACTCTTATTGATCCCTCAAGACCCAAGGCAGGTGTTAGTGCCTGGCTTCAAAACCTTCTTAAGTCTCTGATGCCATGTTAGACAATTCAAGCTCTGCCTCTGAGTGATCAGCCAAGCCTATTTTGTTTGCTTGTTTGTTTTGTATTTTGAGACAGGGTTTCTCTGTGTAGCCCTGGCTGTTCTGGAACTGGCTCTGTAGTCCAGGCTGGCCTCCAACTCACAGAGAACTGCCTGTCTGTGCCTCCTAAGTGCTGGGACTAAAGGCATGCACAACCACACCGGACTATCCAAAGTGCTCAGTCAGGTCACTGTCCCTCTCAGGGCCTCCTGGGAGGAAGATGCTGTGACACCTACCTTCTGGCAGTGTGGACAGGGGAAGCTGTGAGTGGCCGTCTGTACATGGTGTTCCAAGGCCTCAGGAGTGGAGTATTTATTGACACACTTGACACACCTAAGTGGGAAGGAAGAGAGAGATGAGCTCTAGCAAGTATGGAAATTTCCCCAAAACCAACTTCAGGAGGCAAAATCCTACATGAAATTCATTCTCAAATGTGTCCACTCTTCTCTGACATTTCCCACCCTCGGCTGGGTTGCTGAGACATGTGTAGGAGCCTCTCTGGATTCCCTGCCTCCTCCTGACCCCTGAAGTCCCTTATCCCCCAAGGAAGCCAGATGAAAATCCGGGTTGAAGAGACGGCACAGTGGCTAAGAGCACTGGCTGCTCACCCCGAGGACTGGGGTTCGATTCCCAGAACCCACAAGGTAGCTCACAGCCATCTCCAGTTTCAGGGGATTCAAGCCTCTCTTCTGGCTTTCACCAGCAAACAACAGGAACAAATTAAAAAGAAAGAACCCTTTTGTCTGTATTTAACAAAAATGCCTTTTGTAACTAGGGTGCAAATAACACCAATAAATGTTTAAAAAAATTTTTTTTGAGACAGCACCTGATAGGGCCTAAGCTGGCTTCAAACTTCCATGTGAACTAGAATGACCTTGAATTCTTGCCTCTGCCTCCCAAGTGCTGGGGTTCCATGAGCTGAGACGCCAGGCAACAGATTTTATTTTCATAATGAAAATAAGGATGGGGGTAGGTGTGATAGTACAGACATATAATCTAGCACCTGGCAAGCAGCAGCAGGATTGATAAGAATTTGAGGTCAGCCTAGTGTACATACCAAACTCCAGGCCAGTCAGGGCTATGTAGCAACACCCTGATTCAAACAACAACAAAGAAGAAACAAACAAAAAAAAAAAAAAAAAATGAATGAGGACAGCCTGGTCTACAGAGTGAGTTCCAGAAAGCCAGGGATGCGACACAAAGAAACCCTGTCTTGAAGAAACAAACAAAACAAAAAGCAAAACTGAATATAGAGTCACTCCAGTGGTTGGGGACATTCCATAGGAGTGCTCGAGAGAAGTGGAGACAATGTAACCAAGGGTCATCCTTGGCTGTGCAATGAAAAGGGCCAGGACTACATAAGATATTGAAGGGGGTGGGGCAGTGACACAGGGATGGCCCTGTCCTAACAGGCCTAGCATGCTCAGGACCTCTCACGACAGGTGAGGGAGCTGCGGCCAATGGCAGTTCAATACTTTCTCCAAAGTCATGCATTGGCCCGAGTAAGTCAGCTTGGGATGCAAGTGCTGGCAGGTGGCTCCACAGTCCTTATCATTACCCTCAGGGAGCCCTGAAGCAGCTGCCTTCTGAGCTATTTGAGGGCAGGCTGACAACATTTCATTACAGTGAACAAAAAGCATTTGTCCACACACCTGTCTCCCTGAAGCAACAATGACTTTGGTTTAAAGATCTGCATTTACTTATCTTAATCCCAGAAGCCTCACCTAGAAGTTTCTGAAGTAACAGAGGTCACCAGACAAGTCCCTACAGGTATAAGTCTGTACAAAATACAAATGCTATCCCAACATGAAATATTTTGTGGAAGGTGTCCCAGATAGATACCTGTTACCACCTGTCCCCATAGGCTCAGGACTGTTTGTGAAACACCTGCTCTCAACCAGCAGCCAGCAAATGGGCAGAAAAAGCCCAAGGGCAGAAGCATGATGGTGTTTTCGGAACACACCCTCTCTAGAGGAGGCCCAGAAAACACAGGGGGATACTCTATAGACAAGTGATGACAGAAGGGACAGCTTCAGGGAGAAGAAGCTGAAGGTCTCTGTGGCAATCTCACTTCTGACAAGAGAAGCCAGATCACCAGTGTTTTTGGCTGTGAGCCTAGCCTTTAACAGCTGAGCCATGTGTCCAGCCCCAGAACACTAGTTTTAAAAGACTGTTTTCTGTGTGTGTAAGCCTGGGTGAGTTTATATGCACCTTGTGCTTGCAGGGGCCCACAGAGGCCAGAAGAGGGCACCAGATCCCTCTTCTATTACAGTCAGTTGTGAACCACCATGTAGGGGCTGGGAACTGAACCCAGGTCTGCAAATACTCTTAACTACTAAACCACCTCTCTAGCCCTCAACATTTCCCCCCCTCTTTGTTGTTTTTTTCGAGACAGGGTTGCCCTGAAACTCACTTTGTAGACTAGGTTGGCCTCAAACTAACAAAGATCCACTGCTTCTGCCTCCCTAGTACTGGGACTAAAGGTGTGCACCACACTAATGTGTTTTTCCCTCCTTTTCATTTGTATTTATCTATTTTGTGTGTATATGTGCCAGTGGAAGTGAGTTCTTTCCCTCCATCATATTGGGTATTAGGAATCAAACACAGGCCTTGAACCTGTACTCACTGAGCCATCTTTCTAGCCCCTAGTTACCCTTTTCAAGGTGCTGTTTTTAGGATAATGCCTAAGAAGTGAAAAATGGTCTAAGAAGAGTCAGTATCATTTTTTCCCATAGGTGTCAAAACACTCAGAAACACTCTAGGCTGGACCCCAGTTTTAGCCTCAGTTTCCCTTTGCGATTTGTCACTGGTCCTGAACAGCCTGGGCCAGGCTCCCTGCCCACTGGTCCAGCGGGGCGTAGCGTGGGCACATACTTGTAGACGGTGCTGTCCTTCTTGGGGCTGTGCTGCGGCAGGAGACTGTGGGAGTACTGGTGCACACCCAGGTCATACAGTGAGGGGAAGTCCTTGCTACAGAGATGGCAGCGGTAGCTCAGCTCCTCCTGGTGGCTTCTGATGTGCTCCAGAAAGGTGTCCAGCTTGGGGAACATCTGGGCACAGCTTTTGACCACGCACTTGTACACCTTGGGAGGAGACACTGGGAGGTGAGACAGGTGGGAGTCACCTTGATGGCTACCCCTTCCCTTGAAGCTGGCATGAGGCTATACACACTGCTGTGAACAACCTGCCAGCTGTTCTCCTGCTCCCTACAATGAAACCAGGGCCTCCCAAATGCTGGGCAAGCAGCCTACCATTGAGTTTTATCTCTAGCTCTCTTTCTATTTTTATTTTGATAAAATAAGTTTGCCCAGACTGGCTTTGAACTCACTCTGTAGCTTAAGCAGGTGTTGAATTGAGATGTTCCTGCATAAGCTTTCTCAGGGTCACAGGCTGTGGCACCAGGCTCAGATCCTGGCTTCACTAAGATTGCAGAGTTCCCTTCTCTTGATCAGTTACTCTTCCCTAAGGCTTGGCGAAGCCTCAATGTATCCATAAAAATTACCCAAGACCTGGAAGTACAGTGAAGGGTGACACTATACCCTTCTAATGTGGCTCTCAAACGAGTGGACATCGTTAGCTGAGGGCAGTGACACACACCTGTCATCCCAGCACTTGGGGAAAAAAGACAGGAACAAAGGAGTCCAAGATCACAATTGGTGGGGCTGGAGCCAGCCATTAAGAGTGTTAGGGAGCACTTGCCCACTCTTGCAAGGACCCAGGTTCAATTCCCAGCACCCACATGGTAGTTCATAACCATAACTTCAATTGCAGGAACCCAATGCCTTCTTCTGACCTCCAGGGTACCAGGCATACACATGAAATACATACACACACAGGCAAAACACTCATACACCTAAAATAGAGTCAATAGATCTTTAATTTTAAAAGATAATCCTTAGCAACTTAGTGAGTTTACAGCTAGCTTGAGCTACATGAGACTCAAGAAGAAGAAGAAGAAGAAGAAGAAGAAGAAGAAGAAGAAGAAGAAGAAGAAGAAGAAGAAGAAGAAGAAGAAGAAGAAGAAGAAGAAGAAGAAGAAGAAGAAAGAGAAAAGAAAAACTTGAGAGGCACCACCACTGACTTGGCAGAAGTTGGTGGCCCAAACATGTTACTTACTGCTAGCAGGAATTCTCTGATGACACAGGTCTAGAGATCATCATTGGAATTGCTACCCACCAAACTTTCCTAGGGTCCTCTTGCTCTTTGGGGGCATGGCTAATTTTGACTATGTAGTATTGACTTAGGGCCCAGACTCTCAAGTTCAATGTTAATTTGTTAAAAAAAAATTATACACACACACACACACACACACACACACACACACACACACACACACACACACACACGATTTGTGTGTGTGTGTGTGTGATGCTACAGATGTAACTCAGGGTCTTGCATATGTAAGTACTTGACTACTGAGCCACTGTTGTTATTAGATAGAAGAGGTAACTCCAAAGGTTATGGATGAGGCACTGATGAAATTTGTGTCTACTTTAGCAGTCTGATGCGGAGATAGTCAAATGCAGGAGCTATGTGTCACATATGTCATTTCCTTCGCTTCTTTCATGATCTATGTGACATTTTGACATATGTCTGGTCTCACTTCTATAAGAAACATGCTTTCAATATTTTGAAGATTCTAGTAGTCATCAATATTCCTCAGGTGCTTACACAGTATCAAACCCTCTTTATTCCTAATGAAGTCAACTCCAATTTGCCCAGGGTACCAACAGACTAGGTAAAGCCCCTGGTCCTCCTGACAGCTTTTAATCTAGTGCCAGCCATGTTGCTACTTTCTTGGCAATGATACACAGGCAGCCATCTTTGGGGTGATCATTCCCCCCATCCCTCAAAGAAATGGCAAAAGCCTGCTAGCAGGAATCCCTTCCATTTTTTGCATTTCTCTTGACTGGGATATAAATGTGATAGATGGAGACACAGCAACTATTCTGCAGCATTGAGGGTGAACATCACAAGCTAAGGATGCTAGAACAGGAAGTCAGAAGCCTGGCCCTGGATGACAAGCCTAGCCTGCTAGACAAACCCAACACTGCTATTTAAGGACTGTTATGATAGGAGAGAAGTCAAACCCCAACTGTTGGCCAGTCTTCTACTATTGTAGGCATAGTAACAGTCTCCTACATGAGAAGAGCAGGCTCTGGAGCCGGGACACAGCTCAGTTGGCTCTGCTGGTAGCAGTCTTGCCTAGCGTGTATGAAGCCCTATTTCAGTGCTTGGAGGACAGAACTTCAAGGTCATCCTCAGTGCACGCATGTAAGTACAGGTGCCCTCAGAGCCCAGCAGAGGGTGTCATCCCCGGGAGCTGGACTTACAGGCAGTTGTGAGCCATCTGATGTGGGTGCTCGGAAATGAACTCAGTGTTCTTAACCACTGAGCCAAAGCTCCAGCCCCATGAGCCCATCTTAAAACAAGAACAAAAACAAAACAAAACAAAACTGCCTCTGATCCATAAGAAATTAGAGAATTCCTCTAGGAAAAGTTTCTATTGCTCATGAGAAATACTATGACTGGATTTTCTACAAAGAGTGACCCTGACAGTAACACTTGCCACTGAACCTGACAACCTGACTTCGATTACTAGAACTCCCACAGTAAGAGGAGAGAACCAACTCCCACAAGTTGTCCTTTGACCTGTACAAGCTCCGTGGCATTTATACACATACACACACACACACACACACACACACACACACACACACACACACACACACACACACACACTAAACAAAGGTCAGAAATGGAGCACAGGGCATGGTGGTGTGTAGGAGTATGTTTCAGTGGTGCACACCTTTAATCCCAGCACTCAGGAGGCAGAAGCAGGCATGCTCTACACAGCCAGTTCCAGCAAGCAGGAGGTAAGCCACAAAGGGAGATAAGGCCACACGTCATGAACACAGCCGCTAGAGACGGTGAGGAGACAAGACACAAAGCCCCTGAAAATGAGCTGAGTGCTTGCCTGGCTCAGCCTCCAGCTAGGTCAGATGATAAACCTACGCATCTAACCCAACTATACATCATTCCTCCAGGAATCTATCTTCAGGACACAGGGCCATGGAAAAGGCGGCCTAATTCCTGTCCCTTTCCAGGCAGCACTGGTGACGTCAGTGTCATCAAGCTCAGCAATGAGCAGCTGTGCCCTGGGCTTTCACGCCCACCCACCTGCTCCTTCTTGTGCTGGATCATGTGGGACTTGAGCTGGAAGTAGGTGTTGAACTTGCTGGGACAGAACTGACACAGGTAGGAGCTGTCAATGAGGACTACCTGCTTGGCCTCTGGCTTGCCACCTTCATCCTCGCCTGCTGCAGGCAAGGCCTGGGGCTGTGTGGTGCTGGACAGGGTTTGGCCCAATCCTATGCAGAAAGAGAAAAAAGTCACACACACAGAGAAGTCACAGAGAAGGGTTTGAGACAGGCAGGACGAGAGCCACATCATACAGAAGGGCTCCCGGGACACCTGCTATTGCAGACACGCTGTCGCATGCTGTCGCAGGACTGTACTTAGCATATGCACTCCAGTACATCCAGACAAGATACTAAAACACTGACTAAACCACATTCTTTTATATTTTATTTTCAGACAGGGTCTTAGGTAGTCCAGGCTGGCCTCAAACATGCTAAGCAGCTGAGGGTGACCTTGAACTCTTGATCCTCCTCCACTATCTCCCAAGTGCTGGGATTACAAGATGGTGCCACTATGCTCAGGGTTTTTTTGTTTTTTCAAGACAGAGTTTCTCTGTGTAGCCTTGGCTGTCCTAGAACTCACTCTATAGACAAGGCTGGCCTCAGACTCACGGAGATCGACCTGCCTCTGACTCCTAAGTGTACGCCACCACCATGGCACATTCTAAGTTTTATAGTGCTGGGGACTGAACCCAGGGCACCCTGTGCGAAGGCAAATACGCTATCCTGAGTCACATCCACAGCCCTTGAAATACATTCTGACTGAGAGACAGCTCGTGACCTCTCCATGGGTGTTAGAAACTGACCACTCGTAAGCATATTCAGGTCGCCTCTCAGGCCTTTCTAACCACAGCACTTCCCTTTGCTTTGTTACTCTTTGCCAATTAGACCATCCCTCACTCTCCCTGGCATCAGGGACCTGCCCCTTCACCTCTGCAGCCCATGGACGGGCACACAGCAGGCTCCACAGTATCTGCTTAATGAGTGGCCTCTGGTGCTGAGCAGGAGTTCAGAAAGCAAGAAGCCAGGCGGGCTGCTCCAACAGAGCACTGGTGTGTCACATGAAAGCAGTCCTCTGGCACTGCCCAACAAAAGGCTCTTCAACAGCCAAAAGGCATGTGGCTGGGGTTGCTCAGCCTGCTTGGGTAGAAGGAACTGTGGTTCTGGCTCTACACTGTCCTGTACAAGTCACAGGTAATATGTAAGATCTGGGAGATAGCCAGTCCCAGTGCACATGTGCTGTATACGCAAACACACTCCACTCACCTGTGTCCTCCTCCTCTTGCCTGCTGGGGTTCAAAGCCATGACCTGCACTGTGACAGAATTTCGAGAAATGGTGCCACCACTGCGCCCCGGAGGCCACACCTTATGAGTCTGCATGTGCTTCTTGACATTGGACTTCTGGGCAAAGGCGCGGCCACATGCAATGCACTGGAAAGGCTTTTCCCCTGTGTGGCTGCGGGAACAAGGTTAGTCAGCATTCCTTCACAGAAACAGGGACATGGTCTCTGCCCAGAGCTCACAGCCACCAGGAAGGCCTAGAGATGCTGCCGGCCATCATCCCGGCACCACTAGGACGTGTCTCCCAATGTGGCAGATAGAACAGAGGTAGAAAGACCTGCTCTGAGCTGCTAGGTCAGCAGACCTTCCCCTCGGCCACCTCAAACCTGAGATCACAGATTTTCTAACTGTTAAAGCATCAAGTAGGAAGCGTGTGTGTGTGTGTGTGTGTGTGTGTGTGTGTGTGTGTGTGTGTGTGTGTGAGAGAGAGAGAGAGAGAGAGAGAGAGAGAGAGAGAGAGAGAGAAACAGAGACAGAGACAGAGACAGAGACAGAGAGAGGCTGGCCTCAAACTCACAGAGATCTACCTGCCTCTGTCTCCAGAGTGCTGGGATTAAAGGTGGGTGCCACCGTGCTCAGCTTTGAAAATAATTTTGAGAAGTTCCCTATTGGTTGTCATTGAATATGGAAAACCATTTTTTTATGACTACCTATGTATTGAAAATGCAGTAATGAAAAAATTCAGTGATTATAAAATCAATGTCACTGGAGGTCCAAAGTGGCAGCACCCGGTAAGGTAGAGACCAGCTGTGTTAAGGCAGACACCAGCCATGTGGGACTGGTCACAGTCGGCTTCATTGCAAGTGAAATTTAAAAGTCTGTTTCTCAGCTGCACTAGCTGAGTTCTAATAGCCCTGCAAGGTTAACAGTGCCAATTTGGACATTTTCAGTATTGCCAAATGTTCCGGATGAGGTCCAGTTTGCTTCTAGCAACATTTGGCAAGGTTTGAAAGCATTTTTGGCTGTCACAGCTGTAGGAGAGGTGGTGGTGGCGTCTACGGTCAGAGGCTAAGGATAATTTTGAACATCCCACAAAGCACAGTCAGCACAACCTGACCCCAAGCCCCAGTCCCAATAATGCAAGGTTGGGAGACCCTCGACCCTAATCTAGACAGATGTACTGCTTGTGTGGACTGGCCCTTAGTTCTCTCTCAGAAATGAACAAATTCATGGCGGTTGTTAAAACAGATTAGCTCAAAGCTGATACTTCCTCCATTGACTCTTTAGGGACTGAAGGTGAAATCATCTTACCACACCATTCCAAATTTTCCAACACCAGAGACATGACTGACCCCAAGTCCCCCACATTCTAACGTATCCCACTGTGAGGAGGTGCTGAGCCTGCCCACCCCACTACTCCACAGATGGACTCCACATCCTTGGGACAAGAAGATCCTCTGTGGTTAGCTATCCTGGCGCAGCGGGCAGCCTGCAGGCTAACCCTTCTGCAGTTGGAAGACAGGCTGTGTGTGTGCAAAGCTGCTCTCCGTTCAAGGGTACCATCCACCCACCCAGACATGCCCACCTTCCTGATCAGTGGGCAAACTTGGCCCTTGGTTTTGAGAAGAATGTGGGGATCCCTCCTCCTGGGCACTGCGGGCCTGAAGATGGGAAGCCTGGGATGCAGGCCTGGGGAGGGAGCCTCGCTTCCCTGCAGGTGGACCCTAGTAGGGGCTGCACTGGAGCCCCTGCCCCCAGGGCTACCTGTACCTTCGGATGTGTTGCTGAAGATCAAAGTTCTTGGTAAATGACTTGTCACAGTAGGAACATTTGAGTTTCTGGGCCTTGGGCTTCCCTGCGGCTGAAAAACAAGGAAAGAGAGGGATGGTCAGGCAGGGGGCTCAGCTGAAGGGACAGGGGAAACCTCCAACTATTTCTCCCCTGTACCTGTGGCCAGACAGCATGCACTCTGGGACCTCTCCATCTACGTGTGGACAGTGTAAGAGGGAAAGCCAGACAAAGCTCTCTGAGAGGCTTTCTCTGCTCACGGTGAAATCCACCTTCCCTCCCTCGTCTTCCAGCACTCTATGTCCTCTATCTGCCAACTTCAGAACTCCATCCTGCAATGGACCTCCTTGCTAATCTCGATGACCCCAAGCATGGTCTCCCCTCAGGACTCTGTACCTGCTGCTTGCCTTGCCTGGAAAGCTTGCCCTTCAATGCCTACAGAACTACTTCCTTCTGTCAGGATAAGTAGGCTGTGTCATTTTTTACCCTGTATCTCCCTAGAGAAGCTCATAAATACCCACTTATTTCCTGCCCATCTCTCCCATTAAACTGTGAGTGACAGACAGCGGAGGAGGTCTTAGACCAAGAACTAAATCCCCAGTGGGTGATGCACTGATCTTAATGTGTATTTGCAGGAAGAAGGGAAAGAGAAGGGGTTGAAAGAGAAGCCCTTAAAACATTCCCAGTTCAGCTGCTCAATGGTGGTGCTCACCTTTAATCCCAGCATCCAGGAGGCAGAGGCAGCAGGATCTCTGTGAGTTCAAGGCCATCAAGTTCTAGGACAGCCAAGGCTGCACAGAGAGACCCTGTCTTGAAAAGAAAAACATTTTCCCAGGTCCTTTCCCCACATCCGTTCCCTGGTTCGGACTCTACTCTGACTCCACACATCTCGAAAACGGGGAAGACCACAACTGGTGAACTGGTAGCCACTGGCACCTCATTCCTGCTCCTGGCTAAGACACACATTTCCTAACTTCCCTTGCAGCTATGCATGGCCACGTGACTACCTGTGAAGAAAGTCTCATATAGGACTGCTGAAGCTGGGAGAGTCCCCTTTTACCCTTCTCTTCCTCTGCTTTCTTATTTTCTGGAACATGAAATTGATGGCATTTCAGCAACCACCTCAGGTGACAAGACACCCTGAAAATGAAGCCAAGCTCTGAGGACAGAGAAAGGGAAGAACAGAAGTAATATGGTTGCTTAGCGGCCATGCCACAGAATGCCCAGATTTTCTGCTCCTGGTTTAAGGAAAGAAACCCCCTGTCATTCTGAAGTCACTGTTAGTTCACGTTTTCCAGTACTCGCCACCTAACTTAGCTTTACTCATCTTAACAGCAGAGACTGGACCCAAGCAGCCTGTAGGGAGGCAGTGCCAAGGAAGGGTGCCCAGGGAGGGTGGGTGGCCAACCTTCTGGGAGCCCACTGGCCCCTTTAGCTCGTCTGGTCTTCAGCGGTGGTGGGGAGTCAAAGGCGGCCACTGTGCTCCCTGTTGCACTGGTCATGGGGGCAGTGGAGCTGGGCCCTTTTGTTTTGAATTCCTGCTTGCCAGGGCTGTACACTGGGGGCGTGGGGTACACCGCAGCCTCCACACACTGGTTTGGCACCTAGAAGGATAGCACTGTGAGGGGAAGAGCCTTAGAAGGGACAGAATAAGGGGGCCCTTACAGACCCTCACTGTGGCCCTAGCTGCTTTCAACCACTGTCATTCCACTCGGACCTCCCAAGACCCCTCAGAACTTCATCCAATAGGATGGCTCAGTGGCTAAAGGCCTTTGCTGCCAAGATTCATGACCTGAGCTCAATCCCCAGAGCCCACAGGGTAGAAGGAGACTGAATGCTCACAAACTGTCCCCTGACTTTCACACATACGTCCCCATCCACTAAATAAATGAAAGAAAGAAGAGACACAGACAGACAGGCATGCACACACACTCCCATACACACACACACACACACACACACACACACACACACACACACACGCGCGCGCGCGGGTGGGGGGGGAGGGGGAAGAACAAACTTCATGAAGTAGTATTGGCACCTGATTGTCTGGGTTTAACCCCAGACTGTGTTAACACCACCCCTCAGCGGCCCTCACACAGTTTGCGTGTCCCATCTGTACACTGCATGCTTTGATCAAAGTCCTCCTCTCCCGGCCGCAGGCTCTCCTGAGAAGGCTGGGTCTGCTTTTGATCTCTCCAGTGTCAGTGTCTGGCATGCTTGTGCCCAGTTCCCCACACACTACCTCTGCTCACCTCCAGGGGTGGGTAGGGCTGCATCCCCAGCGCCTGGATCTCCACTGTCCCATTTCCTGCCATGGGTACAGCAGCACTGTAGACCTCCACCACACTACTCCCAACAGGGTTGGATCGCCCAGAAGGGCCCAGGGTCTGGGGCGGAGGTGGTGGAGGCTGGGGAGGTGGGGGTAAGGGTGGAGGGGGTGGCGGTGGCGGTGGAGGCTGGGTGAGGTAGTTGGGCACTGGATGCATGCTCAAGCCGTTCTGCAATCAGGAGAGAAAATGGCAGCGTTAAGTGGCCGATTCATCAGCTTGAAAGGCTTTAGTCAGCATGCGGAAGGGACAGGAGCTCACGGGGCCACTCAGAGAGCAGTACTGAGACAGGGAAAGGAACAAAGGCCAGGGAGAATGTCAAGGGGTGCCAGCTTGGGGCTTCCATCCCTCTTCTCTATGAAGGTCAGCTAAGCTAGCCTGCCTTGGGCATACATGTGCAACACAGGAGGCCTAACAAGTCCATTGCGGAAAAAGAAAAAAAGTTTGTAAAGCAGGCCTGGCTACTCAAGACTGACTTTGGGACATTTCCCAGGATACAGATCACACAGCAGCTGCTTACTAGAATGTACCAATAGTGGGGTTCAGGGCATAAACTCCTTCCCTTCTGGGAGCATAAAATCTGGTCTTGGTCACCTATGTGTACTGGAAAGTCTCAGGGAGCCACTGTATTATCTATTTTTTCTAATGGACCATGAATAAAAACAGGACTTAGAATAGCTGGCTGTCACGGCTCCATTGCTCAGCAGGCCTAGCCAGAGAAAGTACTGAGTCCCTTCCATGCAGGGGAGCTGGGACTAAAGCTGTTTTCTTCTACAGTATTCTGATTTCACAGGAGTTAATTTGCAGACTTGGAATGAAACCCTTGAGAGATGTATAAGGCCCTGCGGTCACTCCCCAGCATTGCAAGAAGGAAAAAAAAAAAGACCCCCATGAGAAGCCCCCACTGCCTTACCTGTACAGGTGGGGGCCCTTGAGGCATAGGCTGGTCCAGGGATGTAAAGGCTGACATGGCAGACATGAGCACATCATCGCTCACCAAGATGTTCCCCTGCACCAGGGTCTGGATCAGTGGGGACGGGGGCACTGTGATGTATGTAGAGATCTGAGCAAGAGAGGAGGGGGGGCAAGTCTTGAGGCTATATAAGGAAGCTGAAGGGTGATTTGAAAGACCTAAGACATAGGGGTCTACACCTGAAATCCTAGCAGCTGGGAAGCCAGAGGATTTCTGGGAGTTTGAGGTTAACATAATACACAGAAAGTTTTAGACAAGCCTGGGCTACATGGGAAGAATGCATTTAAAAACAAAAACAAGGGCCAGGCATTGGTGGTGCACGCCTTTAATCCCAGCACTCGGGAGGCAGAGGCAGGTGGATCTCTGTGAGTTTGAGGCCTGCCTGGTCTACTGAGTGAGTTCCAGGACAGGCTCCAAAGCCACACAGAGAAACCCTGTCTCAAAACAAAAACAAGGGGCTGGAGAAATGGCTCAGTGGTTAAGAGAACTCCCTGCTCTTGCAGAGGACCCAAGTTCCATTCTCAGCACCCACATGGTGGTCCATACCATCTGTAACTCCAGTTCCAAGGGACCCAATGCCCTCTTCTGATCTCCAAGGGCATCAAGCATACATACATGCAGGCAAAATACACAACTCAAAAAACCAAAAAGAAGAAGAACAAGGAGAAGGGAGAGGAAGAGAAGAAGAAAAAGGACAGGCAAACTATAAATTTCAGCAGCTAGTTAGAAGAAGAAAATGGAAGAAGGGTAAAATAAAACATATCACTAAAGTTAGCATAGAGATCAGACACTCGGCGGACAAGCAGCCACACGGTGGAAAGGACGAGTCAGAACAAGAATTAGGAAAGAAACCCCAAGTGTTGGGAAAATCATACTTGGACAAGAAGTTAGTGAAGGAAAGCAGTGATGCTTTTCTGAATGACATAGAAAAGTGGGCACACTCAGGAAGATGCACTCCTGCCACCTGGCACGCTGCAGCCCAGGGTGGCCTCAAAGTCTTGACCTCCTGCCTCCTGAGTGTTAGAATGGCAGGTATCTACCACCATGTCCAGCAAAACATGTCCATCTTTGTGCATCTCATCCAACTCCACAATGTAGATACTTCGTCAGTCAGTCCTTCCCAGCAGCATGCCTCCAAGACTTGGGACAGTGTGTGCAGAAAGTGACCTTCTAAAGGGATCAACAAACAAAGGAACGAAAGGCTACCTGGCGGTTGGCAGGAGGTGGGGCCGGCTGGACGGTAGCGGGTGCTGCTGAAGGTGTGTAGATGCTGTTGGTAGCTAGCGAGACGGTGGCCAGGGCTGGGGCGTTCCCCTGGCACTGTTCACGTTTGTGGGTCATGAAGGCTGGCAGTGAGGTGAACTGCTTCTTACACTTCCCACACAGGAAGACATCCTCATCATCTGAGGTCAGGCCAGTAGTTGGAGAGGCCACGCATGGAGTGGAGTAATGAAAAAAGCAAGAATGAGGCAGGGGGATACCACAGATGGCCCCAGAACAGCAAGTCTAAAACATTGTGTGACTTGACATGCAGGTGTCAAGCATCAACCATGTGTTTCCTAGGAATGTTCAGAGCCCAACAGGAACCTTCAGGAAGAGGCAGCCATGTGCAGACAGGTATCAAATATTGGAAATACAGAAGCAGTACAGTGACTTCACTCCAAAGACTCTATTTTGACTTTTATTCATCAGTCTCCCATGGGTCATGTAGCTACTTCCTCATACCTCTGTATCCACTATTTCCCTCATCCGGTGCATCTCAGTTCAACTCATGCTGCAAGGCTCATCAGCTCTAGGAAGTCTTTATAAAGATTTGTTTGTATTTTTAAAGTGTGTGTGTGTGTGTGTGTGTGTGTGTGTGTGTGTGTGTAGGCATACATATAAGAGCAGTGCCCTCAAAGGTCAGAAGAGGACAACAGAGGAACTGGACTTATAGGCAGTTGTGAGTCACCTGATATGTGTGCTGGTCATGGTGCTGTACACCTATAATCTCAGCACCCAGGATGTTAAGGCAGGAGGACCTAGAGTTCTAGACCAGTTTGCACTACATATAAAGTCCTGATCACAAAGCCAAAAACCAACAAAATAAAAAGGAATAGATTATGACTTCCTCTTCCTCCTCTCTTCCCCTTCATGTTGGCCAAAAGATGGAAATCAGAGTGGGAACAGGGGAAGTCCATTTGGACTACGGGGTATAGGACTACGGGGTAAAGTCAGAACAGCTATACAGATGGACAGTCAGAGCTTCAGGGAGAGAAATATTTAGCTTCATTTGTAAGGGAGCTAGTAGAAGCTTCCGTTTCTTTCTTGGTTTAGATTAGGTATTTTGTTGTTGCTGTTTAGCTGCTATTTTTTGTTTTGTTTTTTATTTGTTTGTTTGAAACAAGGTCTTAGCTTGCAGCCCTGGCTGGCCTGAACTTGCTATGTAGACCAGGTTTACCTCAAACTTGAATTCACAGAGATCCTACTTGTCTCTGCTTCTTGGGTTAAAGGTGGCTGCTGTTTCTTTCTCTTTTTCTTCAACATTTTATTTTAGGAGGTGGGTGTGTGATTGTGCCATGGCTTGCACAAGGTTAGAGAACTCTTGCAGGAGTGGGTTCTCTCCGTCTAGCATGGGAGTTCCAGGGATCAAGCTCAGGTCGTCCGACTTGGCAGCTAGCACTTTTATGCACAGAGCCATCTTGCTGACATCAGAAACTTCCATTCTTGTATACAACAGCTAGGGCCAAGTCCTAAGGACTCTTATAGGATTCTTTTGCAACTGTTGAAACTGAAGCTAAGAACTATGGGAATAAGAACCTACACCTTACCAAGAGATAGGCAGGCAGATCTCTGTGAATTCAAGGCCAGCCATATCTACATATCAAGTTCTAGGCCAGACAGAGCTACTTAGGAGTTTAAAGCCATCATTTTTTTTTAATAATTTAACTTTATGTTGGTGTAAAGGTGTCAGATCCCCTGGAACTGGAGTTACAAACAGTTGTGAGCTGCCATGTGAGTTCATCTGGAAGAGCAGTCAGTGCTCTTAACCACCGAGCCATCTCTCCAGCCCTAAAGCCATCATCTTTAAATAATGGGTTTGAGGCTTTATGAGACTTTGTCTTAAAAAACATTGAAGAAAAAAGTTACAAATAAATTCATAAAGACTCACAGAACTTCCAGAGAAGTCCTTTCCCCCTCTCTAAGTGTCCGAGGCTTGACCCATAAACTGGAAAATTCGGTTTGATCTCTTTTTGCTGAAGGGAAGCTGAGACATGACCTCCAGGGCAAAGGTTGCACAGCATTGGGGCTCCTGGACACTCCCAAAGGACAGATGCCACTGCCCACATCCTCTAGGCAGTGGGCAGAGAAATGCATGGGCAGGTCCACAAAGGAGGGAGGGAGAGAATTCAGACACCAGAGGACAGTCTGGGACCATGAACCTCACATTTGCCCTCTACTGATGGACACAGCAGATACTCACCCAGTGGCTGGATGGCAGGAGGTGCACTGACACTCTGTCCTGTTGGATCAGGGACTGTTCCTTGGCCATCCAACAATGACTGGACAGCCAAAACGGTCTGATTGTCCATTCCTGAAACAGGAAATGCAGCCTGTGAGGAAGTGGGCCCAGCTTCCACTCCAACTTCCCCCTCACAAGCCAGATCTATCATAAGAACCCAAAATATATTCTCTCTACTTCACTGCAACAGATTCCAGGATGTGAAGCTGGAAACATGGTCTCAGAGCAAAGATTCCCTTCCTAAACCTCTCTTGCAGCTAGGAAAGGACTATATGCTGGGGGTGGGGGAGGTAGGCAGAAGGTGTTATAAGAAAGTTTCCCAACACTCAGGGGGTAGAGGCAGGAGGATCTCTGTGAGTTTGAGGCCAGTATGGTTATATAGCACCAGAAGAGCTAGGGCTAAATCAGTGGTTCTCAACCTTCCTAGTGCTGTGATTCTTTAATACAGTTCCTCATGTTGTTGTGACCCCATCATAAAATTATTTTCATTGTTATTTCATAACTGCAATTTTGCTACTGTTATGGATCATAATGTAAATATCTCTGTTTTTCAATGGTCTTAGGACTCCATGTGAAAGGGTCATTTGACCCCCAAAGAGGTCACGACCCATAGGTGATCTCTATTAGTCAAGGCCAGCCTGTCAGCCTGTTCTACACACTGAGTTCCAGGACAGAGAACCATTGTCTCAGAAAACAAACAAACAAACAAAAAAGAGAGCTTCTCAAAAGATCGCCTACCCCATTTTTTTTTTTTTTTTTTTTTTAAGATAGGGTCTCACTCTAATAGCCCAAGCTGGCCTAGAACTCATTATGAAGGGTTAAATTGCTCTGGGTTCATGGTGATCCTCCTGCCTCAATCTCCAAGTGCTGGGATTACCGATGTGCATCTCCACAACCAGTTTTATGTGGTGTTGGTGGCTAGACCCAGGGCTTTGTTTCATGGGCGGGGCAGTCATTCAGCCACCTGAGCTGCATCCTCAAACCAAGAGATTTGTGTGTACCACCACAAATCTGGAGGTCAGAGAACAACGCTGTGGCATTAGTTCTCTTCCTATCTTTATGTGGGTTCCAGAGATTCAACTTAGATGGCAAGGGCTTGCTTGCCTGCTGAGCATCTTTCTAGGCCTGGGAGGTCTTAAAAGCTGCCAGTATGTAGTGCCCTCGTTCACCCCATCCCCAACTCCTTGATCAGGAGGATGAACTCTAGGGACTAGAACACAGAAAAGGGGGACAAAGAAGCTGAGAGCATGCCTCATGGCAGTGCACACACTTGACACGTACACACTTGGTTTTAGTATGTACAGAGGTCCGGGACGTACCTACTCCCACCGGGCAAAAAAAGAAAAAAAAAATGAGAATTCTTCTGGGTCAACTGACACCCCTAGACCACCTTCCTTTGTACTTTCTATAAGCAAACAATTTTGTAATGTCTCAAAGCCATTGCTGGAGACTAATAAGCCACAGAGCCCTTTGAAAATCCCGTTTGCAGGTCTTCCCCACCTACACCCCACAAGTCTCCTTGCAGTCTTTGTCCTCGTCTCTGTCCCTTCAACATAAAATAACTGATGTTGGATCTTCAAATATCTGCCTGTGCCCACATCTTCTTGCCAACCTTCCATTATCTCTATCCCTCTGGTGACACTCAAGCCCTGACCTTCCACCAACGCCATGCAGCAGTGTCTGACACACCAACAACCCCTTCTAGGCTCCAGGTGCCACCCTTCTTGATCTCTTCTACTTTGCTGGAGGGTCCTTCTTTCCAGTCTTCTACTGCCCATGCCCAAAGGTAGCTGTTTTGAGGTTCCTTCTGTCTGGGTCCCGCCTCTTACACAGTCTCCAGTGGCCTCATTCCCACTGGTCTCATATCTCAGGAGGTACAGACCTGGGCCCATGCTATCATACACAGCTTCTGCCAACCCCTTCCCATTGATAGGTTTTGGATGGGGCCAGGTGGCTCAGGAAGACGGTGCAATAAAAGCTAAGTAGTTTATTAGAAGAATTACTAACGCCATGGACAGAGGGCCAACAGGATGGCAGGGGCTGAGAAGACTTCAGGCACCAGAATCTGAGACAGATAGCATGGTGTCCTGTGTTAAGAGAATCAGCATCTATGGAACAGAAGAGAGGTCTGTTCTCATGCCCTTTGTAAACCAGGGAGGACATTAACAGCTAGATGCACTTTGCCCCCATCAGTTGACCATCAGCAGCAGGGAAGGGAAGTAGTGGCTTTCCAGACAGACAGACAGACACCTGAATTAAGCCAGATGGTGGTAGTACACGCCTTTAATACCAGCACTTGGGAGGCAGAGACAGGTGACTCTCTGTGAGTTCCAGGCCAGCCTGGTCTACAAAGAGAGTTCCAGGATGCCAACAAATACACCAGCTAGATCACCTTGAGGAAATTGATGGGCAAAATATATGTCTCAAAGGCAAGATTCACTTATACAACAGTCTTGCAAAGACAACATTTCAAAGATGAGGAACAGATTTGTGCTTGCCAGGGATGGAGGGAGAAGGAGAGTGTGGCTTGAAAAGGACCAGCTAGGATCTTGGATCAACCCATCAGCTGATAGCAAAGGAATTTTTCCACATTGATAGGTGAGAGTCATTAGTGTAGAGATAATATCAGTACAAAAGCACAAGCTGGGGGAAATCAGTTCTTGGGATCACTCCCTATTGTGTCTTAGAACTTCAGGAGGAAAAAAAATTTTTTTTTCCAAGATAAAATACTTGGGCCTGTGAGAAGGCTCAGTGGGTTGAGGCATCTGGCAAGTTGAGTTTGATTTCTAGGACCTAGACCGTGGAAGGAGAGAAATGACTCCGGCAAATTGTCCTCTGACTTCTTCATGCATGCTGTGACATAAGTATGTACATAAAAAGAATAAAAATTCAACCCTAAATTAAACAGGCTATCCTCCACTTCTGTGTCTTCTGCTGACACCCTTGAGTACCAGCACAGAAGCAGAGCACTGTCCTTCCCAGCAAGAGCACGGGGGCACCCCCCACCATCTCCTCTCACCCCACTGCTTCCTTCCTGACATTTCTAGACTTCTGGCAAATATAGCCTATTCTGTCTCCCAAACATATTTGAAATCCACCCTTTCAGTTGCCTAACCGAGCTCCTCCCTCACTTCCCTGCTGCCATTTAGCCCCCTCCAGGCCAATCCCCAGAAGCCAGGGTGAACTTTATAAAACATACATCAGATGATATGGCTGCCTTGATGAAAATCTTTTCTTAGCACCACACTGATCCCAAGATAAAGTTCAGAAGCGTCAACCAATCAGTGGAGGTCTTTTCTCTAGCTGCCCTCCTATGCTCAACTGTGAATTAGGGAAATCTTACTCTCCCCAGGGTTTTGCAAATGCCAGCTTCTACCACCTGGTCCTTCTGCCCTCTCCTGGGATCAATAATGCACACCTGCTGTTCTTCCCTCACTCAGAAATTTTATTTATTTTGGTGCTGGAGACCTTCCAAGGCCAGTGAAGCTACACTTCCGATTTCTCTTTCTCCATTACCAATACACAAACGCAGGCTTGTAGAAAACACTGAAACAATGCAATACCCCACTGTCCTCCAAGAGCGAACACCCATGACCCTACTACCCAGATCCCAACCATCCCTGCTATTTTCTTCACAGAACACACAGTTTAGGTGTCTTTGCCATCTTCTTTTGGGGTTCTTGTTGTTTTGTGGTTTCGTCTGTTTGTTTTCTGGAGGATATTTATTTTTAATATTTTTTTCGAAATAATTTCATCACAACATTCCCTTCGTTTTCCAACCTCGAAGCCCTCCCATATAACTTCTCCACTCTCCTTCATATTTATGGCCTTAAAAAATGTAATTTTTTATGTACGCAACGTATGAACACATATATTCCTAATTGTTTAAGTCTTATGGTGGCCAGGTTGACCTCAAACTCAATATGTAGCCGAAGCTAACAAAACCCTGATTTTCCTGCCTGCCTCCACCTTCCAGCCGCTGAGATTAGGGCATTCACTACCACACCTGGTTGGAGTTACCTTCTTTTACTATTCTTTCCTACAATTTTGGTGGTGGGAGTGGGAATGGGGTGGGGTAGTAATGAGGCAGGGTGAGAACAGCTGAGTCTGGTTCAGCGAGAATCACTGAAACTACGCCTCTGTCGATAACCAAAGGCATCCATCATTCCGTGGTGAGAACTCATCCTCCAAGAAGCTAGGTGGCTGAGATCTAGAGAACTGCAAGTCCCCGCTTCCTTCTGCCCGTCCTGTCCACAAGGGTCTACTCTAGCAGTTCACCCCACCCTCTAGCCCCGCGGTGACTACTGTGCCCAACTCCACTCCTGTCTCTAGAGCTATCATTTCTCGATAAACTCCAGCAGGTGCACACGGTGGCGCTCGGAGCTCGCTTTCTCCAGCGCTTGAGGCCCAGCCACCTCGGTGATGCTGCAGATCACAGACCAGCGTGGCCCGTGCGGGCACACGGCGTCGTCGGCTGTGACTCAGGAGCACATGACGGTGCCCTAGGGTTACTGGTTCGGGCCTGTGATCGCTCCCAGACTCTGCCGTGCACCCAGGCGGCGTCTCCTGGCCGGCTCTGCATTTAGCAGGACTACACCCCAGCTCGAGGGGCACAGGAGGCCTCAGGAAGTTCTCAGTGGTCAGGGCGCCCGATTGGGCTGCCCTCCCGCCGCGCGGTCCCTCCCGCCCCGGGGTCCCTCCAGGCCCCGGCGCCTGGCTGTTTGCTCCGCGTGCAGCCCACCCCGGCGCCAGCGGCCTCGGCTGCAGCGCTGTTCCGGTCCCGAGGCCCCCTCCCCGCAGGGCCGGCGCTCCCCGGCTGTTCCCGCCCCCTCCCGCCCCGCGGCTGTTCCGGCCCGGACGCCCTCCGCCCTCCGCCCCGCGGCCTCCGCGCGCCCTGGGCCCGCTGCTGCGAGGGCGCGGCGGGAGGGGGCGCCACGCGGAACAGCCGCTGTCCCGGCCCGGCGCGCTCACCCTCCAGGGCCTCGAAGATCGCCTGCGCCATCTTGGAGCCGCCGCCGCCGGGGCAGTCGGAGCCGGGCTACGCAAGCATTGTGGGAACCGCGGCGGCGGCGGCGGCGGCGGGCTCGGGGCCGCCAGGGGGCGCCCAGGAGCCGGTGCCGAGCCCCCTGCCCCGGAAACAGCTTTCCCTGCAGTCCGCCAGAGACCCAGTTCCCCAGTGGCTCCAAATCCGCACGGACGCACGGCCGACGCTCGCACGCCGCCTCCGAAAGCTGACACCGACCCTTGTTCTAAAATGCACCCATACTATCGCTATTATTCTCCAACTCGGCAACGCCAACCAACCTCACCGGGATTACCCAACTGTCACAATGACACACCCCACACCCTGCAACTGTGCCACGTATGTTGGGAAGCAGCCTTGTCAAAATGATTCTCATCTCTGCCTGGTATTAATCTCTTAGATTCCCTTAAGGCTCTTCTTAACCCGGATTTCCAGCTTTGAGGGGATCTCCATTCGTATTCACATCTCTTGACCCTGATTCTCTGAGACCCCATTTCTTTCACAGACCTTATTCCTATCTCAGTCATTCCTATCCCGAGTTCATAGGGATCCACCTTGTAAGGATTCAGGCATTACGCTGGCCTGCCCCTGTCACCTTGCAGAATGCACTCAGTCAGTACCCTGGTCAGACCAGGTTCCATGACTACTAGTCTACACGCAGGTGTAAAGGTTCCCTTTAAAAGAAGACTCTCCCCCCCTTACACTCTTTCTCTCTTTTCTGCTGTTCATTTGGGGCAGACAGGACTTTTCCTGTCTACTCTTCTGTCCTCTCTCTGTCTCTGTCTTTACCTCTCCCCCCTTGCCCCCCCCTTCCCTTTCTAATAAAACTTCTCACAAAGCTCTGTCTGCCTGGCATGTTTGTCCCCTGCCTCGGTCACCCACATCTGCCATGGAATCCGCCAAGATTCCCCACGCTCTTTATCATAACACACAACCCCCCACCTCTAATCTCATGTCTTCTTGTTTATTTATGTGCGTTGCTGATTTGCCTGCATGTATGTCTGTATGAGGGTGTTGGATCCCCTGGAATTGGAGTGAGCTGTCATGTGGGTGCTGGGAATTAAATCCAGGTCCTCTAAAAGAGCTGCTAATGCTTTTAACCACTGAACCATCTCTCCAGCCCCTCATGTCCTTTTTACATTTATTATTTGTATGGGCACACATATGGCAAATGTCTGCTCGCATGTGTGTGGGTGTGTGCGCGCACACACACACACACACACACACACACACACACACACACACACACCAGTACATGTGTAAAGATGAGAAGACAACATTCAGGAATCGATTCTCTTCCTTCCACTATTTGAGACCCTGGAATTGAACTTGGGATCTATAGCAAGTAGCTTTACCAGCTGAGCCATCTCTAAGGCCTCTCTCATTTTGTTTATAATCCACTGAGTCTAATTTGTGTACCAGTGTATTGATTGGTGTGTGGTTACCCACTGGAACACCGTCTACCAGGAACTACACCCTTAAAGGAAACTGACTATCCCTCTCAAGGCAGCCCTTGATGGGGGATGGTGAGCCTCTTCCTCATGCATTTTGGAATGTTGATTGGCTTGATCCTGTCCAGGCAAAGAAAACTACAGCTGGTCTGAGTTTGTAAGTGCTACAGGCCTGTCATTTCCAAAACACTGTTTCACCTGTCCTTCCCAACTGCTGGCTCTTAGAGTATCTTTCCACCCCCTCACCCATGAGTCTTGGTTGGGGGAAGAGATAGAAGATAGAGGTCCCTCCCACTTGTGGCTGGCACTCTACTGACACTGTAACCAGCTGTGAGTTTCTGGGTTAACTGCAATCCATTGCACAAAGAGTTCTCTGATGATGGCTGAGAGCTGCCCTAATCTATGGGTAGAAAGTTAGGAATTTTAGCTTGATATTATGGACATTGAGTCTTTAAAAATGTTTAACTATGGGGCTGGAGAGATGGCTCAGTGGTTAAGAGCACTGGTTGCTCTTCCAAAGGACCCTGGGTTCAGTTCCCAGCACCCACATGGCAGCTCACAACTTGCTGTAGCTCCAGTTCCGGGGTCTGACACCCTCACATAAACATACATGCAGGCGAAATATCAATGCTCATAAAATGAAAGTAAATCATTAAAAAATAAAAATAACAATATGCAATAGGGATGTCAATCTGTTGTCCTTGGACAACAAGCAAATGTTGGAGGAAGCCCACATAGGGAAGGGGGAACCAGAGAGATGCCATCAGCAATGGATGGTCTCTATGATCATAGCCATATTGTCCTAAGACTGAACTACCATGAATTTGACTCCAAATATCCTCCTTGTTTCCCACAGCCAAAGGAACAATCCTCCTTTAAACCTCAGACAAAGGAACAATCAATACAAACCACAATTTTCACTCTCTTCACTAAACTCCTAAAAATTAAGAAATGCACCTAAAGCTCCTCTGTTGGGGCACTACAGAGCAAGTTCCATGCCTGTCAGGGCTATGTAGTGAGCTCCTATCTCCAAACAGAACACAAAAAAGTCATCACTACTATAACGATAAATTAAAAAGGAAGGTGAATTATGTCCCTTTCGACAGGCCCTGCCAAGGTATGCCACTAAGCAAACATGCCACAAGCAACACAGTTAGTGCAAGGGGTTTATTTTGGGAAGGGTGAGTGAAGGAGTGAAAGGCCATGTCAGAGTGGGGACAGGAAGAGGCAAGAGAGGAAAGAGGAAAGAGAGAAGTAAGGCAGAAGAGACGAGAGGGAAGAGGCAAGAGAGTAAGCTGTCCCTGGTGGGCACATGTCTGACAGCTGACTGTGGAAAGGCGCCTGGTGACAGGTGATGACGTACCTGCTTTGGCAGCAGAGGCAGGCTGCTGCCTTGGCAGAAACTAACATTCTTCCCTATTGTGTATTATAAAAAGGTGAGGAATTAGGAAGAGTTATCAAGTGAGGCAGGAATGAGGACTGCTTCTTGTTGTCTGGGGACAAAGGTATCTTTGGGGGACCCGAGAAAGCTGGGATACTGCCCAAGTCCTGGGATAGCTGGCAGTTTTGCTCACTGTCCAGGCTTTGTGGGGTCATCTCCAGCGCTAGGAGCTAGGAAAGGGCAGGCCTAGTTGAAGCAGTCTGTGAGATTGGACCACCTGGGGCTAGCCACTTTGAAGCTGTCCAAGATGCAGATGTTGAGAGGACATCTGGACCTGGCAGGATGCTGGCAGAAGATAGAGTTAAAAAGTTTTAGGGAGAATTTTTTTCTCAGGTCCTGATAATTGAGGGAAGGGAGTCCCAAGACCAGGAAAATGTGAGGGAGACCACACCCTCAGAATCAGGCAGTAGGTGTGGAAACTTAGGCTGTTGATTGACAGTACTTATCTGGAGTTCATTTCACCTGTTTGAGGTGGATCCAAGTTGACTCCATGGAGCTTACAAGAATTTTTTGAGTTTACAAAAAGATATTAGTTTTAGACACATTAGCATTCCCATTGTTTGTAATCTATACTGAAATCCACATTGTAGAAAAGGCAGTAGACTCATGCCTTTGAGTCATAGGGAACCCAAAAATGATCTGGTTAAAAGCATTAATACTCTTTACTCTATCCAGAAGACTGGGTATATATAGATTACACAGAATTTTTTAGCAAAATGAGAAGCACTCTTAAATCTATACTTAGAAAACAACCAAAGAGGACTTAAAATCTTGAGCTTGTGACTATGATATAGCAGTGGTGCTTTACCAGTGCTAGAGTAGCAGCTTATCAGAAGTTCATTGATTAATGTTAAGACTATAAACTTCTGGAGTCTTAATATAACAGTAGCGAGCCAGAGAATGAAGCCTAAAACATGTTTCATTCTTTCATACACCTTAAGTCACCTTTTTTTTAAGCGTTCACATCCTCAGACCTTTATAACTCAAATTTATACACCTTAAAACACCTTAGACCCTAAAACATTTTCTTAGATCTTAGCTTACAACTTAAGCTTTCATATCTTCACATAAACTTTACATTTTTTTCTATCTAATCATTAACAGGGGACACTGGTGGTTGATTACTATGAGCAGTCATTGTAGAGTAAGTTCTGATAAATAAAGGAATAGTAAAACTAAAAGAATAGTAAAAACATTGAAATCTATTTTGTGAGTTTATCTCTTTTCTGAGCCTGGTAACAAGGTAAATTGTGTCTAGACCTAATAGTAGCTCTAGGAAAGTGAGGCCTGTGGCCTGAATTTTTCACACAAAGAGAATTGAGAAGGCAGCTGAAGTCACGATTGCTGCTGTTAAACAGACAAAGCTATCACTAGCCTAGTGATCAAATACCATCCGAGTTCTAAGAAGGATAAGTTTCACCCGAGTAAGCAGAAGTTCAGACCAAGCAGCTTCTGAATCTATTAAGAATAACAGAAGCAGGGGCTGGAGAGATGGCTCAGTGGTTATGAGCACTGGCTGCTCTTGGAGAGGTCCTGAGTTCAATTCACAGCACCCACATGGTGGCTCACAGCCATCTATCATGAGATCTGGTGCCCTCTCCTTGTGTACAGGCAGAACTCTGTATACATAATAAATAAACATTTTTAAAATGATAGAAACTTACTGGTGACCTAGGCAGTTACCCTAGGTTCCAACGTGGTCACTGGGGGGCCAGAGGTCTCAAGGCAGCATCAGTCTTCGTGTACTAGGCCCAGAATGTCTGACAGATTTTCCTGTGGAGTGGGAACTTGGGAACAGCCAGCCTATCTTGTCTAGGCAAAGCCGGGCAATTGACTCTCCAGAATCCTGCTCTGCTTGTCCACAGTCTGGGCAGGGTCTTGGCAGCAGCTGAAGTGAAAGCAGTATTTTTATTTGATTGGTTTTTTTTTCCCCCAATGGCCAGCATTGCCATACGTAAATCAAGCTTCTTTGTCTTCTTTAGAGGAGATAAGAGTGCTGCTAGGAGCTGGCATGTCTATCTTACTGAGGTTTAAATCAGCAGATACTGCAGAGGAGAATTGGCATGTGCTGAGCAAGACAAAGCCAGCCTCTCCATCTCTGGATCCCAGGTTGCAACAAGCATACAGATAGGATGTTTACGAAATTTAGACAGACAGAAATGAGTAGGTCTTGGAGCAAAGAAAAAGAGTAGAGAATTCTTTCTCCATTCTCCAACCACCTGATCAGGGTATAATGAGGCTAGATTTGATTTGAAAGGAGTGGTAAGAGGGTCTCAAAGGACATCACAACGGGAGCAATAAATGAGGTATACGATACAGTTTTCATGGATGAGGCAGAGAGAAGTCCATAATCTGAGAGCCTCAGGCATCCCTGGACTCAGAGAAGGACCAAACAGAGCAGTCATTATTCAAGAACAGGGCCCAAGGGCTAAGAGCCCGAGTGAAACACAGTTACCTGGTACCAAGGCTGGTATCAAGAAAAGTCGGAAAGCAAAGACAGTGCTGGAGAAACAAAGCCGCGCATCCAGGGGTATAGCCTGGGGTGGGTAGCCCTGCCGGAGACCCAATCACCAGTATTGAATGGAAGGCAAAGCCAGCGGTGAACTAGAGAGCAGATCTGTTGTAGGTGGAGTTCGGGGGGAGGTGAGGGGTAGGGGTCGGGGGAGCGAAGTGGGGGTGTATGATCCTAGGCTGGCCAGACCAAATGCCAGGAGAGCATACGGGAGTCTCGACACCAATATAATAATAAATAAAAAGAAAGGCAAAGTGGCTACCCTTCGATGGACCCTGCCGAGGTATGCCACTAAGCAAGATGCTAACACCCGCAGACAACAGGAAGCAATCTCAAGAGCATTATGTTCTCATTCCTGCCTCACCTGCTAACCCTTCCCAGATCCTCGTCTTTTTATAAGCAGCAAAGGGGAGGAATGTTAGTTTCTGCCGCAGCAGCAGCCTGCCTCTGCCACCAAGCAGTTATGTAATCACTTGTCACCAGGTGCCTTTCCACGGCCATCTATGTGACGTGTGTAATAGGTTTTCTATACAGGGATAATAGGTTTCTCGGCCAGCCCAGTAAGCCAGATCAAGCCCAGTTGAAAAGGTAAAAGACCAGGTTTATTTTGGTAAAGCAACTTGAGAGTGACTCCTCCGGTCCCCAGAGATTGAGATGGAAAAGAGGCAGGAACAAAAAATCACTTGGCCAAACTAAAGCCTGGTGTTTATGTACCCTGTAAGGGGTGATGATGTGTCTGCTACAAGCTGGGCTTATGACCAAGCATGGTACTTTGGTGGGGTCTTGGGCAGCTGGGAGCTTCAGGGGAGGAGCTGACATAACTGCAGGAATGTGGGACTGAACTTTTTGGCAGTTTTTTTTTTTTTTTTTTTTTTTTAAGAGGACAGGGTTTGGAGAGGCAGGAATGGGGCAGGAGTGAGCCCAAGGTTCCAAGGGAACAATGTGCACCCCTTAAAATTGCCTTTGAGGGACATCTCCCCCTTGCCTCTTTGCATGACTGACTAGAATTCCTACTTTCCTATCTTTAACATCTCCATTAACCCACTGGCCTCAGGTTCTGATCTCTTCCCTAAAGGATTGTTCAACATAGCTTTTATCACTATCACCATTTTAATATATCTGGTCATTTAATTTACCTTGTTAGTTAAGCAGCTACTGTATGTCAAGTATTGTTTTAGATTCTAGAAACCTAGCCAAGCACCCCCATCACACACACACACACACACACACACACACACACAAAGATAAAAAAAAAAGTTTTGTTTTTGTGCAGTTATAATCCAGCAGGAGAAGTGGGCTGTAGACAAGGGAGTAAATAGGGGAATGAGGAGAGAGAGAGAGAAAGAAAGAGAGAGAGGCTATGATTTCAGATCATTTTTTGTTCTGCTATGAAAAGAAGCTATGTTATTCAGGGTGGAGGGACAGGAAGAGACTCTCTGAGAAGGTGTGATGGGAGATGTCATTCTATAAATATGTTTCTCTTATTGGTTAATGAATAAAGCACTGTTGGCCAATAGGAAAGCAAGATAGGCAGGACTAGGAGACAAGGAGGAGAGAGGAAGTAGTAGGGAGGAGATCCATCATGGAGGACAGAGAGTAGAATGCCAGCCCCTCTCTCCGTTAAGATAAGACCACGTGGTAATTCTTAGATCGATAGAAATGTGTTAATAATTAAGACAGAGCTAGCCGATAAGAAACTAGTAACTGGCCAACAGAATTATATCTAATACAGAATTTCTGTGTGTTATTTGGGGCTGGTGTGGTTGTGGGCCTGCAGGAAAAACCTTATCCATAACAAAGGTGGATGACCCAAGAAATGTAATGGAGTCAGCTTTTTGAAAGAATAATAGGGAAGTTGGAGAGAATGGCAAACACCAAGGCTATGAGGTTAAAATTAAAGAGGAAGGGCAGCTCACCTGCTTACCATTCACAAGGCTCTGTGTGCAGCCCCATCCTCTTCTAGCCATACACACTCAGAGCCAAGAATTGTAAAAGCACAGCTGAGACTAAGTGAGAGTTTAGTTCTGAGAGTGAAAGCTCCACAAACACAAGGCGACACAGCCATGGCAGCTCCCCAGATACCTCTCTTCACACGGGGTACATGCACATCTGTTCTGCCTGCTGTCCTGTGTTCCTAAATGGCAGTTTTCCTATCCTCCATGGAACATTAGGAACCCACCTTCTTGCCTCCCCTGAGAAATTATCTGTGGCCTCCCAGGATAGAACAGAACCCTGCCTTGCCATACTAAATTCTCACAGTAGCTGCCACCAGTAAGTTATCTTTTTGCCAAACATCAATCAGGGAAGTGTTGCATCCATTCTGGTTGGAACTCAGGGCTTGACACAGAACCCACCAAGAAGCGCATGGCCTCCTGGATGGAACAGATCAATAAGCCTTTGGGGATGCAAAGCCCTAACACGGATGGGTTCCCCAGTCAGACCGCTTCCTCTACAGACCTCCCATTCTTAACCACTGTCCCTTCCTCCATCACAATCTCTATCAGTCCCATGTCCTACTCCCTCCGGGCTACCTGGTTGGCACTGAACTTCTGAAAGAGCTAATGAAGTAATTCCAGGCTTTGGGCCAACTAGGGGAAAGGAAAAGAGTGAGAAACTTTTAATGACCAACTTTACAGTGAGCACACCAGTTACCCCAGAAGGACAAAGCTTAAAACTAGGCCCTAGGCTGAGGGGAGAAAATTAATGTCTACATCCTTACATTTTGGTGTTGGTAGGAGGTAGCAAGGCATGGCAGTTCTTACAGACAGAATTGTGTGTTCTCTTTCACTGTCCCACCCATACTAGGAGGTTCGAGGCCCAATACTCAGGATGTTTCTGTATGTGGGGGCTGGAGATATAGTTCAGTTGGTGCTTTCTTAGCAAGTCGGAAGCTCCAAGTGGATCCTCAGCAATGTATAAATGGGCATGGTAGCTTGTCTATAATTCCAGCACTAGGGAGGTGGAGGCAGGAAAATTTTAACTTCAAGTCATTCTAAGCTACAGAGTAGTTTGAGAGCAGCTTGAGATATATAAGATCTTGATTGGTGGGGATGGGGGTGGGTGGGGCGAATGAGGGGGGAGGAGATGGGGAGAGGTCGACAAGATGGCTGAGCAAGGGAAGAAGGCACTTGCCATGAATTAGAAGAAGAGAACCGATTCCTGCCAGTTGTCTTCTCATATCCATATGTGCACTGTGGTGCATGTGTGCATATACACACTAAGGAAATAAATGTAATTAAAATACAATCAGAAAAAGAAAATGGGAGCTAGAGAGATGGCTCAGTGATTAAGAGCACTGATTGCTTTTCCAGAGGACCTCGGTGTATGTGTATGTATATATACATGTGTACACACACACACACACACACACACAAACACACACACACACACAGAAAGAGAGAGAGAGAGAGAGAGAGAGAGAGAGAGAGAGAGAGAGAGAGAGAGAGAGAGAGAGAGGGAGGGAGATCAGTGAGTAAAAGTGTCTCCCCCCTAAGCTTGAGAACTGGAGTTTGATCCCCTGGACCCACGTGGTAGAAGAGAGAACTGACTCCTAAAGTTGTTCTGGAACTTCTGGTGGCATCTGGTGGCACACATACATACCCCTCTCACATACATAGATAAATGTTTTTTTTTTTTTTTTCTTTCAGGAATTGTTTTAGAGACGGAAACTCATATGTAGCTCTGGCTGGCCTGGAACTGAGACTTAGATATTCACCTGCCTCTCTGTCTCCCCAGTGCTGAGATTAAAGGTACATACTACAGCTGACTAGGAATTAATTTTTTAAAAAAAGGTGGCCACGTGAGAACTTCCTTTTTCTTTTCTTTTTTTCTTCTTCCTTTCTTTTTTTCTTTTTCGAGACAGGATTTCTCTGCATTGCTTTGGAGCCTGTCCTGGAACTAGCTCTGTAGATCCACCTGCCTCTGCCTTCCCAGTGCTGGGATAAAGGTACTTTCTTTTAAAACAAGGGAGAAAGGTCTCCAGAGAAATGAAAACTACTAACACCACTTTGGTCTTTAACAGCCAGTTCCCAGGATTCTGATACAATACATTTCACAGCAGTACTAACAAACTAATATATAGTTAAGATCACAGACTTCAGATGCAAGCCAGGAGGCCTGGTTTTAAATTCCTCTAGCCTTCATCAGCTATCTTGGACAAGTGTCTTGGCCTCTATATTCCTCTGTTTCCCATAAGTTAACTGACAATTTCATAGCACTTAGCTTGCAGACATTGTATAAGAACAAGTATTCAATGGCTGCTCATGTAGTTCTGTGACAGGGAACTCAGTATGCATGAGGCTCTGAGCTGGATACTCAGCACCATACACATAAAGGCATGCAGGAAGCTGATTCCTAATTAGTATTCTATAGATAGTACAGGTAGTGAAATTGTGTTTTCCAGGCAAAGGTAAATAAACTGTGTGCCCTGAGGAACTTAGAGTTGTGCAAAATGAAAATGGGTCACTAGGCAATAAACACTCTTATTGTGGCAATGTTTTTTTGCCTTTAGCACCATAGGAGGCTTGGAAGGGTAGAAAATTATTCATCTACCTAAGAAAGGTCTTACCAAAAGATAATATACAGGAAGACCTGCCAAACAGAATTGTTTCCCAACACTAGGCCATATGTCACAACTCAGACTGACCGCCATGTAGTTAACAGGTGAAATTTCTAACAGCTTTGCTTTTCTAACAGCACACACAGAGACACATGCAAACACATACACATGGGTGGGGGGATTGTGAAAGGGTCTCTTGTAGCCCAGGCAGCTTCAAACTCACTATGAAGTTGAGTATGGCCTTGAACTCCTGACCCTCTAGCTTCTACCTCTCAAATGCTAAGATTACCTAGTTTGCCATATTTAAAAAATATTCTTGGGGCTGGAGGAATGATGCTCTTGCAGAGGATCCAAGTTCAGTTCCCAACACCCACATCAGGAAGTTCACAAAACTTGTAGCTTCAGCTCCAGGAGCATGGGACACTTTTGGCACTTACATGCACATAGCACACACAGATACACACAAGTACACATAATTGCTGAGGTGCTGGAGGAGACCAAGCTGGAGGCTTCTTGCAAGCTAGACAACACTGTACCAACTGAGTTATATACCTAGCCTAGAGCCTGTTTTCTCATAAACTATTTTTAGAGGACTAACTGAATAAACTAGTTGATAATTATGAGAGAGAGAGAGAGAGAGAGAGAGAGAGAGAGAGAGAGAGAGAGAGAGAGAGAGAGAGAGACCCAATTTTGGTGATGGAACAGGTTCAACACAGTTCACTTTCTTTACTGACCTCTGATACTAGCCCTGTCAATATCACAAGTAAATATCACATGCCCAATTTCAGCCACCATTCAATGTGTGACTGTTATCTAATGACGTTTATACACATTATATGTAAATGTCACTCATCAATTTTCTAGCAGTGATAACTTAATCTTACTGCTTTTGGAAACTTATGCTGGAGTTACAGTAGAAAACTAGACAAACATCTGGCTCCAGGAAAGTAATAGACCATATAATGATGGACATTGAACAAGCAGTAACAGTTAGAAAGTGTGAAGAATTCTAGAGAGGAAAAAAGCAAACAAAACAACAGAAAGCCTGGGCTGCCTGCTGGGCAATGTTGGCATACACCTTTAATCCCAGCACTGGGAAGGCAGAGGCAGGCAGATCTCTGTGAGTTTGAAGCCAGCATGATCTACAAAATGAGTTCACAGACAGCCAGGGCTACACAGAGAAACCCTGTCTTGAAAAACAAACAAACAAAAACAATAAAAAACCTAAGCTAATAAGTTGGCTGTGGGATACCCGGCAGGGCTTCCCTGATTAGGTGGTACCTGAGCTAGCACCTGAATACTGAGAAGTCAGCCATAGAGAGTGCAGGGGCAATACATTTCAACAGGAAAATAGCAAACGTGACTTCTTTGAAGCATACATGTTCTTGGGATGCTCAAGGAATGGAAACTAAGCCAGTGAGTTGGAGAAAAGGGGGGATATGGGACAAGAGGCAAGGGCCAGCAAATACTAAATACATCCGCTCCTGGAGGCCTTGAAAATGAGTTTGTATTTTAGAAATGGCTACATAAGGGTACTGTCTCAAAACACCAAACAAGAGTGACATGTGATTTATGCTCTGAGAAGTTAGCTGCGCTATCTGCTAGGCAGTTCAAAGTGTCGCGTGTGATGTAAGACCAACGTCACCTCCCCGAAGTCATCCACTGCAGCCCCAAGGAGGGCAAGAAACCCCTCCTAAGCCTCACAATGAACCAAACTTCTCCCTACGAAAACTGCCTTCCGATTGGGCGAATCCTGCGTGAGATCTTCCGAGTCACGGTGATTGGTTACCAACTCTCCTTTCTCTTCCAATCAGACAGCTATTCCGAAGAGTGAAAGCGGCTCAGCCCCTTGCAGACCAGTGTGCTCTATGACTGGCTGCCTTGTATGAGTGACGGCAGACTCAGCCTATGGATACAACGACGGGGCGGTCGCTCCCCAATGCAGTAGGCTGTGCAGCCTGAACCCAGGGCTGTCAGTCTGCGTCAAGCCGGCTTCCACGACCGAGTTCTCCGATGCTATGGCCTCCCCACCGCAGCTGCGGGCTCTTCTCCAGGCCGTCAACACGCTGCTGCGCAAGCGCCGCTACCACGCTGTGTTGGCCCTGCTTAAGGGCTTCCGGAACGGGGCTGTGTGAGTGGGGCCACGGAGTCTGGTCAGGGCTGAGGGACGGGCCTAGCTGGGGTCGTGAGTTCGAGACCCCGTGTCACCTCTCTGTGCGCCCTCTGAGAGCTCTCGGGTTAGATTTCGGTGCCCTGTTGGTGTAGTGGAAGTGGGATTCTGGGTTCCTGTCACCTTGTCAGTCCTGAGCTGGGGCTCCCCCGTCCCTCTCCTAGGTCCTCTGTGCTTTACAACCTGACATTCTTGACTTGGTTGCCTAATATGCCAGCACTTGTATCTCCTCATTTGGGTCCAGTTCACCTCATCTTGCCGTTTGCCCTTTGGCCTATTTGGCTTCAGTGGCTCTGTGTGCACAAAAGAAACTGGACTCTGCCCTTTAGCAAACAGGTGGTCACCTACTACCTAATAGGCTCCCCCTATTAAGCTGCCAACAGGTTCACAACCTGCTTCTCATGTATATGACTAAACCTCAGCCCTCATTCTCACTGAGGGGGGACTCATGGAACGTGACAGTGGATGTAAGTAAGAAAAGGCAGCTAATATTTGCTGGACAGATTGACTCACTCCCTCATACAGGTAGGAGAGGAGGTCTTAGGCTCATTTTGCTCCACTGGTGCCTGGAGGGCAGCTCCACCTTCTTTAAACCTCACGAATTCACAGTTATTGAGGGGCCAGTACTAGCAACGACTCGGAGAAGAAACCAAAGTCCGTAAGGTTGACATCCAGGTAGCAGTGCCTGGCACAGTGTTCAGTGTGTGAACCGCCACAGTTTAAAACCCAGTGCCAGCTACCTTGAGTGGGTCATTTGGCCTTCGAAGCCTCCCTTTCTGGAACTTACATGGAACTGTTTGAGGAGCGGGCAGTCTGAGTGCCTAGTGCCCAAGGGATGGCTGCTGTCGCAGGCTCTTGCTGCCTGCCTAGCTCACCAACCCTGCACTGAGACCTCGAACCTTCCTCCCTGCTCCCTACCTTTTCTCTCGGTAGCACCTGTTATCAGCAGACACTGAACAATCTTACTTCATAGTCCAGGTCTCTCACTAGAAGTGTGCTTCATCAGCCTGGGGTGGTGTTCTTGGGAGGCTGGGACAGGAGGATTATTGTGAGTTTGAGACCAACTTGTGCTAAACAGTGCGTTTTGGGTCATCCTGGGCTATATAGTGTGAGTCCCTCTCTCAACAACAATGACAAAATGTGTTTCACAGGAACACACATTTTTACCTATAATTGTCTCTCTATGTATCCTGGTAATCCCTCTATTTATAGGCATTCAAAAACTCTTGGATGAATATTTGAAAACTCGGGATCACTCTTGTCTCTGCCTTCTAGATGAATCGATAGTGACTATGGGGGAGGGGTATGCTGATTGTTCCTGCGCATATCAAGTCAGGTTTACAGTCAGGACTGAGACTCAGAGTGGACGCTCAGTCAGGCAGAGATTGCTTCCCACTGGATCTGGCCAGATTATATCAGCCGTGTTTTGATCAGGATGGAATGAACCCCAAGGGAGCCCCTTTGCCAGGTATGCTCTGGACACCCACGTCCCAGCATGTGTTGCTAATATGGGTTTTGTACACCTGCCCCTACCCCATGTCTCTGTGTTCTCCTCAGTGGACCCTCCCAGCCAGGACAGACATTTTTTAGGGTCAGTGTTTGGGCTCTAATCCCAGTGCTTTCACTGTGACAAACTGGGTAGTTCTTTGTCCCTTCTGGTCTTAGTTTCCTCCTCTGTAAAATTAAAACTGCAAACTCAGCCATTCCCGAGTCTCCAAGGCAGGGACCTCATTACTTGTTAGTGGCATTGACAGTGTGCCCATCTATAAGGACATTGAGTCCAAAGGGAAGTCTCACAAACTACGGTGACGGGGCTGAGCATGGCAGCACACACTTGTAATCACAGCATTTCAGAGGCAAGTGGATTGGGGGTCTGAGACTAGCCTGGACTGCATAGCAAGACTCTAAACCAAAACAACAACAACAAACCCAAATACCACACCAGTGCAATGGAGTATTCAGGAATTCTTCTCAGAGGGGGGATGGTGATATTCCGAAGGCCAAGTTGGAGTTCTCCAGGAAGAAAAGGGCATCCTGGGCATGGAAAGGTATTCAGCCAAGGCCTGGGGATGGAGTGATGTGCTCTGTAGGTGAAGACAGGCCATTAGTTTAGAGAGGTCAATGTGGATGACTGAGATGTTTGACCTGGGTGAACATTTAACTCACTCCCAAATATTCAAGAGTTTTACATGTGTGTGCATGTACACACAGATGTACGTGCGCACATGTATGCCAGCACAATGGAGGTCCAAGATCATTCTGCCACCATGCCTTAGGCACTTTCCTTTCACTTTTTGTTCGAGAAAGAGTCTCACAGACCTGGAACTTCACCAGGTGGGCTAGGCTAGATGGCCACCAGCTCCAAGACTCTGCCTGTCTCTACCCCCTACCTCGGCGTGCCTTGGAATATAGTGCCCACCATCATGCCTTGCTTTTTACATGGCTCCCAGGGATCCAAATTCAGGTCCTCACACCTACACAGCAAACTCTTTACTGACTAAGATGTCTTTCTAGCCCCCATTTTAATAAAAAGGGGGTCTCTCTGTCTAGCTAAGGTTGTGCTCAAATTCAATGTCCTCCTGTCTAAGCCACCCAAATTCTGAGATTACATGTGTGATGTAACAGGTCTCATCTGAACTAGAGGACTCTGAGAAAGGGCTTGGCAGATGTAGGGACTTGAGGACAGTCTGCTTGTGTCTAAGCTAAAGGAAGGCCCTGGCTGACTGGAGGAGGCTGAAGGCCTCTCTATGCAGGAGAAGGAGATAAGATTCTGTAGATGCTGGGGGAAGAAGGGCCACAAGGACTAAGATGGGAACTGCCTGACCCTGCCAGGCAGAGGAGATGATAAGGACAGCAGACTGGCTTCTGCAACAAAAACACACTTTAAGTTGTTAGCTTTTCAATCATCTTTAATTTCCTTTTTTTTAAAGTTAGGTAACACATTCACAAACGTCATAACAGTTCATTGTTAAACCAGGCATGTAACTCCATGAAGAGCACATGATTAGCACATACCTAGCATGCAAGAGGTCCTGAGGCCCATCCCTGACTCTAAAATAGTTAAAATGTCCCCTGTCACCAGTCCCTCTCCATGCAGACAGCCCCGGATGACTCGTGTGTTGTCTTGCAGAGTGCTGTTTTCACACAAAGCACCCCAGCTCCCCCACACCTTTAATGCTTTCCTTTTGGAATACTGTTAGACTTAAAGAACAGTTCCTCCCTTACACTTTTCCACCTTGTCCTTTTATATCCCACAGACTTAGCTCCAGAGCCAGCAGGCATTTCCCAGTGAGGACTTTCTGATTCCAGCTCTCCATGTATCCTCTGTGAACCTTCCCAGCCATGGCACTTCCTGTGGTCATGCCCTCCTGCTCCAGTCCTAATGTTTTTATTCTGAATATTGGATGGCTCTTCATCTCTCCTGACCTCCCTTTTCTCTTTTAAAATTCTTTTAAATTAAGCCAAGCACTCCAGGGGCATGGGGATCTCTATGAGTTTGAGGCCATCATGGTCTACAGAGGGAGTTCCAGGACAGCTACAGCTGTTACACAGAGAAACCCTGTCTTGATGCTCTCCCACACCCACCCACCCCCGCCTCCCCCAACACCGAGGAAGACCAGTGGATCTGGGGGAGGGCAAGGTGGAGGAAGGAGAAAGGGGAGGGAGGCTTCATTCAGGATTACTGTAGGAGAGAAGAATGAAAAATGTTTTGATTAATTACTTTTAAGACTTATTTACTTATGTATTGAGTTTTTTCAAGACAGGATTTCTCTGTGTAGCCCTGGCTGTTCTGGAACTTGCTCTGCAGACCAGGCTATCCTTGAACAAGGAATTCCGATTGCCTCTGCCTCCTGAGTGCTGGGATTAAATGTGTGCACACCTGGAAAGAAACATTTATTTTATGCTCATGAATGCTTTGCCTACTTGTATGTTTATGTGCTGTGTACGTGCTCAGTACCTGTGGAAGCCAGAGAGGGTATGATATCCCTTGGAACTGGAGAAACAGATGACTGTGAGCCACCATGTGCTGCTGAGAACTGAACCCAGGTCCCCTGCAACGGCAACACACGCTCCTAAACACTGACCCATCTCTCCAGTCCCAAATAGTTTTCTATTTAATTCTGTTTTTTTTTTAAGACAGAGTCTGTATATGTAGCCCTGGAACTTCCTGTGTAGACAAGGCTGGCCTTGAACTCAAACAGAAATGCCTGCCTCTGCCTCCAAGTGCTGGGATTAAAGGCCTGTGCCACCACACTGGGCTTGGTTTCCTCGTTTACTCTCTTCGGGCCTCATCCTCCGGTGTAAAATGGAAACAGAGAGGAGACCATCTCTCTCTCTCTCTCTCTCTCTCTCTCTCTCTCTCTCTCTCTCTCTCTCTCTCTCTCTCTCTCTCTCTCCACGTGGATGTGTGTGTGGGTGAGCATAGGGAGGCCAGAGGGTGACATTAATTGCCTTCCTCCATCACATTTTGTTTGTTTGTTTTTGAGACAGGATTTCTCTGTGTAGACTTAGGTGTCCTGGAACTAGCTCTGGTAGACTAGGCTGGCCTCAAACTCACAGAGACTCACCTGCCTCTGCCTCCTAAGTGCTGGGATCAAAGGCATGCACCACCCTCAGAGGTCTCTGTCCTCTGTCACTTTTTGCATTGTTTTTGTGGGGGGGTCTCTCACTGAGCCTGGAGCTCATTCATTGGCTAGGCTGGCTGGCTGGTGAGCTCCGAGGTGATGGGCACGGTCTTCTGTGTGTATGTTTGTCTTATTTGGTTAATGAATAAAACAGTGATTGGCCAGGCAGGATGATAGATGGGACTAGGAGACAAGGAGGATTCTGGGAAGTGTAGGCAGAGAAGAGTCATCATGTGATCCCAGAAAGTGACATAACTGGGCAGAAATTGCCACTAGTTAACCGTAGAGGTCTGGAGAGCTGTACAGATAGTCAGGAAATGACATGGCTGGGCAGAATCAGTATATAAGCAGGGAAAAACAGGAAGTCCTCTTCTCTGCTGAGACACTTAGGAAGTAAGGTGTGCTATGGCTTGCTCCTTCTCTCTGATCTTCCAGCATTTCCCTCTATATCTGACTTCAGCCTTTTATTGTCTAGACCAATTAAGAACTCATTTGTTGGGCTGTAGAAATATCTCCGAGGTTAATAGCACTGGCTTTTCTTCCAGAGGTCCTGAGTTCAATTCCCAGCAACCACATGATGGCTCACAGCCATCTATAATGAGATCTGTTGCCTTCTTCTGGCTTGCAGGTGCATATGCAGGCAGAAAACTGAATACATAATAAACAAAAAACTTAAAAACTTAAAAAAAAAAACTCAATTGTTAGTGGCACATGCCGCCATTAGTCCCAACACTTGAGAGGCAGATCTCTGTGAGTTCAAGGCCAGCCTGGTCTTCAGAGTGAGTTCCAGGACAGGCTCCAAAGCAATACAGAGAAACTGAGTCTCGAAAAACCAAAAAAAGCTGGGCGGTGGTGGTGCACACTGTTAGTAATAGCACTCAGGAGGCAGAGGCAGGTGGATCTCTGAGTTTGAGACAAGCCTGGTCTACAAGAGCTAGTTCCAGGACATTCTCCAAAGCCACAGAGAAACCCTGTCTCAAAGAAAGAAAGAAAGAAAGAAAGAAAGAAAGAAAGAAAGAAAGAAAGAAAGAGAGAGAGAGAGAGAGAGAGAGAGGGGGGGAGGGAGGGAGGGAGGGAGGGAAGGAAGGAAGGAAGGAAGGAAGGAAGGAAGGAAGGAAGGAAGGAAGGAAGGAAGGAAGACCTATATCAAGGCTTTGCCTGCCGTTTCTGTCCTGAGGGTCTGGGGCTTCCACTGTTCTGAATCTTCTGTGTGTCCTCGTGCTTACTGTGCAGCTTTACTTTCTGAGCTGTCTACCCAGTGCCTGATTCTGGCCATTTGCTGTTTCATATAAGTACCAGGCTAATGGTGTGTGCCACAGGAGCCCCTCTTAGAAGCCTGCAGTGAATATTCCCATATGTTCAGGTGACAGCCATTATGTGGCTCATAATCATTGTCTCAAGGCCTTGAAGAGATTTTAGGCTTCAAAAGCCTTGACTCAGTTGCAGAAATGAGTGTGAAGGTGTGTCCTAATTAGGGTTACTATTGCTATGATGAAATAACGTGACCAAAAGCAACTTGGAAAGGAAAGGGCTTACTTGATTTGCAAATTCTGTGCCATAGTCTGTTGAGGGAAGCCAAGGCAATAACTCAAACAAGACAGAACCCTGGAGGCAGGAGCTGAAACAGAAGCCATGGAGGAGGGGTGCTTATTGGTTTACTCCTCATGGTTTGCTTTCTTATAGAATCAGTAACCCTCAGCCCAGAGTCTGTATGACTCACAATGACCTGGGCCCTCCCCTATAAATCACTAGTTTAAAAAATGCCCTACAGGCCTACCTATATAGCCTGAACTTATGGAAACATTTTCTAAGTTGAGGCTTCCTCCTCTCAGATGACTCTAGCCTGTGACCGGTTGACATAAAACTAGCCAACATAAGGTGTCTGATAAAGAAAACTAAGAAAGGCAGGTTAGTGGCACGCCTTTAATCCCAGCACTTCGGAGGCAGAGACAGGCGTATCTTTGTGAGTCTGAGGCCAGCCTAGTCTACAGAATGAATTCCAGAACAGGCTTCAAAACTACAGAGAAACCCCGTCTTCGAAAAAAGAAAGAAAAAAGAAAAGAAAAGAAGAAGAAAAAAGAAACAAAGAAAAAAAAAATAAGAAGCCAGGCATGGGAGTAGAAAGACTGCTCAGTGGTTAATAACACTTGTTTCTCTTGAAGAGAACTTGAGTTTGGTTCCCAAGACCACAGCAGTTAGCTCACAGCCACCTGTAACTCCAGCTCTAGGGGGTTTGCCACCTCTTCTAGACTCCAAAAATACTACGTATGTATGCACATGCATGTGTGTGCTTGCGTGCGCACATGTTTGCACATGCACACACATACACTCACACACACACACACACACACACACACACACACATACACAGAGAGAGAGAGAGAGAGAGAGAGAGAGAAATAAAATAATAATGATATATTAATCTGTAAGGAAGCATGCATCTACAATCTCAGCATTCAGGGAGTGATGGGAGGAAGATCAGGAGTTCAAGGCCTCAGTCACTCAGCTACAAAGACTGGCCTGCACGAGATCCTTACCCCACACACACAAAAAAAAGATAAGCCAGGGTTGGAGGTGAGGCTCGGCATTTGCCACCAAGCCTGAAGACCAGAGTGTGATCCCTGAGTTCAAGTGGGGGAAGGAGAAAAGTGATTCCTACAAGCTGTTCTCTAACACACATACATGCTGTGGCATGCATTCTGTCCTAGTCAAGGTTACTAATGCTGTGACGAAACACTATTATCAAAAACAAGTTAGATGGGAAAGGGTTTATGTAGCCTATGTATCCCGAGTCACAGTCCATTGTGGGAAACCAAGGCAGGAACTCAGACTGGGAAGGAACCTGGTTTCAGGAGCTGATGCTCAGTCTTTCTTATGGATCCCAAGACCACTAGTCCACAGGTGGCATCACCCACCCACAATGGGCTAGGTTCCTCCCTAATCAATCATTAATTAAGAAAATTCCCCACAGGCTTGCCTACTTGCAGCCTGATCTTTCTTCTTTTTGGTTTGGTTTTTCAAGACAGGGCCTCTCTGTGGAACCCTGGCTGTCCTGGAACTCCTTCTGTAGACCTGGCTGGCCTCAAACTCACAGAGATCCACCTGTCTCTGCCTTCTGATTGCTGGGATTAAAGGCATTCACTACTACCTTCAGAACCAACTTAAAGCCTGGTCTTATGGAGGCATTTTCTCAATTAAGATTCCCTTCTCTCGAATGACTATCACTTGTGCCTGGTTGACATAAAACTAGCTAGCACACATGCCCCCACACATACACAAATATTACTTCAATAATTTTTTAAATCCACCAACATAATAGCAATAATACAGTAAAATAAAATTCTTAGTGTGGTGGCACATGCCTCTAGGATTCGGGGGTATATATGGGCAGGCAGAGCGCTATGAGTTTGTTGTTGATTCACTTTTAGAGACCGGATCCCACTATGTAGCCCTGGCTGTCCTGGAACTCACTATATAGACCAGACAGGCCTTGAACTCAGAGAGCTCCACCTGCCTTTGCCTCCCAAGTGCTAGAATTAAAGACATGCGACACCACACCCAGCCTTTCTAAGCTTAAGGCCAACCTGAGGTACATAGTGAATTCCAGCCAGAGCTAGTACTACATAGTAAGATTCTATGTCTATGAATGAAAGTAATGAAAAATGTAGTGATAGATTCGCCCCCATACCGGTAACACTGACCACGCCCTTTGGGCATGGTCACAGGTTCTGATGTGACTGGTGATTAGGATTAGGTTTGGGGCCTGGAGCTCTCCTGCCCCCTTTCCAGTCTTGGAGAGCATCAGGGTGGCAGGGTCTGCATTACTGGAGCTGGAGCATCACTTGTTTTCTGTGTAAGATCCCTTTTTTTGTTTGTTTGTTTTTTGTTTTTCTGGAGACAGGGTTTCTCTGTATTGCTTTGGAGCCTATCCTGGAACTAGCTCTTTTAGACCAGGCTGGGCTTAAACTCACAGAGGTCTGCCTGCCTCTGCCTCCCGAGTGCTGGGACTAAAGGTTTGCGCCACCACTGCCTGGCCCTGTGTAAGATTTTTTTCCCCTAATAAAATCCACTTCATATATTATTATTATTATTATTCTAGTGAATAATGATTTCCACATCCATTAGAAAAATTAAAAGAAAACAAAACAGTATTAGTAATAATAAAAAATCAATTTAAAATTAAAGATGAGCCTGACTGTAATAGATAGACTGTAATAGAAGCTGAGAGAGCATTTCTGCAAGCTAGGAATAGTGGACCCCTTCTGCATACTTCATTTTTGCTCACAAGAACGATATACCCAGCTCTCTGAGGTTTAGCATCCCCTTTTAGTTGGGGAAACTGACCCTCAGAGAGGGTCAAGATAAGGCAAAGATCACTCTACCAGGGTGCTCTGTAACTTGAGCCCAGATGTAACTGGAAAGCAAACATTATTTCCCTCCCATCATGATATCAGAATTGGGGATGGGAGAAAGGACCGGGAGCCAAAGTAGGGTCCTGGAAATTGCTACAGTGATGGGTTAGTAACTGTTTGTTTCTGTTTCTACAGCTATGGAGTCAAAATCCGGGCACCTCATGCACTGGTCATGACCTTTCTCTTCAGAAGTGGCAGGTACCTACCCTCTCTGCATACCAATTGGGAGAAAGTGCTGTCAGTCCTCAGGCCAGGATGGGTGTAGTAGTTTCCAAGCTAGGACTAGCTTCCTCATTCCCTTGTGCTTCCTAAAGTGCAGCTCTAACCATATGTCCCCCACTCTGAAATGCAAGTGGCTCCTCACTATCATCCACAGAGACCCAACCCTCTGCAGTGTGACACAGCTAATCCCTACAATGTCCGGTGTGGGCTTCCTTGGCACACAGGCCCTAGTCCATGCACAGACTTTGATACTTCACTCCCAGTCATTTGCCTATGCACACCCCCTTCCCAGGAGCCTCTGTTTTCTCCCTAGAAACCCGTCCAGTCCCCTGGGTCATAGTCTCTGGAAATCAGTCTCTGATCTCTCCTCTCCTGACCTGAGTCCCTTCCTTCAAGGCCTTACTTGGAAAATGCCTTGCAGTCTAATGTTTATAGACACACCTGCAGTCTGCTAGAGTTGGACACTGGGATTGGAGAGATGACGTCACTGGTAAAGAGCACCTGCTGCTTCTTCAGTCCCAGCACTCACGTGGTAGATCCCAACCACCTGTAACTCCAGTCCCAAGGACTCTGACACTCTCTCCTGACCTTTGCAGGCACCAGGCACGTAGGCAAACATGCAGGCAAAGCACTTATATGCATACAATATAAATAAGTAAATCTAAAAAAATAGAACTAGACAAAGAGGGTGGGCTAAGTCCAAGTTGCAAGATTTCTGTTTTGTCCATCTTCTGAGATTGAGTTTTAAAAAAAGATTTCTGTTTTGTCCATCTTCTGAGATTGAGTTTTAAAAAAAGATTTCTGTTTTGGCAGTTTTGTTTATCTATGTTGGGGCTTTTGTATCTTTTTTCTTTCTTTTCCCTTCCCTCTCTTCTCCTCTCTCTTTCTCTTTCCAGAGCGAGAAACATTCGTAGACAAGTACACTGGCACTGAGCTATATGCCCAACCCCTCCAGATCTTTTTGTTTTATTTTTGAGACAGGGTCCAAAAGCACTCTTTAAAACCCGAACTTACTCATTCAGTCACCAAGTGTTCAGTGAGCATTTATTGTATAATAAATACACACTGTTGTGGCTGCTAAGGATACAGCAGTGAACAAAACAGACAAGGATCCCTGCCCTCCTGGGGTTTATCTTCTAGCAGGAGGTAGCAGAAAATGAACATTAAAAATACCAGGGAAGTCAGGCATTGGTGGCCCATGCCTTTAATACCAGCACTCAGAAGGCAGAGGCAGGTGGATCTCTGAGTTGGAGGCCAGCCTGGTCTACAGTTCCAGGATATCCAGGTCTACTCAGAGAAACCCTGTCTTGAAAAAAAACATGAACAAACAAAAAAAAAATCAAGAAAAAGAGTTCACAAAATGCTGAAGGTCAGGGAACAGCTAGAGGTTGGTTTATGCTTGGTGAGTAAGAAGCTGGCCACCAGACTGTTGAAAGGGAGAGGCAATATAGGGGAACTGGGTCAGGCCTGTCTGGCTCTAGGTCTGAAAGAAGAGCTTGACCTTCCTTTTAAGTGAGAATAGGAAACTAACATTTTGAGAAGGGACATACCACTCTTTGACTTCCTGTAGGTTTTGTTTTTGTTTCTTTTTAAGAAGATTCATTTCAATTTTAATGCTGTATTTCTGAACATGTACCATGAGTTCATGTGCCCTTAGAGGCCAGATGAGGGTGTCAGAGTCTTTGAAGCTGGAGTTACAGGTGGTTATGATCCACGTTACACGGATGCTGGGAACTGAACTCAGGTCCTCTGTAAGAGCAGAATGTGCTGTTAACCTTTGAGCCATCTCTTCAGCCTCTTTTGGGAGGCTTTGCATGTTATGTTTCTTTTTTGCTTCTTGAGCTGAAGTCTTGTTATGTTGTCAGCCTGCCTTCCCACTTGAAGGCTCAAGTCCTGCCTCTGCCTCCCAAATAGCTGGGAATACAGGTGCCTGGCTTTCCTTATGTTTAACAGCATAAGTATTAACCACTTGCTGCCTGGTTGAGAACCGTTTGGAGAGGGAGAAGGAAATGACACAAGAACAGAAGTGCGTGTGTAGGTTAGCAGGAAGCCATGCAGTAGCCTAGTGTGGTAACCTAGATCTGGGTGGTAGCCAGGAAGACAGGCGAATCAGACTAGAGATGTCTTGAAGTCAGTGCCAGCTACTGACTTACTTTTTTGAGGGTTTTGTCTTAGTTTTTAGTTTTGAGGCATAGTCTCACTGTGTAGACCAGGGTGGCCTCAAATTCGCAGAGGCCGCCTGCCTTTGCACTCCCAAGTGCTGGGGTTAAAGGTGAGCACCACTATGTCTGGCCTTACTTTTTATTTAGGGTCTTGCTTTGTAACCCAGGCTGGTCTCAAATTCTCAGTCCTCCTGTTTCACCCAGGATTACAGGAGTGTGCCACCATGCCCAACTGCAATTCAACATTCTTGCTTTTAAAATGTTACTTATAGCTGTACATGGTGGCACACTCCCTTTAATCTCAGCATTCAGGAGGTAGAGGCAGTAGAACTTTGAGTTCTAGTTAGCCTGATCTACATAGTGAGTTCCTGGACAGCCAGGGCTACATAAAAAGACCCTATCTCAAGTAAATAAATAAATAAATAAATAAATAAATAAGAAAGAAAAAAACCACACACACACACACACACACACACACACAAAACCAACAGACAAATGTATTCATGGGCTCAAAAACCAAGAACCCACTACCTTCTACTATGTCAGTCTGTCTGTCGGTCTGTCTGTCTCCTCTCTCTCTCTCCCCCTCTCTCTCTCTCTAAGATATGGTTTCTCTGTGTAGCCCTGGCTATCCTGGTGTTCTGAGACTCACTCTATATACCAGGCAGGTCTTGAACTCATAGAGATCCACTTGCCTCTGCCTCCTGAGAGCTGGAATTAAAGGTATATGCCACCACTGTCCAGCACCATCATCCCTTCCTATGGAGGGTCCTTGTCTAGAATTGGGAGGTATACTCTGCTTTCTCTCTGAGTTATCTTTGCTGTTCCCTAGTGGGGATATAGCGATGGCTCACCCATTGAGAGTGCTTGTTGCTCTTACAGAGGACTGGGGTTCAGTTCCCAGCACCCATACTCAACAGCTCACAACTACCTGTAACTCCAGTTCCAGGGAATCTAATGCCCACTTCAGGCCTCTGTGGGTACCCACAGACATGTACACACACAAACACACACACACACACACACACACACACACACACACACACACTCCTCTCTCACTCTCACTCTCTCTCTCTCTCTCTCTCTCTCTCTCTCTCTCTCTCTCTCTGACACAAACTCACATACACGTACACTTTCACATTCACACACAAACACTCACATACACACACTCTCACAAGTACATGCACACACATATACACATTCACTCTCTCACACACTCTCACACACTCCCTTTAAGGAAAAGGTTAATTGAATCGTCTCCCTTTCATCTCAAAAGAAAGACCAATCCTGGGTGCTGATCCTTGGCGATTATTTTTCCCCTCTCATAAGCCTCACAAAGGCAGAAAGCAGATCTGTCTTTTCTCAAGATTCTGTCTGCAGCTCCAGCTCATAATAGGTGCACATTCGTGTGTTCACTATTCACTCACCTCTCCCATTTGTTGAGCACCTACTGTGTGTCAGGCCCCATTCTGTGCCCTTAGGATGAACAAGCAAAATCTACCCTGCTCTGCAGGAACTCATACAGAGGACAAGGGACTACATCAGCTTACAGATGTTAAGTGGTGATGAGAGCCATGATGGAAAAGAAGCATGAGGAAGGGGATGGGCGCTCATCAATGCAAGGTGTCAGGGAGTGACCCGGAGGTGGTGACACTGAGTCAAGGCCCCAGTCTGGTGAAAGTGGTGTGCCCCTGAGGACATGGGCATCCTCCACAGAGGTTTTGAATTGGATGGACCCTAGCTTTGTGCTCCTGGCCTAATTCGGATCTGTGTGTACTCTGGGCCTGCGCTTACGGGGCTTTCTGTTTGTGCAGTCTCCAAGAGAAGCTGCAGGCCATCCTGAAAGCCACGTACACCCACTCTCGGAACCTGGCCTGCTTTGTGTTCATCTATAAGAGCCTCTGTGCCCTACAGTCCCATGTGCAAGGCGAGACCCATCAGATGCACTCTTTCCTGGCAGCCTTCATCGGGGGCCTCCTGGTGTTTAGAAAAAACAATAACATCAATAGCCAGGTAAAGACTTCCCTGAGATGGGACAATGGGATGTCCTTTAGTTGAGGGACAGGGGAGTAAAGATAGACTGTTAGTTGCTGTCTGTGACTTAGGTCTAAGAGTCACCAGTCCCTGTGTGACCTTAGGAAGGTCACTTCTCCCTCTGTTTTCCCACTTGTAAACCAAGCCACTGTCAGAATCCCAGAAGTCCCTACATCAGTGTGTCTGCTGCTCTCTGGGGCAAGGATTTTGGTGGTGGTGGTAGTTGAGGCTGTTTCATATTGTTGGGACAGGCCTTGAGCTTGCTGTGTAGCTAGCTGAGGCTTGCTTTGAACTCTAGATATTCTTGCCTCATCCCAAGTGCTGAGATTACATATGCATCAATAATTTGGTGGTATAGCTATTTTTTTTAATTATTTATTTATGTGTGTGTGCCTCTGCATGCCTGTGTGTGTACCTGTGTGTGGATGTCCATGGGGGGCCAAAGAGGATGTTGTATCTTCTGGAGCTAGAGTTACAGGAATTGAACTCTGGTCCTGTGCAAGAACAAGTACTTTTAACTGCTGAGCCATCTTTCCGGTTTAAGATTGTTTTTCCTAATGCACTTTGACCTGGGTGTGGTGGTACACTGAGACACTAAGGCACATATTTGCAGCCAGCTGCATCTCAGAATAAACAAGGAGGACTCGATGAAATGGGAAATGGGAAATTGGAAGAGAAAAGCTGTTTGTTTTTTTTTTTTTTTCAAAGATGAATAGACTCAATAAACCTCTACCCCAGGATCACCTACAAAGACTTTTACCAATACTGGAAATACAAGGGTTACCTTTAATGTCTTCTGTATATTAAAAGGCCTCGAGGAGCCCCAGCACTCAGGAGGCAGAGGACATGGATCACTGTGAATTCAAGGCCAGCCTGGCCTACATAGTGAGTTCCAGGACAGCCAGGGCTACACAAAGAGACTCTGTCTCAAAAAATAATAAATAAGCAAACATAAAAATAAAGATAAAGAGCACAAGCATGGAGGGCCTGTGCGGTGGTGCAGCAGGTAAAGCTGCCTACCACCAAGTGTGATGACAGTGTGGTTCCTGGGCCCCAATGGTGGATCTCATTACAGATGGTTGTGAGCCACCATGTGGTTGCTGGGACTTGAACTCAGGACCTTTGGAAGAGCAGGCAGTACTCTGAACCACTGAGCCATCTCTCCAGCCCTGACTTTTTCTTTTAAAACATTTTTTTTTCTTTTATGTGCCTGAGTATTTGCTTGTCTGTATGTGCGTGCACCATTTGCATGCCCAGTGCCTGGAGAAGCCAGAAGAAGGTGTGGGGGTCCCCTGAAACTGGAGTTATAGAAGGTAATGAGCTGCCATGTGGTGCTGGGAACTAAACCTGGTCCTCTGCAAGGGCAGCAAATGCTCTTAACCGTGGCGCCATCTCCCCAGTCTTTTTATTTCCTGAGACAGGGTCTCATGTTGCCCAGGCTGACTCAAACTCAATATACAGCTGAGTCTGGCCTTGAACTCCTGCTGCCTAAACTTCCCTAGGGTTTGGATTATAGGCATGTGCCACCACATCCAGCTATGTTTTTTTTTTCTTACTGTGTCTTGCTCTGAAGCCCAAGTTGGCCTTGAACCTTGGCAATTCTCCCTGAGCCTCCAGAGCACTGGGGTTATAGTCATGTATGGCCACCCTGGCTTAATTTTTTTCCTTTTATTCCTAAGTAGTATGGAAGTACCATCAAGGTTTTTTTTTCTTTTTCTTTTTCTTTTTCTTTTTTTTCCCCCCATCCTCTGAAGGACATTTGGGCAGTTTCTAGCTTTGGGGTATTACAAGTAGAGCTGTGAAGAACACTCTTGTATAGATACTTCTGTGAGCATAAGTTTTCATTTTTCTGGGAAAAAAGCCCAAGAGTGTAATTGTGGGTTGTATGGTACAGGCATGCTTGGTTTTAAAACAACCTGCCAAAAAAGAAGAAAGAAAGAAAGAAAAAAAACCTGACAACCTTCTACCAAGCTGTTTTCCAGTGACTATCTTTTTTAACATTCTCACCACCACCACCACAAATATATGAATGTCTAGTTTCGCCACATCCTACGAACATTTGGTTCGCTTCATGATTCATTTTATCTGTGTTTTAAAGGTTTTGGGTGTGTGTGTGTGTAATGTTTATATCTGCCATAGTGTATGGATGTGGTTTAGAGGACAGCTCTTGGGAATTGGTTCTCCCCCCTTCCACTATGGGCTCTGGGGATCAAACCCTGGTTGTTAGACTTTTGCTGCAAGTGTACTCAGCCCCTAAACCATCTCACTAGCTCTCTCTTATCCATTGTGACTTGACATCACCTTTCCCTGGTGGCTAATGATGTTGAAATGATCCTCATTGTCATGTATTTGCTACCCATTGCGGGAAACATTCATGTCTTTGGCTCGGTTTCCAACTGGAACATTTCATGAATTACTGTGAGCTCTGAGGACGTTTTCAGACCGTCTACGTGCTGATGCCGTGGGCGTCTGGTTGTGAATAGCTCTCCCTGTAGCCTTCCTTGCCATGTAGCCCCAACTGGCCTGGAATTTATTATGTTCACCCAGCTGGCTTTACAGAGGGAAAAAACATGAATTTTAAGGAAACAAAAAATATTATTTTTCTTCTTAGGGATCATTTTCTTAAAAAATGTTGAACTGTGTGTGATTAATTTTAAAAACTTCTAATAAAGGAGCCAGGCATAGTGGTCTATATCTTTAATCCAAGCACTCAGAAACAGGAGGATCACTGTGAGTTTTGGGCCAGCTTGATCTACTTAGTGAGTTCCAGGACAGTCAGGACTACATAGTGATATCCTGTCTTGAAAAACAAAACAAAACAAAACAAAACCACAGCTTCTAAAAAGAAGACAAAGAGGTTGCTCTGTTAGCAAAGTACTTTTGAAGCAAACCAAAGACCTGACATCCATCCCCAAAACCCACAGAGAAAGCTAGTCGCTGTAGTGCTTGCTTACTTGTAGTCACAGTACTGGGGAGCAGGTTCAGGAGGGGGCCTGGGCTTTCTGCACCAACCACTCCATCCAAATTGGTGAGTGCCAGGCCATGAGAGACCTTGTCTCAAAAATAGGAAATATAGGAAGCAAGATAAATAGTTTCTGAGATAGTTAGATACCAAGATAGATGGTATCAATGTACACACACACACACACTAAATACATAAATAATAATTATTACCAGTTTCTTTTAAAGCCAGGCACAGAAGCATCTGTCTGTAATCCCAGTATTTGGGAGTTAGAGATAGGTAGATCCCTGGAACTCTGTAGTCAGCTAGCATAGCCAAATTGGTGCACTCCATATTGAATGAGAGACTCTGGTCTCAACAAATTGGGTAAGGGGCAGAATGAACCTATAATCAAAGATTAACAGTGCTTTTAAATCTTTAAAAAGAGAAAACATTTGTAAATTGAAAGGTGCCTTTTGGGGAAGGGGATGTTAAACAGTGTCTCTCTATATAGCCCCAGCTGGAACTTGCTTTGTAGACTAGGCTGGCATTAGACTTACAGAGATCTTCCTGACTCTGCTGCCCAATTGCTGGGATTGAAGGCATGTGCCACTATCACCTGGCCCCCAATCCTCTTAAGGCATGTGCCAGCACTCCTGACCAACTACACCTGGCTAGAGCTGGGCACCTTTAATCCCTGCCCTCAGGAGGCAGGCAGAGAGATCTCTGTGAGTTCCAGGCCAGCCTGGTCTACATATCAAGTTCTAGGACAACTACATAATAGAGAGACCCTGTGTCCAAACAATAAAAACAAAACAAACAGTTAGGCTAGAGAGGGAACTGAGGAAGACACCTAATTGTAGCCTCTAGTCTCCATACCTACATGTCCACAAGCACCCAACCCACACATGGATATGCACCTACACAAACATATGCACCACACACACATAAATAGAAATATTAAATGTCTGCTGCATACCACCTCCATCATCTTGCATGTTAACTTTGAAAATCACAGAGCCATTGCACAGTAATACCCAGTGCCTAGGGTTGGGTAAAGGTTCCAGTGGCCATGCTGACCAGTAATCTTCAGCATTCCCTCCCTGCAGATCAACATGTACCTGACATCGCGCGTCCTGTTTGCCTTGTGCCGCCTGGGTGTGGAGAAGGGCTACATCCCTAAGCTCAGTTGGGATCCATTCCCCTTGCACACTGCAGTGATTTGGGGGCTTGTGCTTTGGCTCTTCGAGTATCACCGGCCCACTCTGCAGCCCTCACTGCAGTCCTCCATGACCTACCTCTACGAGGATAGCAACGTGTGGCATGACATCTCAGACTTCCTCATCTTCAACAAGAGCCGCCCCTCCAAGTAACACAACCCAAGGTGCTTAAGGAACTCCTCTGCCCAGACAGCTTCCCGGCAGTGCCCAGCTGCTGCTCAGAGAGTGGTTCTATCAACACAGCCTCGTGGAGGACCCTGCCTTCTCAAAGTCATGGACCTCACGCTCCAACTTGTTTTATCCCAGGGTTCCATTTGCTGAAGTAAAAGCCCTGAGTCTGCACCCGCCAGGAACCTTGAATAATGTGTGTAGCGAGTGGCCTGCTAAGGAGCCTGGGGCTTGACCCCTCAATGCTCTTCCAACTTCTGTAAGGCGGGGGCCTCAGGTCATTCAGTTCAGGGGAGGACCCTTCCAGGAGAGTTTCTTCCTGGTGGGTATGAACATCTTCTCTGTGCTGTGTATCAGAGGGCTCTTTGCTAGTGGGCAACAGGTTACAGATACTTTGAAAAACAAACTAAACTCTTTGTCTAAGGTGTTCTATTGAGAAGTTCAGGGTCAGAGAGGAGGTAATTCTCCCAACATGGCTACTATGACATGAACCTTCTGCCTGATTTCGAAGCCCGAGGTTTTGGTTTTGGTTTTGGTTTTTTGTTTGTTTTGTTTTGTTTTGTTTTTAGTGCCTTGCTTGGAATCTAGAAAACTTAACCATGCTTTGCAATTATTAGGTATAGGATATGGTATTTGAAACCAACCTAGGTGCATACAGGAGCTCTTGGTGTCATAAATGGAAGTTCTTTTTTTTTTTAATCTACATTTTTAATACACCAAGTAATAAAATATTAATATTTTATTTACAACAGATACTTAAATAATATTTACAATGTTATATACACATATATTTACATTTTTTACATCAAAAATAACATGAGTGAATAAAACAATGTATTGATAGGCTACAGAAAAGCAAATACATCTTGGCCTTAATTTTATGACTTCTAAAGTCTCCTTGCTTTTGAAAATGAGAAGGGTAATTATTTCACAATTTTTTCTAAAATGTCCTAATCAAGCTGTGGTAAAGTAAAACTAAACTGATGTCATGCTTAGAGATTTTCAAGAGCAACGAGAATCTGGGAAACGGGAACATAACCTGTTGTAATTTTATATTTAATTTTAAAATATAAAAAGTTTCATTTTGCTTGATGAAAATATTTTAGTAAACAGTTAGATGACCTTTGTTCAGAGACTTGAAATACATTTCTGCAGGAACAAATACCGGGCAAAGGACATAGACAGTGTATTTTTCTTTAGAATTTTCTTTTTTCTTTTTTTGTTTTTTTTTTGTTTTGTTTTTTTTTTGTGACAGGGTTTCTCTGTATTGCTTTGGATGCTTTGGAACCTGTCCTAGAACTAGCTCTGTAGACTAGGCTGGTTTCAAACTCACACTCACAGAGATCTGCCTGCCTTTGCCTCCCTGGTGCTGGGATTAAAGGTGTGCACCACCAATGCCCAGTTCTTCTAAATTTTCTAAGCATTGTTGAATTTATTTTGTTGGTGTTTCTTTTAGAACCTATTGTTAGTCTGTTTCCTTGAAAGACCTTATCACTTGAATTATCCTGTCGAATGCATTTGGCAAATCCATAATTTTCTTCAGATTGTAATGAAGCATTTGATGTAGAACTTATTAGTTTCCTTTTCCTCTTTTCAGCAGTAGTCATTGCCATATAGGATGGTATGCTTGTTCACACAGGCCTAGAGTCCTTCCTTGAGAACCAGGAAGACTCAAGCCTGTGTAAAGTAGCTTTGGTGTTTGGTAGTGATTCCTGTTCAGGAAATTTATTCTTCAAGCTCCTGATGTCATTACATATAGTAAGTGTAGAGGTCAAATCCTGTTTATACTCTGTTCTCCTGTTGAGAGGCAGTTCTACTTCACACAGTGTTTTCAGAGAATCATTGTAGAAACAATAGCTCAAGTTCTTCCCTAGAAGAAACTTTCAGACAGCGGAGACTTCTCAGTATGTTTTACTTTCAAGGAAGACAGTATCAATTTCCTTCTGGTTCTTCTTTTGTGGAGTAATGTTAAGCAAGTCAGGTTCATTTGAGGACATGCAACAAGGAACAGACTGAATTGGTCCAAGCTGTGGGAAGGTCCTAAGAAGAGAAATCCCTGGAAGATCACTTTGGTTTCAGTGTTTGGTAGTTTGGTCAGCCACCACCTTCTTCCTTTCTATCAAATGCTCAATATCTTTGAAGTCATAATCAAAAGCAGCATTAGACAGGTTAGTTCCTTCTGACATGCAATACTCTTTTCTTTGGGCTGGAAGTAAAGCAGTCAATAGTGCCTCAGTCTGACTGAGCTGCTGCTCTTGGAGACAACCAGAGCCTTCATGTGTGGCGTTTGTGTTTTCAGGTCTGTGGTCTGGAGGTGAAATTGGTGACGGTGAAGATCTTTATTGAGTAGCTCTGGGATGTCACCATTTTGACCTAAGAGCCTCATTTCACTTCCCACTCAATGAAGCCAATTAGTATTCTCATCAAATTGTTTCAACACCTCTTCTTCCTTCTTTTTCTCTGGGAAACAGCGAACAGTTTTCAACCTTTGAAGTCTGTGATCTCGTTTGCAAGTGGCCTTTTCTACTTTGTCTTCTGAACACATCATCTCTATTTGGTGATGCTACTGTTGTTGATAGAATGACTTGAGTTTATTCTCTTTAAGCAACATTTCTAACTTTAGCTATTCCTGTCTGATTTCCCTCTCGATTCTGGAACAAGCATTTCAGAATTTCTTTTCTTTGTCTTGAGTGTTTGAATTTTGCACTGTCATTTTTGCCAGTCAAGGCTTCCTGTTCTTCATAGACTTTTAGTTTTTCTTTCAACATTAAAATCTCTGCTTTCTGCACACTACAGATCTTTACATATTGAGATATGTAAATGTTGACATTAAGGACATTGCTCTTCAAAGAAGATTTACTGTCTTTTGCACAATTAGCATACTTAAGAGTGTCATATGTGTCATCGCAGAACAAAGAGGAAGGACTAACAGCAGCTGTCACTATAGTCTGACAGTTTCCTCCAAGAGAATCCTTCAGCAAGCGAGTAAGCTCACTATTTCTGTAAGGAACATGCTGACTCCTTCTCTTTGTACCTGCTAAGGCATTGATGACATTCCCAAGGGCTAAACGGGATTTATTAATATTTGTGCCTTCTATAAATCGAGTCCCTTTAGCACCAGCCTGCTCAGATCCTGCCAGGTCAATGAGTAACATTTTGGCTACATGGACATTTGGATTGGTGATTGCTGTTCTGTCCTGTTGCCGTAAATAAATCTGGGAAACAGCGTGGGAACGAGAAGATGGAGCATGCATTTTGGTGGGATGCTGGGTCCTGTTTTTGTTTCCATTGTCTAGTATCTGTAATATTTCCTCTGAGGATTTGGACTGGTGTAAAGTGAGACCCTGAACAACCTCTCCTTTTTGGGTGTCTTTCCGGACAGCAAGTGGCCCCGAATTTGTCAAGAGGTCACAAATCTGTTCATTACATACCTCCAAATAAGAAACAGCAGACTGCACACTTTCTCTTCTTTAATCTCATCTATAGATTTGAAAAGGCCCAACATTGTTAGGTACGTTAGTCCAGGTTCAGCAGCTGATCCTAATGTCGTGTGTGTCTTCCCAGCTCCTGAGGTGCCATATGCAGGTACAGTGCAATCACATCCATTCCAAAAACTATGAGAAATTGGTTTAGAAGTCTGCTCAAAACCTTGCATTTGAGTTGAGGTTTCATCAAAAACAGCATCAAATACAAACTTAAGATCTTTGTTTTGACTTTTAGTAATATCAAAATTTGTAGTTTTTTTTTTCATGAAAAAAAACTGACTTCCTGTTTTGGATCAAAAAACGAGTATATGTTTATCGACAACATGAACTACTTTGTGAAACACAACTGCCTTTCGTGTTCTCAGAATGCACACGGACAACTACTTTCATGTGGTGACATAAATCTTCCTCAGGGACAGGCACTTTTAGTTATCTTGATTCCTGTTTACATGGATGCCTGGGTAGTTCTCTAGAAGAAGCGTCCTTGGTTACTTGGCAGACTAGGCTTCCAGGCACTTCAAGCTCAGCCACAAATTTAGACCCCTAAATGGAAGTTCATGAGGTGCTATGCATAGGGGAAATGGGTCACAGTGATCTGGAGAGTTGTGTGGCAGGCAGAATTTTTAAAACAACTCTCAGAAAAGCCTCGTTCAGAGGCTGCCAGTCTGAGACCCTTGGTTTAGTGTAATACATTACTTGAATGTGCCCTCCCCCACTGAGTTTTTATGTGTTTGAAATGACTGGTAGAAATCTACACCAGTCGCTGGAGAGCTTATTAGTGTGTAGATTATGGTTGGGCATGGGGATGCACACCTATATTCACAGCACTTGGGAGGTGGAGGCAAGAGGATGGGAGTTCAAGGTTAAACTCTGCTACATAGTAAGTTGGGAACCAGCCCGGCCCACATGAGACTCAGTCTCAAAAACAACAAATGGACACAATATAGACTCTGATCCAGGGGTGAGGAATGGTTGCAAGAGTCTGAATAGCCTACAAGTTCCCATGCTGAAGGTGCTGTGCTATGGGCCCAGCCTGAGTGCTGAGGGAATGGTGAACAGCAGGACCAAGTTTCATTATCCTAGGTATCTCTGCGGTGGCTTTTGTCTGACTTCCCAGTGCTCTCAGTTGCAGCTCGCTGCAAGAAGAGCTTCTTACTGTGCTTGATGAGCAAACTCAAGACTGTGGGGAAGCCGACCGTTGCCAGGCAGGTTTATTATAGCAGACGTTGAGGAGCTCTGCCATTCTCTCTATGTATACACCAGACTTCTCCAGTTGCTACACTCCTGTATCTCCCTGTCTGAGGGCCTCCTACCACTCTGCAGTAGGCACGAAGCTTTGGGGATTGACATGCCCCTTGAGCAGCATTAACTCAGTGCTGAGAAGGACCATCACGAGCACCTCCCAGCCCTTGGAGGAGATACCCTCCATACACTCTGCGCTGCTTGCTAGAGCTCCAGAAGCACTGGGCTTCAGGTGCTCATGCAAACACTGTCCCTCATGCCTCAGCCTTTGCATCCTGGGGCCACTTCTCATTTAGACCACTTGCACTCAGATCCTCACCTTGGAGTTTATGACCTGGGAAACCCAAACAAAAACTGTCACTGGCCAGCAGGCTGAGAGGCAGTATACATGGTTGCAAGAGACAAGGGCTTTGGAACCAGCATGCCTGGGCTTGATGCCTGACTTATTATTAGTGACGTAGCCATCTGTGCTTCATCTGTAAAGAGGCGTTGCGATGACACCCACCTTGTGGTGTCTGGAGGGATTAAGTGATACATATAAGTGAACATTCAATAAACATTGCTCTTATTTTCAATAGAACAAATGCGGGAGGAAGCTGGTTGTAAGAAATAAGTGTGCCCTGTGTTTAGCCTGCCCTTCTCCCCAGCCAGCCTTGGCCTCCTGCCCTGACATCCCCCCTCTGCTGCAGGGGGGTGGCCAGCTCCACCACCGACTGGCTCTGCTCTCTAAGAATAGGCTTCCCTCGCAGATGGCATCTCTCTGGATCTTGCCAGAGCATCTGGTGCCTCCAACTGCACACTCCAGGGAGGAAGGCGGGGTAGTCCCCACAGAGAGGAGCAGATCCTGTCTTCAGCAGCTTTGGGAAGAGCCCAGCTTCACTCTTTCCTAGCTAAGCCTCCATTTTTATGATCTATATGTAGGAAATGCCAAAGGGCACACAGGGAGGAGCTACTGCCGTTCCTGGATGGGACTTCCTGAAACAGCATAGTGGATAAAGCTGCAATTACTGCCTGCTACATTTGGTGGAGTCTTCTGACATGCCAGACTTAAAAAATTATCTATTTTAATTAACTTTCTCCCTTTTGGGAGTCTTGGTTTTGCTTTCTTAAGACAGGGTATCATGTAACCCAGGTTAACCTTGAACTCAATATGCAGCTGAAGCTGGCCCTTTCCTGATCCTTCTGCTTCTACCTCCTGAATGCTGGAATTACAGGTATGCACCATCCTGCTTGGGCTTTTTGTGTTTTTCTTGACACTCTCACTCTATAGCTCGGGCTGACCTGCAACTCACTGCATAACCAAAGTTAGGCATGGTGGTGTGTTCCTGTACATTCCTGTCATCCTTATTTTTCAGAGACAGAAGCCAGTACTACCTGAGAGACCTTGTTTCAAAAATCACCCTCCCCACTTAGTATAAAACTCAAAAGGTGGTGCACTCATTTAAGCCCAATACTTGGGAGACAGAGGCAGGCCTGTGAGTTTGGAGACCAGCCTGGTCTACATAGTAAATTCCAGGCCGGGCAGGGCTACACAATGACCCTGTGTCAGACAAAACAAGCCATCAAGCTGTAAACAGGAAAAGTCAGAATCTCTTCTATACCTAAATTCAGTCCTGAGTACCAGGGAAATCTGCTATAAGAATACCTACCCCACTCTGTGTGCGTGCATGTGCGTGCACGTGTGTGTGTGTGTGTGTGTGTGTGTGTGTGTGTGTGTGTGTGTGTAGGACAGAGGGCTCCATTAGGTGTCTACATCAGTTGCTCTCCATTTGATTGATGGGGGAGGGTTTCTCTGTGTAACCCTGGCTGTCCTGGAACTCACTCTAGCCATCAGGCCAGCCTCAAACTCACAGAGATCTGCTTGCCCCTCCTCCCGAGTGCTGGGATTAAAGGTGTGCACCAGCACTACCTGGCCTTCCACTTCATTTTGAGGTGGAACCTCTCACTCCCAGTGGTTCAGCTAGGTTAGCTGGCCAGTGAACTCCAGGCTTCTCCCTGTCTCTCCTCCTTAGAGCAGCGATTACAGACACACTACTGTGCCTGGCGTATACATGGATGCTGGAGATCCAGACTTTGGACCTCATGCTTATATGCAAGCTCCTAACCGACCGAGCCATCCCTTTCCCCCTTTTCCCCACCCCTGGCTTCTAGCACTTTCGGAACCACACAGCCTTCTAGTGTGTCCTATGTCCTATCACTTCTCTGTCTACAAATAAACCTTTACGTTGCACTTATCTTGCCTTTTTGACATTGATCCTCATATGTGTGTTTGGCTTCCTTCTGATTAATATTCTAGCCAGGTGTGGTGGCACATGCCTCTAATCCCAGCACTTGGGAGGCAGAGGCAGATGGATGTCTGTGAGTTTGAGACCAGCCTGGTCTACAGAGTGAATTCCACACAGCCAGAGGACTACACAGTGAAACAAAAAAACTCTGGCCTGAAAACAACAAAATATTCTATATAAAGTGAGCCGTTGAGGGGCTGGAGAGATGGCTCAGTGGTCGAAAGCACTGGCTTGTCTTTCAGAGGACCCAAGTTGATTCTCAGCTTTCACGTGATAGCACACAACTATCATTTCAATTCCAGGGCATGTGACACCCTCTTCTGGCCCTCTTAGGCATTACATGCACACAGTACACAGACATAATACCCCTACATATAAAACACATACCCATGCCTATAAAAACTTTTTCTACCAGGGACTATACTGGTGTCTGTGGGCCATATTGTTCCAGAAGCCATGTTGATATCCTTGACCTGTGTTGCCACCAAGGGCTATGATGTTATCTGTGGTCCATGCTGTGTAAGAGGACCATGTTAGTTAGTATTTGTGGTCTGTTCTACAGAGGGCCATGCTGAGGTCTGTGGCACTTTTTAATGCCAGAGACCGTGTGGATGTCTATGGTCCGTGCTATCACAAGAAATCACGTGGAAGTTCGTGATGTTTGCTTCCAGTGAGTGTAAATAGCAAGGAAGCTACTTTTGCAGTGATATCGATGACTGCAGAGTCAGAATCGAGAAAGAGGAACATAGACTGCTTCCGTGACAACCTCCCCCAGCCCTGCCCCAAAAAGAAACAGCCTAGACAGAAAGCCAACCAAGAGAATTCTTACAAATTGTGATAAGGATGCTGAAGTGTAGCTCTCCACAATTAAGGACATCTGTCAGTGGTTTGGGTGTGGAAGGACACAGTTTTTGATTTTTTGTTGTTGTTATTTTATTGGGGGGGCATTGGGACTGGGTCATATTATGTAACCCTGACTGTCCTGAAACTCACTCTGTAGACCAGGCTGACCTCAAACTCACAGAGATCCTCCTGCCTCTGTCTCCCAAGTGCTGGGATTAAAGGCGTGCACCACCATTGCCCGGCAAGGTCTCAGTTTTCTTTAAAGGCTGACCGCTGGGGATTTGACCATGCTCCACTGAGTATATAAGCAACACAAATTGGACTTGTTTTCTCCTTATTCTTTCTTTGGTGGGAGGAAGTCACACGGGGACGAACCTGGGAGGAACAGGAAGTGATTGTAATCAGGATTCATGATGTGAAATTCCCAAATAATAAAAGTTCTGTCAGAAAAATATATATTTTTTCTGCATTTTATTCATTATTCTACACACATACACACGTAAAATTTAAAAAAATAAAAGACCTGTTTTTAAGTGGTTCTTTGAGCCACTACCTTCACTCACCCGCTCCACTTTCCCAATACCTTGAGCCAGGCCATACTATGATGAGCAATAAAGAACCACCCCAGATACCCTGGCCTTACCAGAGACGGTTCCCAAAATTCAGGCTCTCAGACTTCCAAGTGAAGGGGAAGGCTGATGTTAATTTGGGACCCTTCTGCTTCTCCACTCCCAGATTAGAGATTGTTAAGCAAGCCCACGTGACAGCAGCGATGTACAGACTGAGACGCCAAGAAATGGCCTGTGTCTGGTGCTTTCCACTAAGACCTCCATGTCCAGGCTCCAGAGAGGACCCTGGCAACAGCCTCTGTTCACATCGTTCCCTTTTACCACTCTGGGAGTGCATTGGGTTTACAAGAAGCAGGCTTTGAACCCTCTGTTCTCCTCCTAAACTGGAGCAGCATGTCCTGCCTCCCAGAATGAAGGCCGTGTCACGACAAACGGTGGCTTCAGATGTCCTTTTTTCTTTGACAAATTAGATCGTATTTATAAAAAGGAAAGTGTTTCCCCCTTCCCTTGTCTCCTTTCAGATTCCTAGGGAGAGAATGTCTTACTGCAGCCTTAAAGGGCATTTTGGAGTTAGGGTTTTGACGTTAAACAGAGGCAGAAGAGGCCAAACACACCCAGGCAGAGGACAAAGGGAAGCAGAGCTCTCTTCTGAGTGTGGGTTCAAGAAAGCTTCCAAACACAGGGATCCTGGTTTTTTGCAGCAGGACTCTGCTCAAGAGCTTCCGTGGAAGTCGTGCCTTAGACAGAAAGCAGGCAGAACCGCACTGGCTCCTGGCATGAGTGTGGAAGTCTTTGTTCTCTTCACTCTTCCAGGCTTCTCCATGTGGGCTGGGTGTCAGCTGAGAGTCAGGACCAGGGCCAGGCCACATCAGCTCTTTAGATACTTCTCTTGGAGTGCCTTTGTTTATGTCATGAATTCCTCTGGCATCTATCTGTAGGAGCCCGTCACAGTGTAGTTTCCAAAACCCGTGCAATCAAGTAGATAGAGCCAGGACAGTTAGAGCAGGCCGGTCTCAAAACAAACAAACAAACAAACAAAAAACCCTAAAAACACTCCCTTCATAAAACAAAACAAAAAAACCCAAGATCTTATAGAATATCAAAAACTATGCCTTCAAAGATGCATCTTAGATAAAGCTGCAAGTATGGCACATGTAGGCAGAGCTGTGAGTTCCTTTGTTCGTGTGTGCAGTGCTGGGGTTTGAACCCTTGTATCTGCCAGACAAGCAGTCTGCCATCTGAGCTACATCCCTGGTCTTGGAAGAGCTGCAATTTCTGTTGCCCCTGTAATTTCGGCATTCAGGAGGTAAAGTAAGGTGAATCATGGGTCCATGATCATTACACACAGTGAATCTGAGGCCACTGTCTCATATTTTTATTTCAGTGATAAAACACCATGACCAAAAGCAATTTGGGAAGGAAAGTGCTTATTTCATCCAATAACTACTTAGGTCATACCCAGTCACAGAGGAAGTCAGACAGGAATGAAAGGCAGAAGCCGAAGGGGCCCATTGAAGCCCCTGGCTTGCTTCCCATAGCTTGCTCAGTTTGTTTTTATATACCCAGGACTGCCTGCCCAAAGATGGCGCTGGCCCCTCCAAGATCAATCATTAATCAAGAAAATGTGCCCTGTGGACATACCCATAGACTAATCTCATGGAGGCATTTTCTCAACTGGGGCTCCTCTTCCCAGATAACTCTAGTTTGTGTCACGTTAACAAAAAAATTAACCAGGATAGCCAGTGTGGACTACATGAGGCCACTCTCAAAAATCAAAACCAAAACCAAGTGGCCAGTGGTTAAGAGCTTACTCTGCTCTTGCAGAGGACTTAAGTTCGATTCTCAGCACCCATACCTGATGCCATGAGCACCATACAGTCACAGGGGCTGGGTGTCATGGCACATACCTTTAATCCCAGCATTCAGGGGAGAGAAGGAAAGTTGTGAATTCAAGGCCAACTTGGTCTGCATAGTGAGTTCCAGGACAGCCAAGGCTCTGTAGAGAGAGACCCTGTCTCAAAAACAAACAAAAAATTATTTTTGGGGGCCAAGGATGTAGCTCAGTGGTACAGAACTTGCCACTTGCCTAATTAGTCATAACTTATGAATATATATTCCCTTATTATTTTAGTTTATTATCATTGCTGTTGGTATTTTGAGATGAGCTCTCACTGTGTAAACCTGATTGATCTAAAAACTCATTGTATTAAAATGTCCCTGAATTCAGACATCCCCCTACTCTACCTCCAAAGTGCTAGGTTTTAGTAGAACAAAATATACTCTCCTCTTCCCCCTTCTCCTCCTTTGCATTAAGTAAAATTTAGCAGTGGCTGTCACATCTATAATCTCAGGATTCAGGACTAGAGAGGTAGCTCAGCAGTTAGGAGCATGTGTTGTTCCTGCGGAAGACCCAAATTCAGTTCCCAGCGCCAACTTTAGGTGATTCACAAAGCACTTGTACTTCTAGCTCCAGAGGATCTGATGGTTCTGACATCTCTGGTCACACACACACACACACACACACACACACACACACACACACACACACACACACACGCACGCACGCACACACACCACCCCAACACATACACACTAATTAAAAATAATAAATCACAAGGCATCGAGCAGTAACCCACATCTTTAGGAAGGTAGATCTTTGTGAGTTTGAGACCAGCCTGGACTACATAACAAGTTCCAGTCCAGCCAAAGTTACATAATGAGACACCATCCCAAAAAACACAAATACAAAATAAACAAACAAAATCTTTTAAAATGTAAAAATGTATGTATAATCCCAGGGCCTCAAGTTGAGGCAGGAGGATCACAAATTTGAGGCCAGAGAATGCCAGTAGCAAGATCCTATCTCTTCTTCTTTTCCTTTCTTTAGGGTTTTGTTTTTGTTTTTGTTTTTCTGAGACAGACTTTGTCTGTGTTAACAGCCCCAGCTTCCTGGAACTTACTCTGCAGACCAAGCTGGCCTTGAACTCACAGAGATCCACCTGCTTCTTCCCCAATTGCTGAGATCAAAGGTGTGCACAATCACCTCTCAGTGTAAGATCCTACCTAGAAGAACAAAAACAACCAGTAAGCTAGAAAATAAGTTTTAAAAAAGGCCCGGGCATGGTGGTACTAGTAACCCCAACACTCAGGAGGCAGAGCCACACACTTGAGGCTAGGCTGGAAGACATAGTGAGTTACAGGCCTGGACTACATAGCGAGCCCTTTTTAAATGACAACAAAAATCCAAACCAAAAACAAACAAAACAAAACAAAAAACCCTTGTATGACTTAAAGGTATGATGAGCCTAACCATCACCTAACCATCACCTAACCATCACCGTGGATACCTGCGGTGAGCGTGACATGCTTAGGTGCTTAGGGACAGCAGCGGGCCTAAGCTAGGGAATGCAGTGTCACTGATGTGAGTTACCTTTGAAGAACAGAACACAGGAGCTCAGGGTGCCCTGGGCCAGGGTTAGGTGGCCGCAGCTAGTGAAGGAAGAGTGGCTGGACCTGGGGTGTCCTTGGAGACTGGCACAATGCTTAGGCAGGGGAGAGAGGAGGGTGCAGTGAATAACCCGCATGTCTCGCCGCTTCCAGTTTGCCTCCAGCCAAGAGGCAGAGCCTGGACCTAGTGTCCCTCCCTGCTCCTCTTCGGTCCTCTCCTGCCCTTCATGGCCCTTTTGAGGCCGGCCGCCTACCAGGCCCCTGGCATGCCAGGCTTCGCAGCTGGCCCTGATTGTCATTGCTCCCCAGGGAGTCATGGGAACACACTCCCCCTGCCCTCTTCACCCCCCTCTTCCCAGACGAGGCCAGGCCCTAACAATGCCCCCTCAGCCAGCCAGTGGCCTGGACACAATGCCCCTGTTTCGGTTCATTGCCAGCCCCAGGAGGCCTGCTGGGTTTCCTGGCCTGTTTGGCATATATATAACTCTGGCTTCCAGAGATATTTTTTTTTTTTTAACTTAAAAATAGTGTGTGGGCGAGGGGGGAGGTTGGAGGGCTCTGGCTCTTCCTCTGAATATCTTAATATATTATAAGAAGTCCTTTTCTCCCGCTGCCCTGCCCTCCCCTCTCCGGCATAGCTGCAGTTGTCATTTGCCTATCAACCTGGGGCCCAGTGCAGGTGTCAGCTAAAAAAGAAAAGAGAAGCTGATTGCTCCTCTGAGGGCAGCTTATGCTGATGCGGAAGGCCAGCCGCTGTGGTAACCTGAGGGCTTATGACCTGGCCAGTGCTGGGCCCTGCACTGTGTGTGCGAGGGGTGGGAACCAGAGCGCTGCCTAGGGTGAGCATGGGCTCCTACACTGATGACCACCCCTGGCCCCACCTGGCGTTTGAGGCAACTGCAGCTCACCCCCTCTAAGGAGCCATTCAAGATCTAGAATGCATCCTTATTTTGACTCCCTAAGAAGGAAAAGAGGGGTTGGAGGTATAGCTGAGTTACAGAGCACTGCCTCCCATTTAGCATTCACAGGGTTTTCTATTCTCAGCACCAAAAGAGAGGAGGGGGAGGGTGTGAGTGTTGGAGAGAGTGGGGGACAGAAAGGGAGAGGGGAGATAAAGATTTTCAGAGATGTTAAAATATGAAAACGTTTCAGGACCCAGGTATGGTGTGCACACCTACAACCCTAGCACTTAGGAGTGGAGAGATCAGAGAATCAGGGACTCAGGATCACCCTCAGCTACATGAAACTCTTTGCCTCTCTCCTGCCCCCAAGGAAAAGATGAGTGGAGTAGGGTTCATCTCAGAACCACACTGCATTGTCCTCCAAACATTCCCCCTGGCTGTCTCCGGGCATGCGTGTCTGTGACTCACAGAGTGTGAGAGGTAGGACTGGGCGATTTCCAACAATTCTCCTGTTCTCCGGGGGAACAAGAGTATTTTTCCTTTTTCTTGTGAAAAACTCAAAATGAGAAGGTAGAGAAACTGCCTGAGTCTCCTCAGAGAGAGAGAGAGAGAGAGAGAGAGAGAGAGAGAGAGAGAGAGAGAGAGAGAGAGAGAGAGAATGAGAATCAGAATGTGTGCTCGTGTGTGTGTGTGTGTGTGTGTGTGTGTGTGTGTGTGTGAGAGAGAGAGAGAGAGAGAGAGAGAGAGAGAGAGAGATTGAGAGAGAGAGAGAGAGAGAGAGAATGAGAATCAGAATGTGTGCTCGTGTGTGTGTGTGTGTGTGTGTGTGTGTGTGTGTGAGAGAGAGAGAGAGAGAGAGAGAGAGAGAGAGAGATTGAGAGAGAGAGAGAGAGAGAGAATGAGAATCAGAATGTGTGCTCGTGTGTGTGTGTGTGTGTGTGTGTGAGAGAGAGAGAGAGAGAGAGAGAGAGAGAGAGAGAGAGATTGAGAGAGAGAGAGAGAGAGAGAGAGAGAGAGAGAGAGAGAGAGAGAGAGTTGTATAGACATCAGTTCCTGTTTGAATTTGGGTCCCATACAGCCCATGCTGGTATTGAATTTACCATGTAGCTAATTCTGGCCTTGACCTCCTGATTTTTCTGCCCCTCACTCTCAAGAATTAAGTTATAGGTGTGCACCATCTTGCACACTCCCATTGGAAGTGGCTCATCTCCATTTTATTCACCGATATCTATAGATCTATATTTCTATCTATCTAGTTTTAGAAAGAGCCTCACTATGTAGCCTTTGTTGGAATCTATTATGTAGACAAAGCTGGCCTTGAATTTGTAGAAATCTTTCTGCCAATACCTCTTGAGTGCTGCCACTATAACCATCGAAAATATATTTCTAACACTTATGTTTGTGGTGGGGTCTGTATGTGGGGTTAACACTCTCTTCTTTTTTCTTCATATGGGTCCTCGGGATCCTTCTGCTAACTGAGCTCAAGTCCTCAGGGCTGTTGGCAGGCCACCTCACTGGCCTCATCTCCACTTTTATCACTTTTTGAAGGTTCTTTTTTTAGATTTATTTTATTTTGTGTAGGAATATTTTGATACCCTGTCTCAAATTTTTTTAGTGTGTGTGTGTGTGTGTGTGTGTGTGTGTGTGTGTGTGTGTAGGTGTCCATACAGGCTTGGATCCCCTAGGGCTGGAGTTACAGAGGACTGTGAGCAGACCTAAGTGGGTGCTGAGAACCAAGCTCGGGTCCTCTTGTTTGGTTTGGTTTGGTTTAATTTTTCTGGACAGGGTTTCTCTGTATGACAGCCATAGCTGTCCTGGAATTCACTCTGTAGACCAAGCTGGCCTAGAACTCAGAGATTCATGGGCTTCTGCCTCCTGAGTGCTGGGACTAAAGGTGTGGCCACCACCTCCCACTTTTATATTCATGCTTAACAGCAGCTGACACTGCATTGAGCACTCTTGACATAGTAGGTACTGTTCTAAGCATCAGCAGCTCATTCACTATGGCAACAGCCCTATCAGAAACATTGTTCTTATTGTCGTTATCTTATCACCCCCATTTACAGATGAAGACTCAGAGCCATTGGCTCTAAGAATCTCCTACCTCATCAATGAGGCCAGGGCAAACATGAAGTCACTCTATATGGTTTTCCCTCTCTCCTGGGGCAGGCATGACCCCTCAGAAGTTTATCCCACTGAACATATGGGCTGACTGATTGCCAGAACCGCACAGTGACTCCAGAAATGCCTCCTTTCTCTGTACTCCCATATCTGTATCTTATCCTGCATGACCTGCCAAGGAGAGAGGAGAGAAACCGTGCTGGAACCAGTTGGTGCCCACAATAGTATTGTGACATTTACTCTGTGTCCCACAAGGTACTACATATGAGGAGTTGTAGACTCATCTGGAACATCAGGGCAAGTATAGTCACAGTCATGGAGCAAGGCAAGCCAGGAAAAGAATATGGTGATGGGAGCAGGAGGTGGGGACACATACGACAACGACACAGTAACCTTGATGGCCTGATTAGTATTGCCAACTATGACAGGTTTTGTTTTTGTTTCATTTTTGTTTGAGACAGGGTCACATGTAGCCCAGGCTAGCCCTGAACTTGCTATATACCCAAGGATAACGTCACTTTTCATCTTTCTGCCTCTACCTCCCTAGTGCTGGGATTGCAGGTGTGCACCACCACAAGGAGTTTTCCGCAGAGCTGGAGGTGAGGCGGAGGGTTTTGTGCATGCTAGGTAAGCACTCTCACCAGCTGAGTTTCAGCCCCAGACTCTATTCTGGTTTTATCAGAAAGCCAGGTGCTTTGCACTTTTAAAAGCAAACCCTCCTGGGGGCCAGTTTGAAAAATCCCCTTGCTGGGTTCCTATTTGACCCTGACAGCCGTCTTAGAACTGTTAGCCCACACTCCAGGGCTGGGGCATGCACAGCCCTTCCAGAAGTAAGTCACTACCCCTTGCCAGCCAGCTAGGATAGCTGGGGTCTGCGGGCTCTGAAGGGTTCCCTTTGTACGAGACTACCTCCCCAGTGGGTAGGGAGCCTACTCAACTAGAGCTGGCATGGTGACAGAACATCTCTAGGGACAGTAAACTGCCAGTCAGTGTAGCATCCTGGGATCACTCAAGAGGAACGAGGAATCGCAGATGCAAAACTCCTCACCACTGCCTTCTGCCAGGACTCAACAATGGATGTCTCTGTGCCCTTAATAACATGAAGTCACCATAGAGACATTTCTCCTAATTATGCATTCCTTGTAATGATGGGACACTCATGTTAAGAGGGTTTTTTTTTTCAAGCTAAGAATGTATATTTATGGGAGGTTTGTGTGGAATAAATAGCTTTAAATTATCTCTTGTCACTGTCAAACTTCTTAATGGGCATATTGTGCAGTCCATGGAAGTAATCTTCCAGCCTTACACGGCCCGCAGGCTCCAGGTGTCTCCGGGCATCCACTTTGCTCGTGGCCCCCCAGCTCCTACAATGACAAGCACTCACTAGGTGTTCCGTAGCTATCCATGGTGTGAGTGAGTGCTCTTCAGGGGAAATGAGGTGAACCTTGGTCACACAGCCCAGGATGCCTGCTTATGTCTGTCTATCTCAATGTGTGGAATGAGAGGTCTAGCCACACCATCCTGCAACCATGTGTTTGTTTGTTGTTTTTAAGACAGGGCTTCTCTGTGTAGCTCTGGATGTCCTGAAACTCACTCTGTAGACCAGGCTGGCCTCAAACTCAGAGATCTACCAGCCTCTGCCTTCCCGGTGCTGGAATTAAAAGTGTGCACCACTGCCTGGCCCATTCTTCATCTCAGAAAGAGCCAAAGGTAAGATATCTCTAGGCAGAAGACACAGGGCCAGGAGCTGCCACCTCCGTGGACTCCTTTAGAAGAGGTTGGTGTAGATGGTGGTAGATGTAGGCATCTACTAGCCAAACCAGAATCCTCCCTAATAACCTTTGGAAACCAAACATGATACCCTGATCCTAGTTCCTAGGACATTAATAGAGAATGGAGAATATCAAGGGTAGCACTGGATTTTGCAGAGAAACAGGCTAAGTTTCCACCTCAGTTTGCTGTGTGACCTTGAGTTATGAGGGACCCTCTCTGAGCCTCTTCCTTTCTGCATCCTGAAGATAAGCAAGCTTCACTTATGGGATTATGAGGTTGAAAGGAGAAGTCAGTTGCAGTGGCTGCCCAGTGATGATGGATTAGTCTTTGGATGCTGGTGGGCCTCAGGAGACCTGCTGACATTGAGAACAGCTTATCAGGATCTTCCAGGCTCTGGACCACAGGGCCTGTCTCTCAGGCCCTTTTCAGCTGTCCACTATTTATTAACAGATCTAAAAGCCCTTATCTTATCCTCATTTTCCTTTGGGGGACTCTGGTTCTCACCCCATACTCTTTTCTGCTACTTAGGACATGACAGCTGGTGGAACGAGGATCCCTCTGTCACCTTGGATATGAACTTGAGTTTTTTGGTTTTGTTTGTTTAAGAAAGAGTCTCATTACATAACTCTGGCTGGTCTAGAACTCACTATGTAGACCAGGCTGGCCTTGAATTCACAGAGATCCACCTGTCTTTGCCTCCTGACTATTGGGATTAAAGGTGTGCAACACCTTGCCTAGCATAAGATCTGCCTCCTGTTTATAATGGGGTTTTAAGATTTTTCCCCAGATTCAAGTGATATTCCCACAGCAACCTCCTAAGCACTTGTGACTGTAAGCTTGTGTAGGATATATATTGAATATTTTGGGAGGGTGAGATTTTGCAAAGCCCCTGTTCCTGGCTTCTCCAACCTTGGGTAGTATAGCCTTTCAGCCTACTAGGTAAACTCAGTTTAATCATCATAAAATGGTACAATATTATGTTTTCCCCCTCCAGCAACCATCTTGATCCTTGATATATAACAGATGCTCAGTAAGTGTTTGTTGAATGACTATTGAGTAGCAGAAGGCTTTTCAAAAGTGAGTGTCATTGTTAATGGGTCCCTTAGGAAAGCTCAGAGAAAGGAAGCCCTCCATCTGGAACGAGAACATGCCAACCTCTCTCACCCTCCGTCAGTGTCTGGCTTGGTTATGTTGAATGAGATCTGGTCCTCTGGTTCTCTACCATGGGGTGGGGGTTGGGCAGCACAGACGTGGGGACAGGAGGACCCAGGGCTGGGGATCCCGTGTGGGCTGGATTCTGTCACTAGCTGGGTTCACAAGCACAATCCCTGCATGAGCCTCATTTCCCCATCTGTACAGCAAGAGGCTCATGTGCTCTCGTGGTCCTTCCCAGCTCTGACACATTCCAGAATCTGCAATGAGTGATTTCACAAACGGTTCATGAGAGGGGGAGGAAAGACACGCTTGCTATTTTCCAAAGCACCTCATAGTCTGCAGAGTACTGTCTAGTTCCTTGTGCCTTCATCTCAGGAAACTTGAGGTGGCCAAGGCAAGGTCTAGGTATCCATTTTCCACAAGAAACTGAACTGAAAACCATCACTGAGAGCTTCAATATGCTTGTTTTAATACAGGGCTGCGTGTAACCCTGGCTGCCTATGTGACCAAGGATGGTCTAGAACTCCTGGTCTTTGTGCTTTACCTGCAGGGATACAAGTACATTCAGTTATACTCAGCTGTGGCTCCACTCCACATGTTTATTATAAAGGTATACCAATTTGTTTTCAAAGACAGGGTTTCTCTGTGTAACAGTCCTGACTGTCCTGGAACTCACTCTGTAGACCAGGCTGGCCTCGAATTCACAAGGATTCACCTGCCTCTGCCTCCTGAGTGCTGGAATTAAAGGCCATTGCCATCCAGCAACTCCTTGTCTTTTGTTTAAAATCTTTTTATTTATTTTTGCTGTATGTAGCCCAGGCTGTCCTGGGATTTAAGGTCTTTTGGCCTTGGTCCTCTAAATGCTGGAAATACAAGTGCATTTCTTAAGAAGTTGCTTGCAAAATGCACATTCCTGGGCTGGTAAAGATTCTAAGTTGGACCTGGGTGAGGTGGCACATACCTGTAACCCAGCACTCAGGAAGCTGATGTGGGAAGATTACCTTAATTCAGCTTGTGCTACATAGCAAGATTCTGTCTCTAAAAAAAAAAAAAAAAAAAAAAAAAAAAGAAAAGAAAAGAAACAAAGAAGTGGTGTACCCCTATAATCCCAGCACTTGGGAGACAGAGACAGGTAGGACTCTGAGTTCAGGCCAACCTGGTCTACATAGTGAGTTCCAGGGCAGCCAGAGCTACATAGTGAGACTGTCTCTCTAAACAACAACAACAAACCCAAACCAAAAACAAACTCCAACTCAAACAAGCCAAAGAAACCCAAAACAAAAAAACCCAAGAGGTGGTGTTGGGGGCATTGGGTGGGAGGTAGGGGTTGGTTGTAAATTGGTCAGCTGGGGTGGCCCAAAGTTAACAGGTGCCCTGGCATTTCCGAAGCCTTGGAAAATCACAGCCTCTTGGTTGCTTCCTCAGCCTCCATTTCTGTCATACCCAGAAAGGCTATGAGAAACAGCCCCTCTAGACCAGCCCAGAGCATTTCAGCCCCTCTAGGCCCCTCTAGTCCAGCCAGTTCAGAGTTGGGACAGAGGAAAAGGTAGCATGGGGTGATGGAGTAGGTAACCGTGGGTTGAGAGCTCCCTGGAGGAAGCAATGCTTACACTGGGCTTGGGGACTTGAATGTTGTCAGCTACTCTCTTCTGGTGGACGCCCCGCCCACAGTACAGGAAGCTTGCAGATCTTGTTAAATCTTTCACATCTCTGTTCCCAGTGTTGGCACAATGCCTAGCAGAGAGGACAATACTGGTGAGATGGGCTGACCTGAGCAATGAGAAATGCTGACGGAGATAGCCCAGGGCCTCAATACTAAATGCAATCCATATGTGTCCTCGCTGCCATCGCACTGCCCTACCACCCTACGTGAGGTCTAACGAGGAGTTAATAATGGCCGAGTCTCTTCACTTTGCAAGCTTCTGGTGCCTCTTTTTCCCTTTTCACTGGCAGGAGTGAGGTAGGGACACTGAGCATGCTCTCAGACGGGGCCTTACTGTGTATTCCTGCCTGGCTGGCCTGAAGATCCGCCTGCCTCTGTCTCCCCAAATGCTAGGATTAAAGGCAGGAGCCATTGTGAAGTAAGCAAATAAATGAACGAAAATTGGGCTCTGGCTACGGAAGAAATTTTAGCTAAAATCAGATTGAGACCAAAGCCATACATCCCTACCTATTTTCTAGCACCCCTCTTGGGCTTGGCTTGTAGGTGACAGGGATAGGAAAGAGCCCATGATCTGTGAGCAAATGGAATAGGACCGGAGAGGTGGCTGAAGCGAACTTTGGAGGTGAGCCTGAGCGTGCAGAAGAGACAGTTTCTGGAATATGAGCTGAGGGGGGTAGAGGCCACAGGTTGAGAATCTAGGGGTCATGTGTCATGGGGGACTGCGGGACGTGCAGAACCAAGTACGAAGTTAGTTCGCTTCGCCAGACCCCGCCACCCATCGAGTAGGCGGTGGAGAGGGCGGGGCCCGGCGCCCACGCCTCTTGCCGGGCACCGCTGGAGGCGGAGGGGAGGAGAAGGCGCCCCGCACCGCCCGGACAAAGCCTGCGCGCGCCCCGCCCCGGGATTGGCCGCCCCGCCCAGGATCCCGCCCTCCATCGCCGGCCCCGAACGCTGCAGCCAATGTCCGCCACCGGCGCCACCTCCGTCACAGCCGCGTCGGCCAATGGAGGTGGCGTTCGGCGGCGCGTGGCTCTTTCGCGGCAAAAAGGATTTGGCGCGTAAAAGTGGCCCGGACTTTGCAGGCAGCGGCGGCCGGGGCGGAGCGGGATCGAGCCCTCGCCGCGGCCTGCCGCCATGGGCCCGCGCCGCCGCCGCCGCCTGCCTCCCGGGCCACGAGGGCCGTGAGCACCATGGCCGTGGCCCCCGCGGGCGGCCAGCGCGCGCCGGCGCTGGAGGCCCTGCTCGGGGCGGGCGCGCTGCGGCTGCTCGACTCCTCGCAGATCGTCATCATCTCTGCCGCGCCCGATGTCGGGGCCCCGCAGGGCCCCGCCGCGCCGCCCGCCGGCCCCCGCGACCCTGACGTGCTGCTCTTCGCCACGCCGCAGGCGCCCCGGCCCGCGCCTAGTGCACCGCGTCCCGCTCTCGGCCGCCCGCCGGTACGGACCCTAGGCGCGGGCGGGGGAGGGGCGGGCTGCAGCGCTGGGCGGCGCGGAGCCTGGGCTGGGCCTCGGGGCTCCGCCCCGGGGCGCGCGGTGACAGACTGCCTGTCCCTGTTTGCTGCTGCTCCTTGCTCTGGGCCTCAGCGTCCTCACCAGAGCGTCGGATTCGTTAACGATAATAGTTCACGTGTATTCAGCTGGTGCTTGCTTAGTGCACGCCCGGCCTTTGGCACACTTAGAATCTCGGCCAAAATTCTCAACTCTTGTGGGCTGGGTGTTGTCACGTGCCCATCTGCCAGAGGGAGGAACTGAGGCCCAGACAGGGAAGTGCTTCATGCAGCTGCAGGTGGTGGGGCCGGTATTTATGATGCAGCAGAACTTAGGACTGGGTAGTGAGCACCCAGTGGGAGGTGAAGGGGGGTGGCTTGGGGAGAGACCCCTTAGTGCCTCGATATTGGATTGCCAGGTGCAGTTGGAGGCCTTCTCCGCAGGGGCGGGGTGCTGGGCCAGCTGCTGCAACCCTTCTTCTGCCTGTCCCTCCATCTGCCACCCTTCTAGCCCCTGGTTGCCATGGAACTTTATTAATCAAACGGGCAGACCCCCGAGTCTCTGAAAGACTGGGTGTGCTGGGCCCCTGAGATCTATGGAAGGACCCTCCAGTGCCTGGAGAGAGAAGACGTGGGAGGGAGATCCCTGGATAAAGTCTTCACTTATCCCCGAACAGCAAGTGGCTCCAGACCAGTTTAGGCTGGGGGCCTAGAAAAGGCAGCTGAGTCAGTGGAGAGTGGAAGCTTGGAACTTGTATCCAAGCAGGCGGGCGCAGGCGCAGGGTGTGGGCCACCAACTTTATTGTGGGGGTGGAGGAGACAGGAGGGGTTCTCAGCAGGGGGCTGAGCAGGAGGGAGGGGCAGGGCCCAGAACCCGGAGTAGAAGCTGTTCAACTGCTGGTAGGGGTGTGGGTGTGGGTGGCAGCTGTTCCTGAGGCATCTTGGGAAGGCCCATAGCCCCCCTTGGCCCAGTGCCCAGTACTGCCTTCCTTCCGGAATCACCAAGATGCTAATAATAATAACAATAGCAACTACCAGTGTTTTAAGGATGTTTTGTGTGCCAAGCACTTCACCCACTTAACCCTGTCGACAGCCTTATTTTTTGACCCTTGACCCTTCTTAGAGTTGGGGAGAATGAGGCTCAGAAATGGTGGAACTTGCCCCATTCAGCCAGAAATGGTATTTCCTGATTGTTAATGGCTCTTCCTTCCCGGGAGAGCCGGCTTGCCTTCCGTGTACTGCAGGGGCCTGTGCCTGCTGGTTGGAGCTTGGGGTCTGGGCAGGTAGTCTGCACTTGACCAAACATTCCATTCCCTCGAGTTAGTGAGTCCCCATTACATACTAGGTATAGAGGTACTTAAGGGCCAGCAAACATTTTCTGTGGGAGAGGCTGACAACATCCTGGAGCCAAAGGCCGGAATGCAAATCCAGATTTTGGCCTCTACTGACTTTGCTCTGGCATTTTGGGGGTCAGTCCCTGAAATGAGCTGCAGCCTTGGCTCCCATCCAATAAGCACTTGTTGAATGCTTCCTGTGTACAGAGCTCCCACTTGATTCAGACTCTCCTCTTTGCCCTGCCTGCCTACCCCTACCTGGTCAGGGTGTGTGTCTGTGTGTGTGTGTGTGTGTGTGTGTGTGTGTGTGTGTGTGTGTGTGTGTGAGAGAGAGAGAGAGAGAGAGAGAGAGAGAGAGAGAGAGAGAGAGAGAGAGAGAGAGAGAGAGAGAGATGTAGGGGGAAAGTGGAGACAGGAGAATTGCCGTAAGTTCAAGACCTGCCAGGGTTACATCGTGAGACCTTGCCTTAAAAGTAAATTACATTTTAAAAGTAAACTTGCTCTATTATGACAGCTAGATTTGGACTCCAGCACCCACATTGAGGTTGTAGATGACTATAACTCCAGCTTCGAGGGATTTGACGGTGACTTCTGCCCCCATGCCCACATGTTCACATACACTCATACAGATACAAATTTCTTAAAAAGTAAACCAATTAAATAAAAATATATCAAAATACCAACAGTCTATCTTGGTTTATTGGCATATCTTATAATTTAGGCAGGCAAGAATGAGGATACTAACTCTTGAGTTCAAAGCCAGCCTGTACTACAAACCCTATTACAAGGCTAATAATGAGAAGCTGAGTTTTCCCATGATACACATAATACTTGTTTACTATAGGAAGTATGTAGTATCGGACGTTAGGTCTGTAAAACAAGTAGATTTAGAACAGAAAGCCAATTGTAGCTTGGGGCTCTTGTTTTGGGTTTGATTTTTATTATATGTGTCCCTGGCTGGTCACTGCCTACTTAATGTTGGGGATTGAACCCAAGCTTTAGTGCATGCTGAACAAGCACTTTTTAAATAGTTCCAAAATTTGCAGTGAGTCAGATGTGATGGCAGTACTTACCAAGTAAAGGTATAAGGATCAGGAGTTCAAGGTTTTCCTCAGCTGCTACTATGATTGAGGCCAGCCAGGCTATCAGAGAGACCAGTCCATGTTCAGACAGCACGGTCATTCTCATTGCCCAGAGGAGGCAGCAGTCTGCCCTGTTTCGGAAACACACTCTTAAAAACTGAACTAGAGAACAGCTCCTGAGATTGTTAATGCAGGAAGGGACCATATATGTGTTAATCTGTCACAGTGGTTACCTTGTGTGTCTGTGAGAGCATTCTGTGTTGGCCTGGGCTGCCTCAGTATTTCTCCGAGACTGTTCCAGGTGCTAAGTAAACAGGTCCTGTGGCCCTTCCTGTGTGTGGGTGTTTGAGTCTTTCAGCTATTTTCATTAGTGAATATCTTCACCTGTGGCTTTTAGGATCTCAGTACTAGGGTTGTCTAGACAGGAGTGACAGAGACGGGCATCTGTCTAAGCCCTTACTTTAAAGTGTCTTTAGGAGTTGGTCAACAAGAGCCAGGGTACTAGGGAGAAGGCAGTCCCCCAGTTTGTATGTAGGGGTCTGGCCCCTGGGTAGGGCCCTGTCAGCCTGTTGGGGTGCCTATGTTGGATTTCTCCCTGGCTACAGGTCCATCCCAAGGTGGGACCACCATAGGCTCTGCCATTGGGCAAGAATTTGGTGAGGAAATGTATGAGAAGCAGTTACTACCCTGTTCTGCATAGACGGCATAGATATCTGCCCAAATGTGACCCATCTTCTTCCTCATGCTCCCAGGAGGATGAGAGGGTGGGGAGTCTAGTCAACACGTATTGACTGACACTGAGGCAGAGGTTCATTAGATCCAGTGACACTTTCTGACACGGAAGACTGACGCCTGTGCAGAAATTTGTAGTGGATGTAAGAAAAGGCTGGATCTGAGTCAATACAGAGAGGAGGGTAGCATCTCTCTTAAGTGGTTAAGGCTCCTGCTGGAGGAGAGGAGCATAGGCTTTAGAGGCAGGGGTTGGGAGAAGTCCATCTCAGCAGTTCATATGAGGAGTGCTATTGGAAGGCTGTACTGAGGCAGAGATGTGGAGGGAGCAGTGTAGGGACAGCTGGACTGTCCAGTGGGAGGGTGATAAGAGCTGTGGGGAGAATTCTTGGCAAAGGAATGTGACAGGTGGTGGGCCAGGTTGAAAGTGGGTTTAGTTGAAAGGGCCTGTGGCTGGGGAGGGAACAGAAGTCTGGTCCTGTTAGGATGTCTTGAGCTGTCAGTGGGTCTTTGGGTCCTTTCCGTCTCCACATATCTAGCCTAAGCTAGGGAGCATGGGGATTAGCAGTGTGGGGCACTCTCAGACATGGGTAGGAATGGTGGCTCTGCGGCTTCCTGTCTGTGGTCTTGAATGTGGGCTGCTTTAATCTGCAAAGTGGAGCCATTGTGGTGTTGCCGGCCGAAAGGCACCAGCTGCTGCCATGGTATAGGTGGGTAAATGAGTTAAAAACTATAGAGAAGTGACTTACTTATCCAAGGGACCTATACCCTTGTCCTGTATGTAGTCTCTGTGGGCCAGGGCTTGAGGGAATCAGCTGGTGCGTCTAGCCTGGGATGAAACCCTGCTGCAGAAAAAAAAAGCCGGTTGTTCTCTAAGGGCAGGACTAGGGCTGCTGGGTTTGCTTCCAAACTTGTGCTGTTCTTCAGCTCTTTGCCAGCGGGGCTTCTCTTTAGGGCTACATGAGAGAGAGTATGGCGCATCAGCTTCCCCTGCCCCCTGTCTCCTCAGAGGAGAAGCTCCAGGGCCTCCGTGAGTGACCAGCCTTAGAGCGCCACCGCCAATTCTGGCTAGCATTTAAGGGGAAGGAAGTTAGCACGTATCTTTGAAAGACGTACTATAAGTAGCAAGCCCTGGTGGCATGTGCCTGTGAGCCCAGTGTTTGGGAGGTAGAGGCAGGGACAAAAGGAATTCAAGGTCATCCCTGGGCACATAGTATGTTTGAGGGCAGCCTGGGCTGTAGGAACTGAGGTGACTAAATGTTAGATTGTGTGTTAGTATGCACAAGACCCTCGCTTTAATCTAGCATTACAGCCATGTTTGTTCTTTGCTGGTGTATTTTTTACAAGTACCTGTTGGACCTAAAACTTGAACTCAGCTCTCCAGTCTTGCAGTTGAATGATATGTGTGGTAGGATCACCCAATGCTGTGTCCCTTAGGATGGGTCTCTGCTCACATACCTAGACATCCTAATAGAGAAAATAAGACTGGGGTGACAAGCCCTTAGCTAAGTCTCTTGTGAGGTCTCACTCCTGGTTCCTGGGCATCTTCCTGTGTTCCTGCTACAGGTGAAACGGAGGCTGGATCTGGAAACTGACCATCAGTATCTGGCCGGGAGCAGTGGGCCGTTCCGGGGCCGAGGCCGCCACCCGGGGAAAGGTGCTTGTTCATTCTAGCATCTCAGGCCCAGATTTGGGGGTGGGCATGCTTGTAGCCTCTGGGGTCCCATAAGGCAGCTGGAATGGCTGGCTGATGTGACTTCCTTGGGCCTTGGAGGTGCGGAGTTCCCCAGCCACAGAGGAATGCTTTGGTTGGCAGACAGCAGACAGCAGCCACAGGGCCTTTCTGCTTGGCCTAAAGGGAAGGAGCCCTCTGCCTCCCACTTCATCTTGCCACTCTACACTGCTAGGGAGTCAGGCCTGTTGGGGGCAGGCTGAGTGTCTGAGGAGCCCTGCCTACCCTAACCCCTGCCCCTCAGGTGTGAAATCTCCAGGAGAGAAGTCACGCTATGAGACATCATTAAATCTGACCACCAAACGCTTCTTGGAGCTGCTGAGCCGCTCGGCTGATGGTGTTGTTGACCTGAACTGGGCAGCTGAGGTGCTGAAGGTACAGAAACGGCGCATCTATGACATCACCAATGTCCTTGAGGGCATCCAGCTCATTGCCAAGAAGTCCAAGAATCATATCCAGTGGCTGTAAGTACTGACCAGTCAGGTGGGCTGGTGGCAGCCAGACCAGGCTGCAGTGGCTTCCTGCATCCAAGGAGAGGTGTCTTCCTGGGGTAGCAGAGGGGGAAAGATATACAGATCTTGCAGATCCAGCTCCCTATAGCTGTGCGAGGTGTCCCATCCAGTGAACACATACACACCCATACTGAAGTTCCTGTCCCCTTTCCCAGTGTTGCCTATTTTCGGTCCACTGTGCAAATACCATTCCAGTGTTTGCTGTCTTCACTGAGGTTGGCCTTAGAGGTATTTCAAAGTTTTGTTAGGATTTCTCCCTTGCACCTCCCTCTCTCTTTCCAGACATCCTGCTGCCCTCTCTGGCATATCTGCCTTCTTGGTTTTTGATAGCCCATTCTTCAGTCTGTATTATTTTGTCTTCACTTTGTCAGTGTGTCTTGGTGGCATTCCGTGATAGTGTGTGCTACTGTTTCCTCATCTGGCTTCTTGGTGGGGACATAGATGTGTTTGTTGACAGACCAGGCATAAGCCCGTGCCAGTCTAACTTAGAGCCTAGCTGGGGAGCAGAGCCAGAGAGGGGAAGGAGCTTGCCTACTTCTCACAGAACAGCGGCACACTGCTTTGAGGGCTGATGTTTGGAGGGACCGAGGACCGCTAACTCTTCATGTGCTCCCTACAGAGGCGGCCGCACCATGGTGGGGATCAGTAAGCGGCTTGAAGGCTTGACCCAGGACCTGCAGCGACTGCAGGAGAGTGAGCAGCACCTGGATCACCTGATGCACATCTGTACCACGCAGCTGCAACTGCTTTCTGAGGACTCAGACAGCCAGCGATATCCTTGAATTGGCCAGGGAACATGGAGGGCAGGCTTGGCCAATGGTAGCCCCACACTGAGACTATAGAGCTTACCTAGGGCTTTGGATCCTCAAAGATTCTGGCTTTGGAAGCAAGGCCTGGCTCTACACTTACTCGTCATTAGGACACGGAACAACTTACTTGGTTTTTGTTTGTTTGTCTTTTGATTTTCAGGATGGCTTCTCTGTGGAACAGTTCTGGCTGTCTTGGAACCTTAGTCTATAGATCAGGCTGGCCTCAAACTCAGAGTTCCACCTGCCTCTGTCTTCCAAGTGCTAGGATTAAAGACTTATACCACCACGGCTTGGCCAAGTTACTTCTATAAAAGAGAATAGTAATACCATTTCCAAAATTGTACATACTAAAAAAAAAAACAAAACAACTAGGTGATGGTGGCACCCGCCTTTAATCTCGGCACTTGAGAGGCAGGTGGATCATTGTGCTTTTGAGGCCAGCCTGGTCTACAGAGCAAGTTCCAGGACAGCCAGGGATACACAGAGAAACCCTATCTTTAGGGGGAGAGGGGCAAGAAAGAAAGAAAAAGGGCAAATAAAATGGCTTGATGAGTAAAGGTGCTTTTGGCCAATCTTAGCCATCTGAGTTTGAGTCCCCAGTGGAAGGAGGTAAGTGACTCCTCCTTTAGGTTCACTGACCTGCACATGTGTGTGTACACACACTCCTGTGGCATGTGTATGCATGTACACAAAATAATAAGTTTTAATAAATTTTAAAAGAAGCCTAGGATTGGAGAGTTGGCTCAGCAGTTAAGAGCACATGTTGCTTTTGCAGAGAACCCAAGTTCAATTCCTTGCATCTATATGGTGGTTGCTCATGGCTGTAAGTCTAGTCCTAATGGATCTGATGCCCTCTTCTGACCTCTCAAGGCAGCAGGTACATACGAGACCCACATACATGTCAGGAAAACATTCATATGCAGAATATATGTCAGGTAAAATACTCAAATGCAGAAATCCCTGCTGGGTGTGGTGGTACAAGCCTTCAAATTCCCAGCACTTGGGAAGCCGAGGCAAGTAGATCTCTGAACTCAAGGCCAGCCTGGTCTACGCATTTCCAGACTAGTCAGATACACAATGAGACCCTGTCTCAGCAAAACAAAGAAGAAAAGCCCAGTACGGTGGTGTGTGCTAGTAATCCCAGGCCCGGGTACAAGGCAGACACTGCCACATACTCAGGGCCAGTCAAGACTATGTAGTGAGACTGAATGAAAAGAATCACAAGCCACTGGGCTACACAGTGAGCCTGTCATCCAAGAGAAAAACCAGTACCAGTGATGACAAAACTTCCCTTAGTCATTGATTCCCTTAGTGCCTGATTATAGCTTCAAAGTTAAAAGAAACTTCATTTAGAATATGTGGTTTTTTCTTTCTTTTTTAGTGAATACCATTGATTAACAGTAAGATTGTCAAAAGTAATTTTCATCTCCCAGCCTGGAGACCTGTTGAGATTTTATGTGGAATTATTTAGAGGCTGCCATTAGTTTGGAATTGGATGGGTAGATAGCCTCACTGTATAGATGTGGCAGCTGAAGTTTGGAAATGAGGCTCTGAGTACCTGCTCTGTGCCAGGCCTTGGGATGAAGGAGTCAAACCAGGAGTGACTAGGTAGGGATGAGCCCTATTACGTGGGCCGAGTCGGGTTCTTCAAAGGTCACATAGTCCTTGACTCCCCCAACCCTGGCCTATGTGACCTGCCAGGACCTTCGTAGCATAGCGGACCCTGCAGAACAGATGGTCATAGTGATCAAGGCCCCTCCTGAGACCCAACTACAAGCTGTAGACTCTGCAGAGGTGAGACTCGGGACCCCAGGCCTGACCAGGACAGGGTGGGCTGGGCTGACGGTCTCCTGGGCCTCAGTTTACCCTGCCTGCTGTCTTCATCCAGACATTTCAGATCTCTCTTAAGAGCAAACAAGGACCCATTGATGTTTTCCTGTGTCCTGAGGAGAGTGCAGGGGGGATGAGCCCTGGGAGGACCCCATCCCAGGAGACATCCTCTGGGGAAGACAGGACCGCTGATCCTGGCACTGCAGGGCCTCTACCGTCACCTCCCTCCACATCCCCGACCTTGGATCCCAGCCAATCCCTGCTAGGCCTGGAGCACGGTGGGTAGGGGTAGGTTTTTGCCTATTTGGGCAGGCAGTCATGGAAGCCCCTTGTGTGCTGGGCCATCTCTAACGTGTCATGCCTGCTTTCCCCAGAACCAGGATTGTCACGGATGGGCAGCCTGAGGAGCCCCATGGAAGATGACCATCTGTCACCGCTGGTGGCTGCTGACTCACTCCTGGAGCATGTTCGAGAAGACTTCTCTGGGCTCCTTCCTGGGGAGTTCATCAGCCTTTCCCCACCCCACGAGGCCCTCGACTACCACTTTGGCCTTGAGGAGGGTGAAGGCATCAGAGATCTCTTTGACTGTGACTTTGGGGACCTGACCCCTCTGGATTTCTGACAGAAGCCTAGGGAGCCAGGTGGAGATGCCCACCCTGTCTGCAGCTTTGGAGCCTCCTGCCCTGGGTCATCCTTCCTGCTTTATTGGAAAAGCATGATTCATACCCTCTTCTCTGTGCAGTAGCTTCTAGGTCTGGGGTTTGGCAGCTGCCAGATTGAGCAGACCAAAAGGGGAAGGATTTTGTATGGTGTGCGTGTGTGTGCGCGTGTGCGTGTGCGTGTGCGCGTGCGCGTGTGCATGTGTGCGTGCATGCCCGAGTGTGCACCCCACACTGCACAGTGTACTTGGGGTGTATTCTGTATGTATGCATGTGTGTACCGGGGAATGAAGGTGAACACATCTGTGTGTGTGCTGCAGACACATCCTGCTGTGTCCACATGTGTGCATGAATTCATGTGTGCGCATTGGGGTGGGGGTGGGGCTCTAACTGCACTTTTGGTGTCCTTGCTGCAGAGGCCTCGAGAGGCCCAGGGTGGCTGCCCGTTCCCAGAATCCTGTGTGTCAGCTAGGCCAGGTGGAGTACCTTGGCTGGCTGCATTTGCAGGGCAGCAAGAGCACTGCTTAAAAGTTTTCCGATCGAAGCTTTAATGGAGCGTTTATTTATTTATCGAGGCCTCTGGCAAGCTTGGGGAAGAAACTAAGGGTGGGAGAGATATGGGCTAATACCCCAACTTCCTATACTCTGAAGCAAGGGCAGGGTCCCCTAGCTTTTATTCCCCCAACCCCAAAGTTGCTGAGGCCCAAGCAGTTTATTTATTGGGAAAGCGGGAGGCCGGGAGGCGGGAAACAGACTGACAGCCATGGGTGGGTTGGAGAAATGGTCCCTTCTAGAAGGTTGTGCCAGCACCCTCACTGTGCCCAGGTGGTTTGAGATGGGAGGAGTGAGTGAGGACCATCGCTGACAGAGTGTGGCCCCTCCTGTGTTTGGACTGCTTCTCCGTTGTCCCAGCCACCCTCCAGTCTGCACTTTTCATTTCTAAACAGTTCTGCTCCCTCCTGCTTTGGTTTTAATAAATGTTTTGATGGAGTTAGGGCTGGGTTTGGGACTCTATGCCGATGTGAGGCTAGGGTCAGAGGAAATACTCATTCCCTTTTCCTATCTGGTTTAATTTCCTTTCTGTGATGTAACCACTTGAGAGGAAGAAAAACGACCCAGTGACTAGTAGGGAGTCATGCATATTTCCTAAGTGCAGAAAAGGGGGTGTTAGAGTCGGCTTGCTGTGCACCTTCCGGACATTTCTGAGCATTAGTAAAGATGCAACACACAGTGAACTGTGTTTGTGTCGCATGCTTTTGTGTGTGTATGTGTCCTGTACTTGTAGTATGTGCTCCTCCCTTTAGGCCTGCCTTGCAAGTGAGGAAACTAAAGTTTTCCTGAAAGAGATGGCCTGAGATGTGGGAAAAGGGAGTGGTGACTGGGAAGCCATGACATGCGACAACAAACCCTCAATGGGAGTCCCTTGATCATTTACATTCCCTTTGACAATCTTGGGGGGGCACCTATAATCCTCAACAAATGCCCAGAGGTGAAGAGCTTGTGGGTTTGACCTGTTATTGGCTTCTGCATTTAAAGCTTTGTCCACACCAGACTGGATCACCTGGTCCTGTAGAACTGGCAGGCTGTCATTGCCAGTGACCCCTGGGATAGCTCCTCATCCCACCCCTTTTGAAAGCCTCTTCCAGGCAGGGAAACCGAGGCCAGGTGGGGGCGGGGCCACGCTTGGGCCAATGGGCGCGTGCCCCGCCCCCAGCCAGCATAGGCGTCCTGGGAACCGCAACCCGCAGCCTTGCGAGCATCTGAGCCATGGCGTGCGCCGGGTTGCTAGCTGTGTGCTTGCTTGGGCCACCAGCGCCTCAGCCGCCGCGATATCCCGCGCCTGCTGCGGGACACACGCTTTTCCAGGATGTGAGTAGGGCACCGGTGGGCGGGCGCAGGGCTCCCCAGGTCTCGGTCCTCTGTGTCCCCGTCTCTCCCTCCACATTTGTTGGTTCTGCTTCGGTCCCTCTCCCAGACTGTTACCCTGCTGCTCTCATCCCCCTGCCTTTGTGTTCCTTATACTGTCTGTGCCGCTCCGTGTCTCCACAACAGTGTTAGTGTCCTCCACCCCAAATTTGCCCAGCGGGGCTAGGGGCTGTCAACACAGTCACAGCAGCCATCACCGACCTGCTCCATTGCAGCCCCTGCTGGGCTGAATGGACATGGGAGCTTGGATCGAGAAGGAGCTCTGTCCTGCCCCAGAAACCTCAGGCCTGATACAAGGGTGGCAGAGTTCTACAGTTGGTAAGGGATCCTCTCATTAGCAGCAGGTGGCATTGAAGCCCCCTTATATGGCTATAGAGCATCCTGACCTGCCTCAGCCAATGCTCTGAGCCCCCTTCCCCCCTTTTTTTTAACCTTTCAATAATGTGCTCAGCTGGTCCTGGCCCTCTCCTGCCCTTACTCCAGAGGTGCTTGCCAGAGGAAGAGGCTGTCATGCCCCCTCCCCAATGCCCTAATGACTCAGCACCTTGACCATGGTTCTTCAGGCCCGAGGAGACATGTTCCAGGTCACAGATGGTGTAGGGGCCACACTAGGATGTGGATGAAAGCGTCTTTATTCCAAGATTAGCTCGCCTGTCCCACTCCCACCCCGATTACCCCAGCCTGGCCACACTGAGATGCTGCGAGATCCCAATCTAGTAGCAGGGCCTTCTCTGAGTCAGCTTAAGGGTTCTATTAGTTGTTTAGACCAGTGACCCTTAGGGGCTTGGTTGGGAGAGTTTAGCATGCAGGACCCTGACCTACAGGGTTGAACCTTGACCTACAGACCTTGAACCCGATGCCCTTTGCTCAGCGCTTTGGCTTTGGAGGACTGGTTCCTAGGAGGGCAGGACTTGAGAATGCTGCTGTATCTGCTTCATCACGGCCTCTACAAACAAATCTGCTGACCCTCGCCATCCTCCTTGCCCCTCACACAAACGTGTCTGCACAGATGCCCAGTCTTTACAATGAGATGGCCTCTTCCCTGGCCCTGAGAGGGTTAAACTCAGGCTACTCCCTCACTATAGTGGGAAAACCAACGCACCCACAGAGGGCAGCCACGTCTGCCGCTCTTCAACAGGCATAAGCGACGCTCCTGTTCAGTGAGGGTGGATGGAGAATGGGGTGGACTGTGGGATGACACACAGAGTAGTAGGGTTCAGGTCTGATGAGGCTTCCACAGCTCCTCAGGATGGATCTTGGCCCATCTGTCCAGGCTTCCTCAAGCTGGGACCTTGCCAAAGGCTGATACATCAGAGCGAACTCGGGCTAGACTCCAGCTGTGGGAGGTGGAGGTACTGAGATCTGGCCAGGAGCACCTACCCGCTGTGAAGCCACCATGCAGCAGGAGGGAGTCAGTGTTAGGACTCACTGTGCAATCTTCCTGTACTTCCTTGCTAGAGGCTCCTGCAGGACTGCCCTAAGCAGGAAGGCCATGCAGGGGACCTGGCTGGCCTGCTGGGGCCCCACTGGCTTGAGAAGGGACTGCTGCCTCTCTGGCTCCACTCACAGCACCCACTCGTTTCCCTTTGCCCCTTAGGTTTTCCGCAGAGCAGACAAGAATGGTGAGTGTGGCTTCTTCCCCTTGGTCCCACAGTGTGTGCATGTGGGGGGGGCAGGGTAAGAGAACTAGGGACTTGGAGGCACAGCCTGGAGTGATGTCTCGAGACCTCCAAATGGGAGATCAAGCAAGGGATACTGCCTAGAGAGCAGATGGTATGCAGAATAGGGAGCAGGGAAATGGGGTTTGACCTGAGCCTGGAAGTGGGGGCTTATGTTAAGTAGAATGTTTGCTCAGTGATGGGTGCTTGTATAAGACCTTGTGATGTTCTTACAACAGCTTGCTAAGTGGGAATTCCTCTTTCCATTTCACAAAAAAAGGAATAGTTTTGTGTGTGTGTGTGTGTGTGTGTGTGTGTGTGTGTGTGTGTGTGTGTGTGTGCATCAGTTGTCTAAGCCTTTAATTAGTGGGTCTGGGACAGATCCTGGACTAGGTGGTGAGATATCTATTCAACCTCCACTTTTCTCCTCCCTGGACCTGCAGACTCCTGTGCTTCAGCCTCCTTGTGTCCCCAAGTGCCTCTTCAGACTGGTAGGGACCACTGATTTAAGACACATGCTCTCAGCGTACTCTGTGGCAGAGGCTCAGGCCCTCCCCATCTTTGCTCAGCACTTTAACCATCTTGCTCCTCTGTTCTCTGCCTCTGCTGACATGTCCCGTATGATGGGAAGCTCACTTTCATCTGAGCCAGTCTGCTGCATGGTGGTCAAACTGTTAGAAGGCTTCACCTGCTTGTGGCCCTGGGCAAGGCTAGTTTATGTGGCCTGGGACTGTGCCACTAAGTCCTAAGCTATGCTCTGGTGTGTTCCAGGCTGCTCTCTCGTATTCCCATTTGGCAGATACTGAGTTCCTACCAAATGTATCCTGTACAAGTTGGGCCCGGTTTCCTTCAGCATACACTTTTGGGGGCTTTTGCCCTTTTGTCCAAAAGTCAGGGCCATCACTAAGGTCAGAACCCTAGGCTATCTGACTGAGTGATTGAGAATGCTATCAGGCCTTTGGGGAGCCTGGATCTGGGGACGGGACGCAGCCAGGGCCCAAGGATACCAACTCCATGCCCTGTCTCTCCCCAGATGATGGTAAGCTCTCATTTGAAGAATTCCAGAATTACTTTGCTGATGGGGTTCTCAGTTCAGGGGAACTGCGGGAACTGTTCAGCGGCATCGATGGACATCTTACCGAGTGAGTACAATAGAAGCAATGACTTGCGGTGGCAGGGCCTGTCCAGGTTGTCCCATCCCACTGTGTCCCCTGCTGTCATGGCTCTTTCTGGAGGCCAGGGGGTGGAGAAAGACGCCAGGGCCCAGTGCCGATGTTACCTACCCACCCACACCTTCTTCAGCTCCAGCCTTGTTGCTACGCTGCATGCAGCTGGGCCCCCAGAATAGCCAGGCTTGAGTCACCACCCATACTCAACCCTTCCATTCCCATGCAGAGGATGTCTGAGGACAGCTGGGTTCTGCCTGCCTCTGCCTGTGGATGTAGGTGCAGGAATACACATCTTCCCACGTGTCCACATAAACGCATCTGATTCAAATGTATAATCCTTCCCTGCTTCTCTACTTGGGTTCACACACACCATGAACATGCACAGCTGCCCTTTCCCCTCCCCTCCCCTCCCGTCCCCTTCTCCTTAGTATATATCACAGACTTGATCAACATCCAAGGCTTCAAAGGCTTGGGCTGACCCTTTGAAGTGCCTATGCCTCTTCCCCTGCCAAACAGATAACCATGTCAGGCTGAGTAAAAGGATGGGGACACTGGCGTCTATGTTCAGTTCACCAGGCCCAGGTTCTAAGAGTCTGACAGATGTTTTCTCTTTCCCTCACAGCAATTTAGAAACAGAGAAACTGTGTGGTGAGTAGGCTGTGTCCCAGCCCCTGGGCAGGTGGGTGTGGTAAGGGATGCTTTATGGGCTACTCTTGTGGGATAGGAATGCAGCTGAGGAAGTCCAGGCTGGAGAGATGGTGTAGGCTAGAGCCCCTGAGCACTTTTCCTACCTGCAGACTATTTCTCCAAACATCTGGGTGTCTACCGGCCTGTGTTGGCTGCACTGGAGTCACTGAACCGTGCCGTGCTCACTGCCATGGACACTACAAAGCTGGTGAGTGCAGGGAAGAGTCTATGGGGAGCCTGAAATGATGGCTTGGTGGTGCTGTGGTACTCTTGCCTGCTGTGGCTTTGGTCTGTGGAAATGGAACTTGGGTTCAGATTTGGGTATTCTCACTTAATGACTGCCCTTTACTCCCTGATCAGTTTCCTCATGTGGGTCATGGCGGCTCACACCTGTAATCTCAATACTCAGGAGACAGAGGCAGGATGATTTGCTGCCAGTTTTAGGCCAGCCTGGCTAGAGTGAGACCCTGCCGAGGGAGGAAGAAGCAAAGATCTAGTGTTTTGTCCTTTGCTATGTTCCCAGTACCCAAAACAATTCAGGCAACATTGTAGGTTTTTGTTGGCCTGATGTAAATGCTGGGGGTTGTCAAGCCAGGACCTAGCAGGCATGGGCTAGGACATCGGAGATGTGATGCATGTCCACAGATGCATGGAACCTATGAGGCAGGGCCTGGCCTCAGGGTATGTGAGAAGGCAGGCATGTATGTATATGTATGTATGTATGTATATATATATATATATATATATATATATATATATATATATATGCCTGCCAGTTTGTTGGCCTATATTATAACCCAGGTAGACATGTTGACAGCCAGAGCTCCAGACCCTTAGTGACCAAAACCAAAACGAACAAAACCCCTCCCTTTATGTGTTAAGAACCATCTCTATCTCTGCCAAGACTAGGTGGTAGCTTACACTTTTTTCTTTTTTGGAGACAGTTTCTTTGTGTAGTCCTGGCTGTCCTGGAACTTACTCTGTAGACCAGGCTAGCCTTGAACTCACAGAGGTCCGCCTGCCTCTGCCTCTCAAGTGCTGGGATTAAAGTTGTGTGCCACCCCCCCAAGGCAGTTTACACTTTTAACCCCCGAATTTGGAAGAAGTAGAACAGCTTGAGATTGAACCCAGCCTGGACATATAGTTGAGACCCTGTCTCAAAAACCAGAGGAAAAGGTCCCTCTCCCCAGGTTCATGGCTCTTCTGGGGGTGGAGTGGGCAGGCCTGAGGCCTTGCTTTTTTTTGGTACTTGAGGATAGGCCCTAAGACCTTTCACTGCACATGCTGCTCACTGCCCTCTGACCCCACTTTCTACACAAAGGGGAAATTGAGAACTTCGAATGATCATTTGAGCACACAGCCTAGGTAGGTATTGTTTTCAGTGTTGTTCTTTGAGCCTGGCCCTGCTGGACTGACATTCTCTGAACCATAGTGGTGGTTTGGGTACTCAGATGAAAGCAAAACGAGGGTCAGGGTTAGTACAGAAAGGGGAAAGGGCAGCCCATCCACATATAATATAACCCTGCCAGCTGCAGACGCTTCAATCTGTTTATCTGGTTCTCCATGCTAGGACAGAGTTGCAGCCTCTGTTCCTGCAATACCCCTGGTGGCACCCACTCTACTTCAATATAAAACTCAATCGAACACTTCTCGCACCAGGAAAGGACCACACTCCTCGTACATGGCCCGAGTCACCCAGCGGCACTGAAAGGACTGCAAGGAGGCCATCATGGAACCTCCAGTCCACACAGCTGTGCCCCGCCCAGGTTGAGCCACCAGGCAGGGCTGCAGGGCCGGGCACCCATGCCTCTGGCACTGTGCCTCTAGCTCCAGGTTCATGCGCTCCACAAAGCCGGGGAAAAGGGTGGAACCACCAGCCAGTACCACCGTATTGGCCAGTCGTGGCCGCAGTGTCATGGGTATCTTCTGCAGTGCCTGGAAGGCCAATGTGGGCAGTCCTGGCTCAGGATGGCCTAAGAGACTTGGCTGGAAGAGAGGTTCAGGGCAGCGAAAGCGCTCGCTGCCCAGGTGCACGTAGCAGTCATTGCTCAGGCAAAAACAGGCCCTCTGGTGGCGGGCAGGATTACAGATATCACTGTGGAAATCTAGGGACACATAGCAGCAGCGCTTCTTGAGCTGTGTAATGGTCTTCCGGGGCAAAGCCTGCGGCTGAAGATCAGGGCGTGTTGCCATCAGCAGGTCTCGAAAGTAGCGCGACAGACTGCTGCCTGCCACCTTCAGACGGAAGGTGGCCTTGTGCCACGAATGACCTGCGTAAATGGGTGTGGCGTGGCACACGCCCGCCCCGGCCTCCACAGCCAGCCCACTGAACGCTCCTGTGGAGCAGAGTGCCAGTAATGCCGTGCTGGCCATGTGGCACGCGGGCACTGTCAGGGCCTCGAAAAGCAGCTCGGCTGCCTTCTCTCTGCCCTCCGGTGGTGCTGATGGTGAGTCGCTCACTAGCACAGGCCACTGCTCCGGGTGGACCTGCAGGCCTCCCACCATTAGGCGCTCCCACAGTCCCTCCAGTGCGTCCCAGTCCACTACCACACCATGCTTGATGGGGTGCGCACGCGCCACGCCGCCCGCCAGCTCGCAACCCGGTGCTCCGGGCAGCACAGGCCGGTCCCAACTTGGCATCAGACTTGCGCTCTTCAGCACAATGCGAGGCTGGGTCTCCCCAGCGAAGCCCGCTTTGGTGAAGCCGGAGCCTTGATCTACCACCACCGCAACGTGGTCCAATGAAGGCAGTCTGTGGACACGCCGGGTCCTGTGCACCGACGCCACCTTCTGGTCTTGATGTGCCCCGAGGCCCTGTGGGCCTTCTGGGCAGACAACCAGCTCTCAATTCTCAGCCCCACCTCTGCTACGAGGCCCCGCCTACTAGGGTGGAGGTTCCTTTTGTGGCTCTACCTCAAAGAATGGATGTGGCCTTGTTAGTACTTAATTCCTCCTTAGGGTCCCAGAGTCCGGACTCCTAGGAAGTCTCTTGGCACATCACCTAGCTTGGCTTAGAGAGTTACCTAGCTGTGGAGGCGGGAAGGAAAGGTTCGAGAAGGAACTTAGATTGGGCTCATTATGACCTCAGTCTTGCAGTGCCACCCCACCCCCTTTCTCTTGCACAGGGATGATGGCAGTCACATGCGCTATCCCTTCTGTACCAGTTCTAAAGATAGAACTCTCGACCACATATCTACAGCTACAATGAGGGCTTCCTTGTGCTTAATCGATAGCCACACAGGGGGTCTGGCCTGACCCCTTCACTTTTGAAGCTCACATAACAACCTAAGCAAGACCAAATCTATCTTTCTGGTGTTCCACCTCCTGGATAGACTATTCTCTATAGGACCATTTTGGTTGCAAATAGAAGACTTAAATGCATTTAAGCTAAAATAAGGATTACACGGGTATTGGATGTGTTCTGGATCACAAGGGTAAAAACAGGCCTTAGGAACAGAATCTGACCACAGGGTTGTGGTTAACTGGGAAGGTCTCAAAGTTCCCAATTACAGTCCTGGGGAAGGGGATGTTAGAGCCATCGTGGGCCAAGTGTGCACGTGCCGAGAACCACGTGATAGGGCAATAGCTCTCAAGTAAATACCTACGCTGTGCATGGGTCACACATTTTCCAGCATGATTCAAGCCTGTGGACAGTGACAAAAGTGCATCCTTAAGTCCATGGCTTATGGCTCTAGTGAGCTGAGATTTCATCCTGCTACCTCTGGCCCCAGGGGGAAGCATTCTGAGTTGTTCAACAGTGTGCAGCAGGAAAGACACTGTTTTCTAAAGCAATCTGTTGCACTGATCCGCCTACCCCATCCTCTTGAGTACCGGTACTATCTCAGCCGGCTACAACTGGAGACGGTAGCTTTATAGGGTCTGGTCTGGAAGCTGGGTGTAGGATCCACGAAAGTCAGCAGCTGGCTTCTGCCCAAAGCACGCTGCTTCTCTCTGGGATGATGCAGGGAGTAAGACTGGCACTGGAGGCCACTGGGATTGCACATCCCAATTTTAGCCTTGGGATTTAGTGGGGGTAGTGGAGAAATAGTGGGAGCTATGAACAGGGGAACGGACTGCCCTAGACAGATTAGGGGTTTGGAAGAAGCTTCTGGCTACATGTGGGGGTAGAGGATGGAACTGGGTACCTCAGGAGGAAAGGCCTTTGACTATCCTTTGATTACTCGGGGAGCTGAATACTTGGGAGTTACTGACCTCGGCCAGGAGTGAGAGGTCAGAGGCTCAAGCCCCTCTTCTTGAGTGTGTTGCCATAGGTAGAATCCTAGGTTCCACACCACCATGGCTGGCTGTTCTTCCTGGTATGGTGTCTGCTAGCAGCCTGGGACCCTCCCTCTGCCCAAGGTTTTTTGTTTTGCTTTGCTTTTTGTTTTGTAAGTAGTTTATGTGCATTGGTGTTTTGCCTGCATGTGTATCCATGTGAGGGTGTCCGGTTCCCTAGCACTGAAGTTAACTACACACAGTTGTGAGCTGCCATGTGGGTTCTGGGAATAGAACCACGGTCCTCTGGAAAGGTAGTCAGTGTCCTTAGCCATCTCTTCAGTCCCCTAAGAGGGGTTTTTGAACATTGAGGACTCTTGGAGACCTCAAACCTTTGCCTGAAACAGGTTCTTCCAAGTGTAGCCAAGTATAGACTATTCAAGCCCACTTTGAGCCTGTGGGTCTGGTATGAGCTGACTTTTGTGCCACAAAGGTAAGGGGAAAGCAGCCCTAACTCCAGGTGGAGGTTAAGTACCCTTCATTCCTACTTACTCGGGGTTTCAGCTTTGAACCTGAATACGATGGCTGGGACAGAGGTGGCAGACAACCAGGTTGCTATGTGCTCTTTATTGAGCAGAGCCCTAGCGCTGGGGGTCGCACCAGGCACTCAGGACCGCGGACGAGGGCAGCGGCGCCGCTTGCGCGGCTGCTCCTCGCGGGGGTCGCTTTCACCGCAGGCCTCACGCTGGGTCAGCAAATGCGCATACAGCGGCTGCCAGCCCTGCGGGGCCTTGGCCCCGCCACCCCGCCCGCCTGCCCCGCGACGCCCTTCCTCCTGCAGCCGTGCGTCCAGCTGCAGCAGCAGCACCAGGATCCTTTTCATCTCCCTCGCGCGCGCGCCTTCGCGCCTGTCCACGCCGTCGCCTGCACCACGCAGCATGGGCGCCACCGCTGGGAAGCATGTCGGGGCGCCGAGCACGTCCTCAGCCGGCCGCCCGGGCCGCGCATACGGGCCCGCTGCTGCCTCGGCCAGCTGCTGCCGCTTGTCCAGCGGGAAAAGCAGTACGATCTTGGTCTGGGGGTGGGCGTGTTGTGAGGGGAAGAACGCGCCCGAGCAGGGCATGAAGCCACTCCCGCGCCTCTGGAGGACCCAACCTGCCAAACCCCACGGTGCCATCAAGGCCGTTCAACCCACACCCTGGGCGGGACCCTGCCTCCTCACAGGAACCCATCGTCCACCCTAGGCCGATCCACTGCGTACTTTCCCAGCCTTGATGCGGGGATTCTCACCCACCCGGGCGGAGTCAGGGGCCTCTCGCCATTGAAAGAAGGGAAAAGTGATGTGTTGTGGGGCTGTGGGCTGCAGAGAGGGAGTAAAGGATATTCCAGGTCTGTGACCCCAGCCTGACCCCTGGTAAAGACAGCCCTTGCTTCTGGGTCCTCTATACCACCTATGTTGGCTTCAGGGACCCCCCCCCCCCCAAAAGAGATTCTCTAACCCCTCTCACCTCTGGGTCTAAAGGCGTAGACCCCAGCACCCAGCATCCCCCGGGCCTCCCCATACTCACACTTGGCTTCTTCCGCTTGAGGTGGCTGAAGAACTGCTTATGACGGGCCTTGTCCATGTCAGGCGGCCCGTCCTTGCTGGCCTGACTGGGTGCTTTGATCCTCTTGTGGGAACTGCTGTTTCCCATGGTAGGACTGGTCACTAGAGGCCACTGCCCATGCTGCCTCGGCCCTGCCCTCTACCCAGGGGTCCCGTTTAGCCCCGCCCCACCAAGTGAACTGCATTGTGAGCTCACCAGTGACCTCACCACACCAAAGCTCTGTTCCTCCCCTGAGAATCTGGCCTCTATTCACTGTCTATGACCTCTTCCGGTCTCTAATTCCCACCTGCGAAACAGGGCTAGTTCTTTAACAAAGCGATGCTTATAAGGTGCTTAAAGGTGAGTAAGGGGAATTTCTGTGGCTATAATTTGAATACTAGCCTGCCACTGATTAGGTGCTTAACCTTGGCTAAGCTCTAGGTCCCAGGTATGAAGTGGAATCAACCATGGTTCCTACAAATTATGATGGTTAAAAGAAATTGTTGGAATGAGTCTGGTACAGGGTGGGTGGTTCTGCCAACCAGGTTTTTTGCTTGCAAACAGCAGAAAACTGATCAGTCACCTTACACCTCCAAAGGGAAGTAACTGAAGAGATATCATGGAAACAGAACCCAGACTTCAGGACAGGAATCAGGCACTATTTCATTGCATTTGTTACAAGCCTGGCTCAGAAGGTACCACCTTGGTTGAGCGAAGGCAGGTGATAGACAAGAAATGAAGCCTATGATAAATATCACTGTGGAGCCTCGTCTTCATGGCTCCCCAAGACTCTGAGCATCTTAGATTTGGGTGTGCGGTGGGGGTGAAGGCTTCTAAGGGCATCCTGACTGTCCAGGTATGTAGCTGGGCAGATTACTAACAGTGCGTTCCACAACAGTGATGGCATTTCTATATTGAGAGCTCCGACGGCAGACACTAGGCTTAGCTCTATGTAGCAAGTAACTGAGGGGAGCCTCAATTCAGTATGGTGGGAAATGGAGGCACGAGGCGAAAGGCACGGAGTATGAGTATCCCAAGATGGTCAGCACAGGGTCTGAGGCATGGTCAGTCAGCCTGTCTCTGCACTGGGCAGTGGTGGCACACGCCTTTAATCCCAGCACTCGGGAGGCAGAGGCAGGTGGATCTCTGTGAGTTTGTGGTCAGCTTGGTCTACAGCGCAAGCTCCAGGACAGGCCCTAAACTACAGAGAAGTCCTATTTAAAAAAAAAAAAAAAAAAAAAACAACAACAACAAAAACACCCCCTCCAAACAAAACAAAATTCTCCTTGTCCCTGCTTACCTTAAAGGAACCAAGGAGAGGCTGGTAGTGTGTAGGATGGAGTCAGTGCGGGCAAGTGTGTTTATCTCTTTAGTGATCTGGATGACTTGTATATGTAGTGTCTCGCAAAATCCATGCAGTAAATATTGGTTACACAGATTGGTGAATGGAATGATGAAAGAACAAACAAATGCATATGTAGATTGTGAGTTTGGGTCCAACAGGTCAGAAGAGGCCACATCACACATCATTTTGTACCAAGTATAAAACTGGCCTTACAGCTCTGCACCTTCACCCTGCCTGGCTGTGCCCGGGAGCCTCACTGGCTGTGGGAAAGATGAGGACCAGCCTTAACAAAGAAGAGAAATTGAGATCCAGGGAAACCAGTGTACCAGTGGGTTGTGGCCCTTATGAATCAGTTTCATACCCTCCAGGATGGAAGAAAAAAAAAAAAAACCCCGTCTTGACCAGGAAAAGGGCCCTTGGAAGCCAGGCACAGTGTTGCTCACCCTTAATTCTAGCACTGGGAAGCATAGGCAGGAGGATCATGAATTCAAGGCCAGCCTGTGCTAAAAGGCAACACTGTCTCAAAAGGAAACTAGAAAGTGAGTGACCAGCCTGTGCTGGGCCTGCATGCTCTGCACTGTTCCCTTTCCCTGTTGCTCTCACAAGCAAGGCCCTGGCAGACAGCAAGTAAGCCACACCTTTCTGCCCTGCCCACAGGAGTATGAACAGGCCTCCAAGGTAGAGCAGTTTGTCACACGATTCCTGCTCCGGGAGACAGTGAATCAGCTACAAGCCCTGCAGAGCTCCTTGGAGGGGGCATCAGACACCCTGGAGGCTCAGGCCCGTGGTCAGAGGTACGTGAGTGTTGTTGACCTCTGTCTGGGCTGTGAGTGCCTTTTGTTCCTGCATCCCAAACTCCTCAGTGTCCGGATCCACTCAGCCTTCTGGAGGCTACATTCTTGGATAGGGAGGCCATGAGCTGTTGAGAAGAGATGGGTAGTTTGGGGGCTGGGCTTCAAAGACCCAGGAGAGGTGTTATGCCCCACCTAAACTTGGTCTTGTGCTGGACTCCCAGTCCTTGACCCTATGGGTTTGGGGACAGAAGGCTGGCCTCCTCCTCTCTAGGTTGGATGAAGTAAATATGGAGGTGCAGAGGAGGTTCCGTGGCAGCAGGCGCGCAGGACGCAGAGCCCTGCGGAGCATCAGCTGGTCACCAACCAGCTCTCCTGGATCCTCTGATACAGGTGTGCTTGTAGCAGGGTAGGAGCTGGCTGCATAGGGTCCAGGGAAGATGTGGCATCTCCTATTCTCTCAAGGCTTTGCTCTGCCACTATTCCCAGTTCACTCTTGAGAGAACCCTCAGGTTCAGGAGCCCCTGGCTGATGCTCTCCTGGTCCTGTCAGGGTGGAATTCAGAGGCTGAGCTGCAGTGGCGGCTGCAGGTCAACCGCCTCCAGGAGCTCATAGACCAGCTTGAATGCAAGGTAAGCAGCTCAGTGGCTGGTGGCCAGTGCCCCTGAGAGACAACTTCTATGGCACTTGCCCAAACCAATACATGTTAGAGGCTCGGCCGATATTCTTGTACCTTGCAGGCACCCCGGCTGGAACCCCTGCATGAAGAGGACTGTGTCAAGGGTCCTGACTCGGTGAGCTTGGGAAAGAGTACTCATGAAGAAGGGTAATGGCTGTCTACTCAGAGTTGGTAGGCAGATGCTGGGTTCTGGTTCTTGCTCTGTGACCCTCTTAGGTTCGCTGTTCTCTCTCTGTATCTCTGACAGTCAGGCCTGAGGTAGGGATGGAAGCGAGAGGGCACAGTGGGAGGTGGTACAGCAGAGAGGGTCAATGACTTGGAGGATGGAATCAGAGATGCTGGGAGGTCTTGTCGGTTGTGGGGACCTGAGCCCACAGTGGGCAGATCCGAACCGTATTAGGAAGGGTGAGGTTCTATTATGAGCCTTGCCTACCCCAGTGACTAGCTGCTCTCTTGCCAGCACATCCTTGTGGCACAAAGGCAAGTACAGGTGGCAGAGGATGCCCTGAAGGATTTTCACCGTGCCCTGTGCTGCTACATGAACTTCACAGGGGCCCAGAGCCATTGTCTGCAGTGAGTCCCTGGCTAGCTAGTGGGATGGCTGAGGTGGGGAGGGGTGAGCAGGGAGGGATGGTGGGCTGGGTACTCTGGGCAGGGCTCTCACAAGACCATTGTGAGGTAAGCAGTGGTGGTCACAGCCCTGGTCCAACCTGGCCACCTCTTTGGCTTTGCAGTGTGTCTGCCGAGAAGATGCTGGACCATACTGCCTTCACCCTATATGAGCTCTGGCAGGATGAAGCCTCCTGGAGGAGGTGAGTGGTGGTTTAACATCTGACACTGAGTGTGGGTTCTAGAGGGGTTTGGTCCTATTCTCCTGTCCACTGACTGTGTGATTTCAGATAACTGACCTAACACCTGGGTCCCAGATGAGATGATGTGTAAAGAATGAATGCAAATTAGGTATCAAGTGCATGTCTGTTACATCAACACTGAAGGCAGAGGCAAGAGAGCTCAAAAGTTCAAGGCCAATCTGGGCTACAGAGCAAATTTAGCACAGTCCTGTCTCAAGACAAACAAACAAACATACACACACACAGACAGAGTAACACAAATTGGCCAGGATGGCACAAACCTAAAATCCCAGAACTTGAAAGGCAGAGGCAGGAGGATCAATGATTTAAGGCCAGTTAGACAAGACCCCGTCTAACACAAACTCAAAACACTCAATACAATGCGAGGTGCGCAGTAGGGACACAATGAATGTACAGTATTGTTAGTGTATGACCCTGTGCCTTCATTCAGCCCTTGCTGTGGTCTAGTGATGTAGGCACCTTGTTCCCATTTTACTGAGGGAGAAGACTGAGGCTAGCAGTAGAAGGGTTGGTGCCTGAATCCTGGCAGCAGGACCAATCTTGGGTAACCCAGAGCACTGATCTTGGAGCAGATGGTTGCAGCCTCTTGTCTATTCCATGGCCCTCCCAGGCACCAGCAGTCGCCCTGCAGCAAGGCCTTCCAGCGTACACTCATCGATTACCTGCGGGCCCCGGACACCCTCACCACTGTGTTCTTCCCAGGTGCGCTGTATCCCTGTACTCCAAACAGCTCTGGGGCCCAGGAGGGGCAGCCCCCCATAGCTCCTGACCCCTCAATCTCTCACCCACAGCCTCCTGGTGGATTGTGAATAATAACTGAGTTGAATCTGCTTAAGCTGGTGACTCTCCAGCCCAGCCCATCATTCTAGAGCCTCCTGCATTGGTCAACTCTACACTAAGACCAAGGAGCCTACCTGTTCCCAGGCTAAGGACCTGATCAGCTGGTAGAGGGTGTCAGCACAGGGTTCAGAGACGGGGCTGCTTGCTTATTTATTTTAATGTTTGTATCTTCTAAGCACCCGGGGTTCTACCTGACACAGGAAGCCCAGATTCTGGTCCCTTTATTTTCTGCCTTGCTGTGTGACCCAGGCAGATCTCTTCCCTCTCTGGCTGCCTAAGGGTATCCTGCTTTCTCCTTGCTGTTTTTGGGATAGGTTTCTATTCTTCCTCAACCAATGGCAGAACCAGGGCTGATGCTCAGGGACCCCCTCAAACCCTGGAATCTTGACCCCTGAGGCTAGGCCAACTCATAGTCTGTAGTGTAGAAACCTGGGTGTCTATCACCCTTGTGGGTCAGCCCTAGAATTTCTAGCATCAGGGGCTGTACCAGAGACCTCTGGAGGATGCAGGGTTGGTTTGCATGTTACTTGCATATCATTTGCATGATCTCACCCCACCCATTGGCATCTCAGGGCACTATGAGAGCTCCAAGACCTTGCAGAGTAGCAATAATTTGGGCTTAGAGTTGTCTGTTGCCCCCAGGAACCACTGAACCCAAGTCTGGGACCTCAGCACAGAGGCAATAAAGTTGGTGGTCACCTGCGGTGTTGCCTCTGTCTGTCTCTCTTCTCTCCCTTGGCAATGCCAGCCTTTCTAGGCCACCTTGATTCAAAACTCAAGAGAAGGGAGTTACAGTTGGTTCCTAGCTGAAGCTGCCTCACATCATCACTCTCAGCTCAAGGCTATATTGTCCAGATCTTGCTTCCAGAGCTCTGCCTGGGAAAGGGAATTATATGGTCCAAGCTCAGCTTCACCCTGCAGAGCCTTCTTGGTGTTCCAAAGAGCCTGCTTGGCTGGATTCCTGAGTGGACCTATCTCATGCCAGAACCTGCCAAGCAAGCCCGTCCTCATCACTGTCTCCTAATAGCATATCCAGGAGTCCTACCAGCCACAGCAGGATGGGGGACTCCTCCCACAGGACAAGACAGAGAAGTAACTAATGTGGACACCATAAGTGATGCTCTACAGGGAGGCAGGCACATGGTATCCCAGGAGCATGGACTGTGTCACCTGTCTCAAGTGTGGGGACCCCAAAATCTGAGTGGCAGGGATACTCAATTCCAGTCAACCAAGGGAAGCCAAACAAGAGGGATACTGAGACTGGGGGAAGGAAGAACAGAGAGTACAACTGGGGAGGCAGGGCCTAAAGGGGCTGCATTCGGAAGCTGCAGTACATCTGAAGCCAAGGCTGGTGGCCAGGGTCCCCGTGTGCCTGACTGTCGCCAGATCCTTGCTGGGTGCTGGTTTGGCCAGAAAAATATCTCTGCTAGCAGGAGTGCAGATCTGGCCTCCAGGCAGGCTCTTTTCCGTGGGTTCCCCTAGTGACCTTAACAGAGGCCTGGATGCCTTGGGGCCAGCATCTGAACCCAGCAGGCCCCAGAATGTGCTGCCAGTACGAGGACCACGAGGACCCTGGGCCTCCTTGGAGAGGTTTGTTGCTCACACTGTGGTTTCTGTGTCTCCTCAGAGGGGGCCCCCACCAACAGTAATAACAGCTCTCACAACTACAGGCATGAGTTGCAGTAGATAAGCCTTGGCCAGAGGACCTCAGGTGTGGTTCCTCAGGTACTCTTTAATTAAAGACAATGTCTCAATGACCCGAAACTTGCTGAGGCTTTGCTGGCTGGCCAATAAGCCCCAGGGTCCATCTATCTCTACCTCCCTAGTAAGGAGAGCTCAACCTCACCTGACTTTAAAAATAAGGGTCTGGGGAATGACCTCAGGTCTTCTCAAAAACTTTACTGACTGAGCTACCTCACAAGCTCCTTGCTTTGTTTTTGAGACAAGGCCTTTGTAGTAGCCCAGGTTAGCCTGGAAGTTGTACTTTTCCTGCCACCACACCTGGCTCCATTATCTTAAAGGTGCTTCAAACCGCCAGGCATTGATGGCACATGCCTTTACTTCCAGCCTTCAGGAGGCAGGTATCTCTGTGAGTTCGAGGCCAGCCTGATCTACAAAGCTAGCTCCAGGATAGCCTCCTCTGAACAGGAGCACTCAGAATCTAATGTCCCAGGACGTTTACTGTTCAGCACTCTGAGTTCACTTTCGAGACAAGGTCTTCATATAAGCCTTGAATTTTCTGAGATCTCACTGTCTCAGCTTCTTAAGTGCTGGGACACACTTAGACCTGGCCTTGAGGCTTTTTATTTTAGAAAGGGTCTTTACTATGTAACTTGAACTCAGAATCCACCTGCTTCTCCCTTCCAAGTGTTAGGGTTATTATGTTACACAAGCACTGTTCTACAGAGCTATGGCTTCAGCCTTCTCTTTCTTTCATTTATTTAGGTTTTCTTTTTCTTTTGAGGCAGGGTTTCTCTGTAGGTTTGGAGATTATTCTGGAACTCTTTGAAGTCCAGGCTGGCTTCGAACTCACAGAGCACTACCTGCCTCTGCCTCCTAAGTGCTAGGATTAAAGGAGTGTGCCACCACTGCCCGATTGCCTTTTCATTTTTTATCTTAGTTTGGAGATAGTGTGACACTTGGGTGATCTTCCTGCCTCACCATGCACTGCCATGTCCAACTTCTGTTTTAACTTTCAGTTAGGTGATAGGATCTCAGTGAGTTTCTAGGCCTTGAACTTTTGATTCCTCTGCCTCAGCTTCCTGAGATGCTGGAACCTTTACTACCAGGTCCAACTATAAGTCACCTGTATCTATCCTTGCTCCCTTGCTGAAGGCTCAGAGCAGCTAGGGAGGACCCTGCAGGTGGAAGGAGTATCTGTTCTGCTGCGAGTCCTCTAGGAGGCTGACTGGGTTTGAGTTTTCCAAGTTTAGGCAGCGGATCTTAGTGGATGGAGGGGTGGGGCACAAGAGCCACAGACAGCTACAGAAGGACAGAGTGAAGAGGGAGCATCAGAGGCCAGGGCCCAGGCAGCTGCAATGTTGCCCTGCAGCAACAAGGTCCAAAAGGTGTAGCTGTGCATCTGGAGTCTTAGCTATAGGAATCTGAGGCTGGGGCAGTGAGGGCACACTGTGTCTTTAATGATGTGTACTCCCACAGCCCACCTCATCTCTGTCTTGCATCAGAACAGTGACACAACAGCGTCATCAGACTGTACTCTGTACTGGAAGGAGGCCCTCACAATGTTCATTCCTGTGGTCACCCCATCCCTTTTAGCCAAGACTCTTCAATGGCTCCACTTTTCTTCACTATTGATAACATTTCTTGTCTGACATTCAAGATCTTTCCAACTCCCAATTCATGCAGTCCCCTTTCCCTAAATCACATGCAGGCTGAGTGGCCATCCCCAGCCTTAGGCACCCTTCCGTGGTCTTGCACTGATGTCTACTCTAGACAAACACTCCTCGGCTTTTCAGCTGCAGGCCAAAGACACAAACTCAGCATCACTCCCAATACCCTGGCCCTCAGAGCCTGCTATGACGGGATCTGCAGTCCTCCCAACAGTTACTGGAGACATGCTCTGTGATAGACACCAGGGATAATGATATATTAGCAACCAGGCCGTGGCCGGCTGAGCGGGTCCTGAAGCCAGTGCTCTCTTCTTATCTAGGGGGAACTCCATCTTCCTGACCTGCCTGTGTCTGTGACTGGGGCCTGGCGTAGGATCAGGCCAGGTGCCGCAGCCTCGCCAGTGCCCGCTGCTTATAGCACCTTAGCTCCTGTGTACCAGCTCCTGTTGATACAGCCTATCAAAGATAAAATGAGGGGCCTGGAGAGTAGGGTTGTCAAGAGGTCATTCTTAGCAGGGGTGTGGCCCTGGCTAGCCTGAAACTCACAGAAATCCACCTGCCTTTGCTCTCCAAGCACCAGCTAAGTCATTCTTGAAGTAGATGTTACTTGAATAAATCTTACAGCTTCCATGTAGAAAGCCATTAAGGGATCAGACTGGCTGGGAGAAAGTGTGATAACCATGCTAAGAGCAGCTGCCCGGCCAGAGCTAGGGTGAACACCACCATTACATTTTTCTTGGCACTGACAGGGGTTGAGACAAGTCTCATTATGGACACTGACTGGCCTGGGACCTACTATGTAGAGCGTGCTGAACTCAAACTCATGGCAATTCTACCTCTACCTCATAACCACCATGGCCGCTTAAAACCCTATGAAGGGTTTTTATTCATGTGTGTGAGTGTATGTCGTATGTGTCAGGTATCATCAGACCCCTTGAAGAAGCTGGAGTTACAGGTGACTGTGAGCCTCCTGACCTAGCTGCAGGGAACTCCACTCAGTTCCTCTGGGACAGCAAGTGCTCTTAACCAGCTCTCTAGCCCCAAAGATTAAAACACAAACAAAAAATCCACACGTGTGTGTGCGTACGTGTAGGTGCCCTTGGAAGTCAGAATCTTTGGTTCTCATGGAGCTTGTTGTCAACTGAGTGCTGGGAACTGAATTGGGTCCTCTGCAAGAGCACTATTCTTAACAATGAGCCATCTCCACCCTTTAAAAAATGTTAGTTTTTTGTTGTCTCCCCCCACCCCCCACCCCGGTTTGGATGTATGTTTGTGTACCACCTATCTGGTGTCTGTAGAGTCCAGAAGAAGGTACTGGATCCCTGGGACTGTAGTTATAGACAGTTGTGAGCTGTGGGATTGAACCCAGGTCCTTTAGAAGAACATCTCTCCAGTCCCTGGTTTGAGGCGGGGTCTCATGTAGCTCAGGTTGGCTTCAAACTCACTATAAATTTGAACTCTCAATCTTCCTGTGGTCATTTTTAAGTGCTGGGATTCGAGTGAGGAATGTGCCACCATACCTGTTTGGCTCCCTACCAACCCTCAAGTACCCCCCACTTACATTGAAAGTAGACCCCCCCCCAAAATACTGTTTCCCCTCCCTCTATTCCTCCCAGTTCCTTCCCACCCATCCTGATCCACTCTCTTTCTGCCTCTTGTAAGAAAACAAAAAGGGAGCTAGGGAGTGGTGGCACATGTCTTTAATCCCAGCACTTGGAACACAGAGGCAGGTGGATCTCGCTACAGAGTGAGTTCCAGAACAGTCAGGACTGTTACACAGAGAAACCCTGTCTCAAAACCAACTAACCAAACAAAAAGGGTTCAAGGTTCTAAGGGATAATAAGGTAAAAACAAAACTAATATACTGGAGCTGTATAAAACAAACATAAGGAAAAGATCCCAAGAAAAGGCACAAGAATCAGACCTGCTTGTTCACATACTGGGGAATCCCACAAAAACTCTAAACTGGAAGCTGCAATAGATCCGCAGAGGACTTGGTGCAGACCTGTGTGGGCTGCTTCAGTCTGAGTTCATGTGAGCTTTGATCATGTTGACACAGAAAGCCTTGATTTCTTGGTGTCCTCCATCCTTTCTTGCTTTTGCACTTTCTGCCTCCTCTTCATGGATTCCCTGAGCCCTGAGGGGAAACATCCTGTTTAAGGCTGAGTGTTCCAAAGTGTCTGAGGTAGAGAGGGTCAAAAGGAATCCTTTTTTTTTTTTTTTTTTTTTTTTAAAGAACACTATTATTTGGTTTTACCCTAGGTCCCTATGTTAGCTAATCTCAGATTCTTGGTCATCCACGCAGTGCTGGGCATGGGGTTCATTTTGTGGAGTGGGTCTTAAGTCAGATATTAGTTGGTTCCTTAACACAAGTTTTGTGCCACCACTATAGATCAAAGGGTTGTTGGCTGAGTTGTTATGTTTTTTTTTTTTTGTTGTTGTTTTGTTTTTTTTCTTTTTTTGAGACAGGGTTTCTCTGTAGCTTTGGAAACTGTCCTGGAACTAGCTCTTGTAGACCAGGCTGGTCTCAAACTCACAGAGATCCATCTGTCTCTGCCTCCCAAGTGCTGGGATTAAAGGCTTGTGCCACTAATGCCTGGTTATTTGGTTTTTGGTAACATGCCGAGTACCTTCCTGTACCAAAGATGCTAGCACTGCCAGTATGGGTGAAGGTTCTTATGTAACCATCAGCTCAACTTTTCCCCAATGATTTGTATAGGTGTTCTCTTCAGCAATGAGGCCTTGCCACCAGTTTATATAGTCTCAGCAACAGCCTGGTTTGTTTGGGGATGCCCATGGGACACCTTTGTCCAACAGCTCAATTAGATGCAACACAATTCCAGTACTGGAAGTTTCATTTGGTGATGAGATAGCTAGATGAGGTTCTGTCTCCATTATTTAGTGATTTCATTTAGATACGTTCATGTATGTACATATTTTCGGAAGCTCCTACTATATTTAGGTTCATACTACCCCTCAAATGGCTCTTAATTTTGGCTGCCTCTAGTTGTATTCCCTCCCTCATCCCTTGATCCTTTGGTTCCACTCCCCCACCAATCCATCCATAACTGTTCTTATCTCCCTTTCCCAATGAGATCTGCCCTCCCACCCCATCCCTTGCTTTATACCTAACTGCCATGGGTCTATGGATTGCAGTTTGATTATCATTGACTCAAGAAACAATATCCACATACACTGCTTGGCTCTCTTATGATCACATTGGGTAGGCACTGCAAGCATGCCAAGTTACAGGAGAGACAGATAGGCAGCTATAGGTTTTGCTCTGGTACCAACTGCTACTTGTCAAGTGCGGGAGGCATTGAAAATGGGCATCCTTGGGTAGCAGTATCCTAGCTAAAGAAGCAGGGACAGTGATGAAAGGGTCTACTCAGTCCCACAGTGTGTCAAGGCCAACCAAGCCTTGAGGTCTAGGGGGTGTCAAAGCAAGGTACAGTCCAGCTGAATCCTGAATTCTTCTGGAACTTCCTAATGAACTCAGAAAAACATCATCTGGCCTTACAGGATAGAGAGTCTGAGAAATGACAGGTGATCTCTGTGAATTTTGAGGCCAGCTTGGTCTACAAGGCAAGTTCCAGGAGACCTGGGGCTGTTACACAGAAACTCTGTCTCGGAAGATTGGGGGGAACACTCGAGACAGACTCAGAAAAGGCTAAAGCCCAGAAAAACAAAAGCAGTCATAGGATCACCCTAAGTAGAAATTAGCTAGGATAGAAGCAGTAGCAGGCACCATTTTGTCCTCCAGAGGGCACCTGATACCAAACAGTGAAGCTGAATGAGACTTGGAGGTAAAGTATAGCCTCAAATTACACCATCAGTGAAATTAAGAATTAATGCTAGTACAGAAGACATAAAATTTTCACACCCCAGGTATGTTAATGTTGAAACTTTGTAAGAAAATAACAAAAGTGACTAGGAAAAGATATAGCCTAAGGGTGTCCTGTGGCTGAATGTTCTTAGTAAAATCACTCAATGGAGAAGAACCAAGGACGCTGAACACTATTGCTGGCACTCAACTGCAATCAGCACGGCCACTTACACCTTCCTGGGTCAGAGATGGCTGCAGCTGGCTTCATGGAAGGCTCTAACTGTAAGCCTTTCGAGCCTTCTGTGCTAGAGTCTTTATCCTTAACAGCCCACCTCCTTCCTGATTTGTCCAATCTCATGCTCTTTTGGCCACAGCTCCTCTGGCATTCACCAAAGTCCTAGGGATGGGGGAGGAAAGAGAACATGTGGTGCATGATGATATCAAAGCCTGCAGCAGGCCACCTGGCACACATATCATCACCACTATACTATCTTGCCCAGGCCTAGTCCAGCTTGAGTCAGAAAAGGAATATAGCATTTTTATTAACTACTTTAAGTAGAACAAACTAAATACGTATTTAACAGTTTTGGTTCATTTATACAGTACATTAAATAAGTTATGCACAGAGTTAAGTAACAAAAGTTCCTATTGAGTCAAATGACAAAGCACAGAAAAACCAGATTCAAATGTGTCCTGTGGGTGGCTTCACACTCATCACCCACCTCTGCAAACCATGCTTGGAGGTTTGGCTCTATTTACATTATTGGTTTTCTGTAGGGATGGATGGAGCCTTTGCAGCCTCATGAGGAACTTGGAAAGCCACAGGAGTGGAATGAAGGCCTTGTATCAAACAGCCCTTTTAGCCATTCACCGGAACAATTGTTGCAGCTTCTCCTTGGCAACAAGGCAGGGACTGGGCTGTCCCTGACAGACACCAGCTGCACATGCCCTATTTGGTATAAGCATTGACTGTGTACACTGGGCAGCTGGAGGCTTGACAAGATGGGGTCTGAGTGCAAAGTACCACCTACCTCTTGGGCTGTGGAAGGTGAGGCTGGAGGGTTGACTCCACCCACCACCTCAACTTCTTCCTGGCTCATACTTACTCCATCATCTTTGGAAATGGGTGTCAACACATGAGGCAGAAGCAGGTAGTTCAGCATTTTGGCTTTACAAGGAATATACTTGAGTGGGCAGGCTCTGCCAAGCAGCTGCCAGCCAGGTCAAGGATCTCCCACAGCTGGCCACCTGGCCCACACTGGCCAGCTCAGTTCCTTCTGGCTTCTCTCACATTTGGTTCAAACATGCCACCACCCAGTTCTCCGCGAAAAGCTAACATTCATCAAAGCACACTGGCTTGGTCTTCTGAGCCAGGAGCCTGGAAACCTTGGTTCTAGTCCAGTTCTGGAGAAAGCCTCCAAGAGGTGTCCTATTTGTAATGGTTTATTCAACCCACAATCCCGTCTGCAGTTTCCAGGACTATGGCCATCTGCTCATTCCTTATGCTCTACTAACACACACTTGCAGTTCTGTTGAGTCCTCACATACGTGCTGAGATAGCTTCCAGAGCCACTCAGAAAAACATCTTCACTCTCTATAAGCAGGTATGGGTCATTTCATCTTTTGGGACAGGGCTCTACAAACTAAAATGTAGATATCCCCTCTGGAAGCTAAAGATGCTAGAGTTGACATCAAGAAGTGAAGCACCTCCTGGGGACCAAATGGGTAAAAGAATCCACACTGCTGAAGATAACAGCCAACGCCCTGAGCAGACCTGAGCGGGGCAGATGTTTCCACATGTGATTTAGTGCCTCCAGAAAAAGCCCCTCAAGTCTGTGCCCTCACCACCACCTGCTGGCATGAGCCAATCTGGTGGAGTTGTAAGGAACCCTTCTTCAATGTGATTTTCTTGAGATAATCTTGAGATAGGTCTTATGAAACTCAGGTTGGCCTCAGAATTGCTATGTAGTTAAGGATGATCTTAAACTTCTAGTCCTCCTGGTTCCACCTCCCAAGTGCTGAGATTACAGATAAGCTGGTTTATGTCATACTGAGAATCAAATCCAGGACTTCTGCATGCTAGCCACACTACCAAACAAGCCATATCTCATCTAACTTCCACAGCATCCTACCTACCAAGTCTTCACCATTTGCTAGAGTAAGGGATGGCTGCATAACTCCAGTTTGACTACTTTTGGTGTTTTCTGGTTTCTGCAATTTTATCTCTTATCTGGTAGAGGATGATAACCCTGATCTTTTTTGTTCCCCAAATAGTTACTGCAGAATCCAGACCTCTCAGCAGCCTGACTCAGCTTTTTCTCATTTTCTCTCTCAGTGTGGATGAGTGTAAGCTTCATGTTCACTTTCAGTCTAGTAATGGATCATATTAGTAGACTAGAAATGAAGTGGGGAGCTGGGACTCACTCCAGCTGCTACCCTAGGTGCTGCTGCTCCTCCAGACTAGGGAGAAGTTGAAGAACTGCAAAAGGAAACTCCTTGAATCTGAAAAGTAAGTCCTAAGCAGATGCTACTTAAGAGTGATGCTGACCAGAGTCAAGACAGTGACAGGTCTAAAAACTGAACTATATAGTTTGTGGTACTGTCCAGGTTTATAGACAAACCTGTGAAGGGCACAGAAGCCAAAAAGTCTTCAAACAAGACTACAGAGACTCAGAATCTGTCAGGGAAACCATGTAGCCCACAAAAGTAGGCCAGGCCCTTACCCCAAAACTTTGCTGTAGAAACTGATCTCCAACCTGGTAAGAAGTAGTGTGCCGGTTCTAGCTCTTTATTCTAACTACCTGGAGTAGTCCTGTAGTTCCAAAATTTTTAACACTTAGGTGTTCATCCAATTTACTAATGAATAACAAACCCAGGTTACACCAGGAGACATTCTCAGATTCTCAGAAGCCTGTGATCTTCTCATGACACAGCGTTGTATCTGGTATTGACTACCAGTTGTCCCCAGTGGCTAGGATACTCAACAGCAGGCTGATGGGGATTCGGCCAGGGAGGTCAGGCCGCACTAGATTGTCTGACAACTTGTGGGTCTTGGGTATTCTATGCTGAAAATGATTTTAAAGGTCTAAGTCTCTAAAATAGAAAATCCTTGTTCAAATAAAGTAGGGACTCAAAAATCTTAAAAATCTTAAAATCAGTTGTAACTGTATGCAAGGACAATGACATCCATGCTTTTATGGGGCAAGGGCTACCATTCAGACTTGGTCATTGTATAGAAGGTGACCATCGGTTCCAAAAGTCAACAAGATCAAAGTTGATGTCTCATCCTAACTGACTGCACAGGGCAAGAGGATACTGGAGGATACTGAGTGGAAAGGGAAAGGTACTGGAACTCCTAACAAACCTCAAACAAAAGTAGAGAAGGTATGAGAGGCAGTACTTAGCCTGATAAATAGGGAACAAATGATGTTCTATCTGGAGAATCAGATAACTGGAAAACTCCCTGAAGATGGGAAGAAAAACTGGTCAGTTAACTGGAAGTTTTAGTTCCCACACTTCACAAACCCTTTCTGAGCTGTGAGGGTTGCTATCAAACATATAACACAGAAAAAGGAGGCTATGAATGTCCACCTGATAAAACCCATGTAGAGGTGTAATGTCATAAAACCAGGTATGGATAATCCATCCATCGGTGTCAGGAGCACAGCTTAAACTGTAGCTTGACAGATGCCAAACAGAACCTATGGGCAAGAGACAACCCCAGTGATCCAGACATGCATAGCGAGAGATAAAAGGACACAAAGAACAAGACGACTGTTTAAACAGTCAAGCAACAGCAGAGGGTTTTGCATTTCCAATATTGCACTCAATATTTTAGTTTGGCCAGCATGCTCAGAGAAAAGACTAACACAATGGTTTCATCCTCTCTCAGACCAATCCATGCGATGGAGATTATTTTTTGCACAAGCAAAATCAAGTTAAACACTGGAGCTGGGAGGTGGGTTCCAAACTAATGGAGCTGGCCAGGTTGGGAAATCTTGTCCAAAGACTGCTTTAATTTTCACCGTTACTAGAGACTTTACTGAAGTGGTAGCTTCTTTCTGGCACGTCTGAGCATCTGAGCAGATATGAGTGGCTCAGGAAGGAGTCCTGAGTACTGTTTTCTGGCTAGTTGAGTCTGTTAAACCAATCAGTGCCATTGGAGGGTGAAGATGTGGCTCAAGAAACTGTTTGGAGGCAAGGGGAGAAAAGGTCTCCTCCATTAGCTGCTACCAGCCTTCAGGCCTCTACTATCGATGGTATGGAGCACAGGTGCCTGGTGGACACTACTGACAATCTGATGATGCAAGGAGATGGAGGGAGCTGGTGGGCTACACTGAGAAGGGGCCAGCTATTCAGTTTTAGTTGGAAGAGAAACATCAGGAAAGCCATGGATGAGGCTCAAGCTACTTTCTGTGTGCAGAGAATGACACACCAGTTCTCCCAAGGACACGTGGCAAATCCTAGAGAAGCTGTGGAGTGCCTCTTGGATGCTTCCTGCCAATTCATTCTTGCTGATGACTCAACAGCTACTTGTTTTAATTGCCAGCTCCCTGGTGTAAGCATTTTGCCATGTGGAGTGGTCATCAGGGCGGGTGGAGTTTGTGGCTCAGAGTCCATTGGCATCAATGGCTGTCACAGAGGCAGGTGTTGAGGAACGTGAGGTGGTGGCTGAGGTCTTGTCCAGGGCTGGGCTGGGCACACTGCAGTCAGCAGACCTGGCTGAGCCCCGCCCTCCTGGAAGCAGTGGCCGGCTCTGGCTGTGGGGACTATGGCCATGCAGACTCTGGCCACAGAGGCGGTGGTGCCGTTCCCAGTCCTTGTGCTGGCAGAAGGAACCACAGTAGCGAGCAATATTGCAGCCACTGCACGTCTCACTGGCTTTTCGGCCACAGTTCCAGCAGTTCTGTAAGACACAGGCATCAGTTAGTGGCTGCTGATATCTTGAGGGGCAGGCTTGCCGCTGTCACTTGTTATCTGCATGGTAGATCATGGGTTGTGGAGCTACACACCTGTAGGTGAGTCCTCTGAGGATGACCTTTAATTCCTGATTCTCCTGCTTCTCCCTCCCAAATGCCAGGGTCATGGCAATGTGTCACCTGGCCCAGGTCTCACAACTACCTTCTCAAGACCACACATCCACATATGAGGTTTGAATAAACATTTTCTATAGCAACCAATGGAGGAAGGAACCATTTTCACGGTTTTTTACTGACAATAATCTCCCCACCACCCCCAGTTGTCCCTGATAGGGTTTCTCTGTGTAGCCCTAGCTGTCCTGGAACTCACTCTATAGACCAGGCTGGCCTCAAATTCACAGAGAGATCAGCCTGCTTCTGTTTTCAAAAGCTGAGATTAAAGCTGTGTGCCAAATCCATCTGGCTAGGATTTGATCTCTCAAACAAATATTTTAATTAATTAATCAATTGATCAGGGGAGTTTGAGACAGGGTTTCTCTGTCGCTTTGGAGCCTGTCCTGGAACTAGCTCTGTAGACCCGACTGGCCTCGAACTCAGAGATCCGCCTGCCTCTGCCTCCTGAGTGCTGGGATTAAAGGCATGAGCCACCAATGCCTGGCCTTGACAAATATTTTTAAAGGAATAAAGGAAAACTAAGATTTTTCTTTTCAAAGTTACCTGCCAAGGACCCAGGCTAGATAAAGAGGGAGATGGCTGTGCTACTGCTTCCTTTGTCCTCTGTGCCTATGTTCTTCACTGTCATGCCAATTGCAAATGGGCTGAGGGGAAGCTGTCAAGGCCACTCAACAGTGGGTACCTGAAGTGGAGCCTGGGGAGTTTTCTCACTGCTTGTTACATTTATTCAAGGTAGGGCAAATAATCCTGAGGATTAGCAGGAAGCACCAGCTAAGGACAATAATTCTATCACAGAGCATAAGAGCTCAAGGAGCAGCCAGGAAAGTATCAGGACAGTCACAAGTCACTAAATACACAACTTACTAACGTTTCTAGGTGACTGGGAGTAAAGACAGTATTAAAAACAAATGAGCAAACAAAAACCCTACTCCTGTGTAGCTCCACCACTGACTCCTAAATCCTTTGCTATCTCTGGGAGGAATATACTAGTGACATGAGAATATTCAATTCAATACCTGAAGATTCCCAGGACCTACTGGTAAAAGGAAGGGTTTTGTTTTTTTTTTTTTTTTTTGGTTTATTTGTTTTAAAGGTTCTAGTTTTGGGAAGCTATCAAGGACAGAGCAACTAGCCCTTTTGCCTACAGGGACACCAGAATGCACATTTTTTTCTCAAAAGTCTGACTATATAGAGTAAGTACTAGCTAGTGAAGAAAGACAGCCTTCTCCCTAAAACCAGAATGCTTGACATCAGAATATAAATAGATCTACTGGCTCTATCCTTAGCATTGTAAGATGGGAAAACGGAGGCCCAGATGTGCTAAGCCTAGAATGTCATCAAAGGGCTGGCTATTCAAAAAGCCTAGAACCTGGGTTTCCTGAGGTTCAGATACTCCATATATAGACTTACTTCAAAGCACATCAGAAAAGACTAAAGATCCTTTTAAACTCAGGCTTCTTGGGAAATGTACTATAGAGACAATAAAACCTTGCCACCACTTCCAACATCAGAGGACAGAATTCAAGATCTGTTATATTTACACATCTTCAGGCAAAATGTGTTGCAGAGTCTGTAACCCTGTGAGTGTGATGGGCTGCCAAGGGCCAATACCTAACAAGTTGATAGCACTTGTGAGGGACCAGCTAGGAGCTGCGTATACAGGTTGCAACTACCAGGATCCTTTCTCTCCAGGGGTCTCCAAGAACATCTAAGAACCTGCTCTGAACACCAAGCCACCAACATTTCCATCTTGGCTGCCATTATTTAACAGTATCTTCATGCTATATGAAATATAGTAGAAAAACGTAAGTAGCCTCCAGAGATAGGTTCCTGGTACGCAGATATAAAAAAATACAGTTAGTATCAGGAGAACTTGGGTGAAGGAACGGCACTGGTCTGTAGTTTCAGTTACCTGGGAGGCTAAGATTTAATCTGAGACCAGTTTAGGTAATATGGTAAGACAACTTCTTGAAACAAACAAACAAACAAGCGGTGTAAGCCAGGCTTGGTGGTACCTGCCTATAATTCCTGCATTTGGGAGGTAGAAGCAGGTTAAGTCAGGAGCTTTAAAGTAAACCTTGGTGATATAGTGAACTCAAGACCAGCCTAGACTGTGAGGCCCTATCTCAGGACAACCTTTGGCCCCAAATTAAATACAAAATGTTTACTGTTTGGTCACCCTTCAGCTCAGCATTCCTCAAAACCCCAGCCACAGACTTGGCTCTTCTGTAGTTATTGTGGGAAGGTCATAAACCTCCTGAGTCATGACTTACAGAATGATTATAGGATCTCCTTTGTTAAGGAGAGGCCACTGGATATCTCAGCATCTCAGGTAACATTTATCAGAATTACCTGGGGCTTGTCAAAAGCCATGGATCCCAACTCAAAACTTTTGGCAGTCCTGGCCCACAGGAGAAAGGACATCCACTTCAAGGTCAATTGCTAATTTATTGTATTTGCCAGAAAAATTGGAACATGCCTTGTTGGAGAGATGACTCCCCCCCCCCCCACACACACACTCCATTCTAGGCAGAGTGCTAGACAGTGGTGGCACACACCTTTGATCCCAGCACTCAGGAGACAGAGGTAGGTGCATCCCTGTGAGTTCAAGGCCAGCCTGGTCTAGAAAGCAAGTTCCAGGACAGCCAAGCTATACAAAGAAACTCTGTCTCAAGAAAATCAGTCAGTCAATCAATCAATCAATCAAATCAATCAATCAAACAAACAAACAATCAAATAATCAAACAAACCTTCCTAGGCAGAAAAGCAGCCCGGCTCTAGGGCAATAATGCTAAGAGCAGGAGCTGCTGTAGTTTACACACCCCTGAACAGTATCACATGTAAACTCAGTTTATCGTCCTAAAAGCTATCAGGCTAAAAGGACAAGGCAGTTATACCCTTTCTAGAGAAAACTGATTCCGTAATGACAAGTCAGTGTGAAGAGAAGGTAGGAGCATGTGGCACATGCTTCTCGTGTGCCACACAGCTTCTCATGAGATGGAGAAAGTGCTATTTATCCAGCAGGATTTCTTGAAATGCAAGAGAATCAGCATTTCCGGTCTACTGCAAACTCACCAAAAGCTTCTGAAGGGCAAATTTGCCAGGACCCATGCTGGCATTCATTCGTTTAAAATTATTCCTTATGATCTAAACCTAAAAAATGACTCAAGTGAGAAGGCACTGAGGCCAAAAGATTGACCAATAACAACCAGGATTACACAGTACCAGGCCAGACTGGGCTATAAAGATCCTGTCTCAAAAATCCACCACCCCTCAAAAACGAATGAAGGAAGGAAGGAAGGAAGGAAGGAAGGAAGGAAGGAAGGAAGGAAGACTGAAGACAGAGATGAAAGTCACAAGCTGGGAGGGGTGGTGCACATCTTTACATCTTTATCCCAAAGCTTGGGAGGCAGGCACAGCTCTGTGAGTTTGAGGCCAGCCTAATCTGCATAGCAAGTTCCAGAACAGTCAGTGCTACATATAGAGATCCTGTATGCAAAAAAAAAAAAAAACCAAAAAAAAAAAACTAAAAATAAAAAAACCCCACTGATTTCAAACATTCCAGTGCTAGGGCTGAATGCATCTATCTACAGTCCTATCTCCTCTAGAAGCTGAGTTTATCAACTCAGTGAGACCATATCTATAAACAGAAACGAAAACATTGGGATGCAATTAAGAGGTAGCACATTTGCTACCCAAGGCCAGAAATTTAATGCCCAGTACTGGGGGGTGGGGGTGGGGGTGGGGGAAGGGGATGGATAGTGGGCTGGAGAATTTTTATTTTTAGCTTTTGTGACCCATCTTCTCCTATGTGAATCAGGTTTACTTTGAACTCTTAATCCTCTGGCCTTGGCTTCCTAAATGCTAGGATTGCAGGTATGTAAAAATCATGTTCACTTGCAATTTTCATTGTATTGAAGCATCGTCTAGTTTTGAGCCCTGGATAGAGCATTGGGCAGTCTACCTATCTGTCACTAATATAAACTGAGCATCAACACCTACCCGTGAGGTTACTGTGATGATTAAAAGGAAGTGTCCCTCTGCACACAGTGAGCCCACTATAGTTGTAGTTGGGACAAACATCTGCCTTCATGGAAACTAAGAAATATAATGTATGTGACAGACTATAATGAATCCAAAAGAAAAAATGATTTATTATTTTGGTGTATCTTAAAGCAAGAAAAAAAGTCTTTTGGTATTAGCTAAAAATCCCATCCTCTAGTGGACTCTCTGGACCCAGCACTTCAGTAGCAAGCAATGGGTTTGCTCCCCTTCAGCCGCCCAGCCCAACCCAGCCCACAGCCTAGCCCAGCTCTGACCTCTGTGGATTCTTCTTGCTCATTGATGACCAGGAAAGCATCTTCCGCAGCCTGCCTTTTGACATCCGCTATGGTTTGCTCCATTCGAGCTCTCTCAGTTGCAATCACTTCAAAGGCTTTTTGCTCCGCCTCAGCTACCGCCTTTTGTACCTCTGACATGGCCTGAATTTTCACCTTATTCACAGCTTCTTCTGGAAGAAAGCAACAGTAAAATCAACTGGCAGAGAAATCTTTTCCCTCCTAACCTACAACTTTGGAGAATAGTAGGGTTCAAAGAGGTAGAGTTTAGTAAGTTCTCACTATACAGCCTAGGCTAGCCTCAAACTTTTGGCAATCCTTCTATTTCTGCTTCCCAAGCAGTGAGATTATGTGCATGTACCAATATACTCATCTAACCACAATGTTTGAGCATGAAACATACATTTACGTTATATTCTTAAAAGATCTCATCCACTGATTTAACTATTAGGTATACACACAGAAGTAGATGCTGTTTAAAGCTGGGAATATATAGGTGAATAGACACCATTTTCCTATAGGTGATCAAGTACCTCGGTGGCTTAGGTGCCATCTTATATGTCAAAATAAAGGAGACTAGTCTGGTCTGCAGAGTGAGTTCCAGGACAGGAGGGCTACACAGTGAAACCCTGCCTTGAAAGACCAAAACAAAAGATTGATTTTTCTCATTTTTAAGTATTTTCAAACTGCTTTACATGGTAAAAATAATTGTTCTTGGCGTCAAATTATGAATTAACAAGCCTATAATTCTAGCTACTTTGGAGCTAAGGAAGGATTTTGACTTCAAGGCCAGCCTTGTCAACTTAATGAAACCATGCCTTAAAAGCAAAGGGGAGAGGAGGATGTATTGGGGAATATAGTTCAGAGGTAGTACTGCCCAGTATACCCAAGAACCAGCATAAACTCACTGTTGGAAACCATGTATGGTGTTAATGAGACCTAACACAAACATAACCACAGAGCTGACATCTTTTAGCCCTAGAATAGTCTTGGGTAAGCTAGAGGCAAGGAAAGGAGCTGGAAAGTGGTTATGAGCATTCACTACTCTTGCAGAGTTCTATGAAGATGCTCAGTGGATAAAGGGTCTGCCATGTAATTGTAAAACATGAATTTTTATCTGCAAAACCCACATAAAGCCAGATGTGGAAGCATGCATCTAACAATCCCAGTATTCCCACAGGGAGATGCTGAGTAGAAACAGAATTCCCAGAAACATCCTGGCCACCTAGCCTGGTGTTCAGAGCAGGAAACAAGAGACAGGTTCAAAACAAGGTAGATCAAGGACTGATACTGAAGTTGCCTTCTGGCCTACATACTGTGCTACCTCAAACAAGAAAACTTAAAAAGAAAATCAGAATTCAGCGAATATTGTGACAGTGTGGATACAGTGTGATACCAGCAAAGAGACCAAACACAAATAAATTCAACTTCTGTCAAAATGAAGGAAGCTGGTAGGAGGGCGTTAAAAGGCCTAGAGGGACCCATTCAAAACTCCTGACCTGCCAAGGATCAGGCAAGCAATTCAGTCCAGGAGATGTGCAGACCAGACAGAGGGAGAGTAGGAAAAGCCATCAATCCCATGAGGACATTATGGATAATTGAAAGTGGGCTATGAACCTTTCCCTAGTATATGGGTTGCATAAACTAGTGAGAACAGACAGCCCACTAGCAGACAGATACACACCTGTTTTCTTCCAAAACTCCACAGGAACATATCCTGTTCCTGGCCGGCTGGTGAATTCCCGCTGAGAATCTACATACGAGATAAAGAGCAAGGGATCAGAAGCTTTCTTTACTCAGTATTCAAAAGCCAAGTTCTTGTAAAAGTTAGGCAAATGCTCTAAGAATATTCTCTAACCCTGACACAAAATTTCTTATCAGACTTCTCATTTACCACTTAGATCCAAACATGTATGTTTGTTTAGTGCAAAACATATTCAAACTAAGAAGTAATTTCAGATTATGAAACCGTATACTCAACTTTATATCTAAGTAGGTAAACATAAACTTTTGTGGTGCTGGGGATCAAACCTAGGCCCTTCTTCATGATAAATAAGTGCTCTACAAGTAGGACATATAAAACTTGGGACATCATATACATGAATTCAATGTAACTTGACTAGGGATCAAGCCCCAGGCTCACTTTTGTTACTTCTAGAAAAAGTGTCCCCATGTTACTCAGGCTGCCCTTGAATTTTGTAGCTCAGGCAAGCTTTGAACTCATCTTCGTGCTTTTGTCTCTCTAGTAACTGGGATTATAGGCCTTGCTACAAGTTCAGACTGAAAATATCAAAATAAAAAACTGGGGGAACTCTCTTTAAATATGAACATAGAAAAATTTGTAAAACAACACTAATTTGTTAGTAAGTGACCATACAAGAAAATCTATAAGAAAAACTAGGAGAGAGGATTTCTACAATTTTATCTTTCTGTATTATATGATCTGGGCTTTCTGGGGGGTGGGGGCTAAAGTTTTAGTATGTCACAACTCAGGAGGGCCTCAAACTTAAAATCCTCCTGCCTCAGCTTTCAAAGTGCTGTTGCATGTGACCTTTATTTACATAGTGTAATTACTTATAAAATAGCATTTAACTGGGTATGGTAGTGTACACTTGTAATCCCAGCATACAGGAGGGAGAAACAGGCAGATCAATTTGAGTTTGTTTGAGGCCAGCCTGGTCTACAGAGCTAGTTCCAGAACACCTAGGACTATACAGAGAAACCCCGGCTATAAAAACCAAAATAAACAAAAGATTTATATTTGATTTTCATTAAGTGTGTGTTGTGTTATGGAATATCCCTTTACACCATGTGAAGATGTATCTATGTGACTGGTTTAATAAAAAGATAAACAGCCAATAGCTATGCACGAGGTATAGTAGGGACTTCTGGACAGATGGAGTGCTGGGAAGAAGAAAAGTGGAGTTGCCAGCCAGATGGAGAGGGAGCAAGACATAAGAAACAGGTAAAAGCCATGAGTTATGTGACAACATGTAGACGAATAGAAATGGGTTACTTTAAGTTATAAGAGCTACTGGGACAAGCCTAAGCTATAGGCCAAGCTTTTATAATGAATAATTAATGGGGAGCCAATGGTCCTGACAAAAAGTCTGACTAAATGTGTATGAATTTGAGTCTGTATAAGTGCCTTGCTTACGTAGGTCACATTCCCTAAAGCTGAAGTTAAAAGTGGTTGTGAGCCACCTACAGTCCTGCCCCCTGGAAGAGCATTTAGTGTTTTTAACTGCTGAGCCATCCCTCTAGCTCATACCCTATCATTCCCCACCCCCCTTCTCTTCCTCCCCTTCCTTTCAGACAGGGTTTCATGAAGTTTAGACTAATTTTAATTTTTGAAACTCTTGTCTCTACTTACCAAATGCTGTAAGCACAAGTGTGCACTAAGACCACACCCAGTCTTTGTGGTGCTAGGGACTAAACCCAAGGCTTAGTGCATGTTAAGTAACACTAAGTCAACTAAGCTATATCCCAGAAAAAGGATGCAACAAAAATCAGACATGCTGACAATGTTCTCAGACTCTTAATAGGAGACACTGGATCTGTGAAACATTAAATCTAGAGCAACTAGAATTTATCAAATTGTCTTCATTTTTGGAAAGGGAAGTGCTAGCAATGACTTTTGACAGATCATAAAAATAATAATCACTGTCCTAGACACATTAGACAATATGGTCATCCCAGCCAGACCCTTGTTAGGGTGGTTTGTGGTGTTTTAGTGAGTGCTTTTAGTCTGTACTCTGCCACCCCAGCTGCACACATGCATACTCATGGAAGTATTGTACGTGACTGTCGATATTCAGTCAAACATCTCTAAGTGGCTTCAGGAAATATTTGTTAAGGGCTCAGATTTGTTAGAGTGACCCAAGAATTAGCCTCACTTGTTTTTTGAAGTTTTAAATCAAAGGTGTGCTTGAATGTAAATTGTTTCTTGATATACCAGATATCCCATATAAAATGGTGGCAAGTGATGACTGGCTCAAGAGCCACGCCTGTCAATTAAAAGAGAAAGTGGCAGCCCTTAGCTATTTAGGATAGGACACACATTATTAATGCTGGCATTTCCTCAAAAATTTCTCCCAGTCCTTTTGAGACTAACAGCTGTCTTCTATGAAAAACGCTAGCACTGTCATAAGAAGAAATTCATTCTCTTTGATGAACATTTGGGAACTCTAAGTGGGTGGGTGGAGAAAGAGTGTGATCACAGATGGCCTGTCATTCAGCTGTGCCTTTGGATAGGGCACCTTTTTAGCTTCTGGGGGAAAGTGATGGAACGTTCTGGGGGATAACTCTAGCTTCCTGGATATGTCCTAGGGAGAAGAGCTACTCATCTCTGCTGCATCAAGATGTACAACCCAGTTCTGCCTAAGCTAATCTTTTGAGAGTAATTGAGGAAAGAAAGCAAAGTGGGTGAATACCATCAAGAAGGAATATGGTGAGTGCAGCCATCAGAGTACCTAGTTATGATGTGATATATATGTGAGTACATAACTGGTACTCTTTTCTTTCTCCCTTACTGATCTCTGTTATGCTGTGCTGAACTCAGGTGAAGCTGGGCAAGTAGTCATCATGAAGCTACACCCCAGTCACCAAAGTTTAGATGTCATCATTGTTTCTGGCTAATAACTCCTCCATTGGAGGCCATAGAAGCCTGAATTTCTCCTCTTACTCTTGCCTTCACCCCCTACCAAACCTTTCAATATTGGGACTGGCCATAACAAAACCATAGGCTTTGCTTATTGTTCATGCTGTAATCTCAGCTAAGGCAGGGCTGAAGCAAGCCTGAGGTCAGCCTAGACTACAGAGAGAGAACCCATCTCAGAAAACAAACAATAAAACCAAACCCAAAAGTAACAAAACTGTTTGAATGTACCATTGTCGAATAATATATTATATTGGTGGTCTTGCCCCTTCACTTAGACAAGGAATACTACAGAATAGCAAAAAAACACTGATGCACACATGCCTTCCTTGATTTCCTCATCCAGTCTAGTGTATTCAACTGCAATGATATAGTCATAAGACACAGGATTCATAAAGCTGGTTAACTGAAATGTGCAGTTTCTGAGTGTGACAGGTCCAGAGAAGCCCTGTATTCCTTCCGCTAGACCTTGTGCTTTGTATCTCTTCATGTATGTCCTATGTAAACAGATAAGATTGCTTCCCTGAGCCTGTGAGCAGCTTGAGCAAATCAATCAAACCTAAGGAGGGAATTGTGGGACACATGGTTGATAGTCAGATCAGAACATGAATACAAGAACCTGGGGCTTGCAAACTTGATGTAATGTGACAGGGAGGAGTCAGGCTCAATAGGTAACCATCTTTATAACGGAGGCCAAAGACCAGAGTTCAATCCCTGGAAACCACATGGTGTATAAAGAATATTGAATATTGTGTAAGTTGTCCTCTGATACCCCCCTCAACACACCAATTAAAAAAAAAAATTAGTAGTAATGAAGGGGATAGCAAGACAGCTCAATAAGTTAAGAGTGCTTGTTACCAAGCCTGGAGAAGTAAGTGTAATCCCTAAAACCAATATGGTGGGATGAAATAACCAACACCCTCCACAAACATGGCACACAAATACACATACACAACTAAATAAATGTAGTTAGGCAAGGTGGTACACACCTTTAATCCCAGCACTTGAGAAATTGAGGCAAGAGGATTGAGGCCAGCCCAAGCTACATAGTAAGAGTCTCAAAAAAACAAACCAAATGAGTGCTATAGAATAACTAGGAACTCAGATCTATCTGATATTTAAGTGGAGTGAAGTTGCTGCTGCTTCTAGGCTACCTCTTACTATCCTTACCGTTGCTGAGAGAATCTGTACTCCCAGGGCTGTGCTGTCTGGAGACTAGCTCAGTCCCAGATTTCCTCATCTCTGTGTTTTCATTAAATCGCCTTTTCCAATAGTTGAGTTCTTCACGATCAGACTCCTGACAGCGCCTCAGAACTGCCATGGACCGTCTCGTTTTCTCTACCATTTCCATAATGCAATTCAAGGCCTGAGCCAGAGAGAAAGTGAGGCAGAGATGAGAAACTTAAACAACAGTGAAATTCAAGGATGGACAAACCACTAGGGGGGTGAGGAGAAGGACTCAAAGATTTTATAACCTTAGGAATAAAGGGTACATTTGAAAGTCATTCTTATACCTTGATTTTTAAAATTTATTTTATGTGTGAATATTTGGTCTGTGCCTATGTGTTGTCCTCAGAGACGGGAAGAGGGAAGAACTTAGTTAACTGGAACTAAGTTACTGATGGTTGTGAGCTGCCATGTGAGTGCTGGGAAGCAAACCTGGGTCTTCTGCAAGAACAGCAGGTGCTCTTAGCCACTGAGTCATCGCTATAGTCCCTGTTATACCTTTTATTTTACACATACAGCTATCTTTTTCTATCCATGGAGGTATTGGTTCTAGAATCCTCTAAGAACACTAAAAGTCACAAGTGCTCCAATTCCCTTATCTAAAATGTGTAGTATTTGCACATATCCTGTGCACATCTACCTACATACCTATGTCACTTAAAAAAAAAGTCTCTACATAGGCCAGCAAGGCTCAAGAGGTAAGGAGTACTTGTTACGAGCAGGTTTTTCCCTGCCGGTCTTGTCCCACCGCCATGCCAGCCCACAAATAATACACACAGAGACTCTGTATTAGATATAACTCTGTTGGTCAGTTACTAGTTTCTTATTGGCTAGCTCTGTCTTAATGATTAACCCATTCCTATTAATCTAAGTATTTCCACGTGGTCTCCAGTAAGCAGAGGGCCGCGTTCTGTTCTCTCCAGTCTCTTCATGTTGAGTCCTCCCCACTACTTCCTTTTTCCTCCTAGTCCCGCCTATCTTGCTTTCCTATTTACAGAATGGCATCTCCCATCAAGTACTTGCTGCCCTCAGGAAATTACAGGGTGGAGGTAGTCCTCTGACTTGGCACATACTGTGGCACAACACAACACCACACCTACATATATAAAGTAAGTATTGCCTTTTATGAGAGGAAAACTACTGGTCTATAAGCTACCAGCTCAGTGAGAAGAAGAGAACTTTTCACCAGGCTTGAATCCCTGGTATCATTAGATAAAGCTTTTGTAACAATGCGATCTGGGGCTGTCTCTGTAACAGACACATACATGCACACACACATACACAATGTACTACTTTCTAGGTAAGGACCAGGGTCAAATGATGATGATGATAGTAACAGTAATAATATCTGAGGTAAACCACAATATACAATTTTCAAGTAGGCACTGCCTGTTTTCAGGAAGAAGAGATGCTCTCCTCTGATGGGAAAGAGAACATGAGTCTGTATCGGCATACTAATTCTAACTTAAATTTAACTTTCCATGTGCCACACTCTTTATAAAAAACACTTTATGTATTATTACAAATAATGCCAATCTTTTTCTTTTTTTTTTTAAAGGAGAAAAATTACATAATTTTAGTGGTAAATGTATTTGTGTGTCTTCATGTGCATATTCCATGGCCCATGAACGAAGTCAGAGGACAACTTATGAAGAGTTGGTTCCCCCCCACCCACCCTGTAATCTTGGGAATCAAACTTAGGCTCTCAAGCTTAGCTATAAGTGTCTTTGCCCACAGAGCCACCTCACTGAACCTTATTTTTAAAGGAAAGAAAAATCAAAGCTAAAAGAGGTAGAATAACTTATTGAGCTCACAAAGACAATAAGTAGCAAAGCTGGAACCTCTGCTTTAACCATCTATTACATGACTACCTGGTTTAGGAACTGGAGAGACCAGCCTACCATCAGGATCTGGGAGTGACTCAGCAGCTCTTCACCTGAGCAAGTAGTGAATAAATCAACGTCTGTTAAAAAGTCATGTTCACTTCAAGCACACATGAACTACTGGCAGCATTAAGAATTAAAAGAGCTGGATGCTGTGGTACATGTCTGAATAGGAAAGTAAAAAAGCAAAAGTGGGTGGGCAAAATGGTTAAGAATGTAAAGGGAGCTTGCTGCTAAGGTGGAAGACCAAATAGTTGTCCTCTGAATCTCCACATTCAAGTCATGGCATCTACACAAATGTCACACATGCAAACGTTCACCTGCACACAAATACACACCAAACCCAAAAACAAACACCAAAAAGCAAAATAAACTATAAAGATTCAAAAGTAATAAGGACTTAGGGAGATTAAACATGCTGAAATTCTTACATGGTCAAGATGTTTCCATTCATCCGCCCATTCCCTTTCTGTCAAACGGTGGTCTACCAACTCATCTTGATAGCCTCCATTCAAATCTATCAGAAACAAGAGATTATATTTAAAGAATACAGAGCAACGGAATTCTATCAAGTGTACACAACACAGTTATGTCAACTTAGAGCACACTACTAAGGGAGTAAGTTACTGTATCTAGGGTATGACATGATTTTAAAGTTAACCAATAAAGTTAGTGCTCAGATGAAATAACTCTGGGGACTGGAAATACAGCGCAGTGAACGTTTACCTAGCATGCACGAGGACCTGGGCTCCATTCCCAGCACTTTTGGGGCATGACTCCCAAACCTTATCAATTCAATTGTAAAGACAAATCACAAAAGAAAAAAAAAAAAAAAAAAAACATCAGGTTATATCAGAAAAGGAAGTACAGATCCATCGTAAGCATCTTTTAAGGATAGCAAATCTTCCAAGTTATCAGGGGCTATGCCCTTTTCCTTTGTTCACATAAGCATCTCATATCCAACATTCTGGAAAATAAAATATCAGAAGTACTCTGTTGAGTTGAATGTCTATAGTGGCTTGAATAAGAATGGGCCCCATAGGGTCACATATTTGAATGCTTAGTCACCAGAGAGTAGTACTACTTCAAAGGATTAGAAGGTGTGTCGCTGGGAGTGGGCTTAAGGTCAAGTCAGGCCCAGTGGCTCTCTTTTCCTTCCTGCTGCCTTGGGATCCAGATACAGGCCTCTCCAGTACCATGTTTGCTTACATGCTGTGCTGATAATGGGACCAAACCTCTGAAACTGTAAGCAAGCCCTGATCAAATGCTTTCTTTTATAAGAGCTGCTGTGGTTTGGGGAAAAGAAAAAAAAGCTACTGTGGTCATGGTCTTTTCACAGCAAGAGAACACTAAGAAGTGTTGTAGCACACATCTTTAACTCTATTACATGCAAAGTAGAGGCAAGAGAATTGCAGTTTGCTCCACGGAGCTACACCTAAACACTGCATCATTCACTGCTATTTTCTAATGACTAAGCACTAGTACATTTTATTGTAAATAATTTTTTATATTTTGGATAGACTACAGAGCCTAAATTTAGAGATATAAGGCAGGCTATAGATTGTGTCCATAGATTTCATTTTAGGTTAAGTAAAGGGGAGTGTACTTACTGATTCAATTAGGGAGAGGGGCATAGGTGAATGTGGACCAATATAACAGGGCACACATTTCCTAATAGGTCTAAGGAAAACAAAGGGATTAAACATGGTAGGTAACCAAAGTTTCAAAGTACAAGTCCAGATGTAGATATACATTTTTTTTAAGTTACTAGAAATACAAGTAAATTTTAACAAACTAGTTATACCTACTGTCTTAGGGTTTTTAATGCTGTGCAGACTCTTCATGACCACAGCAATTATTATAATGAAAACATTTAATTGGGGTGGATCACTCACAGTTTCAAAGGATCAGTCCATTATCATCATAGTGGGGAGCATGACTGCATTCAGGCAGATTGCAGTCTGACTACATCTTGATATATAGGCCACAGAAGTAAAATGACAGTCATATTGAAGGAATCTTTGTGTAAAAGAGACCTAAATGCCTGGCCTCACAGTGACACACTTCCTCCAACAAGGCCACACTCCTAATAGTGCCACTCCCTTTGGGGGTCATTTCCTTTCAAACCACACCTAGCTTTCACCATTCTTCTTTCTCAAATTGGCAGAAACTGTGTATGAAAAGGAAAACAAGAAATAAATCAATAGCCAAGTCTAGTTCTGAAAAAGAATTTAATGTTATTATGTTTGTCTGTATGTGTATGATGATGTTGACTATGATGATAAATGGAGGTCAGAGAACAACTTTATGGAATTAATTCTTTCCAGGAATCAAACTCAAGACCCAGGCTTACAGGGCAAGTGCCTTTATTCACTAAGCCATCTTGATTTTAACAGCTAAACGTTTAAAAGGCATGAGAGAGTATGGAAAGCCACTAAGGAAGGTATGTATCATCACCTGCTGACAATGTAGCCAACCTCAACATCAGGCAGCTTAGGAACTGAATATTGTCAAGGCCACCTACTAGTTATGTGACACTGGCCACAGATGCTTTGATGCTCTCTGTATGAAGAAATTACTGATTGTCTAGACTTTCCAGAAAGACTGAATGAAATAATTTATGATAGCTGAGACTCAGTAAGTGCATGGAGACAATATTCTCATGGCCTTCACCATTCAGTAAGAAGCATGAGGCCCTAGTGAGGTTTATGCCTTGGGAAGATGCTAATCAGCCTAGGTCCGAGAGGGAAATAACCAATGTGTTCTCCACAAGGTACCCCTAACAAATGAAATGCAAGACAAACCAATCAAGATGTTTTTTTTTTTAAACCACCCTGCTTGATTGATACTGAGGAGTTAAACTCTAAAGATTCATTTACAAAAGAGAATGTGACAAAAAGCTCTTTTCAAAACTGATCTCAAATTAGGACTGTAGGTTTTTAAAATGGGAGTGTTTATTCCTAAATATAATAGTTACATAGGCCTATGCTTCAGGCATTTCAAACCTAACAAAAGATCAGAGATGGTAATGTTAACTTCATTCATTTCAGAAGTTATTACTCTCAAGACCTGTATGACAAGAACTTTAAGTCTCCAAAGAAAGAAATTGAAGAAAATGGAAAGATCTCCCATGCTCTTGGATAGGCAGGATTAACATGGTAAAAATAGCAATCTTACCAAAAGCAATCTATAGATTCAATGCAATACCCATCAAAATCCCGCACATTTTTACACAGGCCTAGAAAGGACAATACTCAACTTCATATAGAAAAACAAAAAAACCAAAGATAGCCAGAACAATTATGTACAATAATGGAATTCTACAGGCAGCCCCATACCTGACTTCAAACTCTACTACATAGAGCTATAATAATGAAAACACTTGGTATTGGCATGAAAACAGATAGGTGCACCAATGAAATCAAATCAAAGACCCTGATATCAATCCACACACCTATGAACACCATATTTTTAACAAAGAAACTAAAATTATAAAATAGAAAAAGGAAAGCATCTTCAACAGATGGTGCTGGCATAACTGGATGTCAACGTGAAGAAGAATGCAAATAGAAGTCCAAATGGATCAAACATCTCAACATAAAACAGCCACACTGAACCTCATAGAGAAAGTGGGAAGAAGCCTTGAACACACTGGCACAGGAGATCACTTCCTAAACAGAACACCAGTAGCACAGACACTGAGAGCAACAAATAATAAATGGGACCTCCTGAAACTGGGGTGCTTCTGTAAAGCAAAGGATACAGTCAACAAAACAAAACAGATGCCTACAGAATAGGAAACGATCTTTTACCTAACCCACATCTGACAGAGAGGACTCATCTTCAAAATATACAAAGAACTCTAGAAACTAGACATCAAAAGACAAAATAATCTAAAAAGAGTACTTTCTCAACAGATGAATGTCAAATGGCCGAAAGACACTCAGGAAATGCTCAACATCCTTAGACATCAGGGAAATGCAAATCAAAACAACTCTGAGATACCATCTTACAACTGTCAGAATGGCCAAGATCAAAGTCTTTGATGACAGCTTATGCTGGACAATGTAGAGAAAGTGGAACACTCCCCCACTGCTGGTGGGAATGCAAACTTGTACAGTCACTTTGGAAATCAGTATGATGGTTTCTCAGAAAATTAGGAATCAACCAACCTTAAGACCCAGCAATACTACTTTTGGGCATATACCCAAAGGAGGCATAGTCACACCACAAGGACATTTGCCCAACTATGTTCACAGCACATTATTCGTAATAGCCAGAACCTGGAATCAACCGAGTGTTCATCAACCAAAGAATAGATAAGAAAAATGTGGTACATTTACACAATGAAGCACTACTACTCAGTGGTAGAAAACAATGAGGTCTTGAAATCTGCAGGCAAATAGACAGAACTAGAAAGAGCCATCCTAATTGAGGTAACCCAGTTCCAGAAAGACAAATATAATATGTACTCACTCATAAGTGAATATTAGACATAAAGCAAAAGACAACCAGCCTGCAGGCCATAACCCCAGAGAGCATAGAGGACCCTAAAAGAGACATACATGAATCCACTTAGGATGGGGAGAGGAGAGGAATAAAGGGGAATGAGGGAAAGAATAGCTCAGTAAAGAAAAATGGCACACACGCAAAAAAGTTATCACTCTCAGACTCAAGAGGCTAAGCAACTTTCACCAGATTACACATGCAGAGTCAGAGAAACTCTTGCTGGCTTGGGACTCATGTAAACCAAGCTAGCTTCAAACTTGGGAGTTATTCTCCTGACTGCTAAGATGTATGCCACCATGCCTAGCCCCCATTTTTTTGTTTGTTTGTTTGTTTTTTTTTGTCTATAGCACAGGCTAGCCTCAAACTCCTTATGTAGATGAGGATGGCCCTGAGCTGATCATCCTACTTCAGCCTCTATAGTATTGGAAGTACAGGCATGTGGAACTATGTCCACCTGCATAACATCATCTTATTAACAGAAAAAAGGCAATGATGATATTATTTGGCTTTATCATTGAATAGGAAAGCAACCCATGGATTTCCTCCAGATTAAAGCATTGTCATACTGCTGAGAGCACTTACTAAGATTGTGGTGCCTCTCACGAACTTCTCGGTGTTCTAGCATCTTGTTGGGTTCCCGATACAGGTGAGAAGTTGCAATGTCTTCTAAAGTATAGTGCTGAAGAGGTGGTGGGGTAGGGTGGAACTGGCCCCCAGGATTCATGAGGGGCACAGTGAGGGCAGGACTGTGCCGGGGAGCAGGGCTGATAGTACACACTCTCTTGGCAGGTGGTTCAGAAGGAATTGTATCTCTTTCAAAACTATTCTCTTCCCTCCTGCAGAAGAAGCACAGTGCTTATAGGAGCCTGTCAAGAAGTGCTCATGTTAACATCCCTACCAAGTCTCAGGATAGCAGTTTCTTCCCAGCAACTCACCTCATAAGAAACCCAACCTGCAGATTCTATGCACTTTCCAAAGCAGGAAGACTTCAAAGAATGGTTATTTATTTCTGGTGCTGCAGCCCATATGCTAAGCACATGCTTCATACTGGTATACTCCCAGCCCATCAGCTCTTATCTGAGTAGGTTACCCAGGCTGGTCTTCAGCCAAACCCCAGAGATCTGATTTTAGCACCTCTGCAGTAGCTGTGACTTCTGGTGTGTGTTCCTGTACCCAGCTCAGGAATGGGTTAACAAGAGGCATGAACTGAACTGTCTTCAGGAACAGAAACAATATGTAAATATTTGTTTATTCCAGCATGAAGAAGAGAGGTCCAGTAAGCAGAACCATCTCTAATCATGACATAAGACAAGAGAAACTGAATAGGACAAGGTTTAGGAATGCTAATGGTCAAAACTGTCATTACAGAGGTCAGTTGCTGTAAAGAAAACTGCCTCTGTAACTTGGTAGGGGTTTTAGTGACTCAGCTTCAACTGTAGTTATTTTTCTATTGTTCATAATACTGCTTCCTCAACAACTCATGTATTATTGTGGCATTATTATTAGACTAATCATAATCACAACCTGAGACTTGTCATTGCCTTAAGGGACTGGACAATGCTGGGAGCTGAGTCTTCATCTCTAAACTCTAGGGCAGAGCTTCTCAATAGGAATATGCAGTCAGTTACCTGAAGAGTCACTGGGACAAAGGGAAACTAATCTTGGAAAGTCTAATACATTATCTGTCTATAAACTGCCAACAAAACCTTCTTTCTTTTAAAGCAAAGAGCAGCTCCAGAAAAATAGAACAGATTTCTTCTCTGCTCACCTTTCAGGACTGGGCCTCTTTCCATTTCCATGAACCTCCATAAGCAGTTCAGAAGAGTCAGCAGGAGATGCGATACTGGTGTTGAGCAGAAGGTGCTCGTGCTGAGCCAAGTACTGGGATGGGGTCTGCTTGGCAGCCCGGGCACAATGCAGCAGTTCTCGCTGCAGCAGGGGCAGGTTGGCCTTGAAAAGAAAGAGGCAGTTTTCCCATCTGCTGAGCCCTACCTACAGAGATTAGCATCTCAACGAGCTCTTGCAGACAAAAAGCCCTCTTTGCTTTCTCCCTCTAACACTCAGTAGTAAAGTGACATCAAAGTAGTAAAGGGGCATTTTTATTTATATAAGTTACTGGTTGGTCTGTTTCTTCCCCCAGGAAGGGGGAAGTCCCAGGAAGGGACTTTGTCTTAGTTACTTCCATGCTCTGACACAGAGCACAAAAAAGGTTTGTTGAACACAGAGTTTAAAAACATACATTTTTCTTTTTTTCAAGATATCTTTTAGTTTTAATTGTGTGTTTGGGTATGTGAGTGCAGATGTCCTGTAGTTACTAGGGGCTGTGAACCATAACACTATTGGTACTGTACATCAAACTTGGGTTCTCTGCAAAAGCAACAAGCGCTCTTAACCACTGGGCTGCCTCTCCAGCCCTAAAACATACATTTTCAACAAGGATTTTTCAGTCTGGGAAATAGGACTAGGGCCAAATGGAGACATGACAAACACTCTATTACTAAACTGTATCTCCAGCACCCAAAATACACATTTTCTTGAAGACTAGCCAGTTAAGAGAATTACTACTGCCTAAAAAGGAGAATTACAAGCTCTGGTTTCTCTCTTCTGAATCACAACTTCTCTGATGGTGGCACTCAGCCTTCTCTGAGGGCTCTCTGAAGAGATTTTGGAACCCTGGAAACCAAGATTACTCTGGAAATGCAGTTTGGAAGAGGAGTGCTGGGAATAACATAATCTGGAAAAGGAAAATTATGTTCTGCTGTTTTATCCTTTTCATACTTAGAAAACTTTTGGTAGATAAAAACAAATGTGCTGAAGAGGCAGTTCACAGGTTAAGAGCACTGACTGCTCTTCCATGTTCAATCCCCAGCACCCACAGGGCAGCTAACAACTGTATGTAACTCCAAGATATGACACTTTCACACAGAAATACATGCAAATACCAATGCACATAAAATAAAAATAAACAAGCCCACAAAAATTCCTGATACTTTTAAACTTCAGAACTCTAATTCTTTTTTTATGTACCAAAAAATTGTATTTTTTTATTCCCTTAAATTTAAACATTAACTCAGGGAGAAGCCTATAATGAATGCCTTTACCTCAAGGGACAAATGAGTAAATGAAAAGTTTTTAATGCATGCAAGTAGTCACCCCCTCACTGAGGGTTAATTTAGCAGGCACCATAATTAGTAGCTGTTTTAAAGCAGAAATAAATTGACAAAACCTCAAATGCTAGCCAAAAAGCTGTTGTAACAACCTACCTCATGTTGTTTTCCAAATAACACAGTTAAGAATAGAGAATCTGACAATATGAAATACTTAAGTGTGGTCTACAATCTCAATCTTACAGCTGCAAAAACTTAATCAAATCTTTATATTTGTGACATGTGTCCTTTGGTGGCATACAGGAAAAATATAGTTAATTATGTTCTATTAACACAAATTTCATGAATTGTTCTTTAATTCTAGAGTCTCAGTGAATAATTGTCTATAAATTCAGATATAAAGAAAAAATAAGCTGGGTGGTGGTGGTGCACACTTTTAATCCCAACATTTGAGAGACAGAGGCAGGTGGATCTCTGAATTCAAGGCCTGCCTGCTCTACAGAGTGAGTTCTAGGACATTTAGGGCTACACAGAGAAACCCCATGTAATTAAAAAAAAAAAAAAAAAAAGGAGGAGGAAGGAAGAAAAAGAAGAGACAAGAAAGACAACCAGGGTCCAAGCAGCATAGATGTTTCAGGGCTGACAAAGGTCATAGAGTACTTTCAGCCACCAAGATTTCTATTTTCTCAAGAGCAGAGTCTAGTATAGGCTTATACACCTTAGATCAGAACATCTTCCTGGCTGGCCTGTTATGCTATACTTCAAAATTGTTCTAAGAACAGGAAAAATATACTACACCTCTAGTTCTAGCACTTGGGAGGTCAGCCAGGGCTACATAATGAACAAAAACAAAACTAACATCAGTATTTTGAAAAGGGATACATTGCTTTGATGATTTAACATTTTCTTGGGGCTGAATGGCTCAGTAGATAAGGGCACTTGCTGCCAAGCCTGATGAACCGAGCTTGATCCTAGGAATCCACATGGCAGAAGGTAAGAATCAATTCCTGCAAGTAATCCTCTGATCTCCATATATGTGCTATGATAGCTCCCCAAATCAAACCCAACTAAAACAGAACATTTTCTGAGAAAATGAAAGTAAGTTTAAGGAGAGTGAAAGGAGGCATATTTGTTTGATCAAAATAATAATCAGACTTTGTTAGCAAAGAAACAGAATTAATTCTAAGGATTTATCTTATAGGTGGAAAAATAAAATCCAAAATATGTTAATTGAACATAGTAAATTTTGTAGTACAAATCTACTAATGAAAGGAATAGTATGGTTTTTTCAGGAAGAAGGGGTTAATATTTAGTTTAATTGAATTTCAAGTGGGTATTCCTCAGCATTAAATCAACTGCAAATGTCTATCTGTATACAGCATTCTTAGTGTTACAAAACCACATGGTGTGCTAGATTTGTTCACACTAGTTGACAATAAAACTCTAATCTTTCATTTCTTTTGAACTATTCCTTATGTAACTTAAAAATAGCTGATAGAAGTAAAACAACTTACATTTCACATGGATTGTTTCTGGAAAGTGCCACTTTAGAATGAGTTCTGTGTTTATACCATCATTGTCTGTAACTATGATCTATGGAGCTAGAGAGATGGCTCCACAGCTAGAGGTATTCGCCATTATTACAGAGGACTGGAGTCAGACTGCCAAAAGTGCCTGAAACTCCAGCTCTACAACACATAACACTGCTTCTGGTACATGGACAGTAGTACGCCCTCACCCCCCCCCCACACACCATTTAAAATACTTTAAAAAGTACTAATTGTGACCTATGAATGTTATCTATTATGCAATAATGACTGTAAGGTCTCACGGATGCCTTCATTATCTCAATCAACTCAATAAAATATCTGATACATGTTACCTATTAGGGAAAAGTAATCTTTTTGTTTTGTTTTTCAAGACAGGTTTCTCTGTGTAGCCCTGGTTATCCAGAAACTTACTCTGTAAACCAGGGTGGCCTTGAACTCAAAGATTCACCTGCCTCTCTGCCTCCAGAGTGCTGGAATTAAAGGCGTGTACCAACAGTGCCCAGCAGGGAAAGGGAAAGTAATCTTTACTGTTGTTTTAAATTTGCAGGGCTACTTACTCAGGGCCTTGTGTATGAAAGGTAGATCTTCTATTCCAAGACTGGTAGTACTTTTCTTTTCTTTTTGAGAAAGGATCTCTGTAGCCAAGGCTGATCTACAATTTGTGATCCTCCTGCCTCAAGCCTCCCAAGTACTAGTACTGCAGTTGTATGTTAGCTCACCATATGGGAAAACAATAATTTAATCAGAGAAAATATTAACTTTATAGAAAAAAGTCATGGCAGAAAATCAGCTTTGCTAAATTGTTAAAGGGGGGATGGGTGGGCATTATCAACGATGGAACCAATCACTGCCTATGTCCCGTGCCACCATTCAGTGATACTGCAATTTTTTTGGTAGTGATAATTATTTGTACAGATATATTGTTTTTTTTGGCTTTGTTAGATGATCTTGCTATGTACCATTAGTTAGCCAAGAATTTTCTACATAGAACAGGTTGACCTTGAACTAGAGGCAGTACTCCTGCCCCTGCCTCTTGGATGCTGGGGTTACAGGCATGCAACACCATACACTAAACTACCTGCGATTCTTAACTAAAATATATCAAGTGACTTTAAGCTTCAAGAAAATAAAGTTCCAGAACAAAGCAAGCTGAGCTTCTTTACAACCAGCATCCTCTAAATCATGACACTCTTGTGGCTGGAAAGATGGCTCACATTTGAAGAACATTGTTCTTGACAAGGACTCAAGTTAAATTCCCAGCACACAGTTCCAGGAGATCCAACCCCCTCCTCTGGCCTCTACAGGCACCCAACAGTCACATGTACAAATACACACAGACACTCATACAAACTATTAAAAATGAAATCATTCAAAGCTGTAACACTTATTAAAAGTTAAGAAATTGCTACAAATTAATACTACATGCCATGAGGAACCATGACTAAATATAGACCCAGATCTTGTGCCCCACAGTCAACAAAATACTTGGTTCTTCACTAGGGAAGCAAACATAGTGGCGCACACCTTTAATTCCAGCATTCAAGAGGCAGAGGAGGATGGATCTCTGAGTTCGAGGCCAGCCTGGTCTACAGAATGAGTTCCAGGACAGCCAGTGATACACAATGAAATCCTGTTCTGAAAAACCAAAAAAAAAAAAAATCTTTCAGAATGCACTTCTCCGTTTCTGAGATGGTAGAAAGAATCACTCAGTACCAAGTATTTCACACAAAAGCTCTACTCTCTCAAGGACATCAAGAACAGGAACTACTATCACAATAAGACTGGTGCCCTGGGCAGACAAGAATCTCAATTTGTGTGTTTTGGTGCGATGTCACATTTTTTCCTTATGCTCCTTATCAGTGACCTCAAGCCCTTTTCAGATATTACATACATTAGCAGAGTAGAAAAAGCAAGAGCAAAAGCCCAGAGACTCAACCACTGGGATGCACCAAGAAGGTATTCCCACAGCAAGAGCTCTCCAGGGCCTCCCCCATACCTATCTCAGTTGTGTGAGAGGGCCAATAGGCGAGAGGAAAAGAAACAGCCCTCAAATAGCATCTGCAGCAGACACCGATGAACCACGTAACATGCTCTTTTCTCCTAGCACCTAGCCTAGATTTTCTGTCCTCTGTTGTAATCAGGTGATACCATGTGACTGCGTCCTGGACAATGAGGAGATAGACACAGAGTCATAGACAGACAGGCACAGATGTCAATCCTTCAAAACCCCTTCATGCAAGCATTCTCTCTAGCTTTCCCCCTCTATCTCACCTCTTAGCCTTCAGTTAACTGAATTTGTGCTCAATCATCTAGTAAGTCACAGGTTGAAGGTGTTGGAATTATCCTCAGTCCCTGGTCTTGAATGATTATGGGAAGGAAGGCCCTCACTCCCAACTCCCTTTACTAGACTATTCTGTGTGATTGAGGAATACATCAATTTATTAAGCCACACATACACACAAAGGCTTAATTTTGTGTAAAGAGCATTAGTAACTAGTAAAACATAAATACAGTCTGTACATTAGACACCAAGTGTTGTGTGAATGTTAACATCTTGACTTAAGGGATCTGGACACAACTACTTAAGAGAGCACTTGTTTGGCATACCTGAAGCCCAAAGTTAGATCCTTAGTAGCAAGATAAAAGAAAATTCTAGATTTGGAAATTTAGATGCATCATATTTACAGCTTCTTCTTATTTATTTATTTTTTAAATTTCAGAAGAAACATAGGAAATGATTATGAAATGCTACTCTTTGGAAAACTGGTTTGAGACCATAAAGAAAGTTTACTGTACCCTCTCACAGAGAGCATGAAATTACTTCAAAATGAAAACATTTTTAAGAAAATAAGATGGTAATCTAGAGACAAGAGAGAACTCCTAGTCCCTACTCTGAATGACTTGACAGATTTAGATGATCCCTCCTGAAGGGCATCACCCTACATGGGAGTGGGGGTGGGGGGAAGCTTGGGGGGAGAGTGATAGGGTGGAGAGAGGGAGAACTGGGATGGATATGTAAAATAAAAATTAAAAAAAATATTAAAAAATAAAAAGAAAAGAAGATGGTAACTTAGAACCATATACCAAGTGAGATGGTAACTTAGAACCATATATACAAAGATATTTCAGGAAACAATAATTCTAGAGGGTATTAATTAAACTGTATTATCGGATTTGAGGAAAAACAACCACTGCCTTCTCACATTCTTTTGACACAACTGCATAAGCCTTTCTTTGTAAAGGTTCTCTCAGATAACACATACTTCTCATCTTCAGACCACATTCACAAGATTTAGTGGTATTTCCTCATTTTCTTCTTTATTTATTCCTTCACTTGCTCCTGTATGCTGACTACAGTATTTGCAAACAGAAATTACTCAAAACACTGCAATTCTCATCATGTTTGAGGCTGATGTACATACTGTTTACCTACCAGCCCCAAATACAACAAAGACAGTACCTGCAGTAAGTGGCCCTGAGACCACAAAGCAGGGGGGGTCAGCAGATTTTGAGGAAATGATGATAAACTAAATGCCTCTTGGAATTACCTTGAGAAATGGAATCACAAATGGACGAAGAGGAAAGTTTGTAGCCTCTTGGAGCTTGCAATGGAATTCTTCAATTGTCACTGTTGAATTCTGAAACGACAAATAATGTTCAACATCCAAAACTGGGCACAGCAGCAAAATAAATTAAATATATAGAAGACTAAAGGAATGGTCTAAAATTCCTCTATGGATGGACAAAGTGATAATACAGATTTGTAGCAGAGAATAAATGACTCATGCCACAGGAACAGACTCAAGGCTGTACGTTTGGACAAAATAGAGCAGATTGGCTCTCAGAGGAAAGAGTTGTCATACCAAACTGTTTTCAGTCAACTGTTAAAAATCACAAAGAGCTTAACTATATAATTTTTGTTTAGCTTAGCTTCCCCCACCCCCAGAATGCACAGTCCAGCAGGAAAACAGACTACGAAGTTTTTTGTAGTTTGTTTTTGTAATAGTAAGATGACTCAATGGGAAAAGTGCATATTGCCAAACCAGAGTTTCATCTCCTGCAGTTGTACTCTGACTTCTATGCATTTACAGTAGTATAAGTATACACACACTCACATTAGATAGATGTAATTCTTTTATCTGTTTGTTTTGGCTGGCTTGAACTCAAGAGATCCTCCTGACTCTGCCTCCAGAGTGCAAGGACTGAAGGCACATTAGTACATCTGGCTCTGCATGTCTTTTTTTTTTTTTTTTTTTTTTTTTAAGGCTCAGAAAATGTGGTTTTTGGGAGAGAGAAAATTCAAAGGGTAGGATAGTAGTAGGTTTCATCTCAAGAGAACATCTACAATGGACTTAGAAGATTAGGTACAAGGATGTTGTTTGGTGGGAACAGGCTCTTTCTATGGCACTGAGGCTGGCCTAGAACAGTTTACTGAGCGCTGGAATTATAGACATACAAAACTATGCACAGCTTTACAATTTTTTTTTAGATAAATTAGTCTAACAAAGTTGTAAAAACTAATTAGAGGGGATGGAGAGATGGCTAAGCAATTAAGCACACTAATTTGATAATTGTGGTGGTTCACAATGGGCTCTAACTCCAGTCTAAGGATATCTAATGCCCTCCTCTGGGCTCTGAAGGTACCAGACTCAAATGTGGAACACAACACAGACCTACAAGGAGGCAAAGCAGTCATTCACATAAAATTATAACTTTTTTTAAACTTAAAAAACAAAACAAAAACTTAGAAAGGTTACATGCAATGGGCTATTTCTCTAATCTTTACTATTAATATCTCATGAAACTCATACTGATACAGTGTAAACCAAAAAAGATTTACTGTTCTTTAATGTGTAAGAGTTTTAAATACATGTATGTACATGTAACATGTGAGTGTTTGGTGCCTGTGGGGCCAGAAGAGAGCACTAGAACCCTGGAACACATCCATACCCATGTTTACACCAAATAAAAATTAAAATAGAATAAAAATATATAAAAAGAAAAGGAAAAACAAAGGTCATGCCTTCATCAAAGTGTGGGCTGCTAGCTGATCTGAGAATGTGGACAGCAAAACTTGTAAAATAATCTAAAACTTTCCCTAACTAAAAAGGTAGAAGCAACAACTTTTGTTCCTCATACAGGACCAATGGGTAAGCAAAATATACACAAAGATAATAGAATATGCCTTATCCTTTAGAAAAACATTTATTTTTCTGACTGGAGTGGTACCTTTAATCCCAGTATTCAGAGGCAGGGGATCTCTGTGAGTTCAAGGCCAGCCTGGTCCACAAATTGAGTTCAGGACAACCAGGACTGTTACACAGAGAATCCTTGACTCAAAAACAAAACAATCGTATGTGTTACATCATTGTTGAACCAAGAAAAAAGGTTTGGGGTGTAGCTCTGTCAGCAAAGTGTTTGCCTAGCATACATAAAGACCTGAATATGACCCCTATGTACTACATGGGCTGAACATGGTGGCACATGATCATAATCCCAGTACTAGAAAAAGGTAGAGGCAGGAAAATAAGTAGTTAAAAAGTCATCTTCAGTGGGGCAGTGGTGACCTTTAATCCCAGCACTCGGGAGGCAGAGACAAGCAGATCTCAGTGAGTTTGAGGCCAGCCTGGTCTACAGAATTGAGTTCTAGGACAGCAAGGACTGTTACACAGAGAAACCCTATCTTGAAAACAGAGGAGAGAGAGGGAGAGAGGGAGAGAGGGAGAGAGGGAGAGAGAGGGAGAGAGGGAGAGAGGGAGAGAGAGAGAGAGAGAGAGAGAGGAGAGAGAGAGAGAGGCTCTGGGCTGAGGAAAACAAACTAAACACAAGCAGGAGATCCTGAGGATACAACACACTCTTCTGATTCTTTGAGCACTACCCACTGTGGAACACAAAAACACAAATGCAGGTGAAACATCCACACATATAAAATAAAAATAAATAAATCTTGGAGCTGAAGAGATGGCTCAATGTTATGAGTACTGGCTGCTTGCTCCTCCAGAGGACCTGAATTCAATCCTTAGCTCCCACATGGCAGCTTACAATGATCTGTAACTGCAGTTCCATTATTTCTGGCATCCTCAGAGATGTACGGTGTGCGTACATATATACATACAAGCAAAACACTCATACTACAAAAAAAATATATTTAAAAAGCTTACTTAGTCTCCATTTAATAATGCTAACTATTCTAACATACATTAAATTTTGACTAATAAGTAGATTTGCTCTGAATAAATAATTGCACAGAAAAATTACCTCACGTTTTCTCCAAGTGACAGAAAGGGCTCACTGTTACTGTTTCTGGTTATGCTAAAGCATTGGATTCCACAAAAGAGCTAGATATAGATGGTCAACAAGACCCAGCCACAATCAGAGTCTTTACATGGTTCTTTGGGCAGAAGCACTACATACATTTTCTTTGTTTTGGGGAGAGTGTGTTCTGTATAATCATGAAATGGGGAGAATATTAAGGAGACCGGCACACAAATTCCTCCAGACTCTGCCCATGTAGATCTCCTTTACAATCTGCCTGGGTATTTTTATTACTTCTCTGGAATGAATGTTAGCTGTGAGTACCACCATATATCAAATCTGGAAAAGGTAATCAATATACAAACACAGGCCAGTATTAGGAATTCCTGACACACTGTCCCAAATGCAAACAATTCAAATGTTATCAAAAGCAAAAATGTATAAATTGTGGTATAATAAAGCAGTACAACAAAATAATGGTAGCTCATGCCTAAAATCTTCGCATTAAGGAGGTAGAGGCAGGTGATCAAGAGTTCGAGGTCCTAGACTACACAGAGTTCAAGACCAGTGTCCTACAGGAGATCTGTTAGTTTTTGGTTAGAGATAGTATTTTATACACTGACTTGCTAGACTGAAACCATGTAAAACTCAGGTTAATTCTGGTCTTTCTATGTAGATATCCAGAATACTGGGATTGTACCCAGGGCTGTGGATACTAGACAAGTACTCTACCAACTATGCTCCATGCCCTGCCCTTCAGTATACTAGAGAACCCCAGGGGTTTTCCTAAATTATATTTTGAGGGAAAATGCAACTGTAAGGAATAGTACAATAACTCAGCTTTTCATCATAAACAGAAATTAACATGTGGGAAAAGAACACAATGCTTTTACCAGGAGTGAATTTTACAGTATTTCATCTGGAAACACTGACAACTGGCAGTACTTCCCTCATAAATTGAGAAGACTCAATCTCACCCAGATAGCAACATAGAAAGTTAATCCTTTGTAAGCAGGCTCAGTATGATTAGTATAAAAGAAAAACTAAAACTATGCACAAGAAGCTGAACAACATAACTGTAACTGAAACTATTTATTAGACCATCAAACTTCTAATTTTACAAAATATTGTTTAGAAAATTAAAAATGGTTTGTAAATAATGCACCAGCTACTGAATATGCTGATATAAAAACAGCCTTCTATTAACTTGGTTGGACTTCAGTAGGCCTGCTGAAAGTTGTTCAAGACAAATCCAAAGCTGCTTACTAGAATTAAATCCACACCTTAGATAATAAGATACATTATAGATTCTTGGTGAATAAATACTGCTATGAAATCTGTAATTTGACAGTTTTGAAAAAATTGTGAAATAACTAATGTAGTCCATAGTATCTACATGCTTTGAGGATGAGCACGAATGTCACAACTTGTTAGGCAGCTGGTGAAAGTGAAGACATACTTACCACCAGTGCTAGAACAAGAGTCCGAACCTTCTCTCCAATCTCAGGTGAGATGTCATTGCCAAACTGTTGAAGAGTAGTGAGAAAGCGTTTCAATTTGCTGAGCTGCCGAGCACCACAAGTAGCTGGCAACTGTTGATTTGTTAGTGCAGATGATGTAGAAGACGCAGGACCATTGCTGAATCTCTGTGGTGGTGACGGGGCACCATTCAGGGTAGGAGGGGAATGGTTGATGCCGTTGCTTACTAAAAGAAAGCCAGAATAAGAAGACTCAATTCAAGTATAGAATATAAGAGACTTTACTGACTTATGAATGGTCTCTTTCACTACTCTTGAATTCTGTAAAGCATTTTAGTATATGCATGTACATATGTGTGCATGTTTGTGTGTGTGTGTATATATATGTATATACATATATATGTACACACACGCACACTCACACACTCACATTCACACACTTATTTCCACCCTCAATGAGATTGCTGAGTACCAGCCGGGCAGTGGTGGCACATACCTTTAATCCCAGCACTTGGGAGGCAGAGGCAGGCGGATCTTTGTAAGTTGGAGGCCAACCTGATCTACAGAACAAGGCTTCAAAGTTACACAGAGAAACTCTAACTCAAAAAAAAAACAAAAATAAATAAATAAATAAATGAACGAAGGAATGAATAAACAAACAAATTAAATAAAGATTAAAGAGATAGTTGCATGCCAAGACAAACTGTCAGGAAAAAATGACATATTGTACAAGTGTTAAAAATCTAAGCATGGTGATATGTGCTTGTGTTGTAGTTATGGCTACTCAGGGGGCTGCAATGGAAAGATCATATATATCCAGGAATAGGAGGCTGGCCTTAGTAACATAATGACATTCCATTTAAAGCAGGCAAGCAATAAATAAATAAGTGATAAGTAAATAAGTGGGGTGGGAGATGGGAAGACAGGGTAGAGAAGGAACACAGGAAGGATAACATTAAAGCCACAGAAACTACTTTAGATGTCCCCCCCCCCATCTCATGGAGATGCTCTATGATGGAGGAACAAGACCCCAACTACACAGCTGACACTACCAAAGAAAACTCTGGATAACCTCTTTTTGAGCTGCTGGACAAAGAAGTCCCAGAGACCACCCCAACCCCAAACATTAAAGGGTTTACCAATGCTATTTGTTACCCTCCAGAACATGTCTGTAAGACTCTACTGCTGGAAGCACCAATCAAAAGTCATCAAACATGGGAAATCCTAGCTTATACTTAACTAGAAGCATCATCCCTACTGGCCAGTGTTCAGAGTGCTAAAAAGGTGCTATGCATGCTACTGGAATAAAAAATAAGTCATCAATCTTGAACCTAGCTATGAACTCTGTGAGCTACAATAAATAACTGCTTGGCATAAATATTACAAGAGTAACCAAACACTTTTTGAATGGACTTAAAGCCTGCTCCATAAGACAGAACTTGTATCTGATACTGTCAACGAGGCCAAGAACCTGTGGTTAGATAGGTCATGAGACCTAAAAGAAAACCTACCATTATTTGTTAAATGGACATAACAATAAAATTACTTCTGGTGAGTTATTTCTATATGCATAAATAATGGATCGCTCAACTTTCAGAGAAGCTTCTTCATTCATGTAGCAAATGGCCATAGAAACCCAATGCTGATCAACATGCAGAGAAAAAGACTTCAGAATACTCAACCCTAAACATGTTGTCTATTATTATACTCCTCCCCTCATGACATAGGGATCTATGAGAAAGACTATAAAATCCAGAGGTTGTGGATGTCTTCACATATAGTAAGGTAGATGCACATATTGACTGTAAGAGATTATTAATGTAAACACAAGTTCAAGCCAGATAAAATTTCAACATAGAAGAGAGGAGAGATTGGCACAAAGCCCCACCCCCAGTAGCTATTGGCATTTGATTCTTTGTGTGTTGTATGCATGTGTGAGGGGGTTGTTGTTGTTGTTATGTGTTTTGGTTGTTTTTCCAGACAGGGTTTCTCTGTATAAGAGCAGTCATAGCTGTCCTGGAACTCAATTTGTAGACAAATCTGGCCTAGAATTTAATAGAAATCCCCTGCCTCTGTCTCCTGATTGCTGGGACTTAAAAGCTTGTGCTGCCATGCCCAGCAACATATGAGTCTTGCTGGGAGAAGTAGAGTTAGTTTTCCATCAATGTACTGTTACCTAGTGTATCCAAACCACACTCCAGGGCAGGTCCCACACCCAGAAGTAGTCTGTCAGTCAACACAAACTAGACTGAAAGAGGGAAAGGAAAGAGGAGAACAGTGTGAAAACAAGAGAGAAAGAGAGAGATGGGGGGAGATAAAGTTGAATAGCTGGGGGTAAATCTGAAAGGAATTGGGGAGGGGGTTGAATATAATCAAATATATTGCAGGAAATTCTTAAGTACTAAGTAAAAATATTATTCACAAAGCAAACACGCAGACACAACACACACAATCAACATGGAATACTATGAATAGGAAAAGGTGAGCTCCAGTAATGCTCACATGTAATCCCAGCACTTGGGTGAAGGAGGATATTAGAGAACACCTGGCTACTGTGAGTACTTTCTGTAAAACAAACTAACAACAACAAAGTAGAGACACCACAGTGCTTAAGGTGAGTTGGAGACTAAGTGAAACTCGTATTTTTACTTTTTCCCCTTTATGATCTATTTTTATGTATATGAATGCCTTGCCTGCATGTATGTCTGTGTACAGCATGTGATGGATTGGCTCTCTTGGAACTGGAGTTAACTAACAGACAGTTGTTAGCTGCCGTGTGGATGCTGGGAAACTCCAATCCTCTGCAAGACCAAAAAGTACTCTTAACTCCTGAGTCATCTCCCTCAGAGGCCCCTCTTTTCTTTTCCCCCTTCCTTCCTTCCTTCCTTCCTTCCTTCCTTCCTTCCTTCCTTCCTTCCTTCCTTCCTTCCTTCCATCCTTCCCTTCCTCTCTCCCTCTCACTTTAGACAGGGTCTTGCACAGTAGCTTTGAACTTGCTTTAAAAAAATGCTCCTGCATTAGCCTCCAGAATAGTATTATTATAGGTGTAAGCCACCATAGCAAGCTTTCTGTTTACTTTACAAATCTCCTTCTGAAAATCTTAAAGAAGCCAAGCAATCAGTCACAAGTTAGCATATGAGAGATAACAGAGAAACAGAATTATACTAAAGTCAAAGATATTTTCAGGTTCTATCTTTATGACCTAATCTGCATCAAAATGTTTCTCTTTGATCATTCAAAATACTAATGTCCTTTAGAGTAGCTTTCCCCTTGTCTTGCCACAGATTGATAAATAATGCAAAAGTCTTGGTCATTCAGAAAAATACTTTCTAAAACCAGAGTGCTCTTAGCTATTCTAGAGGTTAAGGAAGAAGAATCACTTGGGCCCAAGAGGTTGAAACCAGTATATCAAGACCCCACATACCCAAAGAAGAAAAGGGGAAAGGGCACTATTTAAACTCCATAAAGAATCTCCCATTCTCTATTTTTGATCAAATTATGAAAAACAACTAATCAGTATTCCTGTTTTCCTGCTTCCATCAGTAGTTACTTCTTGGTAGTTTTAATGTAGGAAACCTCAGAACTAAATTTATTATATATTTTCTTTCTTTCTTTCTTTTTTTGAGACAGGATTAAATATTTTGTTTCTAAAGCTACATTCTCGGTGGCATTAAGGAAAAATTTCTCCTATGGGAGCTGGAGAGGTGTCTCAGGGGTTAAAAGCCCTGGCTGCTCTTCCAGAGGACCCAGCTTTGGTAACCAGCACACACCTGGCTGATTACTACTGTATGTAACTCCAGTTGCAGGGGATCTGATGCCCTCTTCTGGCCCCTGAGGGCATGCAAGTGGTGTACAAACATTCACTCTAGCAAAACACCTATACACATAAAAATAATTTAAAAAAAAAAAAAAAGTCTCTTCTGTAACTGAATAGTAAAACAAGATTACCTCGCAACTAATCATATCAATGCTTAAAAGTCTAATCAAGTTAAGGGCAGAATGGTGGCACACATCTATGAGTTAGATGCCAGGCTAGTCTATATCGTGAATTCCGTGATAGTTAGGGATACAAGGTGACACCCTGTACAGAGAGGAGGGAAGGGAGAAACTGTTATTTTAAAAAAAAAAAAAAAAAAAAAAAAAGGCAGATATAGTGGACTCACACCAATGATGCCACCAGCACTCTAGAGACAAGTTATGGGGGTTCTAGCTTGAAAACCAGTCCAAGCTGCAGAGTGAGACCCCATCTTAGAAAAACAAAGCGGGGCAAGGGAGTCCATTCCTACGATCTCACCAGCACTTGGAAAGTGGAGGCACAAAGTTCAATCATGCTCGGTTGTAAAGAGTTCAAGACCAGTCTGAGGTACATGAGACCATACACCAAAAAAAAAAAAAAAAAAAAAAAAATCAAGCAAGTAAACAACGAAGTACAGAAAATAATTTATGTCAAGACATTAGCTGTTTAAAACGTCAATCTTTTAACCTCTTAGCTAATAAAACCACCATTCATGAGTATGAAGACCAGCATACACTTGGTTACACTTCCCTTCTCCTAAAATAGTCAGCCACTTCTCCATCTCTACTCCTTCTTCCTGGACAGACAGTATTCAGATCTAAACCAGCAAACATTTCTGTATCTTATATAGCTCAGCTATCACTTGAAGTAAGAGCTTTTCCTTTGGTACAGGGTAGTACTGCTTTACATCAAGGTAAACCATAATAGATTTAATAAATTTGTGCTGGGTGTAGTGGTATACGCCTTTAATCCCAACACTGGGAGGCAGAGGAAGGTAGATCTCTGGTCTACGGAGTGACCTCCAAAAATGTGCACACACATGGCCACTATTTTACTTCTTTTCTTTGTATATATGCAATTAGTTGATACACTGGTCTTCTTCCTGGTCTTCTTCCTGTTTAGCTTTTGCTTTCTGAGACAGACCTTAAACTAAAGTTCTTTCTGCCTCAGCCTTCTACTTCCCTTCTCCCTCAAGCATTTCAAATGTCACACCAGGTGAGAATGCTCGAAGAATATTACCTTAACAAATGTGCATGTATATACATTACTAGATTTTTGTAAACCATAACTACATTTATTTCATGTGCGAATATGTCATAGTGAATGTGGAGGTCAGAGGACCACTTGCAGGAATTGGTTCTTTCCTCCTAGAACATGGGTCCTGGGGAGCCAACTCAGGTTGTCCGTCTTGGTAACAGGCACCTTCACCTGCTTTGTTCATCATCCCCTAACAAGCGGTAGGTTTTCAGGAAAATGGTGTTGAGTTCATAAAAAATCAATGGGCTGAGGAAAAAGGGAGGGTAATTCTATCTTCCAGTCAAAGAGGTTACCAAAACTCCCAGGAAAGATAGCTCCACACTTAACTTCACCAATCTAGAAAATGAATTGCAATCATCTTTCATTTCTTTGTTTCCACAGAAAGATCCTAATCAGAACTGCCTGCCCTCTTAGAAGCACCCCATAAAAAACAGAACATTACTATGCTTGTAGCCATCCGACAATATAGACAAACTTTTCACAGCCTTTTAAATTGTATGATCTATTTTCACATTCTTCAAATTATAATTTATCTAGCTACACAGTGAGTGAGATTCTGTCACAAATAAATAATAATCATGCCAATCTTTATTTGGAGGTCACACTGAAATAGGCCCCTCCCTCACTAAGTAGCTCAGTTGGCCTGGAACTCACTATGTAGACCAGACTGGCCTCAAAAATCACTGACAGCCACGTGTTTGTCTCCTACGTGCCAGGATTAAAGGCATGCATCACTCCTCGGAGTGGCCTAGAGCTCTTGATTCTCTGAGTCCTGGGATTACAGGCTGAGATTATAGGAATGCATCACTATACCCTTATTTATATTTTAGTCATGTTGAATGATGTATATTGAAGTTTTAATGTAAGCCAGTTACTCAGATCTACATTATGACTCTGAATCATGAATCCAATTTAATTAAGAGATCTCACATGCTGTAGGAGTAAAAGACACTGGCCTCGGTCCTCCAGGGTTTATTGGTGGGAGGGGCGGCATGATGGGAGGTGAGGATCTTGACTGTGTCTTCACTTCCACAGGCGATCCAGGCATTGCTGGCACCCTTTTCTCACAACCAACTGCAAAAAAATAAAAAAATAAAAAAGGGGGGGAGGTCAAAGCTCTCTATAAATAATAAATAGCAACAGCATTTGGAAATGAACCTGTTTTCCTAGAGGATTCAGAAGTTAAGATGATACTTACAACAAAGGGTAAAATATTAACTGCCTGGAGATGCCCTAACAACTAGCTCTGCAAATAATACCTTATCTGGGGAAAGGACCTTTTAAAAATCTAATAACATATTTATTTATTTGGGAGAGAGAGGGAGGGAGGAGAAAGAGGGAAGGAGAGAGAGGGAGAGGAGGGGGGGAAGGGTGAGAGAAAGGGGGAGGGGGGAGAGAGAGAGAGGAAAGAGAGGGGGGAGAGGGAGGGAGAGAGAGAGAGGGAGAGAGAGAGAGAGAGAGAGAGAGAGAGAGAGAGAGAGAGAGAGAGAGAGAGAGAGAGAGAGAGAGAGAGAGAGAGAGAGAGAGAGAGAGAGAGAGAGAGAGAGAGAGAGAGAGAGAACTGGCACACACACATACACCATGGTATGTGTGGTGGAAGTCAGAAGACAACTTGCCAGAGTCAGCTCTCGCCTACCATGTGGGTCCAAGTAATCAAATTCAGGGTTTCAGCCTTGGTAGTAAACCTTGCAGGCCTTGGAAAGGACCTTTTTTAAGATTGGGGAAAAGTGCAGTTGGAGAGATGGCACCAGTTAAGAGCACTGACTGCTATTCCAAAGGACCTGGGTTCAGTTCCAGTACTCGCATGGCAGCTCACAACTGTCTGTAACTCCAGTTATAGAGGATCTGACACTCCCACAGATAGAAATACAAGCAAAATACCAATGCACATGAAAAAAAAATGCAAGGGGGGGGCTGGAGGGGCAGCTCAGAGGTTAAAGAGGACAGAGGTTCAGTTCCTAGCTCACAACCAGCTCTAACACCAGTTCTAAGCAACCTCATAACCTCTTCTGGCCTCTCATACATAGAGGCAAAACACACATCCACAGAAGAAAAATCTAAAAGTAAAACCTGGCACAGTGGCACAATGCCTGTAATCCCAGCACCAGGATGGCAAAAACAAGAAGATCAGAAGCTCAAAGCCAGACTTTAGCTATAAAACATTCTGGATTAAAACATTTAAAATAAATTATTTCTCATAAAAGAGAACCTATTAATATACCTGGCTAACAGGCTTATCTTTAAATTGAACTATATATATGCCTATCACTAATTTTCTGTTTGTTTGTTTTTAACTTAATTGCTACTGTAGTAGCAACTGATTTTGATTTCAAGTGCAAAGACCACAGGAAAGGTTTAAATGAGAAGGTAAAATCAAAGCTTTCTTATAGGATCAGCTATAAAGATGGCATATTCCAGCATATTTATACAAACCACAAGGCATATCTTAGAATACTCATCACACTTTTTGATGGGAAAAATGTCCCCAATTACTATTTTATGTTCCAATTTGCAATGGCTCTATTTCAGAGAGGGATATATGAATAAAGCGTATTAAGGAAGTCAAGCACCCATGTTACAAACCCCCTAACAAAACCTACAGTATTCTGTGAACCATGAGGCTAAAATTTCACACTCTTGTTGTCCCTGGTCAAGATGCTTTCTCTGTGAAAATGATGGCTGTCCTATCTGATTAGTGGGCTAATGAGCTGTTGTGCTTGCTTTCTTCCTGCCAGTGCTTTCTCAATGCCCTTCAGAGAGCAGTTGACACATTTCCAGCTCTTCCATCTGGGGCCCAGCTTTCTGAGGGGGTAGCAATGGAGAAAGGAGCTGACAGTTGTCTCGCACTGTTATGTTATGTATAGTGTGCATCAACCTGGAGGGCATCTTTCTCAAGACCACCTGTTTTTACAGCAAGGGTGCCAAAGGCTAGAACAGTCAAATAGAAGATACGTTTTAACATTCAGCACTTGGCCAGGGTAACAAAGATGTCTCAGCCCAACTCCAAAACACTGAGCTCCCTGCTTCACCTCCAGAAAACTTAGCTAGTGGATACAATCCGCCTCAAGAACACAGTTCACAGGCCACATTACTCACTGCCTACAAACCAGTACCATTACTGTTATTCCTAGTTTCAAATAGCAATAAAGATATGCAGAGTAAAAGGGCTGGCTGGTTTGATGCATTTCTTCTGTTACTCATACCTACATTAAAATTTAGCAAATAATTTCACCTTTCAAGGCCTTGTTTTTCAAGACAAGTAAGTAAATAAGTGACAATAAAAAACCAGAAAGAAAGCTATGAAAATCAAAGACAGGTGCTAGAGGGATGGCTCAGAGGTAAAGAGCATAGCTGTTTTTCCAGAGGACATGGGTTTCAATTCCCAGCACCCACATGGTGACTTACAACTTTCTTTAACTCCCATTCAAGGAAATCCAATGCACTCTTCTGGTCTCCAAAGGCACCAAGCACACATATGGTACACAAATGTACACACAAGCAACACCTATATACATACAGTAAAAATAAATAGGGGCTGGAAAGCTGGCTCTGCAGTTAAGAGCACAGCACTTGTTGCTTTTGCAGAGGACCAGGGTTTGGTTCCAGCACCAACATGATGATAGCAAGTTCTGCACTTCCAGAGGATCTGACACCCTCTTCTGAACTCTGTGAACACCAGGTATGCAATGCACATATATACATGCAAGCAAAAATAATACACATTAAAATAATAAATTACTCACACAAAATAATAAATTACTCAGCAAATACATGGGGAGGGGGGAGAGAGGGAAAAGGAAGGAAATATAAAAAAAGAAAGGAAGAGACCATTGTTTTTGATGGGGAAATGAGACTGTGATTCAAGATAGCTGTGTGTGAGTTTTCATGTTGTGATATATAGTAATTCCTTAAAAAGCAGTAACAATAGGAATGGAATGATAAAGTAGATTTAAAAGACAGTTAAAATGCAGAGAATTTGGTCGTTGAGAAGATGATGGGGGGGGGGATGAACACTAAGGTGGAATGGAATTACTGACCAAAATAGAGAACACTGGTGTAGTGGTAGAGTATATCTGAGGAAAGAAAACTTAGACATGAAGGTTTTGGTTTTTCAAGACAGGGTCTCACTATGTAGCTTTGGCTGTCCTGGCACTCACTCTGTAGAACAGGCTGGCCTGAAACTCACAGAGATCCACCTGTCTCTGCCTCTTGAGTTTTTGTGCTGACTCTAAACCAATATATGTTCCCAGTAGGTAGTTTAATTCAGAAGTTTAGAAATAAAAGAACACTTCAGTTTAGAACTGGAAGTTACTAGCATAAAAATGAAGAAATAGAGGATATAAAAGGAGTAACTTATTTAAGAATTTGTTTGTTTGTTTTCAAGGATTCTCTGTGTGTGGGTATGTGTTCCTCTGCCTGTAGAGGCCTTAGGTATCATAGGCAGTGGGACTGAACTGTGATTGTCTGCAAGAGCAGTGTACTCTTAACCTTACTGAGCCATGTCTTCAGGCTTAAATAATAATAATAATAATAATAATAATAATAATAATAATAATAATAATAATAATAATAATATTCATTCTCTTCTCCTCCCTCCCTCTCTCCCTCCCTCCCTCCCTCCCTCCCTCTCTCTCCTCTCTTGCAAGAGAGAGCGAGAGTTTCAACTTCTGATCCTCCTGCTGAGTCTTAGGTCTAATTAAAAACAACAACAAACAGACTGGCCTGAGTGCTGATATAACAAGGTATATACTGTTAACACTCAGCTTCTTCTGTTTTGTTGTTGTTTTGTTCCTGCTTTTACTCTATGCTCAAAGGAAAAATAGCTGGTAAGTATTACATACTAAGTCAGCACCCTTTCCCTTTAGAAAGCTTTAACTATATACACAGATTCACAGATTATCTTTTTCAAGCTTACTTTGGTTAAGTCACAAAGCCAAAGATGAAAAAATAACATTTTCACAAATGTCCAAATTTAATCATTTTGCAAGTTGTGCAATTCATCCATAATTGTCCCATGAAAAACTTGGCTTTACATGTCTTTGCTGTCATTTCCAGCTCCTAATTCTGGAAACTCACACTTAGCTCTGGCCATTTTTTCAAGCTAAACTAGTAGTTCTCAAACTGTGTGTTGTAACTCATTTGGGGGTTGTTTATCAGATATCCTGCATATTAGATATTTACATTAGCATTCATTACAGTAGCAAAATTACAGTTATGAAGTAATAATGAAGTAATTTTATGGTTGGGGATCACCACAACATAAGGAACTGTATTAAAGGGTCTCAGCAATAGCAAAGTTGAGAACCAAAGCCCTAAACCAAAGCCCCTTTAAGACAATCAATTCACAAAGAAAGGCTAAGGCAGGAAAGGGAGAGGGAAAGGGGGATGTGGAGGCTAGGGAGGTGGCTCAGCAGTTAGGAGTGCTTGCTGTTCTTTTAGAGGTCCCAGGTTCAATTCCCAGAAACCACATGGTGGCTCTCTAACTCCAAAGGTATTTGATATACTCTTTTAGTGTACTGGAGTACCAGGTACAAAATGCCCACACTGACATGTAGGCACAACATTCACACACAGAAAATAAAAATATCTTTTTAAAAAGAAAAGGCCAGGTGTGGTGGTGTACAACTTTAATTCCAGTACCCAGGAGGCAGAGCAGGCAGATTCCTGACTTCAAGGCCAGCATGGTGAATTCCAGGACAGCTAGGGCTGTTACACTGACAAACCCTGTCTCAACAAACAAACAAGCAAATAAATAAATATTTTAAAAAAGAAAGAAAAAGAAAAGGAACAAGATGTCACTTTCCCAGATTGGAAAAGGAATGTTTCTGGTTTTATGGGATTGCTCTCTCTGCTCAATGAGCTTGCTCATGAACAAGCGCCACACAACCTAGGCCCTTCTAACAACTCCAGAGGCTGGGAGTTTGAGCATGTGGGAGGGTGTCTTCTGGGACCTTCTCTGTGAATTACAGCCAGCATTTCCCTGTGCTTTTACATGGAAGAGCAACAGGTGAATGGTAGCAACAGCTAGGTGTGTGGGGAAATAGAAACAGGAGGATCACTGGTTGCTGGCCACCGGCCTGGTTCCAGGTTCACTGAGCCCTCCTATCCCAAAGGAATAAAATGAAGGATTCTGGATGTCTCTTTCGCTTCCCCATGTGAAGCACACACATATACACTTACATGTATGAATTACACAAATATAATAAATTTTGAATTAAGTTTTAAAAGGCACTTTAGAGCTGGAAGGATTGCTCAGCAGGTAAAAGCTGCTGTGTCTTAATCCTAGTGGTCTGAGTTCAATTCCTGGAACCTACAGAAAGAGAAAATGCATTCTGCCACCTCCACACTCACATAAAATGAGGGGTGTCTGTGTGTTTTCAGGAAGTCTCACTATGTATCTCTGACTGGCCTGGAACTCAAGAGTGATCTGCCTGCCTCTAAAATAAATTCTTTAAAAAAAAAAAAAAAAAAAAGATTTGTTTGTAGACATAGTATTTTATCTGCCATCTGTACACCAGAAGAGGGCACTGGATTTCATTGTGGACTGTTATGATCCATCATGTCAGTTTGGGGAACTGAACGGGTTAAGCTTATTTCCAGTCTCTGTTCCATCTCCACATTTTAAGAAAAACCCAAGACCAGAAAGAGTGTGTCGTCCACCTGAAGATGGCTAGGGGGGATTACACAGAAATTTTAAGAAGCTGATTATTACTAATGTGTCTGACCCTTATAATACTGTAGACAGCTAGCATACAGTGTAGTGGTGCTTTCTACAGTTTACACTTCCAGTGCTTATAGGCCAGCAAAGGATACTTTTGACTTGGTTTTCCTGTGGCCCAACTGCCATCCGCATATCCCTGGCTGCTGTTTTTCATGCACTTCATTTAGCATCTTCTTTGTCATCTTAAATTCAGAACCCTAGGGCTCAGTCCTCAGACCTATTCTTGACTCACTTCACCCAAAATACCTGCTCTCAAGCTTTAAGCATTTTCTGTATACCAATTTTTGTTGTTGTTCTATATACCAAAGAAGCTTACAGGTTTGCCAGTTACCGGCATGAGGCCAGTTGGTTTAGGAGCTGTCAGCCCTCAGGTCCTCCTGAGGGCTGTGGAACTCTGTGGCTATTGTCCATAACAAGCTGCCCAAGAATAACCATGGTGAAACATCAATAATCAAGTTTTGAAGTGAGTGGAGCCAGACCACACCTCCTGAAGCCCACCCCACTCACCAGGCTGCAAACAGGAGGGGATGATGTTTGGCAATCATACCCATCTCTTTCTCAATGCATCTAAAGTAAGCTGTCTCCAGCCTCCATCCCCCTTGAGGACCATGTCGTTCGTTGTTGTTTTTTTAATAGAAAGCAGCTAATGACAGCCCTTGGCATTGTGGGTTGTAAGGCTGAATGTTGGCGTTGATGTCACCCACCACCTGATCAGTTGACAGCCTTTAATCCAAAGCTCAGACTTCCTATCCAGGCCAGTCTGGCTACAACAACGCACGTGGAATTAATGTATTTAGGTATCTGAGAAAACCATGTAAGGGCATAGGAATATAGCTCAGTATAAAACTCATCTAACATACATGAAAGCACACACATATACTACCCCGTGCCTCCCAGGACTTAGAAGGAGGTAAGAGAATGACAAGTTTAATGTCTTCAATTACAATGGGTGTCTGAGCTAATAATGGACTACATGAGATCAAAATCATAAAATTTTCTTCCTGTGGAAGTCAACACTGATCTTGAATCTGGAAGATGTGCCTGAATATTCCAATATTCCAGTGAGCAGGTGTTAAAAATTAACATGAGAAAGTCCTGTTAAGACTACACACACACACACACACACACACACACACACACACACACTGTTAGCTGTTAACACTGTTAGTGTTAACAACCATTAGCCATTATGCCACCAAGTATAGAGGGTAGGTTACTAAAGGGTTTCTTCCAGTACTAATCATTTTAATATTTAAAGACATGTTGTAATCAGCCTGCCAACATCAAGGCCTGTTGATAACCTTCATGCTAGTAAAAGCAGCAGCAACACAGCTGACCTGATAATGTAAATAGGGAAAAGTGAAATATGGATTGCTGTTCCCCAGTTCCAGCAAATGTTTATTTGGAATAACAGAGTCTACTCCAACTGTACACCATCTGTTTCAAGTCTCCACCAAGGTAATATTTCTCACATGATGAGAAATGACAAATACCCTGCCTTCTCAGAGAGGCTACCTCTTCCACAGTCTAAGTTTAACTGATCTCAAGCTTTAACATAATTAGTATTAACATCCTGGCCGAACATTTATTTCCACAGTCAGAGTCCAGAGCAGCCTGGTACTATCATGAAATAAGTTAACTCTTGTCTTCTTAGTCACATATAATCCTCCTCACTTTGGTTGCTTGTCTGTCTGTCTGTCTGTCTGTCTGTCTGTCTGTCTGTCTGTCTGTCTGTCTGTCTGTCACAGAGCACTGTCAACTTTTCATAACACTAATTAAGATGGAACTCAGGTCTCTCTGGTACCAGCCACTGACAGAACTGTACGGTGATGTCTCTGGAATGAACACAACCTTCTGAAACAAAATACATTAAATGCTGACAGTCCAACTCCAAAACATTCTACAAGGTATCCCATATCCATCCCTCCACTGATGATAATGTAGCCACTGTCATGAATGGTAACAACTAGTCCCTAACTGTTCTTCCTGCTTTGCATCTGACCCCTTCCAATCTAGCTGATTTAAATACTAAAATGGGTTAAAGCCTCTTCCTGTTCCTACAGTAAAAATCAGGTCTTTACCTTGGCTTAGTGAGGAAAGACTGGACAAGGTTTCACTATATATCCCATGACAGTACTGAACATACTATCGTAAACGTAGTCCAGGCTAACCTAGAGCCTGCATCAATCTTCCTTCCTCAGTCTCCAGAATGCTGGGATTAGAGTACTATCCATGGTCTTTTAAGCAGGTCTCAAAGTTTGATCTAAAATTGCTAAGTATTCTGAAGACATTTTGTGGCAGAGGGGAGAAGGAGAAACAGATTTTCAAAATCATTTTAGGGACTCAATTGTCTTGTTATTTATTTATTTATTTGTTTGTTTGTTTGTTTGTTTGTTTTTTGGAAATAGAGTCTCACATATAACAAGCTGACCCTTGGAATTACTGTCTCCACTTGCTGAGTCCTGGAATTATAGGCATGCTACCATGACCAGCTATAGTCTGCTTTTCTACCATTAACCACCTATATAACACCTGGGATAAATGATTATTTTCTCACTTTAAAAATTATCTGTCACCTGACTGAAAGGCAGCCTCTTGAAAAGATATTCATATTATTACTACAGTCATTCCCATTAACAGTATTATTCACAATAGCTAAAACGTAGAAGCAGAGACAGGGAATAGTATATTATCAGTTATCCTAGTGTTTGCAAAGTAGAAGCAGGAAAATCAAGAATTCAAGGCCAGGCAGGCAGTGGTGGTGCATGCCTTAAATCTCAGCACTCAAGAGGTAGAGGCAGATGGATGTGAGTTTGAGACCAGCCTGCTCTTCATAGTTGAGTTCCAGGACTACTCAGAGAAACCCTGTCTCAAAACAACAACAAAAGAGTTCAAGGTCAGCCTCCATTATATACCGTGTTTGAGGCCAGCTGGGCTATGTAATACCCTGTCTCAAACACCAAACAGCACACCCCTGGGGAAAATGTGACATATACATATACATAATGCAGTAAGAGTTAGCCTGAAGGAAATTTTGACACATTAGGAAAGTGTAATGATGTGCTACATGAAGTAAGCCAGACACAAAAACCAAACGCTATGATTCTACTCAGGTTCCTAGAGTAGTCAACAAGCCAAGTTGAAGAGTTCCCATTTACATCTTTTTAAATGTGCATTGGTGTTTTCTCTGCATGTATATCTCTATGAGGGTGCCAGATTCTCTGGAACTGGAATTACGGACAGTTATGAGCTGCCATGTGGGTGCTGGGAATTGAACCCAGGTCATCTGGAAGAGCAGTCAGTGCTCTTAACCACTGAGCCATCTCTCCAGCCCTGAGAGAGTTACCATTTAATGGATATATAATTTCAGTTTTAAAAGAAGGAAAGAGTTCTGGAAACGGTGGTGATGATGACTATACAACAATATGAATAAACAACACCACTGAATGGTACACTTAATTAAGATATATTGGGCAAGGTGGCATGTCTCTGTAATCTAGCACTTAGAAGACTGTGGCAGAAGATCTAGAGTTCTAGGCCAGCCTGGGTAGTATAAAGCAAGACCCTGTCTGAAGGCTGAGGTGGGGCTGTGTTTCAGTGATAGAATTCTTGTACAGTATATATAAGGACCTGGGACTGATCCACAGTAGAAAGAGGGAGGGAAGGGAGGGAAGGTGGGGAGGGTCCAAACTCAGGTCTTCTGAAAAATCAGTATGTGCACTTAACCACTGAGCCATCTATTTTTTTTGTTTTTTAATTTTTAGTCGTCTCTCACACAATACATCAAGACCACTGCATTCCCTTCCTCCCCTCTTCTAAATACATTACCAACACCAACACCTCCTCACCCCAGAAAAGAGCAGGCCTCTCAGCAACATCAAACACAGCACAAGATACAGTAAGACCAGGCACAAACCCTTGCATTAAGGCAACCCACTAGGGGAGAAAGAGTCCCAAAAGCAGGCAAAGAGTCAGAGTTATTCCCACAAAACACCAAGCCAACAGCCATAGCACATGCATAGGACCTAGCCCAGACCAGTGCAGGCCCCATTATTGCTGCTTCAGGGTCTGTGAGCCTTCATGAGCCCGTCTTAGTTGATTCTGCAGGCTGTGCTCCCCAGTATCCTCAACCCCTCTGGCTCCCACAATTCCTCCTCCCTCCCTCCCTCCCTCCCTCCCTCCCTCCCTCCCTCCCTCCCTCCCTCCCTCCCTCCCTCCTTCTCTCCCACTCCCTCTCCCTCTCCCTCTCCCTCCCTCTCCCTCTCCCTCTCTCTCTCAAGGGGAAGGCTGTGTATGCTAGGCATTCTGAGCTACATCCTCAACTCCAAGAAAAAGTTTTAACTCACATTATCATATTCATTAAGCTTATAGAACACAAATATTCTTTTCTTTTTATATATAATTATCTGCCAAACTCTGAAAGAGCTTGGCAATGCTAAGGTACCTTTATGTTTGAAAAATTAAGGCCCTGCCAGGCAGTGATGATGCACTCCTTTAATCCCAGCACCTAGGAAGCTGAGGCAGGCAGATCTCAGTGAGTTTGAGGCCAGCCTGGTCTACAGAGAGAGTTCCAGGAAGCCAGGACTGTTATACAAAGAAACCCTGTTTTTGTTTGTTTGTTTTTTATTTTTTGAGACAGGGTTTCTCTGTGTAGCTTTGGAGCCTGTCCTGGCACTTGCTCTATAAACCAGGCTGGCCTCAAACTCACAGAGAACTGCCTGCCTCCGCCTCCCGAGTGCTGGGATTTAAAAAAAAGATAGATAGATAGGTAGGTAGATAGATAGATAGACAGACAGACAGACATGTGCCCCCCCCAAACACAGTTTCTATTTTGGGGTGGAGAAAAACAAACAAAAAAACAGAACTTCAGGTTCAGGAGTAGTGGAGGCTAACCAGCAAGCTTTCCATGATGAGAAGCTTTTGGACGTAATCCCAATTGCCCAACATCTGACCAGAACGTCTGACATAGAGCGTTCTGCATGTAAAGATGGTACTGTCATTTAAATGGGAAGAGGACCTACACAATCATTACCACATCTAATCAAAAGACAAACCATGAACCCTCACTGCCCTGCTTACATGCCTTCAAACGCTAGCAAGCCAGGGCAAAACAGACAGACAAAAACCCATGAAGCTTTATGTACTTGACTCTACCTGGTTTCTAGGTATAGCTAATAATTAATAAGAGATTACACACCTATCATCTTAGCACGATGCACATGAGGAGGTCAGAGGACAACTTGTAGCATGTGTTCCTTCTTTCCACTGTTTGAGACCCAGGAACAAACTGGTATCATCAGATATGGCAGCATCTTTACACAATGAGCTACCACCAGCTCCTTAAAAAATGAACGAAGCAATGTTTGTAACAAAAGATCCAGGCACCCTTGAGTTAGAATTAACAGTTTTAAATATCAAAACTGATTAGCCTCTGAGTTCAAATAAACTGCAGGTGACGTGATTCAAATTTTATCTTAGAAATATCCAAGATACTTTCCATAAAGGTCCACCTAAGGAAATATAATTAAAGATAATGTCACTAAACAAAAGCAGGTAGTATTACATCTAAGTAGGAAGGCATAAATCTGAAGAGAGATAATACCTTTTCTGAGATGTCAGCCTCCTACTACTGGGCTTAAGGAAATCCTCGCACCTTAGACTCCAGAGTAGCTAGAAGATCTCATGTAGCCCAGGTGGGCCTCCAACTTGGTGGGCAGTGACTAATTATCAACAAGAACCTCAGTTTTCTCCATTTCAATAACAGAGACAACACCATTCATCACAATGCTGACAGGGCTGCAGGCACCCACACTGGTGGTCCTTCTGCTCCCTGTCAACTACCACATTCATTCATCAGCTAGCTAGCCTCTTCGACAAACATGCAAAGTTGGGTTAGTGTACGGGTTAAGGAGATTGCTATCAAGCCTGACAACCCGAGTTTGATTCCTGGGACCCACTCGGCAGAAGAAGAAAACTGACTCGTGCATGCTGTCCTTTGACCTACAAACACACACAATGTAAAAAAACAAATATTTTCAAAAGAAAATATTATGCAGCATTCAGAATACAGAGGCAGATGGATCTCTAAGTCCAAGGTCAGCCTGAATGGCAGAGCAAGTTCTAGGACAGCCAAGAATACAAAGAAACCTGTCTCAAAAATAAAATAATTAATTAAACAAACCTATAATGCATTAGGCAAGTCATAAACAGTAATTATGCTTTTCTTCTATAGCTACTCTTTTTTCTAAAATAAACTTTCTATTTACCATAGCCAAAGTTTTAATGCCAATTCCCTCTATTTCCTATGCCAGTCTCCACAGCTCTGCCAAACACAATAAATTGGGATGTTGACTTTTAAAAATGAAAGTCACCCATTTCCAGTTTTGGCTGTTAAGGTTTTTTTTATATACTAACTATAATCTCATTTGTTCCATTAGTGCCAGTGTCTTATTACTGATATAGTAAGAAGAAAAAACAAAAATAAATGTATTTCAAATTACCAACATTAATTGTAGGGTTTAAGAAAAAGGGGGGGGGACCCACATTCCTTTGCCAGCAAAATATTCATTCTCTCTGACTGTGTGACCTCACTCCTTAAGAATTTATCCTTAAGAAAATTATTAAGAAATTTATATTAAGAAAATATCTCAAGGGAGCCAGGCGACGGTGGCACAAGCCTTTACTCCCAGCACTGGGAAGCAGAGGCAGGATCTCTATGAGTTTGAGGCCAGCCTGCTCTATAAGAGCTAGTTCCAGCACAGCCTCCAATGGCATGGAGAAACCTTGTTTTGAACACCACCACCACCCCCCCACACACACACAAAAGAATAGCTCAAGGGAAAATGCAATTTATTTCTCTGATCAATAGTTAAATAGTGGAACAGCATGTTGATGCTACCTGTAAAAGAATTGAAAACTATAATTAAAAAGAATATCAACAATTAAGGAATGCACACAATACAGAGCAATGTATTCTTTTTGAAAAATTAATTATTTAAAGATATTTATTGAATGATTCATTACAAAGAGAAAAAACTTAAGAGCCAGATGTGGTGGCACACACCTTTAATCCCAGCTCACTTGGGAGGCAGAGTCAGGTGGATCTCTGTGAGTTCGAGATCTGCCTTATCTATAGAGTGAGTTCTAGGGCAGAGATACCCTGAGTTGAAAAACCAAAAACAACATCATCAAAACACAACCAAAAAAATAAATAAATACACTGTCTTATCATTTCTCCATATTCCTCATTCCATCAAAGCATCTTCTGTGTTGAAGCATATTTTACCTACTATTTGTATGGAGAAATACATCTAGGATGTGCATTTTCACTAACATATCATTACTTTCATTAGGTTATGTTTCTATCTAGCTATCTTTATTCTAGGACATAATTACTAGTTTGAGAAATCAGTTGTTTTAATTTAATACAAAGTTTTTCTACCTACATGGTAGTTGGTCATCTGCAGGACTGTAGCCTGTGTCCCAATCTATAACCTTATCTAGGCTCGTTTTTGTTGTATTCATGACTTTATAGCTTCAAGTTCTTCAATGAATTCTTTTATAAAAATATTAGGAGATAGGGTCTCACTGTGAAGCTCTGGTTGGCCTGAAACTCAGTATGTAGACTAAGCCTCAAACTCAATAGATCCACCTACTTCTGCTTCCTAAGTACTGAGAGGCATGAGCCACCTGGCCCTTTTCAATTAATTTTTTGTTTGTTTTGTTTTCTAGTATTGTTTTGGAGCCTGTCCTGGAACTAGATCTGTAGACCAGGCTGGCCGCCTCAAACTCACAGAGATTTGCCTGCCTCCACCTCCCGAGTGCTGGGATTAAAAGCATGTGCCATAAATGGACAGCTTAAACTAAATTTTAATTTTATTTTGGAGACAAAGTTAGCTTATGAGCCAATAATTTGAATACAGTGTGTGATGAGAAATTTTTCTCTAAAATACTATTGCCACTCCTAGCACAAAGGTCATTTAGCATAACCTAAGTGCTGTACTAAGTACTAAGGATAACATGAAGATACAATCCCAACCTCTAGGACTTGACTGATGATACAGCTAGATGGTTGGGGTTAAATGCACTGATGAGCTGGCACAGTGGATCATGCCTATGACCCCAACAGTAAGTCAAGAGGCCAACACAGAACAGCAGCCCAGAGTTCAAAGCCAGCCCAGGCCACACAATAAAATTCTGCCTGAACCTCTAGTCCTCCTGCCATGAGTTGTACTGATGCTGACCAGGTGTAGGTACAACAACAAGGGGGGAAGAGGGGAGATCAGAGTACAGCAGAATCTAAGAGCAATCAAAGCACAGATTTCTGGCCTATTTGTCTCCATAGCTGAGTAGCTGAGGCTGTCTTCAGACCTCGGGTCTAGCCACACATGTGTTTTATCATCCCAATACTGTTTTAAATTACAACTAAGATTGAAAACTAAGACTCCATTAAATGAAAAGAATATCTACATATTTTATACTTCCACAGTGACTACAAGAATCAAAATTATCTCTTTAGACTTCACTTGGCTCACCTTTCTATACACATCTTAATAACAGATTTGCAAATGCTATGGCTAACTTTTCATTGTGGATTTGGAAATAAAGAGCAGAAAGATGGCCTATCCAGCATAAACTCTTTCAATAACTAATTTTTCCCAATCACACGTAGTTAAAATATAGATTTATACCTACACATTAATGAGCAACAGTAACTCTCATAATGATGTGACAATTATGCAGTGTGACAGCTGTTTGTACCACTACCAAATGTGAGTTTTAAAACATAGGATAACACCTCTAGTTCCCTGAGATTAAAGCAAAACAAAAGAGAACAACAACATAAAGAATCTATCTAACATGTTTTACAATGCCAATCACAAGCATAAAACATCACTAGAAAGGAATTATTTTGAATTTATTTTGTGCTGCCTTTATGGATTGAAAACAGGATCTTCCTCCAGTTACACAAGCATTACCACAAATGCTAACACCATAAGCCTTTGTTTGTTTCCGTTTTTTCTTTGTTTTGTTTTGTTCCCCCACACACATACACTTGGCCCTCAGCCCACTTTAATTGATTTCGAAAGTGGGTCTTGCTAGATTGCCTATGCTGACCTAAGAATTGCAATCCTCCTGCCTCAACTTCCTAAGTACCTAGGGTTACTGTCTACCACCTGTATGCAAATAAATAAATAAATAAATAAATAAATAAATTTTGGTGGGAGGAGGAGGAGGGATCCTCACTATATCATCCTGGATGGCCTCAAATTCATAAAGACCAATCTCCCTCTGCTTCCTGAATGCTGGTAAGTCTTGCACAACTATGCATGTTTTCTTTTTTGTTTTTGTTGTTGTTTGTTTTTGTTCTAGACAGGGTGTCTCTGTGTAGCCCTGGCTTGTCCTGGAACTCATTCTGTAGACCAGGCTGGCCTCAAGCTCACCTGCCTCTGCCTCCCGGATGCTCCACCACTACCCAGAAGAAACCATTTTGTTGTTGTTGTTGTTTTGTTTGTTTTTCGAGACAGGGTCTCTCTGTGGTTTTGGAGGCTGTCCTGGAACTAGCTCTTGTTGACCAGGCTGGTCTCCAACTCACAAAGATCTACCTGCCTCTGCCTCTGCCTCTCGAGTGCTGGGTTTAAAGGCATGTGCCATACCACCGCCTGGCTGAAATGTATTTTTTTTTTAAAGTAATCAATCCTCAGAAGATACAGATGGACATAGTGGTATATACCTTTAATCCTAGCTCATGGAAGGCATAGGTAGGCAGATCTCTTGAGTTCAACACCAGCCTGAATTCAAAAAATTGAGTTCTAAAACATCTAAGACTATATAATGAGACCCTATTTCAAAAATAAAATTAAATTAAAAAGGAAAAAGAGGCCAATTGGAGGTGGCACCTGCCTTTAATCCCAGAACTCAGAGGCAGATAAAGGCAGATCTCAGTGAGTTTGAGACCAGTCTGGTCCACAGACAGAGTTCCAGGACAGGCTTCAAAGCTACACAGAGAAACTCCGTCTCCAAAAGCCAAAAAGAAAGAGAAAAGAAGTAGCCAATGAAGAAAACCATGAACATGTACACTCATACATACACCTTCAGTCCAATAACAATGCTACACACCCATGGCTTCAGCAAATATGCAAATATGTTCTTCAAAGAACAACACCCAATACCTCTCAAACAACGACATAATGAAAAATACTGAAAACTTCACATCACAGGTCCCTACATTCACCACTGTGCTTTCTTGGTCCTAAGAACCCAAGGAGCTAGGTCCAGAACTAGAATTGCCCTCATTAGTATGGTTATTCCTAGTGTCAAGTTCAGTCAGACTATCAAATACATTTGCTTTTTATTTACATGCAAAGAATACTCTTACTTTCTTTTTAATTTTTTTTTGTTTGTTTTTGTTTTGTTTTGAGGCAGGGTTTCTTCGTATAGCCCTGGCTGTCCTGGAACTCGATCTGTGGACCAGGCTGGTCTTGAACGAAGAAATCAACCCGCCTGCATCTGCCTGAGTGCTGAGATCAAAGGCACGCAGCAGCGTCACCATCCCCGGCTTCTCCCAACCCAACCCAACCCCACCCCTTTTTTTTTAAAAGTAAATCTTGGTCCTAGATAAGTCTAAACCCTCTTTTTAATGTTTTTGGAGACAGAGTTTCGTGTAGCCCAGGCTGGCCTCATGTTCATCATAGTTATACCCTCCGACATTGGAGTGCTGAATTAAAGGGCTATGACACTGCAACTTATTGTGGGATGTTATTTTAAGATGTGTTACATTTGTTTATGTTGTAGAATATTTGTTTAATGATGCAAAGACATGTTGCGTTCTCTTACGTTGCATTTGTTTATCTCGGCAAAGTTGTGTTAGTTAACTGTCTAAAACGCTTGATTGATCTAATAAAGAGCTGAATGGTCAGCAGCTAGGCAGGAGAGGGATAGGTGGAGCTACCAGACTGAGAGGATGAATAGAAGAAGAAAGGAGAAAGGGAGAAGAGGATGCCAGGGACCAACCACCCAGCCACACAACCAGCCCTAGACTAAGAAGAAAAGAAATGTATATAGAGTAGATAAAGAAAGGCAAAAGCCCAAATGCAAAAAGTAGACAGGATTTAAGTTGAGAAAAGCTGACTAGACATAAACCACGCTAAAGCTAGGCATTCATAAGAATAAGTCTCTGTGTATTTATTTGGGAGCCAGATGGCAGGCCTCCCCAAAGAGTAAAGAGTAAAAATAATTTCAACTACAGTAAGTGACCTCTTACACATCCAGCTTTAAACAAACAGGAAAATTTAAGGTTTTGTAACCTTTTCACTATAACTACCTAAAATATATAACCTCAGTTTTGTAAAAAGAAAAAAATTAAAATTCAAGGACATCTCTATATTTTAGGGAGGGGTGTGATATAGTCCAAGATATTTATATTAATGTGAAGAATACTCACTCTATAAACACAAACGAAATGACTCATGATGAATCACTGGCTAATATCCAGAACCACAAAAGCTTGAAAAAAATATTAAACAGGAACAGAGTGGTGGCAGAGGCAGGAGGGTGTCTGTGAGTTTGAGGCCAGCCTGGTCTACATAGAGAATCCCTGTCTTGAAAAACCACCATCCCCCCAAAAGAAGTGAACCAGCAGTGCTGGAGGGATGGCTCATCTGGGTTCAGTGCTGGGTACCCACATGGCAGCTCACAACAGTCTGTGACTCCATTCCAGGATATTCAATGCCCCTTCCTGGCATACACTGGCACTATACACATGGCACACTAACATAATACACACACACAATCTTTTTTTAAAAGATAGTACCAAACGTTGGTACCGCACACCTTTAATCCTGGCACTTGGGAGGCAGAGGCTGGCAGACCTCTGTGAATTCATGACCAGCCTGGTCTACAGGTGCTAGCTCCAGGACAGGCTCCAAAGCCACAGAGACCACCCACCCACCCCCCAAAAAATATAGCAAGAAACCTTGTCTTGTAAAAATAAATAAGTAGATAAACAAACAAACAAATCTGTGTTTGGATATATGATTCCTGTGCATTTTAATGATGTATTTCTAAAGAGCATTATAAAAGGTTTCTACTGCACATTCCCCTCCCTTCCTTTCTAAGGGCAGTTTCTATATGTAGACATTTTGATTGATACATGGAAAGCACTCAGGAATGTACCACGATGTAAAAGGGTCTTCTTCCAGATTCTCTGCAGAGCTAGTTAAGTCGCCCTTTAGCTTTCCTGTCCTATTTCTTCTTGAAGGCTGGGCCTGATAATCTGACCAGCACTCTGACATCCTGACTGACCAGCATTCACTTCTAATCAACAGCAGATGTGGGAGTGGTGCCAGGATGGGCCTTATGCCAAGGAATATTTTTTCCCCCCTATTCAAAAGCAAACACCCTTCTCTTAGTTCCAAGTCACCCAAACAGAGGGAAGGAAGGACATCTGGAAATGCAATGTAGTGCCATGTGTTTGGTCTCCTTGGATGACAGCTCTAGGCATTACAAGCAGGGAGTTGTTATACCAGCTATGGAACACTGCACACTACAGAAACTCTGAAAGCTTGCAATAAGACGATGGGGGGGGGCACTGGTGAATACAGTTCTTTAAGAAACTCCCACTGTCAACAATGGTTCTTTCAGCAAATACGTAAAAACAGTCTGTCCTCCTTCCACTTTAAACTTTGGGGTCAAATTGTCTTTTTTCCATAGATTTGACTTCAGTGTGACTACCGGCGGAGTACTAAAATATGACTAAAAATCTGATTCATTACTCAATTTAAAAAAATGGCTCAATCATACATAAATTGCCCTAGGAAGCAGAGGCAGGCAGATCTCTTGAGTTCCATAGCCAGCCTGATCTACTGAGTTCGTTCCACAGCAGCCAGGGCTAAACAGAGAAATGCTGTCTCAAAAAGAAATCCAAACAAACAAGCAAGCAAGCAAACAAAAACAAAACAAAAAAAAAGATAATTTTTCTCTTTCCCTTTCCCTTTATTTATTGGTTCTTACATTACCTATTGCTAGCCTATATACCGGCTTTGAACCTCTGGCCAGTAAACATACTCCCTCTGCCTTCCAGGTGTACAGCACCATATCCAATTCTTTATTTACCACTTAACCAAAAACTAAAGGACAGAAATAGTAAGTTATATTCAGGGTTATATAGCTAAGAGTGGTAGTTATGCTGTACTTAGAGCCTAGAACTATAACAAAAGAAATCCAAAATGAGAGGCACACACCTTTAATCCCAGGACTTGGGAGGCTGATGCAAGCACATCTCTGTGAGTTCCAGGCCAGGCTGATCTACAGACTGAGTTCCAGGACAGCCAGAGCTACACAGTGACAACCTGTCTCAAAAGCGAACAACAAAGAGAAAATTATTGTAAGACTAAGAATTTAAGAGAAATGACACTGATGGCATAAAAGAGCCCAGTTATGTCCTCCTTGTCCATCAAAAAGGCTCTAACCCTTAAAAAATTAATGGCTGGTTTTAGAACTAAGTAGCAACAGATGTGCCTTAAAATATAGTTAACAAATACACTACACCTGGAATATAGCTCAGTTGGTAGAATAGGTCTTTAGTAGCACAAAGTCCTGGGTTCAATCTCCAGGACTGATAAATGCAAATGTACTGACACATGCCTGTAATCCCAGTAATTAGAAAAAAAACAGGAGGCCTGCCCAAAGCTCAATATGACTAGAGAGTTGCTTGGTTACCAAGCAACCAGAGGTACACAAGGTACAATCTTGTCTCTAAAGCATAAATAAACAAACCACACAGCCTGAAATGATGGTTCACACCTTTAATCATGGCACTTGGGAGAATGAGGCAGGAAAAATGTCACCATGAATAGGAGGCCAGGACCCATGATGGGTTAGTTACTGAGAGCCTGTGTTAAGTGGGATGGCGGAGAGGTCAAGAAGCAACTCTGCTCAGTAATACCCTGAAATGTAACCAAGTATTATATGTTTACCAAAGCAGGCTAAAGAATAGAAGAACAAAATGAGATAGAAAAAACTGTGGCAGACACTTCAGTGACACAATTAGCACCCACTCAATTCATCTATCATGATAGCTCAATCTTATTTTGGCGTTAAACTAAAACTGGCATAGGAATGATGAACTAAAGATGGCAATAAATGAACTGAGAGAACAGTATCAACTATGAGATTTCATGGACAGTTCTCCAAAGTACAGAATACTCCCACACACACAACAAACTTCCAAACTAGGAATGGTTAACTTACAGTCTTCTGGATTCTGTGATTCTTCACAAATTCAAGCAGAAATAGACTAGCAAAACAGTACAGCTGCACCTTGCAGATGTCAGGATGTTAGCTCCATGACCAATAGCCATGCTGCCTAAGTTGCCAACAGGCATTCCTGGTAAGGCTGCCTTGGGCAGCACTCAGGGCTATCCAAATAACTGAAGGAGGTTCTTCCTATTGGAAAGCAGTCTTTGCAGTCAAACTATGGGAAAAGACCTTATTCTAAGAACTAAAATGACAGCAGAATGATGATGTCTCAGTTTTCTCCTCTATAAAAATATTACACCTGGCTTTTACTTCCTGCCCCTGAGGGGCCTTTATGGGGATAAAAAGCATTTCCAGATTAAAAGCATAATGTAAATATGAGGCTATAATATAGTAGGGACTGAATCCAAGCAACATAAAAGGAAGGTAGATGGGCACTTTGGCAGAGCAAATAGCCACCTATGCTATCAGAGTAAACATGTAAGTACCAATACCTATTATTATTTTAAAAGGAGTCTTTGGGAGCTTGAGAGATGGCTCATTGACTAAGAACACTTGCTGTTCCTGCAGAGTATCCAAGTTTGGTTCCCAAAACCCACAAGGTGACTCAATTGTAACAACAGTTCTAGGGAATCCAACACCCTCTTCTGGAATTGGTTTTCTTTTTATACAGTGTGGATCCCTGGGATTGAACTGAGGTTGATCAGGTACAGCAGTTGGAAAGCTTCTCCTAGCAATTGTCCTTATTCACTGAGCTTTATCTGGACATAAAAAGACACCCTTAAAAATTAAAAAGCATATAAAATTAGGGTTAAGCACCACACAAAGTGTGGAATCACATTAAGTATAGAATTTTATACATTAAGTATAGAAAAAAAAAGAAAAGAAATTACAGGCTAAAAAATGATATGGCATGTTTTACCTTTAATCTTAGCATTCAGGAGGGTGAGAAAGATGAATCTCTGAGTTCAAAGCCAGCTTAATCCACATAGTGAGTTCCAAGTCAGCCAGAGACACATAGTAAGACTGTCTCAAAAACAGCCAAGATTTTTTTTGGGGGGGGGGATGAGGGGGGAGGGTGGCATGGTTTATCTGGTAGTGCTTAGCCTAAAATGCAGAAAGACCTGGGTTACACCTCAGAAACTCAAAATTATGTGTGTGGTACAGAACTGTACAGTACTCAAAAGGTAGAAAGAGGAACATCAGAAGTTCAAGGTTATCTTAAGCTTGAGAAAGTTTTAGACTAGCCTAGAATAGATGACACCCTAAGGAGGTGTGGGAGGAGCAAAGAAAAATAGAATGATTAGAATAATTACTGCACATGCTGATGACTAGAAAATAAATGTTTCAGAACATTGGCATTGGGTAAAACATTTTATCCTGAAAGAAAAATAACATAGCTACCTCACATAAGCAGTCTGTGCAAACACCATATGGTCTACTGAAAGAAAAAAAGTTTTGTTTCTTTTTTGTCCTACAGATAAAAATGAAAATGAGGTTGCCAGAAATATTTCAGAAGTGATTTTGCCATCCCAAGTGTCTAATAAAATATGTAAAAATATGTATGTACAGTATCCAAGTTTATTTGTCTAACTTCATTTTGAAAGCTCAAAATGCCCACCACACTTTAAATCATGGACAAGCCATGGTGGCATCTTTGATCCCAGCTCTCAGGAGGCAGAGGTACCAAATTTCTGTGAATTCCAGACCATCCAAGGCAATACATAGAGAAAACCTCAAAAAAAAAAAATTATTCAAAAAATAAAAGCCACCCCTTCCTTGGGAGGCAGAGGGAAATGGGTCTTCATTTATTAATTTTTATTAGAAATGGGATCTCACTGGAAAGATGGCTCAGTAGTTAAGACTACCACACCAACTAATCTACCAGAGGACCGGGGTTTAATTCCCAGCACCCACAGTGCAGCTAACAACTACCTGGCACCCTTGCACAGACATACGTTGGGGCAAAAATGTCAATGCACATAAAAATAAATAATTTAGTGGTGGGACCTCTAGTCGAGGTGAACCTTAATTTGGTGGCAGCCTTACTCCCTTAGCTTCTTAAGTATGGGGTTATAGGTACAGAACATCATACATAGCTTTGTATTACTTAAAAAAATTTCAGGGCTGAGGAACTATCTCAGTCAGTCAAACGCCTGTTGAGTAAGTACAAGGATGAGAATCATATTCCTAGCACCCTATGAGTTCCAGGACAGCCATGGCTACACAAAGAAACCCTGTCTCAAAAAGCCAAAGATTAATTAATTGATTGACTGATCAGGGGGCTGGAGAGATAGCTCAGTAATTAAGGGTTAAGGCTGCACTTACAGAGATCTAGTGTTAAATTCCCAGCATCCACACATTATGAGAGCTAGCTCATAGCTATCTCTAACTGTAACTCTCATGGGATCCAATGCCCTTTTCTGGTATTCAAAAATGCAGACAAAATACCCAAACACATAAAATACAGAAATAAATTAATCTCTAAATTTTTATAAGGGGCTGGAGAGATGGCTCAGCAGTTAAGAGCACTGGTTGATCTTCCAGAGGACCAGGGTTCAATTCCCAGTTCTAGGATTAAAGGCATGTACCCCTATGCCTGTCGTCTGACAGTTTTTATGTAGCAACAGCTACACCAACACTGTACTTACAACTGTCCCGACTGTTTGTTCTAGTTCCAAACTGCAAATCAATATACACTAATTCTATGAGTAGAAGAATCCAGTTTCAAATCCCACTCTTTATCTTCCCTGATGTGGTGGTTAGAGTAAGAATGGCCCCTGTAGAATCATATATTTGAATGATTAGCCATCAGAGAGTGGCACTACTTGAAAAAGACCAGGAGGTGTGGCCTTGTTAGAGGAAGTGTGCCACTGGGGGTGGGCTTTAAAGTTTTAAAAGTCAACACCAGGAGCTAGAGAGATGGCTCAGTGGTTAAGAGCCATCCAGGCTGCTCTTCCAGGTCCTGAGTTTAATTTCCAGCAACCACATAATGGTTCACAACCATCTATAAAAAGATCTGGTGCCCTCTTCTGGCTTGCAGGGGCACTGTATACATAATAAATACATCTTAAAAACAAAAGTCTAGCTGGGCTATGGTGGCGCCACACCTTTACTCCCAGCACTGGGAGGCAGAGGCAAGATCTGTGTGAGTTCAAGACCAGCATGCTGTACAAGAGCTAGTTCTAGGATAGCTTCCAAAGCCACAGAGAAACCCTGTCTCAAAAACCCAGGTCTAAAGTCTATATCAGATCCAGCACTTTTCTCTGCCTTCAGGTAACATGCTCTCCAACATAGTGACAATGGAATAACCCTCTGAAACTGTAAGCAAGCCCCAATTTACTGTTTTCTAAGAGTTGCTGTGGTCATGGTGTCTCTTCACAGTAGTAGAACAGTAACTAAGACACCTGATCTCTCTAAATCTTTCCATCTTACTTATGCTTACAATGAAGCAAAAACCAGGCATGGTAATTCATGCCTTTAATCCCAGCATTCTGGAGGGTGAAAAGAGGCAGGAGGATTTCTATGAGTTTAAGGCCAACCTAGCCTACATAGTAAGTTCCAGGACAGCCAGGGCAACAAAGTGAGACCCTGTCTCAAAAACAAACAAAACAAAACAAACAAAAAAAAAAACACCCAAAACCCCAAAATCAAGCAGACTTTAAAGCTCTTAAAACACTAACCTATTCTGAGTGTAATCATCCCACTTTACCTGGAGAGAAATTGCTAGTAAAGTGCTGGTTGCCAAGAGTTTTTCAATCCCTAAACCTATTTAAACTCCAAAAGAAAGAAAACAGAAAAAAAGTAAAAAGATATGTCCTCAACAAAAATGGTCCTATATTCCCCATTTTCACATACTAACCTTGAAGTAAAGAAACTGCCACTTTAAATGGCTTAGGCTTATTAAATAATCTGAGTTATAACGTTATAAACTACGGATTTTGTGGTAAAATCTAAGCTGCAAACTAAGCATCAAGTCAGTCAACTTGACTTCAAGAGCTGTGAAATTACACAGCTATTAGGATACTCTTCATTGGTGTGGCATTAACTTTGTCAAAATCAACATAAGCATTAAAAGCTTCATACTGTCCTTAAAATTGGATTTAGAGCTTTAAATCCAATTCACTTTTTAATAAATTCCTTCCTTTGAGATCTTGTTTTGGCAGGTAGGCTAGACTTGAACTTACTGTGTAAGTTACTTGTAAAAACTGGGATCTCAGACATGTGTCACCACACCCACTACAATCAATTCATAACAAGGCCAAAAATGAAACACAAATTTAATGATAAAGAAAAAAATGTAGGGCATTAACTATTTTACTATAGTATCTGAACCACAGTACGAACAAGGAAATAAAACAAGGATTTAGCTAATACTGATTACATATAATTTTCAATCAACTTTTTAAACTAGGTTCCCTTTTTTTAAATTTATTGAACACCCTAAATAATTTTATAAAGCAGGTGATAAAATTGTGTCCCTTCCCATCTCCACCCTCAGGACCTATTATGCCATGGCTTGCTTAGACATTATAGGTGTGATTGAAATCTTTAAAATAGTGGCTATAATTTTCCAAACAATTCCATCCAAAACTCTTAAAGCTCTACTACTCAGAAGCAGCCAGCTCAAATTACTACTGCACTATGACAACTCAGGCTATTCTCCATCTGATATTTAGGAAGGAGGTGGTTAAGAAGGAAGAAAAAGGACATAATTAGTTTTGCTTGTAAAATGTTCATCACAGTTGTACTTGTCAATTGAGTTACAGCCTATTGGGGGCCTAATAGATTTCAGGTTATTATGGTGTGCAGCAGGGGCTTGTGGTGAAAATCAATAAATGACTACTACTTCTTTGCACAGCCCCATATGGGAGTAATCAAGCGCAAGGGTGGCAGCTGGGGCCAGTAACAGTCACCTGCAGTGGAGGGACGTGGGGTTTCAGATGGATTTAATGCTAATTTCCTACAGAAACAATGAGCTACAAAGAGCGGAGTAACAGACAGGAGGGATGAAGAGACCAGCCAGAACAATGGCTGCACCTGGTGCTGGGAGCAGAGGACACATCTGTCACCCTCCAAGTGGCCCATCCCCCAGCTCTTCCAGCAAAGTAAGGCAAGATCCCTAAAAGCTTGCTACACACACAGCAACAGGTTTGAGTTTTTAAGGCTACTACATTCTCTACTGAACCCCTCTCTCTTGTGACAAGAATTAGTTAAGGAAGCAGAGGTAGTTCTATCAGCCTGAAAAGAGACATATAAAAAAAAAAACATTCATACTTCAATTAAACTTTTTCATTACTGTGACTTATCGATGTTAGAAGGGCAAAGAAAAATTACACAGGAAGATAAACTTTATTAAGTATTCAGGTAGCAAGTATTAACTTAATGCTTAAAACTCATTTTACTACAATTTTACAGTTGAAGAAACAGGCTTAGAGAATGTTAGAATCAATGTTCATGGTTATACAACCTAATCTAATGCTAAAGCCTACATACAATATTTTAATTCTCTTTCTTCCGCTTTTCTTAACACAATCAAGTGAAGTACATCTTCTAAGTCTAAGCATTGTGCTACATCCTTGTAGTCCCAGCACTTGGGGAGGTAGAAGCAGGAGGATCAGAAGATCAAAGTTATCCTCATATACAAAAGAGTTCAAGGCCAGCCTGGGCTACAGGAGAACCTGTTTCCAATGAAGAACCAAACCAAAACAAAACAAAACAAAAAAGAAAAAAAAAAACACCAACAACAAAAAACACATACTCCATTTACATTTTTAGTTCCTGCTATGTATGAGATGTCACTGCAGGGAAAATATGTATTTTGCTAAGTGCCTTACAATCAAACAACTGTGCTTGGATCTGAAAGGTAGCAATAGCATGGCATATATTTCAAACACAGCAAAGGCACTGGAGAACATTAAACAGTTAAGAGTCTTTCAGAGGACCAAGTTCAGTTCTTTGGGCATACCTGGTGGCTTACAAACACCTGTAACACAAGCTACAAGGGAGCAGGGATCCAACACTTTTTGGCCTCTTTGGGCACCTGCACTCACATGCTGATACTCCCACACAGATATACACACATAATTTAAAAAATAAAAGCTGAGGCTGGAGAGATGGCTCAGCAGTTAAGAGCACTGACTGACCTTCCAGAGGACCCTGATTCAATTCCCAGTACCCTCACAAGGAAGCTCACAACTGTCTGTAACTCCAGGATCCAAAACCCTCACACAAAACATACATGGAAGCAAAACACCACATCAAAATAATAATAAAATTAAATTAAAAAGCAACATAAACCCATACCATACTACTGAGCATGGTGGTGCATACTTGTAATCCCAGCACCTGGGAGTAATCAGGAAGATTAGGAGTTAAAAGACCAGCCTTGGCTACAGAATGAGTTCAAGACAGGACTAGCTCATGAGACCCCTCCCCATCCCAATCAAAAATATGGCAGAAATTAACTAATGTAACTATACAATTGACAAAATTAACTTAAGGTACTGAGATCTGGGCCAGGGAGAACTTTCTTCCCCTCTCCCCGTGCAAGCACCTTGCTGGGGATTAAAACGAGTATATTTCTATCTGCCCATCATTCTGAAATAAAACACCAGGATTCCCAATCAAATGCTACCTCCTCTCCAAAGGATTTGATTCCCTCTGTTGGCAATGGCTTCTAGAACTTATTGATTTTGTGCATTCTTAATGTATCTCCTCTACATCTCACCTTTAAATAAAAAAGTCTGGGCTAAGCCAGGTGTTGGTGGCACATGCCTTTAAACCCAGCACTCAGTAGGCAGAGGCAGAGGCAAGTGGATCTCTGTGAGTTCGAGACCAGCCTGGCTACAAGAGCTAGTTCCAGGAAAGCCTCCAAAGACACAGAGATACCCTATCTCGAAAATCCAAAGAAAAGTCTAGGCTGGAGAAATGGTTCAGCTATTAAAGGCTGGGCTCACAACAAAAATAATAATTATTGTTGTTGTTGTTGTTGTTGTTATATTTACATATAAAAAGCCTAAACTGGGCGCGACAGTTCACAACCAAATCTATAATCACAGTATTGGGAGGTACAGACATGAGGGTCATCTAAATCCATTCAAGTAATCTATAGCTACCTGAGAAGAAATTCATATACTGGCATCAAGTTCCTGTCTCAACATCTTCCCTTGTCCCCCAAAAAATCTCAAAATCTCAAAACTAGGTGTGGTTGTTCACATCTGAAATCCCAGGACCTGTGAAAGCATGGCCAGCTTGGACAACTTGGCATAACCTGTCAGAAAATACAAGAAAAAATTCCAAATAATTTCAAGATATCATTAACACATATAATCAAAAGAATTGGTAAGGTGGGAAGTTGTGGCCCACACCTTTACTCCCAGCACTCAGGAGGCAGAGGATCTTTGTGAATTCCTGTTACAAAGACAACCCCTGTCTCAGAAAGAAAGAAAGAAAGAAAGAAAGAAAGAAAGAAAGAGAGAGAGAGAGAGAGAGAGAGAGAGAGAGAGAGAGAGAGAGAGAGAGAGGGGGAGGGAGGGAGGGAGGAAGAAAGGAAGAAAGGAAGAAAGGAAGAAAGGAAGAAAGGAAGAAAGGAAGAAAGGAAGAAAGGAAAGAAAGAATTTGTAAAATGTCAATTGTTGTGGTATACACCTTTTAATCCTAGCAACCAGAATTAATGACAAGAGGGTAAATTCCAGGCTAGCCAGGGCTATACAGTTAGACCCTGTCAAGTAGGTGGGTAGGTGGATGGGTGGGTAGGTAGGTAGGTAGGTAGGTAGGTAGGTAGGTAGGTAGGTAGGTAGACAGTACGGCAAATATTCTGAAAGTTCAGAATACCATTCCAAGCTCAGCCACAGGTTTTTAAAAACTATGGGGCCAGGGAGGATTCATTCCCCTTCCTCACACATGTACCTTGCTGGAGACTGAAACTAGCACACGACTGGGCAATGCTCTACTGCTGATCCATTCCCTCAGCTTATGATACAATAATGTATTTAATAAGATTACATAAAAATAAAGAGCCTTGGGATGCAATGGCAGAAGTCGATTCCAGGGGACAGAGAGATAAGTAGGATCAGAATCATGATGTGAAATCCACAAAGAATCAATGAAAGTTAAAAATAAACAAAGAGAACCTTCCCTGGACCCAGCAATATGACTCACAGGTAATGAGCCTAGCAATCTGAGCTCAATTTCTGAAACCCACATAGTGGAAGCAGAAACTTAACTCATGCAAGCTGTCCTCTGACTCCCACATACAGGGCTTTCTCAGTCCTCAGAAAGTACTATGATTTTTCTCAGTTATACTTAACTCAAAAGAATTTTTTGTTTTGTTTTGTTTTGTTTGTTTGTTTTGGTTATGGGTTAGAGAGATGGTGCAGTAACTAAGAGTGCTTATTGCTCTATCAAAGAACCCTGCAACCCACTAGGCAGTTTACAAACACCTCGAACTCCTGTTCCAAGGAGCATACCCCCACTACACCTCCATAGGGCCTGTGCAAGTGCACACTTGATTCACTCATGCACAGACACAGAAAATATAACGCATTTTAAAAAAATTATTGGTATAATCGTATTGGTTTATTTGTTTTGAAACAGGGTCTTTCTTTCCAAAGGGTGTCCTGGAACTTGATACATAGACCTGGGTACCCTGGAACTTGACTTGTAGATCAAGCTGGCCTTGAACTCACAGAGATCCTCCTGTCAGTGCTTCCTGGAGTGCTAGAATTGACAGCAAGTGCCACTGAGCCTGGTTTTGGTTTTAACTGCTAGGTTTTCCCTAGGTGGGAATCCCAACCACAAGTGGAGACTGAACTCAGGACCTCATCTTACCCTACTAGGACTGTTAATCAAATACTTTTATTTGAGATCAATGGATTACCACATAAGTTAGATGTGGTAACATATACCTGTTATCCCAGCATTTGGGAGGCTAAGACTGGAAAATTACTGTTAGTTTAAGAACATCCTGGGCTATATACATAGTTCTATGCCAAACCTGGCCACTGTATTCCTGAGGGCCAGGGACTTAGCCACTAATAGCTGATAGAACACATGCTTTTTTTTTTTTTTTTTTTTTTAGCATGCACAAGGTCTTAGATGAAATCCTAAGCCCCAAAATATGAAACCGTTGCTAGAATGAACATATAGCAGTAATAAACCCCCTTTAGGCTCTCCCATTTCAGAGTACAGCCTACACTACACTTTCAGCATTAAGTCCTTTTTTCCCCACTCATCCTCAAGAACAGGTCCTAAAGGTACAATACTGCTCACTGAAGGAGGACCATGTAAATTCAATGTAACACTATAGCCTCTCAAATAATCAAACAAGTTCCAGTTGCCATCCAATGGACCTCTCAAAACTTCCTAAATTTCTTCTACAAATTCAGTCAATTTAATGTAAAAGAAATTTCTAAAAATATCCATTTAAAGCTGGGCATGGTGGCACACACCTTTAATCCCAGAATTTGGGAGGCAGAGGCAGAGGCAGGCAAATCTCTGAGTTCGAGGCCAGCCTGGTCTACAGAGAGCCAGGACAGCCAGTGATACACAAAGCAACCCTATCTAGAAAAACCAAAACAAGCAAACAAACAAGATCCATTTAAAAAGTTCCCAGTACTTGAGGGAAATGAGATAAAACTAAAAGAATTTTAATATTATGCTACATAACAGTCAGGTACATGCCTGTTCTCCTATCCCAGGAGGCACACAGGGTAATTGCTACAAGTTTGAGGCCAATAGAGTCTACAAAACAAATTCCAGCCAGCTAGGGATACTGAGACCCAGTCTTTAATAAACAAAAAAAGCACTATAGTTTTCTTAAAATGCTCAGGGAATATAAAGTTAAAATAAAAATTATTGGGGACTAAGAGGGATGGCTCAGAAGAACTCTGGATACCCTTCTGGAGGACCAAGACCCAGAGTGGCACACAGCCATCCCCAACTCCAAATTCCAGAGGATCCAATGCCCTCTTTTGGCTTTCATGTGCACCAGGCTTGCATGTGGCCAAACACTCATACACCTAAAATACTAAAAGTTATTTTAAAAGAAATAAGCTATTTTTAAAACTCCCATTTGTCATTTCATAGAATTTTTGGGGAGCCAGGTACAATTTAAATAGTGCTGACCAGTGGGTAAAGGCCTTTGCAACCAAGCCTGATATGACCTAAATTTGATTCCTGGAACCCACACAATAGATATAAAAAACAGAAACAGAAAAATAAACATACAAATATTTTTTAAATAAGCATGCTCTTTCTAAGTAATACAATCAATACTTCACTTGCACAAGTTGCCTTTTCAAAGTTCTTCTATTCTGGTACAGTTAAAGGGAATATTTATTACATTTGCATTTTATCCTCAGAATGCTTTCCAAACTCCACATTCATGGAGAGGCTTAGCAAAGATGACATATACCACAAACTATCTAAAAGGTGGGCGAAGAGTCTGAAGAGATAGACCTGGGTTCAATTCCCAGCGCTCATACTGCAGCTGACAACTATCTATAATTCCAGTTCTAGGGGATCTTTCCTGGCCTCTACAGGCATCAGGCAGCTGTGTGGTATACACACACATGCAGTCAAAATAATAACCTGAAATCCTGAGTTAGACCAGATAACAGTTGTAGCTCAAGATGGAAGTGAAAAGTAAAAAGAGTTTAGGAACCTGCCACAACAATATATGTGTGTGTGTGTGTGTGTGTGTGTGTGTGTGTGTGTGTGTGTGTGTGTGTGTGTGTGTGAATACCTAAAAACTTTTTGAAACTGCCTTCTATGTGTTGGAAAGTCTCTGGACACATTTCCTCATTACCAACACAAACTGGGAGTCAGCTGGCTGTAGTGGCACATACCTTTAGGGAACTAGAGTAGGGTGGATCTCTGTGAGTGCAAGGCTAGCCTGGTGTACCTAGATACATAGTAAGATTCAGTCGAGAAAGAGACAAGGGGGTTGCAGGCAGGAAAGCAAACAAACCAAATGGGGCTCATTGCAGCAGACTGCCCAAGATTAAAAAAAAAAAACTAAGAAATAAAGGCTATGTATAAAGTATATACTAAATTCAGGTTCTGCATATAGGGGGCTGATTGGGAAATCTTCCAAAAACAATAGCAACACTATATAAATAACCAATAAGCATCACAAACTGACAAAGACTCCAGAACACAGTAGGGATTGAAGGTAGAGGTGTGTGTGTGTGTGTGTGTGTGTTGTGAGCACATTCCCAAGCACTTCAATTCACAATTCAAGTCTGATTTGACATTATTTCAGTCACAGAAAAATAGCAAAGGAGCAAAACTAACAAGATCTAAATAAAATGCAGAGATGACACTAGTTTAGATGCAATCTCTTTTAATTATATGCCCGATTACTTTGAAATAAAATCTGACAATGGAAAAGAGCACTGTAGCAGTCTTCTCTTTAACACTGGTTTTATATATAACTTAAGAAAAAAAAAATTCCCTCAGAATATGCCAGAAGTATTCAATATGGAAGAGCTTAAAGAAGTATTTGTAGGACTACTTTCCTAACAGTAGAATTTATGAACTACATCTGATTTTAACTAAACTTTCCATTCAAAAATACAAAGGTGGCAATCAAAAATTAAGTAGAAATATAAAACCAAATAAATCATCAAAATGAAACCAAGACTAAACCCACAGAATATCCATAAACACATAATTCGAGATAAGCAAAAAGCTTTGGAAAGGCAGAATTGTGCACTTTATCACCCAGAACTAAATTAAAATGAACACTTACCCTGAATGTCCAAATTTAAAAATCCAGACGCATAAATACACCGAATCTACTTGAAATAGGTATTAAAAAAGCTCTCTTTTCTCCCCCTAATCTTCAAAGCCCAATCGGAGACCAGCCTTCCTCCTCCTTTCATTAGCTGGACATGTGTCAGCTCTCTCACATCTGCGATTTCTCACTGACTAGAGCTGCCTGTCCCATTCCAGGGAAACACAGATGGATCCCAGATGGGAAGGTCCTGCCAAACATACCAGCTCTTCACCTTGCCAGAATCCCCAGATACATACATACAGTCAGTCAGTCAGTCAGTCAGTCAGTCAGTCAGTCTCTCTCTCTCTCTCTCTCTCTCTCTCTCTCTCTCTCTCTCTCTCTCTCTCTCTCTCTCCCCCCCCGTCTCTCTCTCTCTCTCTTCTTCCCTCCCTCCCTTCTGTTTCCTCTCTCTCCACTACTTCTTTCACCCTCCCTGTTACCAGGGCGTTTTGCCAGCTGATGTCACTAAGAACACGCCTCCTAGTGGCTCCTGGCCAATCTAACATTAACTTGTTAAATGCATGTAATTTGTTTATGGCTAAGAATAACAGCAAGAATAATGTGCAAAACCTATCAGGCAGTAGAATAAATTTATATAGTCATACATGAGCACACAGACTCACATTTTGGGGGACATTCAAATGTTTAACAATCACCATTTAAAAGTCCTACATATCGTGTAGGTTTTTGCTATTGTTTAATAACTTCTGCTCTTTGGGCCAGTTTTTAAACCCTATGAGACAAAAGCCTTCATAACATAAATTGTAAACACATTTTAAGTGTATAATTGGATCAAAAATAAAAAAGCTGCAAATTAGTTTTAGGAATAAGAAAAAATATATGTAAATGATTCACACAAGCTGCCTCCCAGATCCAGACTGGGTACTCTGCAAAACTAGCATGTGATGAAATTAAGACAATGCAGACAACAGGGTTCTGGTGCTGTAAAGACTGTACGTTAAAGATAAAGACCTGTTACAAAAATCGCTTTAATTCGCCAAGCGAATGTGAATGTGAGGCTCCCCATGACTAACATTTAGAACTGTAAGTTCAAGTTTCTTTCTGGGGGGGGGGCTGAGACAGAGTTTCTCTGTGTAACAGCCTTAGCTATCCTGGATCATGCTCTCTCTGTAGACCAGGCTGGCCTGGAACTCACAAGAGATCCACCTGCCCCTCTGCCTCGCAAGTGCTGGGTTTAAAGGAGTGTACCACCACCGCCAGGCTTAAGTTTAAACTTCAATAGTGAATGCAATAAAATTGACATAATTATTTTGAGACTCTAGACAAGAAGATAGACCCACACAACTTATAAGTTTAATCCTTGGCACTTCCCAAGAGCTAATATAAGATAATGTTAATCAATTTCTACTGCATGAAAACTGGTATCTGAAAGCTGACAATGTATCAATTATTTATGACCTTACCACTGGGTAAACTGGGTGAAGGATCTTAAACTTCTCCATACACTTTGTAAATTTCCTGTGAATCTTTATTTTAGACTAAAGATTAAAATGGAGGCAGGACTTGTCTTCTTCTCAGGTTATATTACATGAACATATATGCTACATTACAAGAACGCATATTAAGATCAAAGATCCAGGGCTGAGAAGATGGCTCAGCCATTAAAGGCTAGGCTCACAACCAAAAATATAAGAATGAAGATCCAAGCCAGGTGGTGGTGGTGCAGGCCTTTAATCTAAGCATTTGGGAGGCAGAAGCAGGTGGATCTCTGTGAATTTGAGGTCAGCCTGGTCTACAGAGTGAATGCCAGGGCAGCTACACAGAGAAACCCTGTCTCCTGGGGGGGGGGGGAGGGAAGAACCAAACCCCCCTCCAAAAAAAAAGAATGAAGATACTTCACATATATAATCAAATAGATATGCCTTCCTTGCCATACTTTGGATAAATAAAGCCTATAAACATGACATTTTCTGCCTAATAGTAATGTTTTATAAGAAGACTCACCATCACATCCCCCCCCCCGCCAGAGACAGTGGGCAAAAATATTAATTGATGCAGTAGCAAGAGTTTTTTTTTTTTTTTTAAGAAATGAGTAGCAAGGGCTACCCCTATTGCCTTGTCACAGTCAATAGGACAGAACACATTGGTAGACATTATTATCTTGATGTTATAGCTAAGGAAAGTAAAAAAAACAAACATATTAACATATAACTAGTATCAGCAGCATGTCTTAATTCATATACAGAATACTATGCAATATTATTAAGTAGGAAATTAATCAAGACTAGACTACTTAAGCGGGATGCAAGTAGTCCCAGCTACTTGGGACTACATTGTGTAAACCTAAGAGTTCAAACCCAGCCTGCAGCGTAACAGTCACACCACCTTGCTTAGTATTTATTGATCCTAGCAAAGTAAAGAAAAAGAAAGGAGAGAAGGAAAGTAGGAAGAGGGGAGGGAGGAAGAGAGGGAGAAAGCAAGGGAGGGATGAAAAAGGAATCAAGAGGCTACCCCAAATTACTCACTCTGGTGGACTACCAAGTCATGAAAACATTCAAGCACCTCTAGTAAGAGGACCACCTGATAAGGAATTAAGATTTCATGCCAACAAGCAGCATCAACTTGTTCACTTTGTAAATAAGGAATCTCTTATTTATGTTTGTTTGTTTAATGTTTATGAGTGCCTGGTGCCTTTGGAGATCAAAAGAGGGTGTCAAGATACTCTGGAACTGGAGTTTACAAATGGTTATAAGCTAACACAAGGAGACTTGGGATAGAACCTGGATCCTCTGAAAGAGCAACAAGTACTCTTAACCACTGAGCTGTCTCTCCAATCTTCAGTATAGTTTATGACCCACTGGGACTAAGACCCACAGAAAGTAGATAATATAATAAATGCTTAGGGTTTTCTTCTTTTTTTCTCTTTCTTTTTTATTACTTATTTTTATGTTTGTCTGTAAGGGTGTACTCACTGGAACTGGAGTTTCAGACAGTTTTAAACTACCATGTGGGTGCTGGAATTTGAACCCGAGTCCTCTGGAAGAGCAGTCAATGCTCTTAACCATGAGCCATCTCTCCAGTCCCCAAATGTTTAGGTTTTTTTAATGTTTAGTTTTTAACAAGGGAAAAGGATGGTTCTTTTAAACTGTGCCTGTAATCCTAGCAACAGTCAAAAGGCTGAAGCAGAAGGAACACTGCAAGTTTTGTTACTGTTGTTTTTCCAAGACAGGGCTTCTCTATGTAGCCCTAGCTGTCCTGGAACTCACTGTAGACTAGGCTGGCCTCGAACTCACAGAGATCCGCCTGCCTCTCCCTCCCAAGTTACAGGTATGTGCCACCACAGCCCTGCTACCAGAGTAAGTTTAAGGCCAACTTGATCTACATAGTAAATTCTAGCATGAAGATTATGGATTCTAAATATTATTTCCCAATAAAAGCAACTTGTTTAAAACAATGGTGCCCAATTGGGCATTGATAGCACACACCTTTAGTCCCAGCACTCCCAAGGCAGAGGCAGACAGATCTCTGTAAAGTTTGAGGCCAGCCTGGTCTGCAGAACTAGTTCCAGGACAGGCTCCAAAGCAATACAGAGAAACTCCATCTCAAAAAAAAAAAAAAAAAAAAAAAGTGCCCTCCCTACAAGGGAGAAGAAAGGATCAAACTCCTCATATCAGAAAGCAAATAGTTCCCAATCTTCTGAAAGCTATGTCTAAAAACTTAAGAGAGAGTATACCAAGATTAAAGCCACCCTGGTCTATAGAGTGAATTCAAGGCTAGTGTGAGCAGCTTAGAGAGACTCTGTCTCAAGAAGTAAATAAACAAAAGAGGTTGGGATGAGAGATTGGGAGGGTGGGAGTACCCTTTCAAGGGGTTCAAAACAGCTTGTAACTCTAGTCTAGCCTAGGGGGCTCCAACATCCTTTTCTGACCTCTGTGGGCACTACACTCCATGTATAAACCCATACTCAAAGACACATAGACATATGATAGAAATAAAAATTCAGGCCAGGAAGTGACGGCACACGCCTTTAATCCCACTACTAGGGAGGCACAGGCATTTGGATCAATGTGAATTTGAGGTCCAATCTACAGAGCAAGTTCTAGACAGCTAGGGTTACACAGAGAAACCCTATCTCAAGAGACTAGACAGGTTAGATAGGTAGGCAGACAGACAGACAAATAAAAATTTTGAGCCAAGAGGTGGTGATCCATGCCTTTAATCCCAGATTTGGGAGGCAGGCAGATCTCTGAGTCAGAGGCCAGCCTAGCCTACAGATGGAATTCCAGGTCAGCCAGGACTACAAACAAAAATAATAATAAAATAAAAAGTAAGAAAAATTAAAAATTGAGGGACTGGAGAGATGTCAAGAGTACTGGATACTGTTGGGAGCCTGCAGTCTCCTGACTCTGCCTCTGACGATGGGCGGACGCCCATGGCAATGTCATCACTACGTCAGGCTTTACCTGGCTGTTCAAACTTTTACCTGGCTGTGCAGAGGACCCAGTTATGCATGCACAAGCCCCCCTTTTAAAGCAAGTGCACCAAGTACACCTCTCTCTCTCTCTCTCTCTCTCTCTCTCTCTCTCTCTCTCTCTCTCTCTCTCTCTCTCTCTCTCCAGGGCCCCTTTTCCCTCTCAATAAACTCCATGTGGGCGCTGAGTCTTGTGTTTGTGTTTCTTAGGCAATAGCTGCAGCAAAAAAACAACAGATACTCTTTCAAAGGACCCAGTTTCAAACCCAGGTACCCACATGGTATCTAAAAACTGTCTAACCCCGATCTCAAAGGACACAACACCCTCTCCTGGACTCACTGGGCACCAGACACTCATATGATACACATACACACATGCAGACAAAACAACTATACATACAATGTATTTGTTGTGTGTATTATATTTACTTATTTATTTAGATTATTTTTGAAACAGGGCTTTTCTACAATGCCCTAAAACTCACTATGTAGACCAAGCTGGTCTCCAACTCACAAAGATCCTCTGACTCTGCTTCCCAAGTGCTGGAATTAAAGGGATGAACCACAATACCTGACCTAAAATATATTTTTAAAATTAAAATGAATAAATAAAAATTTAAAACTGGACATGGTAATGAATGCCTTTAATTGAAGCACGTGGGAGGCAGAAGCAACTAGTTGTGTGAATTTGATGTCAGCTTGTTCTATTTGCCAAGTTACACAGTGAGACCCAGCCTAAAAATACAAAAACCCCTAAAACAATTAAAAAATGCATAATGCAAGAGAGGGCTCGATGAAGAAGCATCAGTGATTAATGGCACTGACTGCATCTCCATGGAACCCTTACTGTCTCTGAGGGGTTGGTAGGGAAAGGGGGATAGCAGGAGGGGAGGGAGTGGGAACTGGGATTGGTACATAAAATGAGAAAAGACTTTTTAAAAGAAAGAGAGCACACTGGCTGCTCTTCTATAGAACCTGAGTTCAAGTCCCAGCACCCACATAAACTATCTTCAACTCTAGTTCCAGAAGGATGCAATCTCCTCTTCTGGTTTCCAAGGATGAAAACCATGAAAGTGGTGCACAAACAATACAGATAATGGGGGATGGGGAGTCAGCTTGAACAACGTTGGTAACTCCAGGCCAACTAGAGTTACACAGTGAAAACTAACCACTGGGGCATCTCTCTAGACCCACTTATGCACTTTAAATATATAGTTATGGCAAGTTGATTACAAGTTTTGAGCTATGGACTCTAAGGTGGTCTTAGAATATGACTGCAGGCGGCATATCTCAAGTTCGAGGCCAGCCTGGTCTAAAGAGCTAGTTCCAGGACAGGCTCCAAAGCCATACAGAAACCCTGTTTCAACCAAAAAACAAAAAAAGGATTTGAGGCAGGCACACTATACCCCACTGAGTTATATAGTGCTGAAGATCAAATCCTGGGCATTGTACATGGTGGGCAGGCATTCTGCAACCTAGCTACATCCCTGGCCATCTCTCTCTCTCTCTCTCTCTCTCTCTCTCTCTCTCTCTCTCTCTCTCTCTCTCTCTCTCTCTCTCTCTCTCTCTCTCAAAGACAAAGAATATAAAAGTATATGTAGCAAAGGGGAAAGGCTTCAGAAGACAGAACCAGTGAGAAGCACTGCTTGCTCAGGAGCGTCCACCCCTGAGGAGTCCATACAATTTGAAACACCTAAATCTGAAAAGACAGGAAAACAAGCCGAATGCACATCATCTGTGGGCAGTGAAAACAATGGGTTTAAAACTGAAAGGAATTACTCCTTGGAAAAGAGAATGCAGCATAAATCAGAAGGTGGTAGCAGGGAGCTCACTATCTTATTAACCTATAGCATACTATTTACATACAGTACCCACCCACCCATCTTTGCCCTGCCTGTCCACTTTTATAAAAGCTAAAGTGAAGATTGTTCTGGCTCATTTAACTAAAAAACAACCATAATATGACATAGACACATCCTCTCTCTATCCTCTCATTGGACTTCTCATAGATAATCAAACTTGGTTCAACATGCTTTCAAATGGTGTTTTTCAAAAAGATCAAATATACCCTGTATGACTGATTCATCTTAGAGTATAAAAGAGACACACACACTTTAATAAACACATCTAAAAATTTGACTTGTATTTTCTAATTGATCAAGAAAGAAAAAAACATATAAGATATAGCCTATCTAAAGATAAACAACATGCTCCCAGTGGTAGAGGCCTACACCTTTAATCCAGCGCTTGGAAGGCAGAGGCAGGAGGATCTCTGAACTGGAGGCCAGCCTGGTCTACAGAACTCCAGGACAGCCAGGACTACACAGAGAAAGCCTGTCTCAAACTCCCCCACCAAAAGAGAGTTTAAGTAACATGCCAATTATCACAAGCCTAAATATGGTACTCTACTCTGTACAATAAAACCTAAACAGAAGGGGTGTCTGAGAACAAAGGTGACAAGACCTACAGAAATACAGAGCCCAAACCCAATGCTCAGAGTTCTAGTTTCTCTCTCCTTTAAGTGATAACTGCCAATCCCTGCGGCTGGAGAATAAGCTCCTGGGCATCCAGTACATTGTTCTACTTTTTTGTGTTCAAATTTTTTTTAACCCCAGAATATGGGAGGCAGAGGCAGGTGATCTCTGTGAGTTGGAGGTCAGCCTGGTCTACAAATAGAAATACAGGACAGCCAAATAGATACTGAGAAAAAACAAAAATTCCCTAGCATGCCTACAGATTTGAATCACAGCTCTCCCCACAACCCAAAAACAAAAAAAGATAGAAAAAATTTTATTGTGTTTGAGACAGGGTCTATCTGTACATAGCTGTGGTAATTCTGACACTCACTATTTAGGTAGATCAAGCCAGCCTCGAACTCACAGAGATCCACCTGCTTCTGCCCCCCAAGTGCTTTAACAGATGCCCCCCAAGTGCTTTAACAGATGGATTTTTTAAAAAAAGCCAGAATAGTAACCTACATCAGAGGGCCCAGGAGCCCAGGAGTCAGAGGCAGGCTGAACATTTCTTGGCCAACCTAGTCTACATAGTCAGTTCCAGGCCAGCCAGAGCTAGATATCAAGATCCTGTCTCCAAAATGGGGGTTGGGGCTGGGAGGGGAGGCAGAGACATGACTAACCCCTCCGTCTTATTTTCCTACCTTTGAACTTTTTTCTCCTTTTAACTTGATCTTTGCCAGTCTTCCCCCTCTTGTCAACAGGTCCACTGCCATTTAACAAATGGTGGTTTGGAGGATAAAAGACAGACCCTTAGCACAGGCAATGGAATTCCAAATGCTAGACTCTTGGCTCCACAATGTCTGATTCAGAACTGCTGGGAGCTATTAGTGCAGCTCGCCCACCCAGGCATGTGAGGCTGGGAGAACTCCTTTCACACCACCCGCACCAGCCTCTCATTTATGCTACAGGCTTCAATGATCATGTGCTTTTGTTCTGCACAGGAACACATGAAGTCCAATGTAACTCCAGACATTATTAGGAAGGTCCAGAAGGAATGAAGAATTAAGCAGTTTTGATGTGGACCTGCTACAGAATCTCTTTTTATAATAATGGGGCAACAGTCCAAGAAAAATATATTTTCAAAATACTCAAATACAAGGTGGAAAGATGTCCTCTAACAGTCTCAGATGCATTCTGGTTTAAAGGACAATAGTTGCTATTCTGCAGGCATCTCTTGTTCTTTCCCACCTCCAGCCTTTGTTAAAAATGCCATACATACCCTAGAACTGTGGCCCCAATCAGTCTGCACACATTTTCCATCATCCCCCATCTTTAGCTGTGAAATTATATCCTTCCTTCATAAAGTGCTTATAAAATATGATAGCTTGACAGTCCCTAAAAACCTTTGTTCTCAATTGCATCTTTTTTGAAGCGGTTCTAAGGACTGAACCAAGGGTGTCAGCACCCATGCTAGTCAAGTGCTAGATGATTGAGCTATACTCCAAACCTTTAATTCATCCCTATTACATCCCATTAAAAAAAATCTTTAAGCCAGGCATGGTGGTGAACAGCTTTAGTTTCAGCACCTGCCTGGGAGGTAGAGGCAGGTGGATCTATGAGCTCCAGTCCAGCCTGATCTACGGAGCAAGTTCCAGGACAGTCAGGGCTATAAAAAGAAACCCTATTGTGGGGGATGGGGGGAAGGATCTTTACTTTCCTGAAAGGCCCATAGAAATTTTTATGATGCTTCCAACGATCAGGTCATGAATAGGCATGAAGACACATAAGCACAGTGATTGTCCTTGACTACAATACATATCATGTAACAGCCTATTTCCAATGGGGGAGAAACATGCATGAAATCGATCCTGGTGGTTACCCCTGTCATGCTAGTACTTGGAAGACTGAGACAGAAGGGCTGCTATAAATCTGAGGGAGAGGAAGAAGGAGGAAAAATATAATAAAGAATAATGACACCAGACATGTTATTGCACTCCTGCAACCCCAACACTCAGGAGACTCGGGCAGGATAGGGAATTCAACTTCCTCCCTGAAACAAAAGATTATAGAACCTGGAGAGCTGACTGCTCTTCCAGGACCAGAATTCAATCCCCAACACCACACTTGTCTGCATCTCCTGTTCTAGGGAATACACTGCCCTCTTCTGACCCTTATGGGCATTGCACAAATATGGTTCACAGACACAAACATATGGGAAAACACCCATACACATAATAAATACTTTTAAAAACATAATCAACAGACATGGTAGCTTACACCTGTATTCTGAATTCTAGAGCATGAGGCAAAAAAGACTGCTTAGGTCTAGCAGCTCCAGGCCTGCTTAGGCAACATAATGAAACACTATCTAAAAATGCTTTAAAAAAAAAAAAAAAAAAAAAAAAGGCTGGCAGTGGTGGTGGTGGAGGCACATGCCTTTAATCCCAGCACTTGGGAGGCAGAGGCAGGCAGATCTGTGAGTTCAAAGCCAGCCTGGTCTACAAAGCTAGTTCCAGGACAGGCTCCAAAGCTACAGAGAGAAAGAACCCCTGTCTCAAAATATGGAAGGAAGGAAGGAAGGAGGGAGGGAGGAGGAAAGAAGGAAGAAGGGAGGGAAGGAAGGAGGGGGAGGAGGGGCTGGATAGATGTTGCAGCAGTTAAAAGCTGTCTGCTCTTGCAAAGAACCCAGGTTCCATTTCTAGCACCCACATTTTGACTCACAACTGCCTGTAACCCCAGTTCCAAGAGATCTGGCACTTCTTCCGAACTCCAAGGACCCTGGGCAGGCAACATAATGACATGAAAGCAAAACACCCACAAACAAACTGAATCCTTTTTTTTTTTTTAAAAAAAAAAAAAAAAAGGGGGGGTGGAGGGACTACCAGGTGTGCCAGGTGGTGGCTTAGCTTTAATCCCAGCACTTGTGAGGCAGAGGTAGGTGGGTCTCTCTGAGTTTGAGGCCAGCCTGGTTCAGGGCAGCCAAGACTACACAGAGAAACCCTATCTCCAACCACCCCGCCCCCAAAAAAGGGCTGAGCAGCATAGCTAATATCAGGACACCTAGATCTATACAATGAGGCCCTGTTTCAACAAACCAAGGACTGCACATGTAACTTGGTTTTAGATCAACTTTACCATGTATAAAGCCCTAGATTTGATCTCTAGAACTGAACAAGAAACACTTTTTCTTTTTTTCCAGTTTTCCAAGACAGCATTTCTGTGAGCCCTGTAGTCCAGGATGGTCTTGTGTTCACAGAGATCTGCCTGCCTTTGCCTCCCAAGTGCTGGGATTAAAGATGTGTGCTAGCACTGCATGGCTGGCTATCACTTTATGTACCACTACACTGACACCAAGGGAATGACACACCCATGACTATTTATTTTAAGCATCTATGAGACATTTCTTGGTTATTTTTAATAATGCAGGAATTAAAAGTAGTCCCCCAATGGGCTTTTGTGGTGCACATCTTTAATACCAGCACTCAGGAAGCAGAGACAGGCAGATCTCTATGAGTCTGATGGAGGCCAGCCAAGTCTACAAAGCGAGTTCCAGGACTGGCAAGTCTACCCAGAAAAATTGTCTCGGAAAAAAAAAAGCATTGGGATTCAGAGGACATGACAATGAGAAAAAAAGCGAGAAACATGCCTTTAATCCTAGCTCTTATGGGGCAGAAGCAGATCTCTGGGAGTTCCAGGCCAACCTGGTCTACATATCATGTTCTAGGATTGTCAGGGCTACACAGTGAGACCCTGACTCAAAACAAACAAACAAAGCAAAAAGACAGAGTGTGGCTATGCTGTTGGGGGCAAAGAGGGGGACTACTGAGGCCCTGCCAGTCACCAGGCTAGCTCTGGTTTCAGTGTGACGTTTGACACCATATCTGAAGGGATTAAGATAAAGTGTGATAAAAGCAGAATACCTACTATTCTCTTCCAACCTTGGAACCCGCAAACACACAGGGGCACCCACCCACCACCACCACCCACACAACTCTTTTAAAAAGATAAATAAGGTTCATGAGTGTTGCTGGATTTTCTTTTCCTACCAGGTTCTGCCACCCTTCTCAGCCCCAAATAAGCACACGAACGCAATATTAATTATAAAACTGCTGGCTGATGACTAGGGCTTCTTATTGGCTAGCTCTGTCTTAATTATTAACCCATTTCTATTAATCTATGCATTTTTATGTTGTCTTATTGTACCGGAGACCGCCTGGTGCATCCTTTCTTCCTGGTCCTTAAATAGTGACTCTCCTTCTAGGGTTCACTCTGCCTACCTTTCCCAGAATTCTCCTGGTCCCTAGACTTGCCTATCTTCCTGCCTCATTGGCCAGTGTTTTATTCATCAACCAATAAGAGAAACATATCAGAAGGACATTTCTCCAGTGACTAGAAAGGGCTAGGAAAGCAACCAATTAGCTCTTCTAAGTCTCACCAGCTGTGTTTTCCTGAAGACTGAGGATCTGTCCACCTGCTCCCACAGATGGTACAGCTGAAGTAAAACACCTGGTTCAATATATCCACTCCATGCAGTCAGAATAATGCTAGCTGAAAAGATACCAAGCCCAAATCAGTATTTTCAGTTTATTGTCTGCACCAAGACCAAAATAAGCTTGTTACCTTCCAAACACAAACACTGTGATCTCAAAGTGTAACAATAAGCTTTACTTATTTACCTACAACTTTTGGTGGCCAGCCTGGTGTACAGAGCAAACATCTGAGCCAATCAGGGCAACATAGCCAGACCTTTTTTAAAAATTAAAAATAAATGTAGAAATAAAAATAAAAGACAGAATCATATTTTTTAAAGCCAGGCATAAAGCTGGGTGGCACACCTTTAAACCCAGCTCTCAGTAGGCAGAGTTAGGCCTATCTCTGTGAGTTGAGGCCAGTCTACATAGTGAGTTCCAGGGCAGCCATGCTATTCAGAGAAACCCTATCTCAAAAGAAAATGACAGGCACAGTGCCAGAAAGATGACTCAGCAAGTAAAAATGCTTGTCATCAAGTTTGATAACCTGAATTCAATCCCCTGGAACCACATGGTAGGAGAGAACCAACCCACAGGTTTTAAGGGCTGAAGAAACGACTCAAAGGTTGAGAGTACTGACTGCTCTTCCAGAGGTTCTGAGTTCAATTCCCAGCAACCACATGATGGCTCACAACCATCTATAAGATCCAATGCCATCTTCTGGCCTGCAGGGATATATGCAGACAGAACACTGTATACATAGTATGCAGAGTGAGTTCCAGGACAGCAAGGGCTACAAAGAGAAGCCCTAACTCAAAAAGACCAAAAACTGAAAATAAAAACTATATTTAAAAAACTAAACTTGGGGGCATCATGTATATGCAAGGGATCAAATACAGAATTTGTTCTATCACTAAACTATATCTCCAACCAAGGCTCAATAAATTTAACTTAAAAAATAAAGTAGAGCTGGGTGTTGGTGGTGCACACCTTTAGTCCCAGCACTCGGGAGGCAGAGGCAGGTAGATCTCTTGTGAGTTTTGATGCCAGCCTGGTCTACAGCGCAAATTCTAGGACAGGCTCCAGAGCAATACTGAGAAACCCTGTCTCAAAAAGCCAAAAAGAATAGACCCAAGAACATATACATTTATATACCTTTGACTCATAGTATAGAGGCTGAAGCAACAGAACTACCCTTAGTTCCAGTTCTGAGATACACATTGAATTCAAGGGTAGCCTATATAGACTGTCTCAATAAATAAATAAATAAACAATAAGTAAATAAACAGTAATACAATCAGGAGCTATGCACATTAATGTATACCTACAATGCCAGTATTTGGGTGGCTAAGGACCACTTTAGTCCACAAATAGGAGATCAGTCTAGATCATAAAGTGAGAGTTTGTCTCAAAAACTAAAATAAGCTGGGTGATGGTGGCATACACCTTTAACCCCAGCACTCAGGTAGATCTCTGTGAGTTAGAAGCCAGCCTGATCTACAGAGTGAGCTCCAGGACAGCCAGTACTGTTTCACAGAGAAACCCTGTCTCGGAGAAAGGAAAAAAGGGGGGGAACAAAATAAAGCCTGAGGTGGCTGTACAAAGCTACAACCCTAACACCTGGGAAGCAGAAGTGGGAAGATGGGAAGATTATTGCACCTAGAAGCCAACCTGGATTGCAGTCACTTCCAGGCTAGCCTGGGACACATAGGAAGGTTCTGTCTCACAAAAAAAAAAAAAAAGATTCTCCAGGGCTATAGTTCAGTGGTAGAGTACTTAACAAGCTCAAGTCCTATCAGCACTGTAAAAGGAAACAAAGACAAATGCTAGAAGATGGCTTGGCTGTTTAAATAGTACTGGCTGTTCTCCCACAAGACTCAGGTTGGTTTCCAGCACCCAAAGGTGGTTCCCAACTCAACTGTCTATAATTCCAGTCCCAAGGGATAGAAACCATCTTCTGGGCCCCAAGCATATATACATTACAAAGACATACACACAGACGAAACACCATACACATAAACCAAATAAATAATTTAAAAAAAATCCCAGCACATGGGGAGGCCAGCCTGGTCTACAAAGCAAATTCCAGGTCAACCAGACTACATAGAGAAACCCTGCCTTGATTGTGTGTGTGTGTGTGTCCCTGCCTTGATATTGTGTGTGTGTGTGTGTGTGTGTGTGTGTGTGTGTGTGTGTGTGTGTGTGGAGAGAGAGAGAGAGAGAGAGAGAGAGAGAGAGAGAGAGAGAGAGAAAGAGAGAGAGAGATTATTGAATGTGGTAGTTCACACCAGCAATTCTTGAGGCTGAGGCAGGAAAATTTCTGAGTTCCAGGCTAACCTGGACAAGAGTAAAACTAAAAGGGGGAAAAAAAGATGTTTCTGCCTGTCACTTCTCCTCAAGGCTGACACTACTTTTCTAGAAGAAACAAAAAGTACTGAAGTCAAGAAAAACTTGCCACATTTTTATAGTGCAGAAAAATACCACTGGCATATTAGCTTTTATGGGGCAGGGGGTGGGACTGGTCAGGGGTGTTATGAATTCCAGGAAAATGTGGGTGTGTTTATTGTTGCTCTAGGGATATGAGACCTAAATGAATAAATCTGTGCTATGTGAATGTTTGTTCTCATGTGGTTTTGAAAAATTAAAAGCAGGCAGGACCTCTACATGATGACCAAAATTAACAAAGGAATGAGGCAACACTTTTAAAAGGCAAAAAGTCACAGTTGTGTGTGTGTGTGTGTGTGTCAAGGCCTGTGTACAGGCCTAATAGTAACATTTAAATTGAACTACTGGAGAGGTTCGATTACATATTTGTTGCCATCAGCTAATTTAATTTAAAAATCTGCCAACTCCAGAGCTATAAATTCAGAATTTTACATTGGTCACTCTGAATTTTACTTTGATTTCTGCATTTAATTATAGCAATAGAAAACAGAAGGGAGAATCAAATCCTTTTAGTTTTTCATTTGGCTTCCCCCATCATAAGACAGAGTCTGACTATACAGCACAGAAAGACCTCAAAATCTCTATCCTCCTACCTCCCAAAAAGTAGAATTATAGGAATGTACCATGCCCTGCAAGATTCAAATCTTTTTGTTTGTTTGTGGGGTTTTTTTTGTTTTGTTTTGTTTTGTTTTGTTTTTGAGTCAGGGTTTCTCGGTGTAGCCCTGGCTGTCCTGGCACTCACTCTATAGACCAGGTTGGCCTCAAACTGGAGATCTGGCCCTACTAAGAGGTTTAAGCAGGGTGTGCGTGCGTGCGTGCGTGCGTGCGTGCGTGCGTGCGTGCGTGCGTGCGTGCGTGCGTGTGTGTACGGGGTGGGAGCTTGGGAGACAGAGGCAGGCGGATCTCTGTGAGTTCAAGACCAGCCTAGTCTACAAGAACTATTTCCAGGGTAGGCTCCAAAGCTACACAGAGAAACTGTCAACAAAACAAGCAAACAAAAAAAATGTCCACTCCTCTTTTGTTCTTTTTTGTTTTGGGGTTTTTTGTTGTTGTTGAGAAAAAACCCAGGTTGGCTTGGCACTTTGTAATAATCCTCCTGCCTCCACCTCCCAAATCCTGGGATTACAGGTGTGTGCTATTAAACCAATATTGCCTTTTCTTTCCCACTTCATCTCTAGAGTAATTTATGGCAATCCTGTCCAGGCATGGTGGCTCATACTTTTAATTTCATCACTTGCAAGGTGGGAGACAGAATCAGGAGTTTGAAATCAGCATGGGCTATGCTAAAAGGAGGAGTTTAGAATAATCCAGTCAGCTACAAAGAATACCAATAAAAAGAAGCAGAAAAATAATCTTATCATCTCAGAGGGAAAGGAAGCTCATGGATACAGACAAGCAACTAAGTCAACAAGAGAATAGGGTTATAAACAGTAGTGGGCCTAGAGGAGAGAGATAGCAGGCACCGTTGTTTATCCTCAGTAAGGTCTCTCTGGTGCATTTTCATTTCTCTTTTATCTTGCTAATAGCTATGTGCCACATAAGAAAATAGTTTTCAAGAGGACAGTTCTTACATCTTTTTATAGTAATGAATGCACAGGACCTCTATACTTTAAAACTATCTGTAACTACCATACATACTTATATACCATTTCATGTGTGTTTAGGCTCCTTTTAAGGGTTACTGATTCATATACCTTTGGGCACATTATGAATTTCACACTTGCCAGTGTTGATGGCACATGCCTTTAATCCCAGCACTCAGGAGGCAAAGTCAGGCGGATCCCTGTGAGTTCAAAGCCAGCCTGGTCTACAGAGCTAGTCCAGGACAGCCTCCAAAGCAATACAGAGATACTCTGCCTCGAAAAACCAAAAACAGTAATAATAATAAAATAATAATAATAATGAGTTTCACACTTTACCTTACTAGGCAAAATAAACTACAACATGAAGATATTGTAGTAACACTCATTGTAAGATAACACTCATGTATCTTAGTCTTCAAGTTTGTATTCTCAAGTAAGTGAACAGAAAAAAGGACCATCTGAAAAGAATTTTGAGGCTGGAAGAATTCTAGAACGGGTTTTCTTGTTTTTGGCACTTCCCAGGAACAACCCCAGCTGAAACTCACTGTCATTCTATTAACATGACATATTCCACTTCTCACATAAAATAAAATAAATCTTTTTTAAAAAAAGATTTACTCCATTTATCTACCATTCCCCCACTTATCTATGCAGGACCCCCATGAAGTGTGAGGTCCTGAGTCACCTATGATCCTTAGCAACTACCAGTAGCTAAACGATGTGCCAAGCAAGGCTAAAACATTTCACAAGTCACTCTCACATATTAATCATCAGAATAAACCTGCAAATGAGGTCGGGCATGATGGTGCATGCCTTTAATCCTGGCACTTGGGAGGCAGAAGACAGATAGATCTCTGAGTTTGAGGCCAACCTGGTCTTCTTTTAGAGCAAGTTCAAGGATAGCCAGGGATACACAGAAACCTTTTCTCAAAAGGAAGGAAGGAAGGAAGGGAGGGAGGGAGGGAGGGAGGGAGGGGGGAGGGAGGGAGGGAGGAAGGAAGGAAAGAAGGAAGGAAGGAAGGAAAGAAGGAAGGAAGGAAGGAAAGAAGGAAGGAAATGATGTAGGGAATTACCTTCAATTTTACAGACTGGGCTTAGTAATGTCTATAATGCTGGGATGGGTGGGGGTGGAGGTGGGGAACAGAGACAAGGGAACTGCTGCAAGTTCCAGATACTGAATCAAAAGAACCAGGAAAGACAGACAAAATATAAGCTTTTAGAAGTTCATCCTAGCCTAGAAGTGGTATCGATCACCTTTGATCCCAGCACCCAGGAGGCAGAGGCAAGTGGATTATCTGTGTGTTCGAGGCCAGTACAGTCTACAAATCAACTTCCAAGACAGCCAAGGCTAATACATAGAGAAACTATCTCAGGAAAAAAAAAAAAAGTTTATCCTACACCACTGCATTCTACTTCTGCTAAATAAGGATTTTTTTTTCCAAGAGTAGCATACTTAATAAGTCAAGGGATAAGACCCACTGTAAAATGATGATCTCCATCCCAAGACTAGTGACTATCACACCCAGGTTCGGAGAGACTACACTTACAGTTTAGCTCATTATTCCTTAAAATGGCCATTTTTACATATTACAAAATGTGTATAGTCTGACTATAATTGTGTTATTTATGAGCAAGGGATCAAACCCAGGGCTTTGCCCATGGTGGGTGAGTAGACTACCACTGAGTTATAACTCTAGCCTAAACCAGTAACTTAAAACAAATATTAAGCCAGACTCACATCTAGAATCCCTTCATTTAAAAGCTGAAGCACAAAGTGTTACAAGTTTGAGGGCAACTGGATCTACATAGTGAACTGAGGCAAGCCTTTGCTACAGAGTAAATTCCTACTTCAATAACACAAAAGTATTCAGGGCTGGTTGAAGCTCAGTGGTAAAACACTTGCCTAGGGAACCGGAGGCCCTGGTTGTTGTAGTGATTGATTTTTGACCAGTACTGCCAGGAAAAAAAAAAAGTGTAAGACAAAACAAATATCCATGCACTATGTGCAAACTTAGCCATATATCCCAAAGGAATGAACACGAAGAGGATGAAGTGCTACAGTATTTCTCCAGGGACTCCAGTTCAGAAAAGCAGACTCCGGGTTGAGTTCTTTCCTACTCTTCTTTCCCCAGGACTATAGTTAAAAACACTAGCCAGTCAGAGCACTTGCCTAGCATACACTAGGGCCTGTGTTTCTTCAGCACTGAAGAAAAACAAGAAACTTTAGGTAAGCTTTCTGGAGCAGCATATTGTCAACACAGAAGCACTGAAAAGGACACATAACTGTAACACCCCAGCTCTGAGGAAGCCGGGCCAGGAGGCAGGACTGGCCTAGGATATGGATATAGTAAGATTCTATCTTAATGAAAAAAAAAAAGTTCTCAAACCAACGAATTTCAGTGTAATTTATTATTCGGAACTAAAGGAAAAGTAGACTAGATTATGACAATGCACACCTGTAACACCAGTATTCAAGCACTTGAGGCAGGATTAAGAGTTAAGAGACCAAGCCAGGCATGGGAGGCAGAGTTTCCAGGCCAGCCTGGTCTATAGAGTAAGTTTCAGGACAGCCAGAGCTACTCAGAGAAACACTTTTGGGGTGGGGGTGGGGGTGGGGGCAACCTGCCCAGCACATAGGTCTCAGTTCAATCCTCAACCCCAATAAACTAGTTAACAACCAATAAGCAAGCATACTAAACACTATAGACTGCCTTATGCAAAGAAAACTAGTTACATAACAAACCAAACCAAAGTCTGGGCTTTTATTGTTTTTTGGGACAATCTCACTAAATAGCTTGGGTTGACCTCAAGCTCACATCTTTCTGCCTCAACCTCCTGAGTGCTGCAATTACATGGGCTTTCACTACACCCAACTTTTTGGGACCTATCTTTAACTGATAAAGTAAGAAATGGAAATTTCTTAGGTCAGCTGGACCTAGTGACACGAGCCTGTATTCTTAGCTACTGGAAAGCTGAGACAGAATTACAAATTGCCTGGGCAACTTAATAAGACCCAATCTGAAGAAGGCTGGGAATACAGTTCAGTGTACAGCATAAAGTACAAGGCCCTAAGTTCCATCCTCAGTACTGCTATAAGCAAATGAATTTAAATTCAGATAAAAGGTTTTTTTCCACTTTCCTAATATAACGAAATCTTTGTCAGACCTCAGGGTTACGTGGTCTACCTCCAAAGACCATCAAGAGCAGCAACAGCACAGGACTACAAAAGGCAGTAATGGGTAAATCTATCTTGCATTTCTTCAGTCCAATGTGGAATGAGGGCCCAAGAACGAAGCTGTATAAATCCTCCCTTTTAAGCACTGAAGAACAACCCTGAGAGAGTAGAGAACGGCGTTCTCAATACCTCTCATTTTATCCTCTGCACAATGGACATACTCAATACCTGGTTTTAGTTTTTATTTACTTTTTGTTTTGAGACACAATATAATATAACCCTAGCTGGCCAGGTACTGGCTGTGTAGATCAGGCTGGCCTCAAACTCAGAGATCCACCTGCCTTGAAAGTGCCTCAAATACCTGTTTTTAGACTGTCATTCTGCATAAACAGGAAAATCCACAAAACAGTTTACATGAATCCCCTCTCTCAAACTCAAATCCAGAATCTACTTTGTTGCCATGTCCTCTGGGCCTAGAGTGATACTTTGTACTTAAGAGAAGATTTAATAAATATTAAATGAATCGAATGCAAAATGCCTGGTACTCAAGTAATGTTGGCCATTACTGTTATTTTAATGCAATTAAGTTTTTTATTGTTCTTATTAAAGATGCCAAACCTCATGCAGAGATCTTACAATTCTAGAAAGACCATTAGGTAAACGAAATGACAAGACAGGGCTAAATAAAGACATCTTTAAAAAAAATAAACAACCAGACCCCAATTTCGGACTTTTCCGAGGTGTACACATGATTAACAAACCGCAATTACAATAGTGAGCTTTCACACCTGTGATGTGCAACTGTGCGTGCAGGGCGTCCTACCGGACTCACTAAACCCAACTACAGGGCAGTTCAGAGAACGTTCCTTACAACCCATTTTTCAGACAGAGCAACTGAGGTTCAGGGAGCGCCAAGGTCACAGCCCGTACGCCGGGGAGCCGAGACGTGAACCCAAGCAGTTCGACCCCAGAGCCTGCACTCAACAGGCCCCTCCGGAACACCAGCCCCGCGTCTTCCAACATCTATCACACGTCGCTCCAAATCCGGCGAGCCTACAGTTTCCCAGGACCGGACTTTCAGCCCCGATGCCGCGAAAACAAAACAATACTTCTCTCGCGGCCAGTCCATAGTGCGCCCGCCAGGCCTGAGATCCAAGGCCGCTCTGCACAGTCCCGCTAGCACCGGGAGCCCCGGGTCCCGGTGCGCCGTAAGAAGCGCCGGGGTGGCCCCGGGAGTCCGCGAAGACCCGGGGAGTCGCATGACCTTGGACAGAGCGCGCCACTCCGGGCCTCAGTTTCCCCGCCCGGGCCTCCCGCCGGGGGCCTCTGCGGAGCCTCGCGCCTATAGAGCAGCAGGCCCCTCAACACACACCCCTCAGCCGCCCGCCTTCCCGCCCCACTTACGCTGGAAGGCGGCTGCTCCAGGGACGCCCACCATCGCGGAGCGCAGCCTGACGCGAGCGCAGCCCGCTTCGACCCAACACCCGAGTCTTCCGCAGGCGCAGGCCGGGACCTGCACCCGCCGAACTCGCCCACACCAGCGCCGCCGCCGCCGCCGCCGTTAGGCCGCGCGCCGCCCCGCCCCCGGACGGCCCGGGCACGCCCCCGCCGCGCGCTCCCGCTCGCCAACCAACGCACGCGGAAGCCCGGCCCGACGGCGCTCACGCGAAGCCCCGCCCCCTGGCCTGGCCCCCTTCCGTGCCAGGCTGCGCCCTATCCTGGAGCGGCCTGAACCTCAGACCCGCCTCCCGCGCGCTATGCGCAGCCGTCACGTAAACGCCCGTCTCCGAACTCCAGACTTCCGGATGTGGCCTGGGCGGAGACTTAGGAGCGGGGGCGGAGTCCGGGGCGGGGTTTCAGGGGAGGGCCGCTTCAGGTACAGGCCTCAATGCCTTTATGGTTGGTGGTATTGGGTGGTAAATTGTTCTTACCCCTTTTATTTACTTGTTTTTACATTTTTTTATTGTATATGTGTGCGTGTGTATGTGTTTGGGCGCGTGCATTCCAAGGAGTGCGTGTGAATGTCAGAGGACAGCTTAAGAGTATACTCTCCTTCCACCCTGTAGGTCCAGCAGATCAAACTTCACTTCGTGCATCAGGCTTGATGACAAGCATCTTTGCCACTTGAGCTATCTCGCAAGTTCCTTCCTCTTCTTAGGCTGTAGGAATCTAAATGTTTAAAAATAACTAGTAGCTGTCATTATTGGTGTCTGCATTAGACCAAGAGCTTTGTAGGAGTGTTGTGTGTGTTCATGGGAAGAGGGACATGTGTATATGCAGGTTCTGTTTTGATTTCTGCACAATCCCGCTAGCACCGGGAGCCCCGAGTCCCGGTGCGCCGCAAGAAGCGCCGGGGTGGCCCCGGGAGTCCGCGAAGACCCGGGGAGTCGCATGACCTTGGACAGAGCGCGCCACTCCGGGCCTCAGTTTCCCCGCCCGGGCCTCCCGCCGGGGGGCCTCTGCGGAGCCTCGCGCCTATAGAGCAGCAGGCCCTATATTTGTTTGTTTTTGGTTTTTCTCTGTGTAGCTCCAGCTCTCCTGGAACTCACTCTGTAGACCAGGCTGACCTCCAACTCAAGAGATCTGCTGCCTCTGCCTCTGGACTGCTATGGTTAAAGGAGAGGGCAAGCACCACCACTGCCTGGCTTGTTTTTGTTTGAAACAAGGTCTCTTTTTTTATTTTGTTTTTGTTTTTTCGAGATAGGGTTTCTCTGTGGTTTTGGAAGCTGTTGTCCTAGAACTAGCTCTTGTAGACCAGGCTGGTCTCCGACTCACAGAGATCTGCCTGCCTCTGCCTCCCGACTGCCTCCCGAGTGCTGGTCTTAAAGGCCTGCACCACCACTGCACATTTAAACAAGGTCTTAATGTACATTTGGCCTGCTTGAACTCACTTACCTGACCAGGCTATCCTTGAACCTTAAACCATACTCCTGCCTCTGTCTTCAAATGTTGTGTTTACAGCACCAGCAGGCCTCACAAATTGTTTTGTTTCCAAAAAAGGGTCTGTTTTGGATCTCTAGCTAGCCTGGAACACACAGTGTAGTGCATGATGGTCTGGAACTCTCACCAATCCCCCTTCCTCAGCCTCCCAAGTAGTGGAATTATAAACATGAGTCACTAGCCTATTTTAAATGGGGGGGGGGGGGGGGGTGGGCTCAGAGCAACAGAGAAAGTAGTTGGGCTACAGGACGAGTACTTGGAGCTACTCTGCCTTTCTGTTTCTCAAAGACTCAAAATTATGTTTCAAGAATGATTCATAATTTTTCAAAAATTATAGTTCAAAAATTATAACTAAATGCAGAGGCTGGAGCTATGGCTCACCGGTTAAGAGCACTGACTATTCTTTTCGAGGACTAGGATTCGATTGCCAGCAACCCCATGGCAGCTCACAACTCTATAGTTCTAGTTCCAACGGACCCACAACCTCATACAGCCATACATGCAGGTAAAGCACCAGTTCACAGAAAACAAACTTTAAAAGGAAAAATGTAAAAGACAACTAAAATGGAGCAGCCTGACTTAGTGACACACACAGCAAACCCAACCCTTAGGAAACTGAAGCAAAAAAACTGCCAATTCAAGACCAGTTGGGCCACATAGTGAGACCCTGTCTCAATAAAACAAGGTCAGACATGGAGGGCCACACCTGTACACCGCACACTTGCGAATGAAAGCAGGAGGATCCATTCAAGGTTATTATCATCAAAATGGTAAGTCAGAGGCCAACTGGGTGAGCTGCAGGTTTGCCAAGTGAGGTGGTACACACACACACACACACACACACACACACACACACACACACACACACACATCCCAGCACTAGGGTGGGCACAGAGGCAAGTGGATCTCTGAGTTTGAGGCCAGCCTGGTGCACAGAGTGACTTCCAGGACAGCCAGGGCTAAACAGAGAAATCCCATCTCAAAAAACAAACAAAAAGTTACAGGTTCGGCTAGAACAAAGCAAATGGAAAATGCTTGTGTGTTTGCTTGTTTTTAAAGATTACCACTGTGTCCCATACTGGCCTCTAACTGGCCTCTGCTTCCCAAGTGCTGGGATTAAAGGCATGGGCTGCTACTACCCAGACTGGCCTGGAACTCTTAGCAAACCTCTTGCCTCAGCCCCCCAAATTCTGGGGTTCCAGATCAGATCATGCCAAGCTGAATGCTTTTCTTCTTCCTCTTGTTCCCCCCAATGTTTGTCTTTAGTGACAAGAAGAGTAAAGGTGGGCAGGCAGAAGTGCATGCTGCCTGCCATCTGCCTGAACCACGCCACTTCCTCTACTGAATGATATACCAGGGCCAGACCAGCTGACAGTAAGAGAGGCCACTTAAAGACATATTGTGTAACTTCTTGTAAGTAATGTTCCTTGTTGAAACACCAGTGGCACTTTATTTACTTATGTATTTATTTATTTAGGTGGTGGTAGTTGGTTGACCTGTGGTTGGACTTGAGACAGGATCTCCTATACCCTAGACTGGCCTAGAACTCACTCACTGTGTAGCCTAGAAAGAGAATGACTTTGAACTCTTGGCTCTATTTCTCGAGTGCTGAGATTATAGACATACCATCAGGCCCAGATTTTTGTTATTATCATTATTATGTTTGATCAGGGTTTCCCTATAAAATTCTGGCTGGCCTACTACTTGCCATGTGGCCCATGGTCTGGTATTCACACCATTCCTCCTGTTTCAGTCTCCTGAAGTATTACAGGCGTGTTGTAGTGCATCACACTTGACAAAACCTATCTCTGTAATTGAGAAATTCTTGCCATGAGGGTGATTCTTCAGATAAACAAATCCTTTCTCTAATAGAAAAAGAGCAGCCTGGTGGTGATGGCACATGCCTTTAATCCCAGCACTCAGTGGACAGAAGCAGGCAGATCTGGTGTGGGAATTTGACCCAACAACCAATTGTATTGGGGTGGCTAGGCCCAATGAGTGTGGTCTTCTCTGGGGGGGTATGTTACCCAGAATAAAAGGCCAGAGTGGGCTGAAGGGTGCTCTCTTGGAACGTGGCAGGCTCGCTGGCAGCAATGGTTTGGTGACCTTCCCAGACTTCCCCATCACTCTTGGGAAAGAGAGGATCATTGTTCTGTATTATGAGTGTATTTTATAGCCTGTGCCTGTTTAATAAACCATACTTAATCACAGAGATTCCTCCCTCATTACAAATCTCTGTGAGTTCAAGGCCAGCCTCATCTATAAGGCAAGTTCCAGGACAGCCAGAACTGTTATACAGACAAACCATGGTTCAGAGGGGGAAAAAAAAAAACAACCAAAGAGAACTGTTGAGGTTCTCAGATATCAGTTGTATTTTTAGAATTCATTATTGTTTAGAATTTTGATAGGAATGAGCATACTTCTGATGAAGTTATTATACAAGAACATTATGGTGCTGGGCTTAGGTGGCACAGTCTCAGCACTCGGGAGGGGAGGCAGGGGCAGGTGGATCTCTGAGAGTTCAAGGCCAGCCTGGTCTAAAGAGCAAGTTCTAGGACAGGCTCCAAAACTTGTCTCAAAAAGCAAAAAAAAAAAAAACCATTATGTTCTGTGTCTGTATGGTGTTAGCCATAGAAGCCAAGAGGATCAGGAATTCTGAGCCAGTGTGAGAAATGATGAAGGAACATAATAAGTTCCTGTTTCAAAATAAATGAATAAATAAGCAAAACTAAAACCAAGTTAATACAAAAACTCAAGAAGATTATGAAGAAAATGAAGCATCTTAACATTTTTTAAAAAGTGTTTTGATCTTGGGGTGCAGAGATGGCTTAGCGGTTAAGAGCACTAATTGCTCTTCAAAAGGTCCTGAGTTCAAGACCCAGCACCCACATTGCAGATCACAACTACCTGTAACTCCAGCTGCAGGGGACCTGATACCCATGGCAAAACAAAATAATTAAAATTTTTTTTTTATCTTGGTCTAGTTTTATTATATAGCTCTTGCTGACTTTAATATCATTTTGTAGTTCAGTCTAGACTTAAACTCTACTTTTTAAAATAATTTCTTTATTTTTATTTTATGTGCATTGATGTTTTGGTCCCCTAGAACTAGAGTTGTGAGACAGTTGTGAGCTACCATGTAGGTGCTAAGAATTGAACCCAGGTCCTCTGAAGAACAGGTAGTGCTCTTAACCACACAGCCATCTCTCCAGCCCTAGGCTTAAATTTTTAATCCTCATGCCTTAGCCTCTTAGTGCTAGTGTTGCAAAGCTGCAATACCACATGTATAACAGAAATCAAGTCTGGCAGTGGTGGTGCATACCTTTAATCCCAGCTTGGGAGTCAGAGACAGGAGGATCTCTGAGTTCCAGACCAGCCTGGTCTACAGAGAGAGTTCCAGGACAGGTTGCAAAGCTATAGAAAAACCCTGTCTCAAAAAACTAAGAGAGAGAGAGAGATCAGGATGTCCTTGCTCTATCACTTAATTTGATAGGCTTTATCAAATTTAATCAGAAACATTTGCACACATAAGTATATGGGAACTATATCAGAGAAACCAGGCCCTCAAACTTATCAAACACACCAGACCAATGAATGATACCACTCCTTCACCTGGATTGTACAATAGGAGGAGCTCCTAAATTTGACTAAGACTTTACCCATCTTCAAACTATCTACAAGCAATAAGTTCCTGACTGTCCCCAGGGCCCCGAGGGTATTAACTTACACGGAGTGCTTGACTAAGCCAGCTCAAGTTATCTTTTCTGGGAACTCACTCACCACCACCACCACCACCACCACCACCACCACCCCACCCCCTGCCCACCCTATCTCATTGTTTTTCTTTAAGACAGAATCTACCAGTGGAGCTGTGTCTGGTCGGGTAGTAACTATATAATCCAGCAGACTGGCCTAGAATTTGATGCATTTGGCTCTCAAATACTGTAATTACAGCTGTGAAACACTACCCCCCCCCTCAATTTAGCATCTGGAAGCACCCAGAGCTTCAACAGCCCATGCTGGAACTGTGGCAACATTAGTTGTTATAAATTTTTTTAGATTTATTTATTATTATGAATACAGTGTTCTGCATCCATGTATCCCTGCAGGTCAGAAGTGGACATCAGATCTCATTATAGATGGTTGTGAGCCACCATGTGGTTTCTGTGAATTGAACTCAGGTCCTCTGGAAGAGCAGCCAGTGTTCTTAACTGCTGAGCCGTCTCTCCAGCTATATTAATCTAAGCACATACAATAACTCTCCTAGCATCTATCTGCTCCCTGCCCTCTGCCTTCAGTAAAAAAACTTCTGAACCCGGTGGTCTCTTAAACCCATTGTTGGCCATTCTGTAATGTAATCCTTGTGTGCAGTATAAGACTTGACAGTTAACATCAATAATTAAGATTGGACCAGGATTGCTTGTCTTTAAGCCCATCACTTGTTAGGCAGAGGCAGGCAGATCTCTGTGAGTTTAAGGGCAGCCTGGTAAGCACAGTGGGTTCTAAGACTGTCAGGGTTACATAGAAAGATCCTATCTCAAAACAAACAAACAAACAAACAAAAAACCCAACCAAGTAATAATAATAATTAATAATAAAGATTGGAAAAGTCTGTATTTGCCAATGATCAGGAGAACTAAAGAAAACCTAGACTACGAGGCAAATTAGAGCCTGCAGAAATAGTCTAGGGGTAGAAAGCTTGCCTAGCAGTCAGAAGGACCTTGTGTTCAATCCTTGAAACCACGAAAAGTAACAGACTAGTCTGAAGAACTAGTGGGAGAAAGGCGAAGGGTGTGTTTCAGGTACTATTTTATATACAGATAGCAAAGAAAGCCTTTTTCTTTTTCAAGACAGGGTTTCTCTGTGTAGTCCTGGCTGTCCTGGAACTCACTCTGTGGACCAGGCTGGCTTCAAACTCATAGATCCACTTGCCTCTGCCTCCAAAGTGCTGGGGTTAAAGGTGTGCGCCACTACTACCAGGCTAAGACTTTTCTAAGGAGGTAACATTTATACCACTGAAACCTGAAGAAGGTAACAAAGAGACCAAATTTGGAGAGAGTAGAAGGAAATAAAGGTCCTGAGGCAGGAACATTCATAGAACACAAATGAAATTGGTAAAGGGCCAGAGACTTAGAAGGGAACTATAGATTGTGTGGGATCCATTGTTCCTTAATAAAAACTTGGCTTTATTGCAGCCACCAGATAGTTTGAGATCTTGATCCCTATGGGAGAGAAGTATACTGGAGAAGGCAAAGGTGGAATGTTGGAATGTTGCTAGACTAATGCTCAAAGCAGGATGGAGGCAGTGGATATTTGAAAAGGGAGTGGATTTTAGATATATTTTGAAGGTGGAGGCAACAGAATTTGCCAAGAGTATATATGTGCTACACCAGAATGGTAGCTGGGTATAGTGGCTCATTCCTCACTCACGAGGCAAGGAGGATTACAGTATGGTTTTTTTTTTTTTTTTTTTTTTTTTTGCTTCTTTGTTTGTTTGTTTGTTTGTTTTGGTTTTTCGAGACAGGGTTTCTCTGTGTAGCTTTGGTGACTGCCCTGGAACTAGCTCTGTAGACCAGGCTGACCTCGAACTCACAGAGATCCTCCTGCCTCTGCCTCCCGTGTGCTGGGCGCCACCAACACCCAGCGGGTTACAGTATGTTTGAGGCCAGCCAAAACTATAGTGAGACCCCATCTCAAACAAAACAAAATAAAAGATCTGAAGCATGAATATCTGGAATAATGAGGTAGCCATCTGCTGAGATGTGACCAGCTAGAGGATTAGCAGAAGCTGAGTTTAGGCGTGGGTTATGCGCTTTAGGATGGCTAGAGATGGACACACGGCTATACAAGAAATGACTGTTGTGGTTGCTAAACCCTTGCTTCTCTCCAGAAGTGAGGTGGTACCACAATGGATGGGGATACCTATAACCTGAAATAGGCTAGATAAGACCTGCACATGCCTCCCACAGCTTGGGCTGCAGCTGGGCCTCAGCCTTTGGCAGATTGCCAGTCCTTCCGCATCCCTGCTCCTCCGAGCACGCATTCCATCTGGCACACCTTCCCCAGGTGTCAGCTGTGCTGGGAACCACTCATCCTCGGGGAGGAGTGACCTTAAACTGCCTGTGAGTGGTGGTGGGGACAGGGTTCACAGTTCCCCAAGCCTTTTCTCTCTCATTCACCTCCAGGCAATGGAGGCTCCAGCTGAGGCTCAAGACAGAGTCGGGTACAGTTGTTTGCTTTGTAAGAACAACAATTGAGCCCACCCCATTGTTGCTCCAGGGCACAGCTCCACACCTGTTCTCCACCCTCAGTCCAGGTGCAAGCCTGCCCTGCGGAGAACAAAAGAACACCTACTCACCAAGGTCATTACCTTGTTGGGGGTAGGGAGAGGAGCTGTAGGAGGAAGACCTCTAGTCTAGAAAGGGTTTGAATCAGCCTCATCCAGCAGGACTTTCTGTGATGGATGATTTATACCCATACTCCTTAGTTTGAGAGTCTCTATAGGTTTGGTTTCTTTGTTTATTTTTAGACAGCTCTCTCTATTTAGTCCTCGATGGCCTGGAACTATGAAAACTTCCCTGGCCTCGACATGTGACAAACCTCTTGCCTCCCAAGTCCTGAACTGCAGGTGTATGCTGCCGTGCCCAGCCCAGCTATTTCTCTTTATGTGTATGTGGTGGTGAAAATGGAATTCAGGGCCTGTGCACATACTCAAACGCTTCAACACAGCTACATGCCCAGCCCCTCCTGAGCATTTAATATGTGGCTGCCAGGCCAGAGATAGAGCTCACTTAGAAGAATGCTTGCTTGAAGCTCTGGCTGTCTCCCGTATGCCATAAAACCAGGTACTGTGGTGAAAGCCTGTAATCCCATCACTCCCAAGTAATAGAAGAGGAAGGAGGGTCAAGAGTTCAAAGTCAGCCTTGACTACATAGCAAAGGTCAAAGCCAGCCTGGGTTACATTGAGACCTTGGTCCCCAAACACCACCATCAAAAGAAAAGCCCTATATATGTGTTTGGTGCCTATAACTGAGGCACCAAAGTGCTAAAATCACTTAACTTTAATTTTAATAGCCAACTTGCCTAGTGGCTCAGTATTGGACAGCACACCAGTTATCTCAGATAACTGGAGGCAGAGGCAGGAGTTGCATAGTGCGTTCCAAAGAAGCCAGGGCTACAAAAATAGAATTACTGGAATAAAAAAAACCGCAAAGGACCAGGCGGGCTCTACATCAGCCTAACCCTCCTCAAAAGAATGGGCTATGCAAATTGCCAAAGAATGCAAATCAGTCACTGATTTGAGGGACAAAAGCCCAGGCCCTGTAATCACACTAGGATTCTCTCTGGGCTACTGGGCAAGATGAGAGACTGGGAGGGTCCAGGGAGGAGGAGGCCTTTTAGAGGTGGTGTGGGGCCTAACCAGCTGGTGTCGGCGACCCAAGACATCAGCTGGCTGGCGGGCTGGCGGGTTGAGACAATGGGCAGGGGTCTGCCCGGAACCTGCCTCCCTTGGCGCCGGGTCCTCTCCCGGACCCTGGCCAGCTGCCGTGAGCACTTTCTCTGGTCTCTGCTGAGGCTTGTGTGGCGAGATCTTGCAATGGGATGGGAGTGGGGGGTGGGGGAGATCATGAAGGATGCTGGGAAAGTCTATGTGAAATGACCCGGGATGTGGGGGGTGATGAGGGTGTAAAACAGGCGGTTAGGAGCCTTTATGAAGGTCTCCAGTGTAACAGACATTGCGCTGGAGGATTTGCATATGGTCCTTCCGTTTGCTAGTCCCAAAGTCCCGCTGGTCATAGTAATAATAATCATTATCAACAATAGCAATCCGGTGTGTAATGCAGAGCCCCCTGGCTGGAGTTGAAGGCTTGTCTCAGTTAATCCTCATGATCGCTTTGGGAGCCAAGGTCTTTTATTATAGCCCTTTTGCAAAGGAGGAGCCCCAGGCTCTGAACAGTTAAGGGACTTCCTAGCGTCACTGAAGTGGGGGAGAGAGAAAAAGTGTTTCTTGTCCACCTGAGACCCTCACATTTCCTAAAGCTTTAGCTGTACTGCAGAGCCCTCAGTCCTTTTTGTCCCTGGGAGAGTTAAGTAAAAGTCAAACTAGTATAAGAACTTTTCTTGGAATGGAAACGATATGTTAAAAAAAAAAAAAAAAAAAAAAAAAGACAGTCTTTAACATAAAAAAAAAAAAAAGGAACTTGGATAAGTTCCAGTTACTGTCTGCGGCTCATGCTGTATACACCTGACAGTTTACAGAGGGATCACAAACCACATGGCTGGCACAGTTTATTTATTTATTTATTTATTTATTTATTTATTTATTTATTTATTTTTTTAATGCGTTACTCTGTTTAAGAAAAAAGTTTTATCCCAGCACTCAGGAGGCAGAGGCAAGCGGATCTCTATGAGTTCAAGTCCAGCCTAATCTACAGAGCTAGTTCCAGGATAGGCTCCAAAGCAATACAGGGAAACCTTGTCTCGAAAAACTAAAAAATAAAAAAAAGTTTTAGGGGCTGCAGAGATAGCTCAGCTGTTGAGAGCACTGGCTGCTCCTCCAGAGGCCCTGAGTTCAATTCCTAGCAACCACATGGTGGCTTACAACTACCTATGAGATCTGGTGCTCTCATACATGCTGGCAGAACACTGTATGCATAATAAATAAATGAATCTTTAAAAAAATAGTTTTAGCTGGGCAGTGGTGGTACACGCCACTAATCCCAGCACTAGCACTCTGGAGGGGCAGAAGCAGGAAGCAGATCTCTGTGAGTTTGAGGCCAGCCTGGTCCCAGGACAGACAGGGCTACACAGAGAAACCTTGTTTGGGAGAGGGAGGAGAAGAAAAAAAAAGAAAAAGAAGTTCAAGCTGGACATGGAGGCCCTTCATGATGACAGACTTTGTTATATTACAGTTAAGACATTACAGTTATATTACAGTGGCAGGTGGATCTCTGTGAGTTCAAGGCTAGCCTGGTCTACATAAGTAGCTCCAGGACAGCCACAGTTACAGTTACATAATGAGACCCTGTCTCAAAACAACAACAACAAAATAATAATAAAAGAAGTTTAAGCAGTGAGAGCCATTGCTGCTCTTACAGAAGACCTGGGTTCAATTTCTAGCACCCACATAGCAGCTCACAACTCTCTGTAATTCCAGTTCCAGGGGATCCAGTGCTTTCTGGTCTCCATAGGTACTAGGCTCACATATAGTACACATGCATGCGTGTAGCAAACATTCATATATGGAAAAGAATAAATAAATGTTTTTAAAACAAAAGGTAGTTTTCTCACCCTTATGTAGCTGCCTTCTTCATAAGGGGACTTATGAACCCCCAAAGGTCTTCCTTCTTGGATCCTCTGATCCTTGACGGATGGCACTTAGCCCTAGAGGGTCTTTTTCCATTCTGACTGCAGGAGTGTAATTTGTACTACTGGGTGCCAGGCACTGGTCTAGGCAGGAGGTATAAAGTAATTGGGCTTTCTGCAAGAATTAGCCAGTTGCTGGTTGGTGGTGGTGACACTTGCCTTTAGTCACAGCACTTAGGAGGCAAAGACGGGAGGATCTCTGTGAGTTTGAGACCAGCCTGGTCTACATATTTAGTTCCAGGCCAGCTAGAGATTACATAGTGAGACCCTGTCACAAAAAGAGATGGGGGTGGGGCACAGACTATCAACTAGCATCTTTATTAATTAGAAATAGTACAGAGTCTTATGGATAACCGTACAAGAACTTAAACTACATTTGACAATGGAGGCAAATAAATCTGACTGCCAAGGAAAGCTTTCTGGAGAAGGTAATGGTAAAATTGGAGATTTAGAAAGATGAGAAGCTTCCATGTAGCTCTGGGTTCTATTCCCATCACCAAATACACTGGGCATGGTAGAACACAAAGAGAGAGGCAGGATGAACAATTGACGGCCACCCCTACTGAGTTATATGAGACAGCCTCAAAGAACAAAACTCATTCCAAAATAGGTTTCTGCCCTAATGAAGCTTCTTGCATTGTAGTAGAGGAACCAGGTGCTGTATTTTTAAGTTTTTTTCAACAGCATGAAGAAAATTAAAGCAGATGGCAGGTAGACAGAAATAGCTTAGGGAAGGCCTTCCAGGGAAAGTGATAGAGCAGAGATCCAAGTCATCTCGGTGGAGAAGCCTGCATTGCTGGACCACAAAGATACCACAAAATTCAAAACAGTTTAATTCTCAAGTCATGAAATCTTCAGTAGTGAAAGTCTGGTGATGGGCCAGGCATGTGCATGCCTTTCATTCCAGCACCCAGGAGGCAAAGGCAGGCAGATCTCTGTGAGTTTGAGGCCATCCTGGTCAACAAAGCACAGAGCACATTCAAGGACAGCCAGGACTGTTACACAGAGAAATCCGTCTCAAAAAAACAAAAATCTGGTGATGGAATGTTAATCAGCATTTCTACAATGCCATAAAATTCTAATCAAGTACTTCTCTAGTTGTGATTATTTTGGGGAGGTTGGGGGTCAAAACAAGATCTCTCTGTAGTTTTGGAGGCTGTCCTGGAACTCACACAGTAGACCAGGTTGGCGTTGAACTGATCTGTCTCCAAGTGCTGGAATTAAAGGTGTTCGACATCTAGTTGCAAAATTTTAACTGATAAAACTCTGAAATCTTGGAATTCTAATCAACCAGAAAACTTACCTAGAAAACATCAAGATTAGAAGTTCAAGGCTAGCCTGAACTACATGAGAGCCTGTCTCAACTTACAAAACAAAGCAGCCTGGAGACTATAGAGAAATGGCTGGGCTATTGCCCCTTTCACTTTGGTTTTCAACCCTACATTGGGCAGCTCACAACTGCTTGCAACTCCAGCTCCAGACAGTCTGACACCCTCTTCTGGCCTCTGTAGGCAGCTTCTCTCTGTCTCTGTCTCTGTCTCTGTCTCTGTCTCTGCCTCTCTCTCTCTCTCTCTCTCACACACACACACACACACACACACAGTTTTTTTTTTTTTTTCAAAATCACAATAAAATAAGCCTACTTGAGCATGGTGGTACATATCTGTAACTAGTACCTGGAGATGGGGAAGAAAGATCAGAAGTTCAAGATCATCCTTGACTACATACCAAGAGCAAGGCTTATGCCACACGAGTCTGTGTCTCAATAGATTAATTTAAAATAGAATGAGGGGTGGTGTAGCTCAGTGATGGACCTAGTTGGATCAGCCCTAAACCTTGCACTACTAAGTCCCAATCAGAGTGCAGTTTCTTGAGGGAATCTCAGAAGTTCCTCAAAAGACTCCAAAGGTGAATAGTCACAAAGAAAGAGGATGCAGTGAGTTTTGTTGTTTTTAAACTGCATCTTGTTGTGTAACCCTCCCTAGCTCTTGTCTCATCAATTCTCCTGTTTCAGGCCCCTCCCCAGTGCTAGGATTACAGATGTAAGCCACTTTACCTGTCTCATTTTACTATGTAGTTGAGGTTGGCCATAAATTCCTGATGCTCTTGCCTCTACTGCTCTAATGATAGGATTACAGGGCAGGGTTGTACTACCATTTTCCCCCTTGTTTTTGCTTATGAGTGTTTATCTGAATATACACGTGTGCACTGACTGTATGTGTCTAGTGCCCATGTAAGCCAGGAAAAGTTGTCTGATCCCCTGGAACTAGAGTTACAGTTTTGATCCAACATGTGGTGTTGGTACTAGAACCCGGGTCCCTTACAAGAGCAGTACATCTTAACTGCTGAGCCACCTGTCCCACTGTTCTTAAGGCTGAAAACAGATTGAGACTGGGCAAAGTTTGTGACATAATAGTTTAGAGCTAGTAAACATCTGAAAAGTGGATTTTTTTTTTTTCCTTCTTGAGACAGGGTTTCTTTGTGTTACATTGGCTGTCCTGGAACTTGGAACTTTGTAGACCAGGCTGGCCTTGAACTCACCAAGATCTGCTTGCCTATGCCTCCCAAAGTGCTGGGGTTAAAGGTGTGGGACACATACATGGCAAAAAGAAAATTTATGATGTTTTTAAAGAGCCACTTCTCGATGGACAGGGATGGTACACTCGTTTAATCCCAGGACTTTGGAGGCAGAGGCAGGTGGGTCTCTGTGAGTTCAAGGCCAGTGTGACCTACATAGTGGGTTCCAGGACAGCCAGGGTAATGCAGAGACTGTTCCTATTCAGGCATCTGTACTGGCCTGTTCTTGGGGTTCTGACAGGATATGCCCTCAGTTGTAGCCACTAAGAGCACCACCTGTGCACATTCATGCTGTTCCCTTTTAAAAGGCCCTGCCCACCTCCCATCTCTCTCTCTCTTTCTCTCCATCTTTCTATCTGCTTCCCCCTCTCTTTTCTCTTTCTCCCCCAGTTTCCTTTCTCCTGCTGTTCCCATTCCAGGAGGCCGGTCTTCTCCCTCCCCTTTCCCCTTTTTATGATCTCTTTCCCTAATAAAAAAAACCCCTCTGCTTGAACCCTTGAATCCTGGCATCCTTCTCTCTCATGCTGCCTTTCTTAAATTACAACAGAGACACCTTGTCTCAAACAAACAAACCCAGATAGATAGATAGATAGATAGATAGATAGATAGATAGATAGATAGATCTTGTTTCCACGGGGGGATAGCCTTCTTTCATCTCCCAAATGACCTAGAAATGATGTAGGAAACTTCCACTGTTTCCAGGGAAGAAATGAGAAAGGCAGGTGCAGTTGTTTGCCCTCCTAGCACACTGCAATTGTACAGAGTGACCCCCACCCCCCAGTCCCAGAAGAACCACAGAACGGAGGTTTCCATGCATGCTCAGGTTGGTAAGAAGCTTGGAGAAGAGCTTAGTGCTGGAGCTGCAGACTGCAGGCTGGACTGGGAAGGAGAAGCCAAGTGTTGCCAACCTGAGGTCAGGTGGAGTCATGAGTGCAAACCCACATTTATGCAGGTCATGATTCTGAGAAGATGCTCCTAAAAGACTGAAGTAAAGGGCTGAAGGGATAGCTCAAAATAATTAAAGGTTAGGCTCACAACCAAAAATATAAGATTGCAGTTAAACCATTGTCCGACAAAAGAGGTTTTGGCCAAGTTGAACAAACTGTTTGCCCAAAGAAATTGGTTTGCAGGAACTCTCTGAGACAAACAGTGAGGTGATCTGTTGGTTATAGTCTTATCTTTCCAGGCAAGGCATTTCTAGAGTCAGTTGCCTCAGGGATCTCACGTCTCAGCCCAAGAAGTTCAGTAACGCTGAAGTTGGTCTCAGTCTTTAGATTAACCCAGGTCCTGTTGATGGGCACTTACATTATCCCCAGGATTTCTCTGTCTCATGCATCTTTTCAGTGATGCCCTGAGCATATTTAGAGAGAATTTCCAGGGTTCCCATCTGGAACTAGAACAGCTAGGTGTGAGAATGAGCAATTTCCCCGGAGTCCAATAACCTTCTCCCTGCCTCCCAGAAGGGGAAACCCTCCCTCTGTGGTCACTAGGAAGACAGCAGGAACTCCCATGGCCTTGCCCATACCGCCTGCCTGCCCACCTGCCTGTCCTCCCTTGTTCTGGCAGATTAACGGTGACCTATGACCCTGACAGGCTGGCCACACTCCCGGCCAATTTCAGTCTGTCTAAAGGAGTCCCAGGGGTGGTCAGGGCCTGGGGATGTGTTGACCAGATGGGTCTGGGAGGTCTTGGATCAGCTTATCCCAGGAGGCAGAGCAGGTGGGTAGCCCCTAGCACCCGCCCCTAGTATTCCCCATCATGCATCACTGGGCTGCAGCAGGAGCCAGATGGTGGGGATGGGGCAGCTTTGCAGCTTCTGGCCTAACAAAGGATCCTCTATACTGCCTCCCTCCCACCTCCTAGCTCCAGCCTAGTCTGGCTGCCCAATCACTCTCAGTCCTGGATTTCCGTTGAGACTATCATTCTTCCCATTCTGATTATAGAATCAGAATCAGGAAGTGTGCTGGAGAGCCTTGTACTTGGAAAACATATCTACCAACCTGAGGATGGACAAATGAGGCCAACTTAGCGTGGCCAGCCATATGGTCACAACCAGTTACAGATTCAGATGCAATGAGTCAGGTAGTACAGTGGCTCGGGTAGGAGTTGTGGCAAACAGGTCAGTACCTGACACTCAGCAAGCTTGTATCAGCAGTCTCAGAGATTGTTCTGGATGACCTTGAAAGGGAGATGCTCGCAGCAGAGTCTCAAGGTGAATAAACTTGGGAGTCTGAGGTCAATTCACATCAGCTACAGGGAGCACACTCAAGGACAAATCACCTGAGTTCCCCTAGTATAACCCAGAGGGTAAGGTGACATAATGTAAGGTAGCCTATGGGAACACTCAATACCTGCAGATTAAACCCACTGTTTTCCTGAAACAAGGGGGAACTTGCAGGTCTAGAGCTACGGGAACCTCCAGGTGAGAAGAGAGAAGTCCCAGGGTGTCTGTAGCTGTCAGGTTCAGGCCCAGAACACTGAGGAGTCTTCAGTTACAAGCCTGTGTTCTTTCCTTATCAGCAAAGGTTGACAACAGTTGTCTCATTTTAGTCAAGAAGCACTTTGAAATACAAGGCCTACAGATTAAAATTTTATATATATATATATATATATATATATATAATTATATATATGTAATTATATATGTATATATAATTTTTTCTTATTTTACATGTGGATCCCAGTTCCCTTTCCCTCCCTCCTTCCCATGCCCCCCAACTGCCCCTCCCATCCCATTCCCCCTAGCTCCATAGGGAGGGTGATGCCTTCTAGGAGGGATCATCAAAATTTGTCAAGGCCTACATATTATTAAAAAATAATAATATAAGAATATAATGAGAGCCAGGCGGTGGTGGCCTTTAATTCCAGCACTTGGGAGGCAGAGACAGGCAGATCTCTTTGAGTTTGAGGCCAGCCTGGTCTACAGAACTACATCCAGGACAGGCTCCAAAGTCTCAGAGAAACTGTCTCGAAAAACAAAACAAAACAAAACAATATAGTGAGGGTTGTTGTTGCCTCCAAGACCAAGATGGCCACAAGACTCTCTGCCTTCCTCAAGAATGCCCCCGGGGGGGGGGAGGGAGCCGGTGCTGGTGGTGTCTTTCTCAGTCTGGGGCCTCCCTATAATTATGCCCAATCAGCCCCTGCACCAAGTATGCCAGCATGATCACACCCTACAACTACCCAGTGCCTGTCCGGCACCAATGTTGTTCTTTTGCTGCAGCTATGGCCTATGAAACACAAACACAAACATGAGACTCAACGTCCACGTGGAGTTTATTGAGAGAGGGGAGAGGAAGGGGGGTAGCTGGTGGCCAACTGAAAGCAGGGAAGAGAGAGGAGAGAGAAAGAGCAAGAGAGAGAGAGAGAAAGAAGGAGCTAGAGGAAGAGAAGGAGCCAAAGAGACAGGGGCGCACTTGCTTTAAAAGGGAAACTTGCGCATGCGTAACTGGCAGCCAGGTAAAGCTTGAGCAGCCAGGTAAGTCATGATGTAGAGAAGACATGGCCATGAGCATCTGGCCCATCATCAGGGGGCAGGGTCAGCAGACTGCTGGTTCCCAACACCCCATGTGCCCAGCCACCCCCAGGACCCTCAGGGCCCAAGCCTGGGATGTCTGAAGAACCTGTGACCACTCCTGCGGATGGAATTCTTCCTTGTTGCCACCCAATAAAAATGTGAACCTTCCCCAAAAGAATACAGTGAGGATTAAATAAATTATTTACCAGAAGATGGAGAGGCCATACTGGATTACAGAGCTGTAAGGAAGCCAGTAGAGGTCCCGGGGAGGTGTCACTGGAGAGAGTCCCTCAGGCTAAGCTCCCTTAAGATGTCCAATTCAGACCCACCTTAGGTGTAGCTGAGGGAAGGGAAGGGGAAAGGGTGCCTAGGGTGGCCAGGAGCCCCCATCTCTCTTTCTCTATCTGCCTCTCTCTCTAGAGAGAGAGTCCATGGTTTAGCTTCCACTGTTTGTTTGTTTTAATTCTTTCCTTTTCCTGGTGAGGCCGCTAACATTTCTCAGGAGCCTGTGGATCCAGGATTCAATTTGGAATTGGAATACCTGGGAGCAGTGGTGAAGGACAACTTGGGACGTTGGGGGTGGAGAGGGTTGGGGGACAGGGGGTGGGGAGGGAAGGGGAAACCAGGGCTGTCCCAGGGCCAGCATTCAGGAGGGCTGCTTTTCAGGCTCCCTCTCCACCCTTCACACAGGGCCTGAGCACTTTCAATTGGTTCCCTGGTGCCAAGTGAGGTCTATTAATATCAAAGTAATGAGGTAATTACTGTGATTTTAGAAAAATTACCAGTGAATGCTTTTGAGGGAATTTCTGAGGAAAAAAAGAGGCTGTGGAACATCTGCGAGAAAAAGGAAAAGAGTTGTTCTGGATGAAGTGTGAAGCAACGAGGCATGTGGAATGTGGACCACAGAAACGGAGACCTGTAAAGGTGGAACCAGGGGCAGGGATCTTTCAGGCCTCAGGAACCCCCTGACTTTGGCTGGTGCAAAGCAGTAAATTCCAGTGTTACAGGCAAATTCTGAAGCCAGAGGATAGTCCTTTGCTCCCTTCATCCTCTCTTTCTGAGACAGAGTCTTCCCAGATAGCTCTGGCTGGCCTGAAACTGGCTATGTAGACTAAGCTGGCCTCAAATTCACAGAGATCCATGTGTTTCTATCTCCTGAGTGTAGGAACAAAATGGGGCCGAGAGATTATGAGCAAGCATTGGCTGCCCTTTCAGGAGACCCAGGTTCAATTCTCAGCACCCACATTGGCAGCAGCTCACGACTGTCTACAACTCCAGTTCCAGGAACCTGACACCCTCACACAGACATACATGCAGGCAAGATACCAGTATACAGAAATAAAAATAAAAAACGCAGGACTTTAATCCCAGTACTGGGGTGGGGGCAGAGGGCGGCAGGTGGATGGAGGCCAGCCTGGTCTACTGAGTGAGTTCTAGGACAGCCTCCAAAGCTACAGAAAAACCCTGTTTCTGAAAACCAAAAAAAAAAAAAAAAAAAAAAAAAGAAAAGATGCTGAATAAAATTCTTAAAAATAGCAATAACAATATCAGCCCTAATAAAGCAATCTGCAAGCCAGGAACATAAATTTAAATTAGTTATTAACACTACATATGGGTTTGTTTTATTTTATTTGTGTTTTTTTTGTTTTTTTGTTTTTTTTTTTTTGAGACGGGGGTTTCTCTGTGTAGACCTGGCTGTCCTGAATCTCACTCTGTAGACCAGGTTGGCCTTGAATTTACAGAGATCCACCTGCCTCTGCGTCCTGAGTGTTGGGATTAAAGGCATGAGCCACCACGGCCAGGCAGCCTTTAATTTTTGTATTCCCATTTTTCTACAGATGTGGAAAGTGGAAATAAGAGGATGAATGTTCTGACTGAGGTCACACACTGTGTCAATGGAAAGGGAGGGCTATAGTACTAGTCAACTTGCTCTCCCTATTGGTTCTTTTTCTACTGTCCCAATACATGCTCTGGAGGGGAATAAGGATAGGATGGGCTAAAAAAATGTGGCTGATACAGTGATAATGAAGATGGTGATAGATTAGATGGATGTATAATCCTGGCATGGAAAAATAGAAGAAAGTTCTTCAAAACCTCAGCAAACCTGAGATGTAGTTCCAGTGCCCAAGAGTCAAGGCACAGAGATTGCAACAAGTTTGAGACTAGGTTGGGTGATGTTGAGTTCAGGACCCACCTTGGGGCTACAGAATGAGACTTTGTCTCAAAAACAAATAGCTAGGTGGTAGTAGTGTTTGCTTTTAATTAAGAGGTAGAAATGGGCAGATCTCTGGGTTCCAGGCCCACCTGCTCTATAAAGCAAGTTCTATGAAAGTCAGGGATACACAAAGAAACCATGTTTCAAAACACAAACAAGGGGCTGGAGAGATGGTTCTGTAGTTAAGAGCACTGGCTTCCCTTACAGAGGATCAAGGTTTGATTTCCAGAGCCCACGTGGTGTCTCACAACCATCTGCAATTCCAGTTCCAGGGAATCTGAGGCCCTCTTCTGACCTCCACAGGCACCAGGCATACATGTGGCAAACAGATATACATCCAGGCAAAACTTTCATACGTGCACAAAAAATAATAAAGCAAAACCAAACAACAAAAATAGTAATTCTTTCCATAGCCCTTGCCTAAAATGTGCAAGGCTCTGGATTCAATCTTCAGGGCCACTAAATAAATGGTGAATTAATGAAGGAGTAAATAGATAAATAAATCGTGGCAATCTGAGGCAGGTGTCTCCCAGATGATGTGAGTTTGGTTCCCAGCACCCATTCAGATGGCTCACAACCACCCATAACTCCAGCTCCAGATCTGACACCCCCTTCTGGCCTCTGAGGCCACCCACACAGACATAGCATGCATACCCTCTCTTACTATACTCCCCTACACACAATGCCTTTAATTCTGGCACATTGGTGTCAGAGGCAGGTAGATTTCTGTGAGTTCCAGGCTAGTCTGGCTACACAGTGAGTTCTAGGATAGTCAGAGGTATATAGTCGGATTCTGTCTCAGAAAAAGAAGAAAAACAGTTTAAAAAACAAAAAACAAAACAAACAAACAAACAAACAAAAAAAACAACCAAACAAAACAAGTGAGATGTCTTTGGCCTGTGAGTCCCAAACTTGGGAGCCTAAGGAGAGAATATTTCCAGTTTGAGGCTAGCTTGGGCTAGCTGGTAGCTCCTGTGTGAAAGAAACAAAAGATGGGGGGGGGGGGGAGACAAGGAAGAGGTGAAAGAGAAAAAAGGAGGAAGGAGAAAATCACTTCTTTTCCCCTTTGTTAATTTCAGCCAGAGTTGAGCTAGATGGTAGCAGCCCTGACAGTCTGCTGCCCTCTGCTGGAAGCTCCACCTCCAAGGCAAAAGTTTTAATTAGAAAAAGGGTTGAGGAAAAGGATACATACATACATACATACATACATGCATACATGCATGCATGCAATACAGCATTGGTTCACAGAAACTCAGGCTGCCCTGCCCAGCTGTTATTTTGTGGTGTGGAGCGTGGAGGCAGAACCTGTGTGGCCTGAATTCAGCATTAGTCTGTCTGGAACCCTAAACAAGGCCTTTCCCCAGTGATTACTCATGGGCTGGTGGGACAGACAGAGTTGGCTGAAGTGTTGCACTGAAACTCAAATTGCTTAGACCAAGAATCTGTTCCAGAATACCTTCAAAATGAGATTCTTTGCCCTGGCAGACCTTGTCTGCTTCATTCTCTAAAATTGATGTTCCTTGCTACCTGAGCATTGTAACAACCAACTGAAACACCACGGACACTTCCCAGTACTACCTGTGCCAAAGACAGTTGGCCTTTGATGAAACCTTTAAACACACAAGTATTACACAGTCCATTATCTTAAAACAGATAAAGCATTGCAAATTCCTTCTGGTAGGTTTTCCCACAATGTTTAGAAAATAAAGATGCTGAGGTGACTTTGAACTAACTTTGATCAATTAAACTTACAAAATTATATAATATATAAATGTGCATGGTTAATAATTGTTTTTTCTGCTTTTGTTTTCCCTTTTGAGACAAGGTCTCCATGTGAAACCCTGGTTAGTCTGGAACAAGGGATGTAGAGCTTGTTAACTTTAAAACTTGTGGTTGTCTTCCTGCCTCTGCCTGGGATTATAGGCATGTACTACCATTCATAGCAGTCATTCATTCATTTGTTTGTTTGAGAAATGGCCTCTCTACATAGCTCTGGGTGTCCTGGAACTCACTATGTACATTAGGCTTCCCAAACTCACAGAAATCTATCTGCCCAGCCTGCCACCCAAGTACCCAAGTACTAGGATTAAAGACATACCACAATGCCCGGCTATCTATTTTTTATGTAGCCCAGGCTGGTCTTGTGGATGAAGCTGAGCTTGAATTCCTGATTCTCTTGCTTCCATCTCTCAAATGCTGTGATTATAGAAATGTGATATTAGGAGGTGTTGTGGCTGCCTGAATGTGTATGCACCAAGTGAGTGCCTAGTGCCTGTAGAGGTCAGAAAAGGCATCTGTCTCCTGGAGGTGCAGTGACAGGCGCTTATGAGCTGCCATGTAGGTGCCAGCAACCTAACCTAGATCCTCTGCAGACAGCAAGTGCTTTTGACTGCTGAACCATCCATCCAGACTCTTTCCCCCTATTTCTGAGACAGGGGTCTCACTATGGAGCTCTGCTGGCCTGGAACTTGCTGTGTAGACCAGTCTCCTCTGCCTCCTAAATACTGACATTAAAGGCAGGTTCCATCACATTGTCTTAAATGGTTTTTAAAATAGCTTATATTAATTATACATGATACTGGATTTCACCATATTTTCATGTATATATAATTTTGATCATATTTTACCTCCACTCATCTCTCTTGTCCCATGTCTGCTTCCACCAGTCTCCTTCCTCTCCCAAAGTCCTTCTTAACAAGTTCTGATACTTATTTATTTATTATTTGTTTGTTTTTGAGAAAGGGTTTTTATGCATAACAACCATAGCTATTGTTCCTTTGTTACAGTTATAAGAATAAGAGCTGGAGAAGGTGGGGGGGGGAAGGTCCTGAGTGAGGGTCCCTAGTGAGTGAGGTCCCAAGGTAAAGGACCACGTGGGAGAGCATAGCAGGTTCCATAGTAGGTGAGGGTGACCAAGGCGGTAAGGCGGAGGGAGTAACACAACAGGCAGATAGAGCTTAAATGAGGAGTTTATTTAGAAAGGGGAGTGAGGGAGAAGGGAAGAGATAGAGGCACCGGGAACAGAAGAGGAGAGAGGGGGAGAGAGAGAGCAAAATAGGGCATAAGTGGGCAGGGGTCTGACTTTTAAAGGCATTCTTTACACCTGCCTGCAGACTAGGCTAACCAGAGTACTCCCTGAGTGCATTCTGCCAGGTGGCAAGGGCAGGCCATCGTAATGCCTCAATCCTTACAATGACTATCCTGAAACTAGATTTGTAGATCAGGCTGGCCTTAAACCCACAAAGATCTGCCTGCCTCTGTCTCAGACCAGTTAACAACTTTTTGTTGTTGTTGTTGTTTGTTTTTTGAGACAGGGTTTCTGTGTGTAACAGCCTTAGCTGTCCTAGAACTAGCTCTGTAGACCAGGCTGGCCCTGAACTCACAGAGATCGGCCTGCCTCTGCCTCCCAAGTGCTGGGATTAAAGGTGTGTGCCACCACCACCGGGCTCAGCTAACAACTTAAGCAGTTGTGAAGTGTGATGAATGTGCTGTATCTGACCCTTCACTGTCACAGAGTGGTGGATATGGATCTATAATACCCAGTCAGATTCTTGAGAATCATGAATCCGTCGGTCTGATCATCTGCAGTAGAAGGCACGCGTACCAGAGTATTCACGTTATTATTTAACAAGTGTTTTGTTCTTGGAAGGCTTATTGGCTGACGCCCAACAATAAACTCCTTTATGTATTATCAATACTCCATATAATCATGAAGGACATCTGCCTCTTCTTGTGCTACTAAAAGTTTTAATATCAAATACTTATCCCTCACTCATGGTTGTTTTCTCCTTTGTCCTTTTTCACATGGATACTGTATGACTGTTTGCCCAACACACATTCTTCCTTATACTTTTACTTATGTGTGTGTCACCTGTGTATGTGTGTGCTCTTATGTGACGGTTCCTGTATGGAAGTCAGAAAACAGCCTGTAGGTGTGGGTTCATTCTTTCTGCCATGTGGGTCTTCAGGATCAACCTCAGGTCATCAAGTTTGGTGGCCGTTGCCTTTACCCACTAAAAGCCATCTCACTGGCCTGCCCAACATGTATTCTATATCACACAACTGAATGTCTATTTAGATTGTAGGTTTCATACACTTGACATGTCTTTCATTTATTTCTGCTTAACAGGACTCTATACCTTCTTGATGGCCTCACCAATATCTCTCTCTCTCTCTCTCTCTCTCACACACACACACACACACACACACACACACACACACACACACACACAAAAAAGCATTTTTTTTTCCTGCACTAAATGTAGCTTTGGCTAGACTGGAACTCAACATATAAACAGACTGGACTCAAACTCACAGAGATTTGCCTGTCTCTGCCTCTGGTTCCTGGAAATAAAGGTGTATGTTATCACACCAGGCAGAGGCACTAAACTTTTTTTTTTTTTTTGAGACTTTTATTTTTAAGTACATGAGTGCTTGCCTGGTCTACAGAGTGAGTTCCAGGACAGCCAGGGCTATACAGAGAAACCCTGTATCAAAGCAGAAACAAAACTGAAAAAAAAAAAAAATGAGAACACTCAGTAGGAAATGCCAGTTCTGCATTTAATCCATTCTCTTTTATTGGCTTGTGTGAATAGTCTTCCAACTGCATTGAGAGTCTGTCTTTGTCACTTTAGGCTTAAAATCGTATCAGAACACAGGGATGACCTGTCAGATATTTTGCTTTCTCCCCTACCCCAAACCCTTGTCTTTCTCTTTCCTTCTCTCCCCCCTCCCCAAGATAGGGTTTTTCTGTATATCCCCGGCTTGATTTGTAGACCAGACTAGCCTCAAAACTCAGAGATCTGCCTGCTTCCCATTTCCCAAGTGCTGGGATTAAAAGCATGTACCGCCATGCCTAGTTTTATTGTTACTGTTGAGTTAGTGTTTTACCATGAGGCCCTGGCTAGTCTGGGATTTACTATGTAGACTAGGCTGGCCTCTGACTCAAGAATTCTTAGAATTGAGTGAATAAAATAAATAAATAAAAAGGAAAGGAAAGGCCATGACTGCTCTGAGGTATGGTGGAGAAGAAAGTTTATTATAGATGTATGGGAGAGCATAGGCAGAGGCAGGGACATCTGGGAGAGTCCAGAGTGGACATGACCAGACTAAGCTTGGCCATGTGGGGGGATGGGGAGGGGAAAGGAGAGGGGGAGAGAGAGGAGCCAAGCACAAGACGCTAAACATACAAAATGGGTGGGTAACCAAAATGGCTGGATTATTTAGGGAAGAGCCTCTGGGGGAAACACAGATGCAGCCTGTAGGTAGGGGAGTTCAGGGTAAAGGGCAGGGTATGCCAGTCATACCCAGTAACAAGTAGGGACTGAGGGATGCTGGGAGAACTTGATGGCTAGGTTTGCTTTGACAAATGGCACCTCAGCCATTTGTCCTGGGTTTGAAATTAAACATAAATAAAAGCACATGTCATAACACCTGGTCTCATTTTCTTTTTTTCTTTCTTCCAGGGTTTCTGTGTGTAACAGTCATGGCTGTCCTGGAACTTGCTTTGTAGACAAGACTGGCTTCAACATCACAGAGATCCACCTTCCTCTACCTCCTGAGTGCTGGGCTTAAAGACTTTTGCCACCACCACCCGACTCCTTTTATTCTTACAATAAAAGATTTATTCATTTTTATTTGTAGGGGTTTTTGGCCTTCATTTTGTCTGTGTACCACATATATTCCTGGTGCCTACAGAAGCCAGAATAGGGTGTTGGATTTCCTGGAACTGGATGGTTGGTAGCTGCTATGTGAGTTCTGGGAACCTAGGTCCTCTGGAAAAGTATTCTTAAATTTGGGCCAGCTCTCCTGCCTACCTTAAAGAATATGACACGTGTGCATATCAAAAGACAGTTCTGTGGAGTTCTCTCTTTCCACCACTATATGGGTTCTCAGGACACCAAGATAGTATAGCAAGCGCCTTTACATATCTTGCCAGCTCTCTCTCTTTTTTTTAACGTAAAAAAATTTATTGTGTGTAGGTATCTGAGTTCCAGAAGTAGGTTCTCTTCTGCCACCTTGTGGTGGATTGAACTTGGGTCATCAGGCCTATACAAAAGCATTTCCAACCACTGAGCAATCTCTGTTTTTTGTTTTCAACAACAGGGTTTTTTTTCGTTGCCCTGGCTGCCCTGGAACTTGCTCTGTAGATCAGGCTGGCCTCGAACTCAAAAATCTGCCTCCAAAATGCTGGGATTAAAGACATGAGCAACGTTTTTCCTGGTCTTACTTCCGGAAGTCACTTTCTGAGGCGGTCTGTGTGACTTCTGCTATGATGTAAGCCAGGGCCAGAAGGTATAGAAGGTGATGGTGCAGCTCATCAACCTCATCTTCAAATACTTGCAAAATAGGTCTCAGATTCAGGTGTGGCTATATGAGCAAGTGAATATGAGGGTAGAGGGTTGTATTATTGGCTTTGATGAGTACATGATCCTTATATTAGATGATGCAGAAGAAATCCACTCTAAAACAAAGTCAAGGAAACAACTGGGACAGATCATGCTGAAAGGAGATAATATTACTCTGCTCCAAAGTGTTTCCAATGAGAAACTCAGGCACTCGAGAAGTTGAAGTACAGTGTTTTAAAAGGTATCTTCTGCTGGGATCACAGTCTGAAACATTTATTCACATTGTTTTAGTGGTCTTTATGTTATTATCAGGTGACAGTAAATGCTGTGAGATCGTTTTTTATTAAAAAAAAAAAAAGGCATGAGCAACGACTGTTCGGCCCCAATGAACAATCTTGCCTGCTCGCTTTCTGTTTTGTTTTGTTTTCTAGATAGGGTTTATCCACCTGCCTCTGCTTCCTGAGTGCTGGGATTAAAAGTGTGCACCACCAAAGCCCGGCATCTGTGTAGTCTTGACTGTCATGGAACTCATGCTGTAGACCAGGCTGGCCTTGAACTCCCAGAGATCTGCCTCTGCCTCTGGAGCACTGAGATTAAAAGCAAGCACCATTACTGCCTGGCCTATTAGGTTTTTTGTTTTTGTTTTTTCAAGACAAGGTTTCTCTGTAGCTTTGGAGCCTGTCCTGGAACTCACTCTGTAGACCAGGCTGGCCTCAAACTCACAGAAATCCAGCTGTCTCTGCCTCTCTAGCACTGAGGTTAAAGGTGTATACTATCACTGAGTGGATGGGCCTATGTGTTTTTAAGACAGGATTTTGCACATGGGCCATAGTGGCATACACCTTTAATCCCAGCACTTGGGAGGCAGAGGCAAGTGAATCTCTGAGTTTGAGGCCAGCCTGGTTTACATAGTGAATTCTAGGACAGCCAGGGCTACACAGAGAAACCCAGTCTCAAAAGACAAAAACAAACCTTACTATGTAACCTGGTTGGCTTGAAATCTGCATTGATCCTCTTGTTCAGTCTTCTGAGTGCTGTGATTACAGAGATGAGTTATTGAGCCTCGCTAAATCAGCAGATTCCTGGATCCAAAGTCTTTAACCTTTTTTTCTTGGATACTCTAGGATATTTGCTAGATTCAAACATCTCAGATGCTAGAGCATCTGAAATGTAGACTTTAGAATTTAGTGTAAAGGATTGTTAGCATCCTAAATCTTGGCATTTAGGGAGCAGAATCTTCATATGTTACCAGGCCCAAAGGATTTCACCTGACTTTAGACAAAACTACCCTACTTTTAAATCTTATTTATTTCTTGTGTGTGTGTAAATGTGTGGACAATGGGGTGTTGTGGAGTTCACAGGACAAGTTTTGAGAACTGGACCTCTCCTACCTGGTGGGTCATGGTGGGTCATTTAGTCTTGGAAACATGTATCTTTACTGCTGAGCAATTTTGCCAGATCTCTATTCCTCCTTTTTTTTTAAAAGAGGTTCATGGAGTCAAGGCTGATCTCCAACCTCCGATCTTCTTGTCTCAAGCTCCTGAGTGCCACCTAATCCAATTAAAGTGGCCCTCTGTAGTATCTGGGACAGCTGCCTCTCTAGCCTATGATTGGAGGTCTGAGAACCAAGAGATAACAGTTACTAGCCATTCCCACGGCCCCAGCTCACAGAGAGCAGGGACCCACACTTACTGCTTTGCTGTTGCGATTTTACTTGAGACTACTCCTATGTAAAGTGTCCTTAAACTAGCATCTTCCACCTCAGCCTCCTGAGTGTTGAGGATCCTTTTGATTCACATACAGTGCTTCCTGTGTGATGTACTCAGTCATGGAAGTTCTTATCACGAGTGCTGGGCATTTAGGAGCCCCTGCTTCTTGTCCTGGAGCTGGCACAGAGGGACCCCACTGTTGACCAGGACTTCAGACTTGCTCTCATAGCTGAGCCGGTAGGGACCTCAGTTGCTGGGCAGTCCCCCTGTGTTCTTCCTTTTCTAGGTTCCCCCTCTTATCTCTTCAGAGTGAACTGGTTTTCTCCGGGAGTTTTGCCCAGGCATTTGGTAGTTAGCCAGGCGTGTGTGTGTGTGTGTGTGTGTGTGTGTGTGTGTGTGTGTGTGTGTGTGTTAGTTCCTGTGTGTTATCAATTTCTGGCCACAGCTGCCTAAGTGGGGGAGCAGAGCATTCCTCCTGCTACATGTTCATGAGGCAGCTGGCAGAGAAGCAGGTGATTGGCACCGCTCATGATGTTCAATCATGGACACCCCCCTCCCTTTTTCTGATTTTTACATTTTCTCCCTTCTCTGCTAGCTGCTTGGCATACGGATGCCTGTTTCCCCTTTCCTCAGCTCTGTCCACAGAATATTTCCTAGGGGAGGAGCTCTCTATTAGGGTTCCTTCCCAGAAGTTTGTCTGGACTTCATTCAGCTTCTTTGAACAGGGCAGTACGTGGGGGGACTTTTAAGAATCTAATTCTAGCCTTGGTCTTGGGAAAGGACTTCAGTTCTTGGTGGTGTGTGGGTGTGTGCCCCCCCCCCCGTACTTTTGTATTCTTCCTTATCCCTTTCTCGCTCCCTCTCTACTCTCTTTTTGAGTCAGGATCTTACTATGTAGAATTTTAACTTTAAAATATGTTTTTTTAGCTGAGTGGTGATGGCACAACCACCTTTAATCCCAGCACTCAGGAGGCAGAGACAGGCAGCTCATTTGTGAGTTCGAGGCCAGCCTGATCTACAGATCAAATTCCAAGACAGTCTCCAAAGCTACAGAGAAACTCTGCCTCAAAACAACCACACAAACAAACAAAACACAAAATAAAATAAAATAAAAAACCAAAAAACATTTTTTAAATCTATGTGAGTATTTTGCCTGTACCTTTGTTTGTCTGGTGCTCATTGAAGCTAGAAGATGGTGGAAGATGCCTCGGAACTAGAATTATAGATGTTTGTGAGCCACCACATGGGTGTTGGAAATCAAATCCAAGTCCTTTGCTAGTGCTCCTGACTGCTGAGCCATCTCCCCTGCCCTAGCCTTTGAACTTTTGCTTTTCCTGCCTCCTCCTCCCTAGTGTTGTGATTACAAGCATGAGACTTGTAATCCTTACCCCCTTGTGTGTGTGTTTACAGTGGACAGATTGAATGTAGGGCTTTATATATGATACGCTCTACCACTGAGCTATATACCCCTAGTTCTGTATTTTAAAAATTTAAAACAAAGTCTCACTAAGTTGCCCAGGCTGGCCTTGAACTTATGACTCTCCTACTTCAGCTTCCTGAATATCTGAGATTACAGACTTTCCTCAGTAGGTCTGGTTTATCCTTCAGTCTTTAACCAAAAAGTCTGGAGTTCAATTCACATGGTAGCTCAAAACCATCTGTCATTCCTGTGCATAGATATCCACACAGGCAAAATACCAATCTGCATAAGAATTAAAATAAATTTTGAAATATATAACCTGGAATTTGCTATGAATTCCTAGTTGGCCTAGAATTAACTCATTAATCTCCTACCTCAGTCTCCTGAGTGCTGTGATTACAGGTATATGGCATCTTGTGTGGTCCAGTTAGTGATCGGTTAGTGAATAGTGCAATCATCCCTTGCTGCTATGCATGCAGCACAGGGGAGTAGGAGATTTGAACTTGCAAGCCAGAAGGACCCAAATTAGAACACAGGTCAGCAGCTGGGCATGGTGGTACAAACGCCTTGAATCCCAGCACTCAGGAGGCAGAGTCGGGGAGCTCTGTGAGTCTGAGGACCGTGTGGTCTACAAAGCTGCACAGAGAAACCCTGTCTTAAGAAAACAAACAAACAAAAACAAGCAAACAAAAAGCACAGAGGTCTGCTCTTAGTATTCGCGTCTCAGTTTCCTCATCAATAAAATGGTAATGATGTATATATAGGTTATGCAGGATTTACAAATGAAGCACAAATGGTAGCGTGCCTTGCAAACACTGAATAAATGACATGCAGGTATGTACATGCATATGTAACACACGTCTTTTTATTTATTTTTACTATTTTTGTGTGCCGTGTGTGGGTGTGTGCAATGTGAATACAGGTTCCCAAGGAGGCTAATGGTGTCATATCTCCACATGGAGCTGGAATTACAAATGGTTGTGTGCTACCCAATGTAGATGCTGTGAAGTTTATTCTGGCCCTCAATAAGAGCAGTGTATGCTCTTAGCCGCTGAACCTTCTATGTCTTCAGCTCATCATGTCTTTTTTATTTTTTTTTTATTTTGTATATTTTTAAGGCAGGGTCTTATGTAGCCCAGACTGGCCTCAAACTTGCAGATCCTCTTGCATCAAGTCCTCAAAGGAGTGGCGTTTCTCCTCCTGGTGGGCAGGCCTACCTCCTTAGAGGCTGCGCCCTGAAGCTGAGCCACGCCCACAGACTGCCTCTGGGACCCTCTCCCCATGGCACACAAAACGTGGGAAACCATCTCCTTTACCATTTAACTCTGTCTGCAAAGTCCCTGGAGCCTAGCTCCCCGCTACACGCAGTCCTGTCCAGACGCCCAAAGTCTCGGCCAGGGATTCTTGATTCTTTTTCTTGTCCTGCGCCAAGAGCTACTTACTGTCCAGTCCTCGACGGTGCACAGTACCCGATTCTTGGGTTGCCTCATCCACAGAATTCGGTCCCTTTATGTCTCCGCCGAGCACTCCACACCCTCAACCTCCTCCTCTAACTTTGTGGCCTCGCGGCGACGCGCTTCTGACCCACTCCCAAGCGGTTCTCAGAGCATCCTTAGGTTACCCCTCAGCATCCCTTCAGTTTCTCCCGGGGCCCCGCCCCCGTTAGCACCGCCCCCGACAGCCTGTCCTCCGAAGCTCCGCCCCCCCGAGGCCCGGGGTAGGGTGGCGGCTGGCTCAGCAGCCCTGCCGCCCTCTACCCTGGGCGCTGGGTCGGAGCCGGCCGGGTACGGTGGGACCGGGCGAGCGCTGCGGACTGGGACTTCAAGGCGAAGATGGCGTCAGGCAGACGCGCTCCGCGCACCGGGCTGCTGGAACTGCGCGCCGGGGCGGGCTCCGGGGCGGGAGGCGAGCGGTGGCAGCGGGTGTTGCTCACTCTGGCAGAGGACGCGCTGACCGTGAGCCCCGCCGACGGCGAGCCCGGCCCGGAGACCGAGCCCGCGCAGTTCAACGGTGCCGCTGAGCCAGGCACGGCGCCCCCGCAGCTGTCCGAGGCTCTGCTGCTCCAGCGGCGCCGCGTGACGGTGCGCAAGGCCGATGCCGGCGGGCTAGGCATCAGCATCAAGGGTAGGTGCGGGGCACTCAGGGCATGGGGTCGTGGTGTCTGTGCTGCTGCGAAGTGCTCAGGGGTCACGGGGCCTGGCAGAGAAAGGCGACTAGATAGCCAGAAGGCTCTGTCTGAGGTGGAGCAGAGATTGAGGGGAGGAAGGAAGGGAGTGAGGGAGGGAGGAACACCAAGGTCGGAAGGGGCTTGGGGAGTTGGAGATCTTACAGGGGGCTCAGAAGACATAAGTGTGGAAGTGTGCGGGCGCATAAAGGACATGGGTTCGTAGTTTCGTGTTGAAGCAAAATGGTAGCTATAGGTATCAAGGGCGTGAGGATCCTCAGGAAGGCAGACGGGCGAAAAGGGATAGATGCCTGGGGCACTACTAGGACAAGAAGGGGGAAGTCCTGACACAACCTAGGTGCACAGGTGAGGGCGTGGCATCTAGGAGCTCAATGTGGATGGAGACACAGGCATGGTCCAGAGAAGGGGCAGTAAGAACCTAGACATCTTGGGCTCCAGAAGGTTGTATGCCCAGGCTAAGAGTCCTGATGACTGGGGTTGAGTCTCCTCATCTGCTCATTTGTACCATGGACAGGGGGAAAGGGTGAGCCCAGAGCTGCCATTCCTTCCTGAGAGTTCTTGGCCTCCAAGACTGATGAATGTTTGTCAGGGTCTCATGTATTCCAGGCTGGCCTCATAGTCACTAGGTAGCAGGATAACACTGAAGTAATCCCAGAGTGCTGGGATTACTGGAATGTGATGCTAAAATAGGTTTATGTTGTGCTGGGGATCAAGCCTAGAGCTTTATACATGTTAGGCAAGCACTTTACCAACTAACTACCCCCCCCCCCCCCCGAGTTCACTGAGGCTGCAACCGGAGTTCTAGATCTCTGTGTGAACTTGGACAAGTCACTCCTTATCTCTAAATCTGTTTTGGTAACTATATGACGAGGATGTTTCTGGGAGCAGGGCTTGCCAACATGTGGTGAGAGGAAGAGAGGCCAGAAGGGACCTCTTAAAACAAGTAAATGTGGTGCTTAAAATCCATGTGCATCCCCAGCTTCTGGGTTCACCATTCCTGCCCTTCTGCTGCCCTTCTGTCTACCAGTTTCAGCTCTCAACAGACTGTCAGCCTTTTTTTTTTTTTTTTTTTTTTTTTGAATGTGTCCATACATTCCCAGGCCTCCGGGGAGCTAACTGTATTCATTGATACCTTGTCTAGACTTTGGCCTAGGTTAAGATGTAGGCATGGTGGTGAATGCCACCGTGTGCTAGGTGTTGTGTTCATTATACTTAGCTCCTGGTCTACTTCATCTTGACCATCAGTGTTAAAAGGCATTGAGTTTAGTCTCTATTTTGCAGATGAAGAACCCGAGACTCAAAAGGGAAAAATGACTTCCCCAGGATCAGTCTGTGAACAGTAGAACCCGGATTTAAATCTTAATTATAGAGCCTTTATTGCCCTAAGACTGTCCAGGGAGTCAGTTCTTTCCAGGAGGGGGTAAATTCCCAGGTAGTGAACCCCAAAAGTCTAAAGGGGAAACAGGAAAACAGGGAATGGGCACCAGCTTTAATCCCAAACTCTGTTATAGACTAGGGAAACAATAATAAAAATAAAAATAAAAATACACTCTTATGTCAGAGCAGGAAGGAATTTAGAGTTCCTATAGAGTTCCACTTTGCAGACAGACAAACTAATTCTCAGAGGAGCAGGGTCTTGCCAAGGTACAGAGACACTACCCAGAAATCTGTACTTCCAGGTGATTGAAAGTATACTTTGATGGGACTTTAGGGAAAGTAGCAGTTTTATTCACTTCCTCCTGGATTGAAGACTGGGCTCCTGTTGCCATGGTAACTTCCCTTCTGGGGTCCAGCTGAGTCCAAGGCAGCTGGGAATGGTCATAGCTTCAAATGGAATAGAAGCCCTTACTTTTAGGTGAAGAGGCCAGATATAAATAGAAACACCTTCCTCTCCTAGGCCTCAAGCCTTGTACAGTGACATGAGCAACTGTGGGGCCTGGGTGGGGGTTGGGAGTGAGGTGTTCCAGGCTCAGATGTCACCAATTTATATAACCTTGAAACAATGACCTCTTGCTCTGTGTCACTAGCCTCTCATCTTCAGTATTATCAGGAATGCTATATCTGAGGGTCTGACTGGAGTCTGTATAGGGTTGAACACTGATTTTTTCTTTCTTTTTTCTTTTTTTGGAGACAGTTATACTGTCTTAAAATTTCATATGTGGAACAGGTTGGTCTTGAATTTGCAGTAATCCTTTACCCATTGTCACCTTGGGTGTCGGGATTACAAGTATGTACCACCATACCCAGCCCTGCTGACTATTTTAAAGCGACATTTGGTCTGGGTGTGGTGACACATGCCTTAAATCTTAGCAGCCTAGAGGCAGAGGCAGGTAGATCTCTCTGAATTTCAGACTAGCCTGTTAGACTAGTGAGTTCCAGGCCAGTCAGGGCTGCATAGTAAGATCCTTTCTCAAACAAGCAAAACCACAAACAAAACCAGCAAAAGACATTCGAGGGCTGGTGAGCTGCGCTCAGAAGCAGTGGATTTCAACCTTCCTAATGCTTTGACCTTTTAACATAATTCTTCATGTTGTGGTGACTCCCAACCTTAAAATTATTTTTGTTGCTACTTCATAACTGTCATTTTGGTCGGGTGTTGGTGGCAGTGCATGCCTTTAATCCCAGCACTCGGGAGGCAGAGGCAGGTGGATCTCTGTGAGTTTGAGGCCAGCCTGGTCTACAGAGTGAGTTCCAGGGCAGGCTCCAAAGCAATACAGAGAAACCCTGTCTCTAAACATTCCCCCCAAAAGATAACTGTAATTTTGCTGCTGTTACGAATCAGAATGTAGATATCTGATATGAAGGCTATCTGATGCAACCCCAGTGGGTTGAGAACCACTGTCTCAGAGGGTAAAGATGCCTGCTGTCAAGACTGCTGACCAGATTGATCTCCAGGACCCAAATGGTGGAAGGAGAGAACCACCTGTTGCAAGTTGTCCTCTGACTCCCACATGTGTGCTATATAGCACATGTGTGTTTGTATACATGCATACAGACACAAAATAAATACCTGTTACATTATTTAAAATGGTATTTGAGATTTTAAAAATAAAGTAGCTCAGTAAAATGTATTATTTTCTTGTATCAGAGATGAAATTCAGATATATTTTTGAAATTTCTAGAACTTAAGACCTTTCTTTCCAGTGTGAATCCTGGTTAGTAAAGCCCATTTAATTAACTAGTTTATTTTTGAGATGGCCTTATATATCCAGGGTGGCCTCAAACTCCCTAATAGCTGAGCCTGATCTGAACTCTGGCCTTCCCCCACCCGCTTCTCCGCCCCAACTTCCCAAGTGCTGGGATAACAGGCATTCTGTACCACACCCAGCTCTGGATTCTAAAACTTGATGATTGTAGAAGAGGTCCCTCCAGGCCATAGCAACCACTACTTTTCCCTTGACTCCAGATGGGGTTATCAGTAAATTTTCATACTGTGGAAAGTTGCTTAAAATCCAAAAATTAAAAAAAAAAAAATCAGTAAAGTGGTGAACAAACAAAACATTTAAACAAAAGATCCAGGAGCCAAAAATATGGCATTATGGATGTAGAAAATATATTATTTGTCTGTCTTGCTATATCTCTGGGTGACTCTGCACTCAAGGCAATCCATTCCTGCCTGAGCCTCCTGCATGCTGGGGTAATAATAGCTGCCTGTCACCAAGCCTGGCTGTGTGTCAAACTCCTAAGTTTCCTCCCTTTATTTCTCATTATTTGCCCCTCTCGCCTTTCCCAGCACCGAGTCAGAAGCAATTTCACCTTGGTAAGTTTCCAGTGTTGAAGCACAGGCCTCAGTTTCCTCTTCCTTCTGTGCCTGTGCAGGGGGCCGGGAAAACAAGATGCCTATTCTCATTTCCAAGATCTTCAAGGGGCTGGCAGCTGACCAGACAGAGGCACTCTTTGTTGGGGATGCCATCCTGTCTGTGAATGGTGAAGATTTGTCCTCTGCCACCCATGATGAAGCGGTACAGGCCCTCAAGAAGACGGGCAAGGAGGTGGTGCTGGAGGGTAAGTACCAGGGTACGGAGCCCAGAGGGCTGGGGAGGGCTCTTTTAATTTTTTCCTGCTTACCCCAGGCTTCAAGTGGCTCTAGCCTGGCTTTGGGGGATGGAAGTGGGTGTGAAAATAGAATCAGGACCTACCTGGGGTCATCACTGATTGCTCAGTCAGTCTGGTTTGTATATCTTGTCTCTCACTCACTAGTAGTGTGGTCTTGGACAAATCACTTCATTTCCAAGAACCTTGATTTCCTCTTAAAATGAGGACATAACTCCTGGCCGTCTGGGTTGTGAACAGGATTTGCCACCTATTGAGTGGCTAAGGAAAAGGGAAGACTGGGGACTGGGGGCTGGGAAAGAACTAGAGTCTTTGCTAGGAAGGACTGATGGAGCTTTTAACCCCGGGCTCTTCTGTTATCCGGGGCCCTCAAATCCTCAGTGAGGACCAGAGAAGTATTTTGAGGAGAACCTTACTTGGGTGGCTCTCTCCATGAGCCGTTCATGTGTGGTCTTGGAGACACTAGCTTTCTCTGGGTCTCGGTTTCTCCACTGTTGAATAGGCCCCATGATGTGGTTATTTGTTATCTGCCTTTTGGCACTCTCAGGAGGTTTCTGCTTTGCTCAGCCCTTTCCTCAAACTCCACTCTGTCAGCTCCAAGCGCCTGTGGGGGCCTGAAGAATGTATCTTTAGCTTCTTGCCCAGAGTGGGAACTGAGAGATTGTGGGGGAGGGGGGGTTATTGATGCACAGTGCCGTGGCCAGCAAAGCTGTGGAGCTCAGTCCCAGACTCAGTTCCTGCCAAGTTTCCCCACAGGGGTCTCCAAGACGCCACAGAAGTAAAGCGGCTTTGAGACCCTGGGTGACCTTTGCCATTTTCAAAGATTTATTTTTATCTTATGTGAATGGGTGTTTTGCCTGCCTGTATGTCTGTGCACTATGTATGTGTATAGTACCTTGGTCCTCAATTAACCTACTCTTAATCACTGAGCTATTGCCCTAGACTGTCACCTTTGTCATTTTTGTGGTTCAAGACCTCAGCTCCCACACGGTTTTATTTTACTTTATATTTTAGGCATATCTATAACTAGTATTGGTACATTTTATTTATTTCATTGTGCATAATGGTGTTGTTTCTCAGTTTAGAATGTTAGCCCTTAGAAGGTTAAGTATATCAATCAGGTACACATGTAATATAATCAAGGTCAGGTCTGAGGCAGTGAATTCTGGCGCCCTACTTTAGTCCCAGCACTCAGGAAGCAGAGACAGGAAGACCTTTGTGAGTTCAAGGCCAGTTTGGTCTACATAGGGAGTTCTAGGTAAGCTAGAACTACAAAATGAGACCCTGTCTCAAAAAAAAAAAAAAAAAAAAAAATTAAAAAAAAAAGAGAAGAAATTAGGGTGGAGAGATGGTTCAACACTTACTCCTCTTCTGGAAGATTGAGTTTGATTCCAAGCACCCACATAATGGTTTACAACCATCTGAAACTCCAGAAATTCCAGTTCCAGGGGATTCAACACCCTCTTCTGACCTCTGGGGGTACCAAGATGCAAGTGGTGCACATATCTACATACAATCAAAACACACATTAAAAAAATGAATAAGCCTAATAAAAAAGAAAAAAAAAGTCATATTCCCAGGGCCTTTGGCCTGCCAGGCAGCATTCCTCCAGTGCGAAATAGCCATCAGCTCCTATCAATCATATTGAATGGCACAGTCAACAAATGTGTTATAGATATGAGAAAGACGTTCTACTTCAGACATGGGCACTAATTGAAATGTCACATTTCATTGTACTTATAGGATTTGTTTTAAGCTTATGTTTTGAAGGTATAAAGTAAAATATGATAGGAAGACATGGCTGAGTTTATGGCAGTGGGAGCGTGCACCTGGAACTGCTCACATCTAGGTGGATCACAGTGCAGTTGATGTTAAAGCTTCTTTAGTTTTTGCTGTTTGAAGCTTTTTGCTTATTTTGAGACAGGGTCTTTCTGCTTCACCCTGGCTGTCCTGGAACTTGATATTTAGACTGGGTTGGCATTGAACTACAGAAATCTCTGTGCCTCTTGCTCCCAAGTGCTAGGATTAAAGACACATATCACTGTTCCTGGATTGCTGTAAAACCTTAGTCTATAGATGGCAACATTTTATTGGAGCCATGCTCCTAATCTATACCCTCTCATCTTTAGAATGAGAATAGTTTATCTGTAGCACATACATCATTCTGAGAAGGACGAATGATTGGCATTTGATGAGAGGTAGATGCAAGAAGATAGAAAATTCAAGGTTATACTTGGTAGGAGAGCCTGGGTTTGGTAAGGGAAGGTAGGGAGAGAACTGAGAGACAGCTCAATGGTTAAGAGTACTTGTTGTTCTTTTAGAGTACCCAAGTGAATCTCCATGAGTTTGAGGGAAAACCTGGTATAAATAGTTCCAGGTCAGCCAAGGCCTACATAGTGAGACTGTCTCAAAAACAAACAAACAAAAGAATACTAACAAAGAAGGTAATTAAAACATATCCCCCCCACACCTTTATTTTATGTGTTGGTTATTTGTTGTAGTTTTAAGTAGCTCAGGCTGGCTTTGAACTCCTGATTCTCCTGCCATCATCTCTTGAATGTGGGGGTTACAGGCTATAGCACTATGCCTAGATTCTTAAAAAAATTATTTTTTCAACACAGGGTTTCTCTATAGCTTGGGAGCCTGTCCTGGAACTCGCTCTGTAGACCAGGCTAGACTTGAACTCACAAAGATCTACCTGCCTCTGCCTCCCAAGTGCTGGGATTAAAAGTGTGCACCACCACTGCCTGGCTCTTTTTTAAAAAATTATGTTTATAATCTTTTGTAGACAGAGTTTCTGTTTCACCTGGTCCCACAGCCACTTTGTCCCTAATAAACACACAAAGACTTATAATAATTATAAACTGTTTGGCCAATGGCTCAGGCTTCTTATTAGCTAATTCTCTATTAAATGTTAACCCATTTCTATAAATCTAAGTATTTCCACATGATCTTATCTTACTGGAGAAGGGTCCAGACCTGTTACTCCTTCCTAGGCTACATGGCGTCTCTCTTGTGACCTCTCTGTGTTTTCTCCCCAAAATTCTCCTTGTCTCATAGCCTTGCCTATACTTCCTGCCTGGCTATTGGACAATCAGTGTTTTATTCATCAACCAATAATAGAAACATATATACAGAAGGACATCCCCCATCAATCTTTAATCATGTGTATGCATGTATATGGGTTTGTATATGTGAGTGCAGGTGACCTTGGATGCCAGAGGTGTCAGATTCCCTAGAGCTGGAGTTACAGTTGCATGTGAGTGTTTGGAACTGAACTTGGGTCTTCTGGAAGAGCAATATGAGCTCTGAACTGCCAGAGCTCACTCCAGCCCCTCCAGCCCCTCCAGCCCCTCCAGCCCCTCCAGCCCCCATGACCTCTTTCTTTCTTTCTTCCTCTCTCTCTCTCTCTCTCTCTCTCTCTCTCTCTCTCTCTCTCTCTCTCTCTCTCCCTCCCTCCCTCCCTCCCTCTCTCTCTCTCTCTCTCTCTCTCTCTCTCTCTCTCTCTCTCTCTCTCTCTCTCTCTCTCTCTCTCTCTCTCTTTCTTTCTTTCTTTCTTTCTGAGACAGTGTATCATTATGTAGACCAGGCTGGGTCTTGTATTCATAGACATACACCAAGCAGAACCTAGCAGAACCTCTTAGGTTCTGGGATTAAAGCATATACCATCATACCTGGCTTTTTAAAAGTTTTGTTTTTTGTTTTTTAGCTGGTGAATTTACAGTCCTTCTGCCCTAGCCTCTCAACTATCAGGATTGTATGCCTTTTGTTTTTCTCCCCCTCCTTTTGGTTTTTTGAGACAGGGTTTCTCTGTGTAGTCTTGGCTGTCCTGGAACTCACTCTGTAGACCAGGGTGGCTTCAAACTCACAGCTCTGTCTGCCACTGCTTTCTGAGTCCTGGGATTAAGGTGTGAGCCACCTTTATATGTCTTAATCTCTATGTTCTGCTTTCCAGTTTTTCTTACTCGAATTCTCATTTTCCCTCCCTCCTTCTCCCAGCTCCCTGTTGTTTTGTGGTGGTGGTTGAAGGTGGGAGTGCTAGAGCTGAATTAAAGGCTCACAATGATAGCCAGGCAAAGTATCTACCACTGAGCTCTGTTCCCAGCCCTGAAGTCTCTTTTGACCTGGTCTCTTGGCCAGCTGCCTCATGGAAAAGGGAGTTTCCTTCAGGGCAGCACCACAGGCTGGATGAGGAACTGGGCTCAAGTCTGTACTGCAGGAGTGATTTGAAAAGCCTGGAAGACAGGGGGATGCTGGGTTGTCCTTGTTTTTTGAGACTTTGAGGAGTTTGTATGAGTTAGGCACTCAATTTTCCCTGTTTGGAACCCGGGCTTTTAGTAGCTCGCCAGGGCCAAGGTTTCCTGAGAGCCCCGTCTCTGGCCACATTGCTTGTATCTTCTTCCGTTCTCCAACCTAAGGCTAGTTGGAAGAGCCATGGAAGGATGATCTGTCATTTGGATGTGAACTTGGCCAGGCAGCTTGGTGGATATAGAATCCCTGAGAATGTCTAGGCAGGACAGGTGTCACCCGTGAACTCTAGGTTTTTCCCATAGGCTTCCTTACCTGGCCTGAGTTGGGGACTCAGCCGGGCCTCAGCCACCCCAGCATTCCTCCTAGAGCTTTTTTCCTGCTAAGTCAGGGATCTGCACAAATCTTCTGAGGCTGTTTTCAGCTACAGGGATATGTTTGTGACTAGAGCCTGGGTGTAAGCTGGCAGCCACATGCCTCTGTCTGCTGCTTAGAGAGGCCCATTGTATGTGCAGATCTCATGCCAGGACTAGCCTGGGCCCTTGGAGACCCAGCCAGAGAGAAGAGGGAGGGCTACCTACAAGGAAAATGACTTTCTTTCTTTCGTTCTTTTTCCAGTTTGGCTGAACATACTGACAGTGACAGGAGTGAGTCTGTCATGCATTGGAAAATAATACTAAGGCACCGGAGTGGGGTGGGGGTGCAGTCTGAGAGATGGCACTAGCTGCTCTTCCAGAGGTCTTGAGTTCAATTCCCGGCAACCACATGGTGGCTGACAACCATCTATAATGCCCCCTTCTGTCATGTAGTCATACATTCAAGTAGAACACTCATATGCATAAAATACATTAAAAAAAACCCACTAAGGCACAGTAAAAACTCATGAAATAAATCTAAGTGTTTTATTTAAGGTGGGTTAGGGTTACATGTCATACAGAGATTATGGCTTTTAAAGATAAAAAGATGACCAGGGTGGAACAAACCTGTAATCTTAGGTAATCATGAGATTGAACAAGAGAATCAACTGAGCCTAGGCATTCAGAACCATCCGGGGCAACACAGCGAGGACCTGTGTTTTTGTTGTTTTTGTGTTTTTGTTTTTTTTAGAGATAGAATTTCTCTGTAGCTTTGAAGCCTGTCCTGGAACTCACTGAACTCACAGAGATTCTCCTGCCTCTGTCTCCCGAGTGCTGGGATCAAAGGTATGCGCCTTTTCAAGCGCAGGTCTTATTGCTCATCAAAGAAACTTTCTGTTGTGATGGCCAAGAGCTATTTCAGAGAACCACAGCTGCTCAAGGTGCAGAGGCTAAGTGACTTTGGTGTGCCCAGCCTCAAATGGGACACTTGTAACATAACCCCATAACCTCAGGCTAAGAGAGAACAGAAGAAGGGGCCGGAGAGATTGTAGGGCCAGAGGACTGAGGGAACGGCTATGCTATGAGATAAAGTCTTCTGGAACTGTCAATGATATGGTGGCCTGCACAAGAGTATGCACCAAGTTGACATGGCAACATGAATGGGGGGAAAGGTTCAGAAGGCCCCACCCCTCACTGAAGAGCTACAGGCAGTTAATGTCTATTGAAGGAGGAAGTTCTGGAGCTGGAGAGATGGCTCAGCTGTTAAGAGAACTTGCTGCTCTCCCAGAGGACCTGGAAGAGCAGCAAACAAGGCAGCTCATGAGTGTCTGTAACTCCAGGATCCAGCACCCTCACACAGACATACACACAGGCAAAACACCAATGCAAAATAAATAAATTAATAGAAAGCTAGAGTTTTAAAAAAAGAATCAGCTTTCTGTAGGGATGAGCTGCTTGATAGGGGGCATTTTTAAATAAACAATAATAATTATAGAAGAGGACATGTTTGTTTGTTTTTTTTGTTGTTTGTTTGTTTTGAGACAGGGTTTCTCTGTAGTTTTGGAGCCTGTCCTGGAACTAGCTCTTGTAGACCAGCCTGGTCTCGAACTCACAGAGATCTCTTGCCTCTGCCTCCCAAGTAATGGGGCTAAAGTTGTGTGCCACCACCCCCTGGCAGACATGAGTTTGAGAAGCAGATATAGTGGAAGAGGACATGAGAGGACTTGGAGGGGCAGGGGTGATGTAAAATCTCATTTTACTTCACCCGTATTACAGATGTGGAATGGACATAGCATTTAGTGAGATTCTAATGGCATATGAAACCCTTATTCTAGCAGTAGTCCTCCCTTCAAATATGTATTCACAGGTACATGACAAAGTCATATCAGGGCTATCTAGGATATGAGAGCCTATGGGCAAGATGCATGTCCATGATGAGCATCAACAGCACAAAACAAGATGTGAGCTCCCTAACTGGTGTATGTCATTCTGTGCCCTGGTATTTGCATCCAGTCCTGGACCAGAAGAAATAGGAAATATTTGCTGGAAGAATGAATGAGTTAAGCATGGTAGAGCTTGCCTGTACTCATGCTAAGGAGGCTACACAAACAAGACCATGATAGAGGGCCCATGAGATGGCTCAGCAGGCAAAGGTGCTTGCTGCCAAGCCTAATATCTGAGTATAGTCCCTTGGGCCCACATGCTGGAAGGAGGAAACTGATTCCCACAATTTGTCGTCTAACCTCCACACATGCACAGTGATACATACACATAAACATTATACACACACATTAACATACAAAATAAAAAAAGTGTAATTTAAAAATTAAGAAATAGAGCTTAGTGGTTAAGGACATGATCTCTTTTGCAAGAGGACCAGAGTTCAGTTCCCAGAAATCATGTTGGGCAGCTCACAGCTGCTTGTAACTCTAGCTCTAGGATTCAATGACCTCCATGGGTTCTTACACTCAGATATACATACCCATAACCATACAATACATAATTAAAGTTTTAATTAAGGAAAAAAGGACTAGCATGCTAGGCACTGTGTTTAGTGTACGTCGTCTCATTGGATCCTCAATGCCACCCCTTTGAGTGAGGCACATGGTGAGTCTCCTTAGACAAATGAGAACACTGAAACTCAGGTGAGGTTACTTACCTAAGGTCACACTTGCCTAGTCTGCAGTGTGAGTTCCAGGTAAGTCAAGGCTACAGAGTAACATGCTTTCTCAAAAATAAGCAAATGAATAAATAAAAATATAAAATTTGAGCTCAGATCTCTGAGAAGCAATGTTCTTAAATACTCTTACTGCACAGCATATGACCTAGAAGTGGCCAGATACCTGGCACTGTAAAAAAAATAAAATAAATAAAGCCAGCTATAGTGACATACTTGGGAGACTGAGGCAGGAGGATTGCCAAGACTAGCCAGACAAGACACAGGGATAACCAGGGCTGCACAACAAGACACCATCTCAAAAAGTTACAAGTCCTTAACTTATAAGCACAAGCATATAAAGTTCCCCTATGTAAAAATATCAACAGAGGTTATCACTATAAAGTTGGTGGGAGGTTGTTGTTCTTACTGTTGTTAAAACATGGTCTCATGTAGCCCAGGCTGGCCTTGAACTCCTCCCCCTGCCTCCACCTCCCAAGGTCCTATGTATCTGGGCAAGTGCTCCACCACTGAGTTGTATCTCAGCCCTGACTAAGAGGTGACCTCCTTAATTTTTTGTTGTTTCATTCTGGATAGTATATGTTGTTTTTTTAATTTTTAAAACATCAACTTTATATTTCTTTGGAGATGGTTCAGCAGGTAAAGATGCTTGTAGCCTAGCCTGACAATCTAACATCCAAGTTGTCCTCTGACCTCCACATGTACGCCATGATGCAAAGGCATACTCATGCATGCAAATACATACATACACACACACACAACACACAAAAACATAAATAAATGTTAAAAAATCCATAAATGAGACCCTTTTCAACCCAGAAATCCTAGATTCAGAGTTCTAGAACCTTTTGATTTTTGTGTGACAGTGTGATTTCAGGATGCATGAGTTATGGGACCACGGGGAGCTTAGAGTCCAGTCTCTGGGTGTGTTACGGGGGTTGAATTGAGGTCATCATGTGTCACCTGATGAGGCCATCACTGGCCTCACTGGCCTTCAAGTTTTAGGATCTTTTTGGTTTTTGGAGACAGGGTTTCTCTGTGGAACAGAATCCTAGTTGACCTGGAACTTGTTTTGTAGACCCTACTGGCCTTGAATTCACAGAGCTCCTCTGGCCTCTGCCTCTGCCTCCCTTGTGCTGGCATTAAGGTGGATGCCATTACCTTCCAGCTTGAGTTTTAGGATCTTAATAATGGGAGAAAGAGTTGTTTTTGTTGTTTATTAAGAAAGGGTTTCACTCTGTAGCCCTGACTTGCCTGGAACTCACAATTAGACCAGGCAGGCAATTGTGTCTAAAGACACAGACGTTTTTCTGTTTGTTTTGCTTGTGGAGGGAGGTGATGGTTTTGGAAAGTAAGTACTACCACTGCACTACTTCCCAGCCCTAATTATTTTTTATTAAATTTTATTTATTGTGTGCATGCTTATGTGTACGAACACATGTGTGCAGAGGTCAGAGAAGAACTTGGAGCAGTCAGTTCTCTTCTTCCAGCAGTGGAGACTGAGCTCAGGTCATTAGGTTTGGCAGTGAGTGTCTTTACCTATTGAGCCATCTCACTGGAAATAGCCACAGGCATTTCAATTGAGTCCTGCAGATCAGCCAGGGTTGGATTAAGCCAAGTTTTGTCTATGGGGAGTCACATGATCCAAAGTTATGTGTGTGTAGCCAAAAAAATGTCTCCTTGAGGACAATGGCCAGAATAACAGGTCTTTTGCATTCATGGGAGTCCTAGACAGAGGTTCCATTTATGTCTATTCCAGGCACAGAAGTCCTTCTGGCACCTAAGGGGCACAGAACAGTCAGCTCAGCTGAATAGGGAACCCCAAATTAACTACATCCATTTTAAAACTGTTAACACGTGCAGCCAAATCACGTGGGATACATAGCAGACCATCTCCTAGAGGAACAGCCAGAGTTGGCTGGCCTCAGAGTTCCAAGAACCCATAACAGAAAACATCAAAGTTAGAAGCCATAATGAACCAGGAGAAATTCTTAAAGACTTAGGAATGACACCTGCAATCAGGAACGCTGTTGAATACAAAAGATCAGGGACATACCCCCGATATCAAACTTCACATATTCTCAAGATCCAAGTGCCATCCCTAGAGGAGGTGGTAGGGCTCAGAAGTATACAATGGCTTCTGCTCTCAGAGAGCATCTAGGCTGGAGGAAACAGCTCATTGGTACAGTACTTGCCAGTACATGAGGACCTGGGTTTTGTTTTTGAGATAGTGTTTCTCTGTGTGTCCCTGGCTGTGAAGCCCTGGGTTTACCCAGCACCGGTGTGTGTGTGTGTGTGTGTGTGTGTGTGTGTGTGTGTGTGTGTGTGTGAAGCTTCTACCCTACATGCTTGAAGTGCACTGTCATCATGACAAATGGACTGGCTTTGGCTTTACATGAATTACTCTGTTTGTTTTGGGGAGGGTTCAAGACAATGTTTCTCTGTGTAGTTCTGGCTGTCCTGGAACTTGCTCTGTGGACCAGGCTGGCCTTGAACTCAGAGATCTGCCTGGCTTTACAGCCTCCTTCCTCCTAGTGCTGGGATTAAAACATTTACCACCATCACCTGGCCTGCATACATTATTCTTTAATTTTGGGAGGGAAAAAGCATGACAGAGAGTATCACCCAAGACTGAGGCAACTGTAACTAGATAGATGTCAGTTCAGTTGGAGTCAGAGTCTTAGATTCAGGACTAAAAAACATTACTTATTCTCTGAGCTAGAGAGATATCTCAGTGACTAGGAAAGCTCCTGCAGACGGCTGCAGCTCAGTTTCCATCACCCACAGCAATCTGCTCACATTGTTAACCACAGCTAAGAAGAGGGGGCCACCCTCTTGTGGCCTCTGAAGGCACATGCAGTCACATGCATATATACAAGCAATACAATAATTAAAAATAATAATTTCTGTTATTGTGAACATTTATTTACATGCTAATATATACTTGTGTCTTTTTTATTTTCTTTTTTCATTTATTTATTTATTTATTTTTTGTTGGTTGGTTAGTTGGTTGGTTGGTTTTTTTGCTTTGTTTTGGTTTTTTGAGATAGGGTTTCTCTGTGTAATAGTCCTGGAACCCACTTTGTAGATCAGGCTGGCCTCAAATTCACTGAGATCCGCCTGCCTCTGCCTCCCAAGTGCACCACAATCCTCCTGACTTCTGCAGTGCAGAGATTACAGGTGTGTACTACCACGCCCATATAAAGTGGGTTTGGTAAGAGAAAAAAAACCCCAACAAAACAAAACAAAAGAAAAACCTCACAGAATTGCTACTGTGATAATTAAACTAATACGTTCATGTATACTGTATACATGGAACTGAACACACAGGACATGCTCAGCACACGTCAGCCACCTCTATCAAGACTATCTCTATTACAGAAAAAAACCTTAACTCTCAGTGACCTGGAGGCATTGGCTCATCTCCATAAGTAAACCTCTGTTGCTGGAGTTTCTTTCTAGTCAGGTCCTGCAGCCAGCTGGCTTTAGCCCCAAATAAGCACACAGAGACATTTATTAATTTATAAACTGTTTACCAATGGCTAGAGCTCTGTCTTAATTATTAACCCATAACTACTAATCTATGTATTTCTACATAGCCTTATCTTACCAGAGAACGCCTGACTCATCCTATCCTCTGGGTCTTTACATGGCATCTCTTCACAGTCTCTCTCTGCCTGCCTTTCCCAGATTTCTCCTCATCTCCTAGTCCTGCCTGTCTTCCTGCCTCTATTAGCCAAACAGTGTTTTATTCATCAATCACTAAGAGAAACACATATACAGAAGGACATCCCCCATCATTCTAGGACATTTAATGATTGTTGGCAAGAAATGTGCCTGCACTGGGGTTATTGGATGGTGGTAGATGGAGATGCAGACGGGCAACAGTCTATCATATTCATCTTCATATTCTTGGGGTCAGCAGATGAATTGGTCTCCTAGTTAAGCAGGTGATAATTTCCCCTTCTTCAGTTAGTGAGTCAGTCGGAAAGTTCAAATATGTTAAATGCTACACATAGTTTTCCCTGTGTATGAAGAAATTGAAGAGATCATTTAAAATCCCGTGGCTAATAAAAGACATTATTACCCCCCCCAAAAAACAGTTCAAGGTCATCCTCAGCTATGTAATTTGTTTGAGACCTTATTCACAAAAGAAGAAAGAAAGAAAGAAAAAGAAGGAAAGGAAAAGAAGGAAAGAAAGAAAGGTAGCTCCAGGAACAAACAAACGAACAAATAAAAAGGGACATCAAGAGTCACAGTGGTTATATCATAAAACAAGGACATTAAACCAAGCACCAGAGACCACATTTATGTTCTTGTTCCAGCCCCACAAGTTTTAGGCCTTTCAATACCCATTCCTGTGACAAGTATCCTTCCTTTCCCACACTCCTCCCTTCTTCCTCCCTTTCTTCCTCTTTCCCCTAGGCTCTTAAGTGTGCTAGGCAAGCACCTTACCCAAGAGCAGTGCCTCCAGTCACATCATCAAGCACATTTCTTCATTGTTGTTCAATACTAGGCATTCCCATGTGGTCTAAGTACATCCCCCAAGACAGGGTCTTTCTGCATAGTCCTGGCTGCCCTGGAACTAGCTCTGTAGACCAGGCTGACTTTGATCTCACAGAGATCTGCCTGCCTCTGTCTCCCAGATGCTGGGATTAAAGGTGTGCACCACTACCTGCTTAAGCAGTTTTTTTTTTTAAAGTAGGACATTTATTTTTCCTCTATGTATTTGAGTGTTTTGTCTGCATATATATGTATACTACTTGTGTGCCTGGCACCCTTAGAAGGTAGGGCAGCCCCAGGAACTAGAGTTAAGGACAGTTGTGAAGTACCATGTGGGTGCTGGGAACCAAACCTGGGTCTTTGGCCAAAACAGCAATTGCTCTTAACTACTGACCGCATCATCTCTCCAGCCGCTACATGGTTTTGTTTTGTTTTGGTTCTTGGCTTTTAGTGACGGGTCTAAAAGCCGTCCTGGCTGTCCTGGAACTTGTTTTGTACACCAGGCTGGCCTCAAACTCAGAGATCCGCCTGCCTCTGCATCCTGCGTGCTGGGATTAAAGGTGTGCGCCTCCACCGCCCGGCCTGTGTGGTTCTTGACGTTGTTCTTTATGCCGCAGCCGCCAGTGCTTGGTTTGTGTTATTCTTCTGCTACCTAGTGTAGGTCAAATGCTATAGTAGAAGCTGGGTGTGCCTTGAAAAATGAGATCGGGTTCCTCTGTTCACAGTGTTGACATTTGGGTTAGAGTAGAGAGGCCTTAGATTAGTAAAAAGATAAGTCCATAGTATAATTTCAACAGGGGAAGTAACCACCCACTCTGAACAGACAGGGAACAAGTTGAGCCTAGCCAACAGATTTTCCAAGATTCCAGGCCAGGACATTTAGTCACAGGCACTTACTGAGCCCTGGGATGCATTCTGAACATTTTTGCGTTGAGCCAAAACAAATGACTCCTCTCAGCAAGACACATGAGACCCTGCGCTCTTAGCTAAACTGGGCAGGGGTATGGCCTTGCTCCATTGTAGAATCTAGTGGAATGGCTTGAGTGGAATCTCTTCCTGTGTCCTGGGGCCACAGCTCACCTCTGGCTTCCTTCATTGTCCTCAGCTTCCTGTGTGAGCTTTACCAGGCTTCTGGGCCAGAGACTTGCCTGGGGAGACTGTGGACGGTGGCTGGGCCTAACCTCGTAGATTCCAGGATCCTGGCCTCCAGCCATAGTCATGTCCTTCAGTTCTGGAGGCCATAGTCTATAGACAGCCCCACCCTATCTGCTCAAATGAGTCAGGCAGAAATTAGAATGGGAGGCGGCTTTGGAACTGGGCTATTTATGGTCAAACTCTGGGGCTCCCAGGTTTCCACCCTCATTCAGGGAAAGGCCACTTGGTCCGTGAAATCCGAGCCCTGTTTCTGGCACCAGCCGGAACGCCCCTCATTTATAGTATGTTCCTGTGGGAGTGGAGACAGACCTGCTTCTGGGACAGCAGACGAGCGGTGACTCTAATGGCCTCTTTGGCTTCAGAGTTGACAAATGTTCATTTGCTGAGCATGTAGCATATGAGAAGCCAGCCGGATTCTGAGGACATAGATGAGTCACGTGACGTTCTTGCCCTTACAGTGCTCTCTCTAGGTGGGAACACTGACCTCAGGGGATCAGAGTCGGGTTCCCAGCAACCACAGAAAGCTTCTCATAGCCACCTGTGACTTCAGCTCCAGGGGATCCAACACCTCTGGCCTCCACAGGCACCTGTTAGACAGGTGCAAGGAAGCAGCCGTTTTTCTGCCTGTCTCCTCTCTGCTAGCTTTGTGTTTTGTGACATAAGGAATGACTGACTTGAGCTATGGTAGCCCTCCTGTGGCTGTGACACTGAAGGCAAGAGTAAGACCCAGACTCTAGTGTCACACATATCCCCTGAACTAAAGCTAAGTTCCTTAGCTTTTTTTTTTTTTTTTCCTTTTTAGTCATTTGAGATAGGGCCTACTTCTGTAGCCCAGGCTAGCCTAGAACTCTTAACAATTCAGTTGCCTTAGACTCTCCCAAGTGGTAGGATTACAGGTGTGAGCCACAAAGCCTCCTCAAGATTCTGTTTCTCTCCTTCTAACAGGCCAGATTGATCTCAGACTTCCTATACAGTCAAGGATGACTCTGAATTCCTCATGCCTGGCCAATCTCAAGCTTTTGTTTCCATTTATTTTCTTTCCATACAGCTTTCTCTGTAACAGTTCTTGGGAACAGTTCTCGCTCTGTAGACCAGGCTGGCTTGAACTCACAGATCTGCCTGCCTCTGCCTCCCAAGTGCTGGGATTAAAGGCATGTGCCACCACTGCCCCAGTTTGTTCCTATTTCTTTTGAGACAGGTCAAGTGTCCTGGGTTTGAATGTGCTTTATAGCTGAACAAAATCTTGCCCTCTGATCTTCTTGCATCCAACTCCAAGTATAGACTCTCTGGGTCCCAGTCGGGCAGCTTTTTGGCTCGGATGCTCAGCTATCCTTTCCTGTCCTAGCACAGCTTGAAGGGCAGGGTCACATGTCAGAGAAGCAGATCTGGGTTGATATTCTAGGACTGTCCTGTCTATTGTGGTTGCCCTTAGTTCTCTGGGCAGATCTCTGAGTTCAAGGTCAGTCTAGTCTACAGAGTGAGTTTCAGGACAGCCAGGTCTACAAAGAGAAACTTTATTCTGAAAAACCAAAACCAAAACCAAAACCAAAACCAGGAAGAAAAAAAGATAAAATTAGCTGGACTTGATCATACATGTCTACAATCCAGTGTTGTGGAGGCCAGTATGAGACCCTGTTGCTTCAGCAACAAGGGCTGAAGAGATGGCTCATGGGTTAAGAGCTCTTGTTCTTGCAGAGGACCTGGGCATAATTCCTAGCACTCAACTCACATGGCTGTCATGGTGTCCTCTCCTGACCTCTAAGTTCACCAGGCACACATGTGCTGTAGACATATATTTGAGCAAAACTTTCATACACATAAAATAAAATAAGTAAATCTAAAAAGAAAATTAAAAGAAGGCCAAGAATGTAATAGAAGTTTTTCTCTTTTTTTCTTTTTGTTTCTTCCTTTCTCCTTTCTTCCTTTCCTCTCTTCTTCTCTTCATCCTCCTCTTTTTCATTCTTTCTGCTTTTATTCTTTTTTGATTTTTCAAGTCAGGGTTTCTCTGTAGCTTTGGAGGTGGTCCTAGAACTCTCTGTAGACCAGGCTGGCCTTGAACTCACAGAGGATCTGCCTGCCTCTGCCTCTTTCTCTGGAGTGCTGGGATCAAAGGCATGTGTCACCACTGCGTGGACTGTAGCAATGGTTCTCAATCTGTGGGTCGAGAGTCCCACAGGGCTGGATATCAGATAACCTGCATATCAGATATTTGCATTATGATTTATAACAGTAGCAAAATTATAGTTATAAAGTAGCAATGCAATAATTTTATGATGGGGGGTCACTGCATCATGAAGAACTGTATTAAAGGGCTACATCATTATGACGGTTGAGAACCACTGCTCTATAGCATCCAATTCTTGCCAGTCCTCCTGCCCCAGTCTCCCGAGTTCTGGGATTACAAGTGTGAACCATCAAACAACTCTGTCTCCACTTCCCTTTCCATTGCTTCCTTCTTCATCTTCTTCTTCTTGTACCAAGTCATTGCCTTCCTTTTTTTTTTTTTTTTTTTTTTTTTTTTTTAAGAGATGGGCTCGTGTGTCCCAGGCTATTCTCAAACTCTCGATTTTTCTTTTTCTACCTCTCAAATGCTTGGTTTACAGTCATGTGCTACACATCTGGTTTATTTTATTTATTTAGTTTTTTTAGTTTTTTTTTTTTTTTTGAGAAAGTGTTTCTCTGTGTCTTGGAACTTGCTCTGTAGATCAGGCTGGGCTTGAAGTATTGAGGTGGGGTCTAGCTAAGTCACTCAGGCTGGCCTCAACTCCTGACATGTCTGCCTAGATAATCCTGCATATCTAGGATTACAGGCAGCTGATATCACCATGCCTGGAAGATGTTTTGCTTTAAAAAATAATTTTTAAAATTTTTAAATATTGTGTGTGTGTGTGTTTACCTATGCCTGATAGTTCAAATGTTATGTTTAGGTGAGAGTTCCAAGTCTGATGTTAGCAATTCTGAGATAATTGCATCTGTTTATGTATATTCAGACTGGACTGCACTATCTATTTTTTAAAATTATTTTTATTTTATTACTTTATGTTTTGGAGTATTTTACCTGCATATATGTCTGTGTACCATGTGCATGAATGGCCCACTGATGTCAGAAGAGGGCATTGGATCCCTTGTAACTGGAGGTAGAGACGCTTGTGAGCTGCCATGTAGGTGCAGGGAATATAATCTAGGTCCTTTGAAAGAGCAGCAAGTGCTCTTAACCACTGGGCCATCTCTCCAGCCCCATAAAGAAAGCGTTTATTAACGAGGGGCATTTGTGATATGTGCTACATGAAGTTCACGAAGCAGTGGTAACAGGTGGCCTCTCTTCCTGCCAGTTAAGTACATGAAGGAGGTCTCACCGTATTTCAAGAATTCTGCTGGCGGGACCTCGGTCGGCTGGGACTCACCTCCTGCCTCGCCTCTTCAGCGTCAGCCTTCTTCCCCTGCCCCCCAGCCCCGGAACCTCAGTGAGGCCAAACACATATCCTTGAAGATGGCATATGTCTCGAGGAGGTGCACTCCCACTGACCCGGAACCCAGGTGAGGCTGGAGTGGGGAGGCACTCAGATAATGCAAACGAAAAATATCTGAGTTGTATATAAGTGACAAACGTGATGCCAGCATCCATGCTGGCACGAAGCAGGTGCTTCACAACTGGGTGAACGAATGCACAGTTTAACTCTAGAATGATGGTATGCGTTGCTTGTTTTCTACTCCCCACCTCTCTTTGTCCTCCCACAAGACAGGGTTTCTCTGTGGCCCTGGCTGCCTTGGAACTCACTCTGTAGACCGGGTTGGCCTCACAGAGATCTGCCTGCCTCGGCCTCCTGAGTGCTGGGATCAAAGGTGTGTACCACCACTTCCCTCTGTTTCTTCTTCTTCCTCTGGGGCATTAACAGGTGAGCAGGAACATGGTTTAGGGAGGAACCCTGGCTTCCAGTCCTGGTTCTCCTTTTTTCTGCTTAAGAAAGGGGCTCAAATAGCCAGAGCTATTCCCAATTTTGCTGTGTAGCCCAGGGGGACCCTGAGCATCCGATCCTCCTGTTTCCACTTCACCAGTGGTGTGACTTCAGGATGTACTACCACATCTGGTATTTTGAATTTCATCCTTGTGGTGGGAGAAGTAGCCCATGTGTGTAGGGAGGGGTGGATTTGGTGGAGTCTGTCTTTGGAAAGGTTTACCTTTGATTTGGAACCTAGTCATGTGACTGGCATAACTGCAAGGGAAGACATGAACTCAAGTCCTTTGCTTTTAGTTCTGCAGTAGAGGGAGGCGGGGGTAAGGCTGCCCTATTCCATGTAGTACAGAATTCCAAAGGGGAGCGAATCTATAATGGAACTCAAAGCATTTTGGAAAACTTTCCTGTCCCACTGTTGTTCTCCCCTGGAGCTCTCCCTCCGTACTTGATAACATGGCCTTTTGTTTCTTTTCTCTCTACTCATTTTTCTCCTTTCTCAATCTGTTTTTTTTTTTTTTTTTGAGACAGGGTCTGTATAGTTTAGGTAGTTCAATCTTTAAAATTTTGATTTACGTTTATGTATTTGTTTATTTATTTTGTGTGTGCATCCATGTGCACATGCCACAGCGCATGTGTGGTGGTCAGAGAACAACTTTTAGGAGTTGGTCTCGGGAATCAGGTTGTAGGGCTTGGCTGCAAGTGCCTCTATCCGTGGAACCATCTTGACTGCTCTGGTGATAGTTTTGAACTCTTGATCCTTCTGCCTCGGTCTCCCAAGTGCTGATATTGCAGATGGGAGCCACCACACCTAGATGCTTCTCATTTTTCTTTTTCTTTCTTTTCTTCTTTTTTTCTTTTTCAAGATAAGATTTCTTAGTAGCTTTCTCTGGACCTTGTTCTGTAGACTGTTCTTAGGCTGGCCTTGAACTCACAGAGATGAGAAGACCTGTGTCTTCCTCCCAAGAGCTGGGATTAAATGTGCTAACACTGCCTGGCCGCTTTTCTTTTCTCTTCTCTTCTCTTCTCTTCTCTTCTCTTCTCTTCTCTTCTCTTCTCTTCTCTTCTCTTCTCTTCTTTCCTTTCCTTTTCTTTTCTTTTGAGATGGTCTCTTTAGTCTGTTCTTGCCTGCCTCCGCCTGATTTGATTACAGATGTGCCACTTGGCCCAAGTATTTATTATAGGTAAACTTGGTCTCCTTAGATTATTAATATATTTCCCATATTAGTAGACAAATGCCTTAGACTCTAGGCAACAGGGAGGCCTGAAAAGCTAGCTCAGCAGGAACCTTTCATAAAAGCCAGGAGAAAAGGGTGTTGGGTCCTTATGCTGTAACTATGGCTCCTGGCACATGTTTGAGTGGGCACCTAGAAATTTGTATATATATGTGTGTGTTGTAGCTTCTTGTCCTTAGATCTTGTGAGGTTCTAACACCCGTGGCTGGGATTCTAGCAACAAACACAGTCCTCATCTCTCATGGACACCCTGTGTGATTTCTTCCAGTTTGGCAGTGGGTGGGTTTCTTGGACTAAATGTTTGGGTTGGATAGCTGGCCAGTGACATGTCCTATCTTTTATTCCATTGCACCTTCAGGTATCTGGAGATCTGGGCAGCAGATGGCCAGGACACTCTCTTCTTGAGGGCCAAAGATGAGGCCAGTGCAAGGTCATGGGCAAGTGCCATCCAAGCCCAGATCAGCACTTTCATACCTTGGGTCAAGGACGAGCTGCAGGCACTGCTGACAGCCACAGGTACAGCTGGGAGCCAGGACATCAAGCAGATTGGCTGGCTGACAGAACAGGTGCTTGCTGGGCCCCATTTCTGTCACCCCTTATCACCCCCTGCCCTCCCTGCCCTTGACAGCTTTCCTTCCATCCCTCCTCATTACCGTTTTGCTTGCAGTTGCCCAGTGGAGGTACAGCCCCAACCCTGGCCCTGCTGACAGAGAAGGAGCTGCTCCTCTACTCCTCTCTCCCCCAGACCCGAGAGGCCGTGAGCAGGCCAGCCCGTACTGCACCGCTCATTGCCACCAGGTACCAAAGAAACAGGGGCCCTGGGTTGCTCGCAGTGTTATATTCAGACTTGGGAGGGCGGTATTCCAGATGGGCCCCAGAAGCCCCAAGCCCCAGTGCTGTTCTGTCCCCAGATATTTCCCAGGTGATCTGAAGCAAGTCCTGCTCCTTATAGCCACAATTTCCCTCATTTGCAAAGTTGAGGCTCAGAGCAGAAAAATGTGAAGTGCTATCTGTCACTCAGTTACTGACACCTACATCTTGTACTGCGTGGTTCAGGGGACACAGAGTTGACATGAACAGTCGCTGCCCTCAGGGAGAATCCAGAGTCAGGAGACAGACCCGGAACAACCATAATGTATGTCTAGCCATTACACTGAAGGTTACAGGAGACACTTAGCTGTCTGGCTTGGCCAGGGAAGACTTAAGGAGGGGGTGACATTTGAAATGGACTTTGATGAATGAGAACTGTGGCTTTTAAGGAAGGATGGTAGAGTGCCTTAGTCGTGGCCAGAGGTACAGAGCATGTTCATGTGAATGTGGCAGAATCCACATGGGAACTGGGGGTGGGGGGACAGATAGAGCTGCTGCCTGGTGAAGGAATACTGCGTTAGCAGGATTTTGTGTGTGCATGCGTGCATGTCAGGTGCACACAAGTATAGAAATCAGATGTCATATTCATGCATCTTTCTCTATTTATTTCTACCTTATTTTTTGAGACCTTGTTTCTCATCAAACCTAGAGGTTGCTATTTTTGGCTAGACAGGCTGGCTGTTAAACCCACAGGATTCATCTGTCTCTGCCCCCCATCCCCCACCCCCAAGAGGGTTCAGACATGTACCACCACATTTGGCTTTACCGTGTGTGTGTGTGTGTGTGTGTGTGTGTGTGTGTGTGTGTGTGTGTGTGTGTGTGCGCGCGCACGCATATTAACTTTTGTGAAACAGAATCTTACTATGTATCCATGGCTGGTCTGGAACTTGCAATATGAACCAAACTGGCTTTAAGTGCTGGGATTAAAGGCATGCATGAGTATGCCCACTCCGTATTATTTTTAGAGACAAGATCTCTCATTGAACTCAGAGCTTGTTTTGGCTAGACTGACAGGACAGTGGTCCCTGTCTCAGTTTCCCCTAGCACCGAGGCTGCAGGTGTCTGTCACCATGTTTGGCTCTTACGTCCTCATGTTTGAGCAGTAAGCACTTCACCCACTGAGCCATCTCCCCAGTCCCAGCAGTGTCGCTGGAGGGGTTAAGTTGGGGAGTCAGGAGACTGCGGCTGTGTTTTAGAGGACATGCCTGCCACAGAGAACTTCTACTGGGGAGGGGAGGGCAGAAGCTGAGAAGCTGCCACATCTTTGGGAGACATGAGCTGAGGGAGGCAGGGGGGTGGAGGAAGCATATGGAGAAGAACAGTGGCATTTGCAGTAGAAAGTGCATGGGTGGGAACTCACAGGCTCAGTGCTTGCCAGATGGGAGAGGGCAGGAGGCATCCGGGATGAATAGGAGGTTTGGAGTGTGTGTGTTGGTGTGGGATGTGGGTCTGGAGTGAGGATGCCTTTGGAGGAGGTTCAACGAGATGTGGACCAGGTCCAGAATATATATATATAATATATATATATATATATACACACATATATAATATATATATATACACACACACATACATACATAATACATACACATGGGAAGTAGAGGGCATGTGGCTCAGAGGCTTGGGAACTGTTGGGTCCGAGGTTCAGGGCTGAAGTGTGGGAGTCAGTAGAAGCTCTAAAGGGAAACAGAGTGGGTAGAGTGAGGAACAGAGGGTGCTAAAGGCCAGCACTTGAGGTCTGCTGCAGAGAGGACCAGTGAACTGCCTAAGGCCACAGCAGCAAATGAGAATCAAGCTGCAAAGTCTGTGACCCTTGTTCCATGTCTCCTCAATCTGGATTAGGTTCTGGGCCAGCGGACAAGTGACAGGTTTGGATTGCCTGCCTAATCAAATGGCTTGTTAATTAAGACAATTATTTATTAAACAGCCATTATGTGCTCATAGTTTAAATTGCTGGGAATATAGTGTTGTATAAAATAGACAAAAACTACTTTAGTGACATTCTAGGGAAGAAGGCAAAAGCCTACTGAAACTAATAAGTAAGATATGTAATTTCATTTGGGAGTGGGGACATGCACATACCTGTAATTCTAGTACTCAGGAGTCAGAAGCTGGAGGTTCAAGGCAAGTTCAAGATCAGCCTGGTCTACATAGTGAATTCCAGACTAGCCAAAGTTACACAGTGAGATCCTGTTCAAATAACAAAAGTATTCAAAATGCATAATTTCTGCAATCCGTATGAAAAGTAAGGCTAGTGAGTGACAAAGGAACTATTTTAGAGAAATCTTCTCAGAGGAGGAAATATTTGAACAAAGATCAAATGGGGGTTGGGAGGGAGGATTATTCAGGCAGGGGGAGCAGTAAGAGTGAGGACTCTGCTATGGTTGAAGCAAGAGTAAGGGAAGATGGACGAGACACACCCCGTGTAATTCCTGTCCTCTGTAAGACACTGAAGGATGCAGGTCACTGCCCTGGCCCCACCCCACCCTACTTCAAAGCCTCATGCTTGACCCTCTGCTCTGCATACAGGCTGGTGCACTCAGGCCCCTCCAAGGGCTCAGTGCCCTATGACGCAGAACTCTCCTTTGCCCTACGCACGGGCACCCGTCACGGTGTGGACACTCACCTGTTCAGTGTGGAGTCACCACAAGAGCTGGCAGCCTGGACCCGACAACTGGTGGACGGCTGTCACCGGGCTGCCGAAGGTGTGCAAGAAGTGTCTACAGGTGTGCCAGGTGGAACCTCTTATGCCTAGAGGCATTCAAGTTTTTTTTCTTTATGACATTTCTGGAGGGGGATAACTAAAGGAGGTTGGGCCTTTTAGGAGGTCTCTGTTTGGGGTATGAAAGTGCTCTGGGAAGAAGGGAGACATTTTTTCTTAGAGTCTTTCTTAGGTTATCCTTGTGATTCTGCTAGTGAGGATACATGGTGGCATGCTCCTTTAATTCTAGAGCTTGAGAGGCCAGTCTGGTCTACATAGCAAGTTCTAGGCAAGCCAGGGCTGCGTAGTGAGACCCTGTCTTGGGGTCAAGGCTATAGGTAAGATAGCCGGGTGTTGATGGCTCATGCCTTTAATCCCAGCACTCGGGAGGCAGAGGCAGGAGGATCTCTGTGAGTTTGAGGCCAGCCTGGTCTACAGAGTGAGTTCCAGGACAGGCTCCAAAGCTACACAGAGAAACCCTGTCTCAAAAAAGCAAAAAAATAAAAAAAAAAAGTATAACAGTTAACTTTGAATTTCAAGTAAACAATGAATACTTTTTTTTATATGTCAATCTAAATTACTCACTTTAAATTTTGTAGATTTAAATTTAACCAGGCAATCCTGTGCCTTTATGGAATAAACTGTGTACACCACAGAAATGAACTCTCGTTTGTTTTATTGTGCTGAGAATTGAACCCAAGACCTTGTACTCCCACGGAGCCTTCCAGCCCAGGCTTCTCCAGTGCATGTGCTCGAAGTGGTGCTGGATGCAGCTGTGGGTCCTCTGAAGGCCTGTTCTTCTGTGTTTTAGGACAGGGGCTACTGGGAAGGTGGTTGTTCAGGTGTCATGACAGAGTGAGCTTCCATATTTGAGGGGAAATCAAGCCAGGTTCTGGGGCTGCTTTTGAAGTTGAGTGGGGCTTGTGGTCTTTGAAGTAGCCTCAGAGTAGCCTGTGTCCACTGCTCTCCTGCAGCCTGCACATGGAATGGTCGTCCCTGTAACCTCTCCGTGCATATCGACAAGGGCTTCACATTGTGGGCCGCCGAGCCAGGAGCAGGTCGAGCAGTGCTGCTCCGACAGCCCTTCGAGAAGCTGCAGATGTCATCAGATGATGGCACGAGTCTCCTTTTCCTGGACTTTGGGGGTGCTGAAGGAGAGATCGTAAGTGGGAGGCCACCTCTGCATCCTGGGGTGGGGATGCTATCCTGGAGGCCAGGCTGGAAAGAGCCCCTGATCCTTTTCTCTGTTCATTCTGCAGCAGCTGGACCTGCATTCGTGTCCTAAAACTATGGTCTTTATCATCCACTCCTTCCTCTCGGCCAAAGTCACCCGCTTGGGGCTCTTGGCCTAGAAGTTGTCAGATGCATTAGCCCTGAAGAGGATCATTTACCCCGTGGCTTGACTTGTCCTTCTGCCAACTGTCTACTCATCTTTGGGCTGAGGGAAGGGAGAGGAGGAGAACACGGACCTCAGAGACCAGCCTGAGGAAGGCCGGCTTGGTCTTGGGGAACTGGACTCAGACCTGGGACAGTGGGTCTGGCTTGCGATGGGCAGCCTTCCTACTGTTCGCTTCCACCAGTGCCTTTTGAAGAGAGATATTTTGTGTACACAGAAGCCATTCCGACCCTGGGACCTGCCCCTGTGGGGATTCTGTCCCCAGCCATCAGCAGAGCTGCCAGGCCTCCTGGAGGCCCCTATGCCACCCCTGAGATCTCTGCAGCTGGAGTTTTCTGGGTCAGTGGCAAGAGGAAGAAGAGGAACCTTTCTGTTCACTTTCCCCTGAGCCCCATGGGGCATCTGTTTTCTCTTCCTCTCTCTCTCCTCCTTCCTCTTGGATAATAAACCGCCTGTGAGCACAGAGTCAGCCTGGCTCCATGTCTGTGGTTTGTGTCTTGACATTTGGACTCTGAGGTGGCTCTGCAGTCCCAAGAGGAACCAGACCAAGATGTGAGACCCTTCTCCTGGAGAACTGGGCCTCAAGTGAATAGAGGCTTTATCTGTGTTCTGTGATATATGACCGTACAATCTAGCAGCTTAAAGCAACACATACTCATTACAAGGGTCAGAAACCTAAGAGTGCCTGAGTTGAATTTATTTCTGCTTGAGGTCTCTTAGGAAATTACGGCCAATGAGGAAACTGCCCCACAAAGTTACTTAATTAGTGTGGTTGGAAATTAGTCCCCAAGAAATGGGGAGATGCATGTAGGTGAAGATTTTCCAGTCTGGCTTACCCATCCATCTCACTGATGCACCCACCAACCCATGGTTCCCCTACAAGTATCTAGGATACATCTGTGCTGTGCTAGTCTTTGGTGATGTAAAGCTGACAGGTCTCCATCCTCAGTGGGAAGAAGTCCATCAAAATCTTCCACAGTCAAATGTGTGATTCCAATTGGTCAGACACAGGGAGTGGAGAGGATAGTGGGAGTTCACCTGGTCTCATTTCTGTAGCAGACACTGAAGCAGGTACAGCTTATAAACACTTGCTGCAGTCAGTTTCTCCAGATGTAATACTGTGGCACAAGCACCAAACAAACCCAGTTCAGTCTCCATTGCTATAACAACAGGCATTTATTTTCATAGTCCTGGCTGTGCATCGACTACAGTTTTACTAGTTAAAACTGGGCTGAGCAGGGCTCTTTTGCTCCTGGCTGTTGGTTGGGCTTCCCCGGGTGTGCTCGTCATGTGGTAGGTCAGTGGAGTGCAAAGAACAGTCAGTCACATGGAGCATTCAGGTCATCTGCCTGCCATCAGTGGGAAGGAAAGCATAGCCTGCTCACAGTAGCGTGGATGGGGAGTGACTGAGTGCTCGCTGTCAGAACCTTTACCAGCCAGTAGAATTCAGTCAAAGAAGGATGAACATCTCAGGTAGAAAATTCAAATCCTAAAGCAGAGAGAATATGAGGTTCCCAGTCTCCTGAAATCATAGGGTTTTGTATTTTTTAAAACTTCATCGCCCCAAATCCCACACTGGCTTAGGAATCCACAGTTGGTCTTGGGACTACTGCCACAGCCGCAGTGGCTTTCTGATCCTTTGGCCCCTCCTCACGCCTTTCCTCCCCACGCTGCCACAGTGTATTCATCACACAGTTGGCACTTTGTAGGCAAGGACACTGGAGTCAGCAGTGATTAGCTGGCCATGGTTATTCAACTGTCAGCAGCATAGCCCCAGCGGGAACCCAGCCAGTCTGAGGTTGAGTTAGTCAGAGCTAAGAATAGGACTTTGGGATCAAGCTGAACTATGGGTGGGTCCCAACTATCGCACAGCTTGGTCTTGCAGTATGAGCCTTTGTATGTGACTACTCTTGTATTCTCATCTTCAAGTTTGTAAAATGAGTTAATAGCATAGGTTTTTTTTTTTTTAAATGAAATCAAAAAGTAATTTTCTCAGACAGGTCTCACTCAGTAGCCCAGGCTGGCTTGGAACTCACTGTATTGTTTAGGTTAGCTTTGAACTTCCTATCCTCTTGCTTCTGCTTCCTGATTTACACTTATTAATTTTTGAGATAGGGTCACACATAGCCCAGGCTACTTTGAACTCGTAATGTAGCTGAGGCTGGCCTTGAACTCCTGATTCTTCTGCCTCCACCTTCCAAGTGCTGTTATAGGCATGTACAATATACCTGGCTCTTTATAGACTTTTTGTTTTTAAAAAGTTTGTTTGTTTGTTTATTTATTTATTTATTTTATCAAGACAAAGTCTTACTATATAGCCCTGGCTGGCTTGGAACTAGATATGTATAGGTCAGACTTAACCTCAAATTCACAGAGACCTGCCTGCCTCTGTCTCTGGAGTGCTAACCACCACATTCATGAGGACTCTGCCTTTGTCTCTTTATCTGTCTATCTACCTACCTACATACCTACATGTCTGTCTATCTATCTATCTATCTATCTATCTATCTATCTATCTATCTATCTATCTTCCTTCCTTGAATCTTCAGCTGAGCCAGTGAGAAAGATGATTTATTGTGTTCCAGTTACACTTGGACACACACGAGAACGGAATGAGTCCAGAATGCCACAGGTCCAGGGCAGAGGCCAGCAGGACTGTTTGGGTTGTAGTGTCAAGTCTCTCCGGTTGCCTCTGTGAGCAGATGGTGGTGTCCCAGGTCTATCGAGACTTACACTGACAGCAGCACACAGTCCAACAACTTGTACTAGTGTCCCTGCCTTCAGCATCTCTTACTTCTGCTCCTTCAGCCTTTGTGGGTGTGGCTGGCTTACTTGGATCTCTGCCTCATCTTTCTTCTCTTGGGCACATTTGCTTCTTCCTTCACTTGGATCTCATGGCGCACGAGTTTCAAGCAAGACGGTGCCAAGGCCGAGAGAGGGACTCTGCCTTTATGACCTAATCATGTTTTAAAGGCCCTACCTTCTATTGCCATTTTCTTAAAGGTTACAGTTCAATATGTGGGTTTGAGGGAGATACCCTCATTGAGACCATACATTATCTGTATCTTTGAAATAGAATAAGGTAGAGAGTGAGGCCCGGAATGCCCTACACAGAGATTTCAGAGTTAACATATTAAAGAAACCAGTTGAAAGATAGTGCTGAGTGGTTAGTATTGTTCTTGAATAGTACTGGAGTTTGATTCCCAGCGCCCACTTCAGGTAGCTCACAACACCTGTAAACACTAGCTTCAGTTGGAGACTATGGGGATTTCTGGCTTCCCACACAGAGGTGCTTCCGGCTTTCTGCACACACTCATAAACACATAGATGAAAACAAAACAAAACAACAACCTATTGACTCAGAGGAAGGCTGGGAATGTCCCTCTCCCTCCCTCCACCCAAATCCAGTCTCTTGCTGGGAGTAGTTACAGGAACATGCTGGGAGGGGGCGCCTTTCCTCTATGGAATTGAACTGTCCTTTTGCAATTTGTGCTTCAACCAAATGTTACACTTTAAAACTAGGTGTATGGTGGGGCTTGCAAAACACCTATGCTACACAGGGTGGTTCTGACCTCAGGGCTCTGGTCTGTCTGAATCCTGCTCTCAGCATTTTCCTGAGTGTAGAGTCTATAGGTTAGGTCTAGGGGAGAAGAGGCACCTTGGCTAGAGGCATAACCCACTGGGAAGGGAAGAGTGACTGAGAGTGTCAAGGTCCAGGCATGTGACAGGAATAGGGCAAAGAGGTGGTGAGAAATAACTGAGCTGTCCAAGGCCATTTGGGACATTCAGGAAAGGTGAGGCAGTTCAGAGGTAGCCACAGAAACCACTGTTTAGTCTCTTTTCTTTAATTTCGTTTACATTTATTTACTTAACTTACTATGAGACCGAGTCTTCCATGTAGCTCTGTCTGGCCTTGAATTTATGAAGACCAGCCTCTGCCTCCTGAGTGTTGGGATCACTGAAGTATGCTACTGGGCCAGGAGACATTTAATGTGTGTATATCTGTGTCTCTGTTTGGCGGTGGGGCGTGGGGGGTTTGGGGTTGGGGTTGCATATCCTATGACGTAACTGTGTAGGTCAGAGGACTTGGGGGAGTCAATTCTCTCCTTTCACCTTGTGGATTCTGGGAATTCGAACTCAGGTTGTCAGGCTCTGCTTCCTGAGTGTTGGAATTACCTCGCCAGGAGACGGTTTGTGTGTGTGTGTGTGTTGGGGAAGGAGTTGTATGTCCCATGGTATTATGTGTGGAGGTCAGAGGACTTCAGGAGTCAATTTTGTTTCACCTTGTAGGTTCTGAGGTTCGATCTCAGGTCCTCAGGCTTGGCAACAATTGTCTGAGCCATGGTACCAGTCCCATGTGACTTTTCTTAAAGGGCGTGGTGCAGGGAGGAGAGGAGCGTGCCTGTGACAGACTGCTTTCCAGGGGTAGAACACTCCTAAGAACACCTCATTTTCTTGGGATACAGACTCTGAGGCTGCCCACGTGCCCAACCTGTTTGTTTTTTCTAGATAGGGTTTCTCCGGGCATCCCCTGGCTGTCCTCGAACTCAGGAGATCAACCTGCTCCTGCCTCTCGAGTGCTGAAATTAAGACGTGCTTTACCACCGCTCGGCCCAACCTGGCTTTTAAGCTTTATTTAAAAAATTTTGGCTAGCAAATAAAGACCTGGATTTCACAACCAAATATTTTTCAGAGTCCGTAGCTCGAGTCTCCCAGGCCGGTAGGAAACACTTCCGTTAGAACACCGCTGGCGGAAGTCACCACGGAACAGAAGTTGCACGCCTTGGGCGCGCGGCGGAGGACGCCTGAGAGCGACCCCCACCAGCTGCCAGAACTTCCGGTTCGGACGCGGGGATCTCGCAGTTGTGGGAGGTGAGAGGCTTGAGAGGGACCGCGGGTGACCTGCTGTGGGCGAGCTCGCGGCGTTCAGGAAAACCCAGGAGCGCCAGGGGAAGGTGTCACTGGGCGGCGTGAGGCCTTGAGAGAGGCCGCTGCGAATGTAGCTCAGTCCCGCTGTCTACTTCTGTATGTCCTTGGCCAAGTCACCGGGTCCTTCCGAGCCCTAGCGCTTTCCCTTGGGAAGCAGAGATGAGGTCGAATCGGCCTTGCTGGGTGGCTGGGGGGTTCATGTGGGCGTGCACGCAGAACCCTTGCCACGCCCAGCGCCAGTATCTACCCAATCACGTGCTTGGATGTGGCAGGCGGTTCCGCCCCCTCCACTGACATTAAGAGCCCCGCCCTGCGCTGTGCAGTGCAGACCTTTAAGCTTACTTGCATCTGATCTCCCACCAGGTTCAATAGGGAGGATCGCTGCTCCATCCCAACGCTCATAAAGAAGGCTTCCAGATCCCGAGCTTGCCTGGCTACGCAGCAATCACATTGACTCTTAAGGTTCATACTGTGAAAAGACTGTGCTGTGAATGAATGGTTGCTGAAGTCTTAGTATGCCTCTTTGGGCAGTCCTCCCCTCATCTCTTTAAAAGTATTATGTGTGAGTGTGGGCACAGCGTGTGATGGTCAGAGTCATTGCGCCTCCCACCGTTAGTTCTTTCCATTCACGGTGGGTTCAGGAGCTCTAACTGAGGTTTTCAGACTTGAGCCGCGGGCATTTTTACCCACTGAGCCATCTTGTCCAAGTTAGGTTGTAAAGTCTGTGAAGCCTTGGCTGTTTTAGAACTCACTCTGTAGACCAGGCCTCGAAAATGCTGGGATTAAAGGCGTGTGTTACCACGCCCAGCATGAGAGACTAAGTTTTTAGAGACCTTGCTAGGTTGTCCAGGCAGGCCTGGAATCCCTGGGCTCAAATGATCTTCCTGTGTTAGCCTCCCACGTCATCGACACTGCAGCTTTACCATGCTTAGGTTAAGGTAAACTATCAAGAGTACCTTTGAACTGGATATGATGGCCTGTTCCGGTGGTTCTAGTGCTTGGAAGACGGAAGCAGGAGGAAGGAGAGTTTGAGGTCGGTCTGGACTATATAGCAATAATCTCAAAAAAAAAAAAAAAAAAAAAAAAAAAGAAAACAGAATGAGCAAAGCCTAATCCCACCTCCTCTCCTCCTCTTCCCCCAGCCTGGACTACATAGTGTGTTCCAGGCCAACTCAGGATAATACTAAGATTGTCTTAACACCTCTTATGCCTCCCGCCCCCAAAGCATGCTCTCTCTTCTGCTTTTGAGGAGGAAGTGTTCAGAGTAGTACCTGTATAGAGTGTGCAGCTAATACAGGTGTGTCTCACTCTTTTGCAGATTTAGGACTGCAGGTGCCATGCACCCTTTACAATGTGTCCTCCAAGCACCGAGGTCTCTAAAGTGGGGGCCGCTGAGCTCTGTGTCCCGCCTGCTGCTCAGGACCCACAGGGCACATAGCAGTGTTTCTAGCACTTCATGTCTTAGTCCAGAGGAACAGAGCTCAGGAGGTGTTCAGAAGGATTTCAGCTCCAGGCTAGCCGCTGGACCAACATTTCAGCATTTTTTAAGAAGTGCTTCAGATCTTCAACAGAAACCATCTTCTCCAGAAGTGGAGGACCCACCCCCCTACCTCACAGGGGATGAACTTCTAGGACTGCAGAGAAAAGGTTGCTTTTACTTTCGCTTCCTTTTGGCTTCCCTCCTTGTGGCGGCCTCTGTGGCTGATTGCTCCTAATACACTGTGGCTTTAGGGAGTTACCAGTGTGGGCAGGTTGCTGCTCAGTTACAGAATCATCAGGCTCTTGTAAGCAGCATCACTGTAAAGAAACTCATAGGCTGGGCAGGGGAGGAGTTGTGTGGTGCAGTGATTGCCTAGTGTGTATGATAGCTCTGCACTCCACCTTCAACTCCTCAAAAGAGAAACTAGAACTCAAAGCTATGCACACAGGAATTGGAGTCCTGTCTTTGGTTGCTTTTGGAAACACTGAAATCTGTGTTCTGATTATAATTTTTAAAATTCCATTTAAATTCCATCATTTATGTGTTTGTGTGTGAGGCACATGTGGAGGTCAGAGGACAGCTTTTGAGAGCTGGTTGTCTCCTTCCACCACCTGTCATCTGGCTTGGTGGCAGAAGCCTTTAACCATTGAGCCATCTTGCTCAACCCTGCCCCCTACCTTTTGAAGCTGGGTCTTGCTGTGTAGCCCAGGTTAGTCTAAAACTCGTAACCCTCTTGCCTCAGCCTCTTAACTTCTGGAATTACTGATGTCTGCCATCACTTCTGGTTTATAGTTTTATTCTTGGGGCTGGCAAGATGACCCAGCTGAGACATGATCCCTGGAACCCACATGGTGAAAGGGGAGAACTTACTACCACAAACTGTCCTTTGACCTCCAAACTGGTGCCATGGCATATGTGTCCCCCACCTTCCAAAATCTGTAAAAGAAATTAGCTAGGCCTGTGGTAAATACCTTTTATCTCAGCATTTGGCAGGCAGAGACAGAGCAAGGCTAGCCTGGTCTTCAGCATGAGTTCTAGGCCAGCCAGAGCTGCATAGCGAGACCCTGGCTTAAAAAGAAAAGCTGATGTTTCCCACTTTGTTTTTCTCTTTGAGAAAGAATCTGCCTCTTTACCCCAGGTTTGCCTGGCCGGTGTAGCTCATGCTGGCTTATAATTCAAGATAATCCTCCTGCTTTGGCCTCCCAAGTGCTGGCTTTAGGGTTATGACTGATCATGCCTGGCTTCTACTTAGAATAATAGCCTGCTGGTGGTATGGGCTTGTAATAACTAGAAATATGGTTTGAAAGGGTCAGCCAAAGTGTGAAATTCATGTTTTGGAACTTGGTGTAAATTTGTGTTTTTACTTCATAATGTGACCATGCCTGCTTTCTTTTTAATTCTGTGGTGTTTGTACCCTCTGGTCAATGCTGCTCTTCCAGAGGCTAGAGAACCTGTTTGTTTAGAGGGGAGACTATAATATGGGGACTTGAATTTAGTTCTTCCTCAGATGGATAAAAATGATCATTAGTCTTCCTCCCTGTTCTAGTTGTGTCTGTAGCTCTATTTCCTTATTTAAGAGGCACATTTCCCCTATATTTTAAACACCCTGTTTATAATAGGTGTGTGTATATGATGTTGTATTTCCTTTGTTCTGAAAGGGTACTATTAATTTGGGGGTACTGGCAGCTGATGGTGTTTAGGGTCAGGCAGCAGGGGACTTTGTGGATAACAAGTTGCCTCAGGTGTCTCTGAGTGCTTTGGGAAGAAAGCTGAAGACCCATGTGGCCCTCTGCCTACTCAATCTACCTTTCATTGAAGTCTACCTCGAGACCTATGGCTGCCAGATGAATGTGAATGACACGGAGATAGCCTGGTCCATTCTACAGAAGAGCGGCTACCTGCGGACCAACAACCTTCAAGAGGTGCTTGCATCCCTTGTTTCCCTGTATCCTGGGCCTGGGCTACCTGTGTTGATGCAGTGAGTTTTCTTAGATGCAGTGAGTTTTTGGGGAGAGGATGTTGCCTGCTGAGTTAGCTTTCATGATGCTGTTGATCTTCAGGAAAGGGGTTATCAGACTTGGTGTAATCCCAGCCTTGGGAAGCAGAGACAGTAGGATCTAGAATTTGAGGCCATGTTCACTATAGGGCATGACTGTATCTCCAGAGCACCCAAACCCAACCCAATCAAACAAGAACAAAACAAAGATATCTTGTGGAGTGAAGGTGAGGCTTGAGAAGTTAGTGCATAATGAGTACACAACTTTCTCTGGAAGGATCTGGAAGGAGATGGTGGTGATGGTTGCACTATAGTGTTCAAGTGTTCTTATTATAGCACTGTATCTTTAAAAATGGTTAAAATAAGATGTATATATGCTTTACCATAACAATAGGAAAAAGGCAGGTGGCCTGCATGAGTGACTGCAAGGCTAATTTCAAAGTTTATAAGCTTTTTTTCTTGTTCTCCATTAGGCTGATGTGATCCTTCTTGTCACGTGCTCTATCAGGTACAAATTTGTTCTTTTCATAGGCAGTGAATACATTGTGTACAATCATATCAAGGAGGCTTACTTATAGAGATGAGCCAATGCCTTCAGGTCCCTGAGAGTTAAGGGTTTTTTTGTAACAGAGATAGTCTTGATACAAGTGGCTGACGTGTGCTGAGCATGTCCTATGTGTTGGGTTCCATGTGTATAGTATACATGAATGTACTAGTTTAATTCTCACAGTAGCAATTCTGTGAGTTTTGTTTTCCCCTCTTACCAAACCCATTTTGTCTGGGTATGGTAGTACACACCTGTAATCTCTGCACTGCAGAAGTTGGGAGGATTGTGAGTTCTAGACCAGCCTGAACTACACAATGAAACTGTCTAAAAAACAAACAATAGTCAGAAAAATGCCCAAATCAAGCTCTATGCATTATATAGAATTTTTAGACCCAAAGTGCTGAGGTCCCAAATTTCCTGACGTTTTCTGGCTACTAGTGGCATTTTTTTTTTGTTTTGTTTTTTTTCTTGTTTTTTCCAGATGGGGTTTCTCTGTGTAGACCTGGCTGTCCTGGTACTAGCTTGTAGACCAAGCTGGCCTTGAACTCAAAGTTTCCCTGCCTCTGCCTCCTGAGTGCTGGGATTAAAGGCATGTGCCACCACCACTTGGCTCTAATGGCATATTCATATATCCCTGATTTGAGGTGTAGCCAATGGCTGGGAAACAGAAATCTGAAAAGATATGAGTGGCATCTTCAGAGCTTGCCAAGAAGTACCTGATCACAGGAAGTTCTTCAAAAGTGATAGACTGGAGAGATGGCTCAGCCGTTAAGAGCACTGGTTGCTCTTCTGGAAGACTCAGGCTCAATCCCCAGCACCCACATGACAGCTCACAAATGTCTGTAGTTCCGGTTCTAGGAGACCAGATCCCTCTGTAGGTGCCAGGTACATGGGTGGTGGGTGCAAAATACCCATACACATAACAAATTTTAAAAATGAATTAAAAAAAAAGTGAACACACCCTCTTTTTGTTGTTGTTGTTGTTGTTGAAAGCATGTTAATGTTACTATTTCCACAGCTGCCTTTAACATTAATTTGTTAATCTGACACATTTTTTATGGGACCTGTGGAATGATACTGAGCTGGTTGTTATGAGAGATTTGGAAGTGAACCTTCTATCATAAAGCCAGGCTTCAAAGACTTGGTCTCACATGGGGACTGAGGCAGGTGAATAAGTAGTCTATTAACATCTGATGGAAAATATCAAGCAACATCATACAAGCTGGGGTGGTGGTTTATGCCTATAATCTCAGTACTTGGGTAGACAAGAAATATGGTGAGTTTGAGGACAGCTCAGGCTACATAATGTGTTTTAGGCTAGCCTGAGCTACGGAACTTGTTAAACAACAAAAACAAAATTTGAAGTTCAGGAGAAGTAGTTAAGGTAGAGGATACTTGGAGGGAGGAGAGTCACAGAGGAGTTGGGGAAGGGTTTGTGAAGAATGTAGTTTTGGGTTTTGTTTAAAGGCTGGCTAGTCTGGAGTTTGAGATGTGTAGGGAGGATATTATTAGAGGGAGGAGGATGATAGCAAGTGGTGCTTTACCAGTTTGCCTTCATGTGCCTTCCCTGAAATCAGTGTAGATGCCTTTGAAAGGACTCAGATGGCTTTTATTTCTCCCCGCTGTCCTGCTCCCCTATCTTGCTCATTTTTGCCTCTGTGGATTTTGCAGGGAGAAGGCTGAGCAGACCATTTGGAACCGTTTACATCAGCTGAAGGCCCTGAAGACAAAGCGACAACGTTCCCGGGTACCTCTGAGAATTGGGATTCTAGGTATCCATTCATTTACAGATTTTTCCAATTGGAGACTTGGGTTCCTAGAGTTTTTCCTTTAGAGCAGTGGTTCTCAACCATCCTAATTCTGCAACCCTTCAGTACAGTTCCTCATGTTGTGGCCCCCAACCATAAAATTAATTTTGTTGCTACTTCATAACTGTAATTTTACTACTGTTACGAATTGTAATCTTAAGTGTCCATATGCAGGATATCTGATATGTGACCACAGGTTGAGAATTGCTGCTTTAGAGGCCTGGGGATCACAGGGTGTAAATAAATCAGCTCTATCTACCCCATGCATCTCTTTTATTTGATGTTAATCTCTTTTACTTGATGTTAGAGATTGCAAGATTAAATGAAGCTCCTAAAAGAGTTTTTTGTAGCACTTTGAAATAGTAGATATCTCAGGTGGTGGTGGTGCATGCCTTTAATCCCAGCACTTAGAAGTCAAGAGGCAGGTGGATTTCTGTGAGTTCGAGGCCAGCCTGGTCTACTGAGTGAGTTCCAGAACCGCCAGGACTGTTACACAGAAACCCCGACTCAAAAAAAACAACACCAAAATAAAAAACAACAACAAAAAAACCAACCAAACAAAAAAACCCCCAACCAACCAACAAACAAAAATCCTTCAAAAGAGTAGGATAATGGTGTTCCTGCTATGAGGAATTTAGCAGGGAGGTGGTGATACATGCCTTTAATCCCAGCACTCAGGAGGCAGAAACACTGTGAGTTAGAGGCTAGCCTGGTCTACAGAGTGAGTTCTAGGACAACTAGAGTTAGTATACAGAGAAAAATTGTCTCAAAACAACAAAACACAAAACAAAAAACAAACAACAACAAAAGAGACAGTAGATGCTTAGATAATGATGTGTTCTTCCTAGAGCCTGATGCAGTTCATCAGTTCATGTAGTACACACACACACACACACACACACACACACACACACACACACACACACACACACGAGAGAGAGAGAGAGAGAGAGAGAGAGAGAGAGAGAGAGAGAGAGAGAGAGAGAGAGAGAGAGAGAGAGAGAGATACAGGATTAGCATTTGGAGTCTGGAGGGCAATGTGGAAATCCAGGCCTGCCTGACTACCAATATGGTAGTCAGTAGTCACTTTTAAAACACAATTTCAAAAATGTACTTCTTCCTTTGCATCAGACACATTTCAGCTTCTCAGTAGCCACAGCTGACTAGGGTTCACCAGCTTACACAGCACCTCTAATCATTTCCATCCAGCACATCCCTTCACCTTGTTAGAAAACTCTGTTGGACAGTTCTGGTATAGGTGGCTAAGAAGCCTATTTCATAAATAAATGCTTGGGGGGGGGGTTGGCCAGGTGGCTCAGCAGGGAAAGTACTTGCCATCAAGTCTACTGACCTGAGTTTGATTCTGGGAATGCACATGGTAGAAGCAGAGAACTCACTACTCCACTTTGTCCTCTGACTTCAACATATGCAAGTGCACACCTATGAACACTCTAAATGCATAAATAAATGCAAAAATACTCTAATCAAAAGGAAAATCTATGCATCTTTTCTGACCCAGAATTTGGTTAATATATTTAATTTTACACATAGTGGACTGTGTACAGTTAACTTAATCACTCTCCATATGTCCATATGTGTCTCCATATGTCAACACACAGTTAGTATATGCAGTTATACCATTTAATGTAGAGATGCTGGAGGAGTTTTATTCCTTTTCACTTTATTATAGTTGCTCTTGGGTATAAATCCTAGTTTTGTAAACCCCAAGGAAAGAAATTTAAAATAATCGTGGTATACATCAACTTGCTATTTTAATCATTTATATATATATTCTGTAGTATTAAGTATATTCACATGCTTATGCATCCATTCCTTCTGTAAGTGTTACAGCTCTGAGAGGAGCCAAGGAATACCCCAAAGTCATACTGCACAACAAACTTTACCCAAGAGATTTATTGAAAGAGATGCAAGACAGGGAGCCGCCTCTGCTTGGGAGAGAAGCAGCAAAGAACTGAGCAGGAGGTGGGCTTATATAGAGTTGGCAGAGCTTTCCAAGGTAGCCTAGGATTGGTAGGATTTTGTGGCCTTATCTTGGGATGAGCTCAGGGCTTGGTAGGGTTTTGTGGCCTGATCTTGGGATTTTTTTTCCCCTGTAGGGAAGAGTTTGGCTGCCTATGTAGAGGGGCTGCAAACAGCCATTATGGCTGTTAGAGTAGTCTAGAGGCAGGGCCTGGCCACTCCTGCCTCAAAGGGCTTACAGCTACCATCCACCTCCATAGCAATAACTTACCATTTCATCTTCCCTCTGGCTACTGTCATCCATCATTCTATTTTCTGCTTTTGGATATATTAGGTACTTCCTATAAATGGATTTATACAGTGTTTGTCTTTGTATATGTGGCTGTGTTACTTTGCATACCATCTTTAAGATTCTTATGCTCTATGTTATAGTGTGTGTCAACATTTCCTTTTCTTGTTTTGTGGATGGGGTAGTGATGCTAAAATTTAAACCTAGGGTTTCACATGCTAGGAAAGTGCTTTACCACTGAGCTTTTTCCTTTTATGCCGGTGTGTGTGTGTGTGTGTGTGTGTGTGTGTGTGTGTGTGTGTGTATGTGTATGTGTAGCTGTGAAGCCTGTCCTGAAACTCACTTTGTAGACCAGTGGTAAGTAACTTTTAGCTGTGAGAACAGGTAGTTCATGTTTGAGAGGCTTTTGAGGGGCAGGGAATGCAGCTCACTTATGGTGTGCGTGGTTAGTCTGTGGAAGACTCTGACTTCCACCTCCAGCAATGATGAAAAGAATGGGGAAAGGCTTTTGGATGCCTCCCTGCACACTCCAGGCATTTAACTGATTTGCTCTGAATAGTTCTATGGTTTTCTTGTATTTGAAGATGTTGGGTCCAGTTTGAAGGGTAATACTAAACTCAGGGAAGTTCTGTACCCTGTTCTCCTATGCAAGTTGTAAGTCATGTGCACCGAACAAAAGCCAGGGAAACAGATGAACTGCAGAAGAGATACAGTTTCTTTTCCTCCCTAGGCTGCATGGCTGAGAGACTGAAGGGAGAGATCCTCAACAGGGAGAAAATGGTGGATCTCTTGGCTGGTCCAGATGCCTACCGAGACCTTCCCCGGCTGCTGGCTGTTGTGGAGTCAGGTCAGCAGGCAGCAAACGTGCTACTCTCTCTGGATGAGACCTATGCAGATATCATGCCAGTACAAACAAGCCCCAGTGCCACTTCTGCCTTTGTGTGAGTCATTATGTGGGACTTGGGGGATGAGCATGTTTTGTCTTATTATGTTGAACATAAGGGAAAGGAATGTGTTTGCACAGTTAAGGTACAACATGTAGAAACCAACATTTGATATAGTAAGATTCCCTCACACCCATCATCTCTGCTTTTTCATGCCATTTCTCAAAGATTTCCATGACAATCATTCTTATTTAATCCTTCTTGAAGTATCCCTCATATGTGCAGTCATATACTCATATGAATATTTTTCTTACCCTCTTTCCTGCCCCAACTTTGGTTTTTCAAGACAGGGTTTCTCTGTCTTTATTTAGAGCCTGCCTTGAAACTTGCTCTGTAGACCAGGCTGGTCTCAAACTTAGAGATCGGCCTCTGCCTCCCAAGTGCTGGGTTTTACCTTCCTTTTAAAACATAAATATTATTGTTCTATGTTTATTTTCACTTAAGGAAATACCTTGGGCTTTTTTTTTGATAGAAAAACATTTTTTTTTTCTTTTTTTTTTAAGCTGCTGTAGCATATGCTCACAATCTGAGGCCAAAACAGAAGGATTGTTGTGAGTTTGTGGTCACTCTGGGTTCTATTGTTGCTCCAGGCTAATCTGTGTTATTTGGAAAGCCCTTGCTTTAGAAATAGAAAACAGCAGCTGGGAAGAGGCTTATACCTATAATCCTAACAGTTGGGAGAAAGAGGCAGGAATATTGCTTGCAGTGCATTCAAGAGCAGTCTGGGCTTCATAGCATGTACCAGGCAATTCAGAGCTCTATGGAGAGACTCCTGTCAGAAAACCAAAGCTGGAGTCAGATATGATGATCCATATGTATAAACACAACACTTGGAGATGGAGGCAGGAGCATCAGGAGTTCAAGATCCTCATCCATGTTTTTTGCTACATACAAGTTTAAGTCTAGTCTGACCCACAGAAGAGCATGTCTTGAAGAAAAGAATTGTATGAGAAATACAAACTATATTTTAAATTCAGGATTTTTTTTTTTTTTTTTTGGTGGAGACAGGGTTTCTCTATATAACAGTCCTGGCTGACCTGGAACTCACTGAGATCCACCTGCCTCTGCCTCCCGATTGCTGGGATTAAAGGCATGTGCCACCACTGCCCGGTCAGGGTCTCTTTTATAATACAGAGAGACATAGAGTTTGTTTTCAATCTCTGCATAAAAGTTCCAACTAATAGACTTATAAAAACAGTCGAAACTCCACAATGCCGAGTGAGACCTCTTCCCCTCACCACTGGGCTTCCTCACACAACATGTCTACCAATTACCGTCTGGTTCATATTCTGTGATTATATACTTACAGATTTCACATTAGTTCAGTGTGAGTTCAGAGGCAGGAGGATCCAGAGCCAAAGAAAAATCTCAAGAGAGCTGTAGAGCTGGGATGTGCTAAGACAGCACTGCTCCTCTCTTAACTGTGTTCCGGTACTTTTTTCCCTAGGTCAATCATGCGGGGCTGTGACAACATGTGCAGTTACTGTATTGTTCCTTTCACTCGTGGCCGGGAGAGGAGTCGACCAGTTGCCTCCATTCTAGACGAAGTGAGGAAGCTCTCTGAGCAGGTGAGGTCGTCCAAACTCTCTTGGCTGAGAATAGCCTTCCTAATTTGTAGCCATGGTGTCTCTTCCACCTCTCTCCTGCCCACAGATAGTTCCGTCACTGGTGGCTTGTAAAATCTCTATTTTACTTGCCTAAATACTAAAGGCATCCCCTCTCCTCATTTTAAGCTCTCCTACAGTACAAAACTCCTTTAGGATAGATACATTCTGTTTTAGGGATTGAGATGGTAACAGGAACCTTTCTTTACTTCCTGAGGGTTGGGATTACAGGCATGCACACTCTCAAGGCTTTACTCTGTTGTTCAGTTTTTAGATAAGGTACTCCAGTGTGAAATTATCAGATTAAAGACAGGTTTCTGTATGGCTCTTTGTAGATTGAGCTAATTTTTAATTAGTGGTTTGAGATGAAGCTGTTCAAGAAATTTAAACTTGTTTTCAACATGTATTTTCTGCTTTTAGGGGCTAAAAGAAGTGACACTTCTTGGTCAGAATGTTAATAGTTTTCGGGACAATTCAGAGATCCAGTTCAATAACGCAGTGTCTACCAACCTCAGCCGTGGCTTTACTACCAACTATAAAACCAAACAAGGGGGGCTTCGTTTTTCCCACCTTCTGGATCAGGTTTCAAGAATAGACCCTGAAATGAGGATCCGTTTCACCTCTCCCCACCCCAAGGATTTTCCTGATGAGGTGAGTATTGCTGATATTTAGTGTTGTGACAAACTTTTATCAGCATTCTGAAGCATTCTGAAGCATACTGCCTGGACCCAGTAGTATACAGCAGAGACCTAGAATCCTGCTTTGAGGATTCTGTGTTACAATGCACTATCTCCTTGAAGAATTACTGGCTTTTTGGCAAGACTTAAAGTCCCCTAAGGTCAGTGAGGCAATAGGATGGTTTTCAGTGGGAACTTGGGGCTTCTTGTGTAGTGAGAAGTTTATCAAGGTGGGCAACTGCATGGTGGAGATATAGTGGGAACCACAAGGGAGGCAATATGATATAGTGGGAAAGTACCCAGACTGTAGCCTGAGGCACACGTGGGTTCAGATCCCAGCTCTTGGTCAGTGTGTGATGCATGCTTATAGTCCTAGCTTTGGGAGGTTAACATAAATGGATTATGATTTGTCAGGCCAGTAAGGGCAACTTAGCAAGACTGTCTTTTGTCTTTTGTTTTGTTTTGTTTTTGAGATGGCTTCTCTGTGTAACAGTCCTGGCTGTTCTGGATGTTCTGGCTGTCCTGGAACTCACTTTGTAGGCCAGGCTGGCCTTGAACTCAGAGATATATCTACCTCTGCCTCTCAAGTGCTGGGTTTAAAGGTGTGAGCCATAAGTGCCTGGCTCTTTCTTTCTATTTTTTGAGACAGATCTCAGTCTTGAACTCCTGATTCTTCCCCTCTCCTCCAAGTGCTGAGACTACAGATCTGCACCATCATGCCTAGTTTTCTGCAGAGCTGAGGATTGAACCCAGAGCCTCATGCATGCCTCATGTAGTCACAGTACTAACTGAGTTTGTCCTCAATTTTCAATCAACCTTTTAAGTACTTGAAAATTAGTCTCTGAGGAGAAACAATGGGAGGAGTATAGTACAAAGTACTATGTTACACATCTTTAATTCCAGCACTCAGGAGGCAGGGTCAGGCAGATTGTTGAGTTAGAGGCCAGCCTGGTCTACATGATGAAATCTTGTAAACAAAACAACAGCAAACCCTCCTGATGTGGGATAATATTCTTGTTCATTGTAAAGATTTGTCACCTGTATTGGTTTAATAAAATGCTGATTGGCTGGCCAGTAGCCAGGCAGGAGGTAAGGCAGGGCTATGAGACTAGTGGAATTCTGGGAAGAGGAATGCAGAGAGTGAGTCCAGAGCCAGAGGCAGAAGAAGCAAGATGAGAATGCCTTACTGAGAAAAGGTACCAAGCCATGTGGCTAAACATAGATAAGAACTATGGGTTACTTTAAGTTGTAAGAGTTTGTTAGTAAGAAGCCTGAGCAATAGGCCAAACAGTTTATAATTAATAAGCCTCTGTGTGTTTATTTGGGACCAAAGGGCTGCAGGACTGAAACTTTTGTCTACACCCTTTCAGAATGTATAAGATATTCTTTTTTACATGATTCTTTGGTGAGACTTAGGTAACCCACCATAATGTGTTCCATTTAACCAGGTTCTACAACTGATTCATGAGAGACACAACATCTGTAAGCAGATCCATCTGCCAGCCCAGAGTGGAAGCAACCGTGTACTGGATGCCATGCGGAGAGGGTCAGACATACTTTGGGAGAGAGCATCCTTAACCGTTCCAGTTTTGCTGAATTACTAAACACTGAATTTGTTGCTAAGGACCTAGTATAGTATACAACACACAGTAACAAATTAATAAGTGATTGTTGTTGAATGTATCTATGGACAGTTGAAGTTTCTTCTGTGCATCCCCTAAGCAGAGTAAGCAGTGAGCCTCTCATTTGCTTAACATTTTTAAAACTAAGTGCTTGCTGGGTGCCGTAATTGAAACTTTAGTCTTTTAACTTGTAAGAATAATAAATTTTTTTAGGTCTTAGGGTATGAATGTAGATCACTTGACTCACTTTGGAAATAAATTTGCAGAGGTGAGACTGGGTGGTAATATGAACTAAGGCAAAGTTCATAGAACTAGAACTTGGCCTTATTTTTCACAGAGGCAAAGATTGAGGGATCTTCTTTTTTTTATTGTATGTGTGTTTTGCCTGCATGTTATGTGTGCACCATGTGCATGCAGTGCTCATGGAGGCCAGAAGAGGGCGTGAGATTCCCCTGCAACAGGAGTGGCACATGGTTGTGAGCTGCCATGTGGATGTGAGGAATAGAACCTGGGCCCTCTGCAGGAGCAGCTATTCTCTTAACCATTGAGCCATCTCTCCAGCCCCTAGAGGTCCTCTTAAGAGTTTAATTTTTTTCTTGATTTATTCAATGAAAGGTCCTTAGGAGCCAGAACATGTGTGTATATGTAAATGAGAGGACATTTGTCAGGAGTTGGTTTTCTTCTACCATGTAGGTTCCAGGGATTGAACTTAAGTCATCAGGGTTGGTAGCAAGTATCTACTTGCTGAAACACCTCACTGGCTCAAAGGGGTGCTTTCATGTACTCCTCTATTGGGATTTGTGGCTGTGAAATCACAAGTTGAAAAATGAATATACATGGGAATTCTTAGTATTATCATTCCATAGTGCTCATTTAATAAGATTGAGTGAGGTGTGGTGGTGACCCCCATGAGCCCAGCACTTGGGAGGTAGAGCCTGGTGGAACAGAAATTTTAGGGTAACTTCAGCTACATGAGACCTTATCATAACCTTCCTCCTTCCTTCAACTGGGTCTTTTCTTTTTGTTCTTTACCACAGATATTCAAGGGAAGCCTATGTGGCATTGGTTCATCATATCAGAGAATGTATCCCAGGTACATTAAGAAATGCTGAGCACATTACCACAGTCCACATTCATCTTGCTCAATTACCAGACTCTTTGGCAAATTCTTTCTGGTGTCATTTCATAGTTTTTGATATTTTTATGTTCATTTTCTGCTTCTCTTTCTTCCTCTCCCAGTTCCACTTTCTTCTCCATCTTTCTGACTGTGTGTATTGCAAGAGATTAAATCCAAGCCTCATGTCTTATGAGCATATGCTCTGCCGCTGAACTGCATCTCTGGTACTTGAATTTTGACAGTGTCTTGTTATGTTGCTCAGGTTGGCCTTGAACTTGGTCTTCCATCTTCATTGCTATTGCTGGGATTATAAACATGCGCTACCACGTATTCTACTATAATTAGGCAGATTTCAGACCCATTATACCCCTGTCTACCCTTTATCCTAATAAAATTACTGTTTTTGTTTTATTTTACTTAGATTTTATTGAGAATATCTGCAATTTCCCTCATTTTATTTTATTTTTTTTTTTTCCTTTTTGAGCCTAGAGCTTACTAGACTAGGTCGGCCTTGAACTCACAGAGGCCTACCTGCCTCTGTCTCCTGAGTACTGAGACTAAAAATGTGTGCTATTGTGCTTCTTGTATTATGTATTTTGTTTTGATGGGGCAGGATGATATGGCAGCTGGATATACTGACTTTGTATTTAGTTATTGTATTTAGTTATTGGTTATGTGATAACAAAGATTTGTCATTTATAAAATGGAGTAAATAGTGCTCATCTAATTTTGGGGGCATTTGAATAGCTAGTGACATGTAGCCCTTTTTTTTTTTTTTTTTTTTTTTTTTTTTTTAGACAGGGTTTCTCTCTGTAACAGCCCTAGCTGTCCTAGAGCTAACTTTGTAGATCAGGCTGTCCTCAAACTCACAGAGATCTGCCTGTCTTTGCCTCCCAAGCGATGGGATTAAAGACATGTGCCACCAGTGCCCGACCATAGAGTACTTTTTTTTTTATTATTAATTTATTTTTTACTTTTACTTTACATATCGATCCCAGTTCCCTCTCTCTCCCTTCCTCCCTCCGTTCCTCCTTCCCTCTCTCTTGTATAGTACTTTCTAAGTATTCAGTATCTGATAGTTTTTACTACTGCATTGTAAATGAACATGATGCTAAATTAAATTCAATGTTTGATCATATATACATATACACTGTTATGAACTAATTAAAATACATAGATATGGTCTAGCTTGGAGATGGAGTGTTCAATGGGTTCTGTTCCTAGCACAGTAGAAAACAATTCCCTACCTCTAAACAATAGCAACAAAACAAGATACATAGATGTATATGTTTGTGTGAAGCACCGAAAGATTGACTAGTAAAAGTAGGACTTGGGAGCTGGACTGTTAGTGGTAGAGTGCTTGTCCTGCATATGCAAGGCTCTGGGTTCCGTCTTTAGCACTGTCTCTCACCCTTCCCCTGCAAAAGCAGGACTGATCTGAAGCTGCATTTCTGTAGTATCTCTGAATCTAGCATTTGAAGCCAAGATGTATTTTCTAGTGCTTAAGGAGCGAGGAGCCAGTTCCGGCATGATGTAGAAAAACAAGGCTCTTTCCCCTCGCTCTGTTATCACTTCTGAGCAGTCTGGAAATGTCCGCATTCCTTCTGAGGTCAGCAGCAGCAATCTTCTAAGCACTGGTCCTTTGTTGAATATTGACAGGTGTGAGCCTCAGCAGCGACTTCATCACTGGCTTCTGTGGAGAGACAGAGGATGATCACCTGCAGACAGTGTCTTTACTCCGAGAAGTTCAGTATAATGCTGGCTTTCTCTTTGCGTACAGCATGAGGCAGGTAAATCCTGAATGGGAGACAATTAGCATCGTTCTCTTACCAGCTGATTTGGGACTGATTTGAGGTAGTTGGGTAGGAGTTTGGCCTTGTAAAATCCCAGGAACTTTTGTTGTTTGTTTTGAGACAGGGTCTCAGAACCAGTCTGGCCTTAACTTGTAGACATCTGTCTGGTTCTCCTGATTGCTAGAGTTAAAGGTGTGTGTCACCACACCCAGCTATGTCACAGGATCTTACTGATAAGTTGTTTTCTCTAGTTAACTTTTGTATATTATATGAGATAAGGTCTTACTATAAAGCTCTGGCTGGCTTCAAGCCTATTTTCCTTCACTTAGCTGCCTGATCATTAGCATTATAGGTGTTAGCCACTACAACCAACAAACTTTAGCAAATTGAGATGAAAAAATTACCATGCTAGGCTGGGCTGTTATGTTGGTGCATGCCTTTGATCTCAGGAAGCAGAGGCAGGGCAATCTATATGAGTTTGAGGCCAGCCTGGTCTCCAGAGTTCCAGGACAGCCAAGGATGCACAGAGAAACCCTGTCTCGAAAAAACAAAAAACACACAAAAACCAAAAAGACTGGGACTAGAGAGATGGCTCAGAGGTTAAGAGCATTGGCTGCTATTCCAGAGGTCCTTAGTTCAATTCCCAGCAACTACATGATGGCTAACAACCATTTGTAATGAGATCTGGTGCCCTCTTCTGGCCTGCAGGCATACATTCAGACAGAACACTGTATACATAATAAATACATAAAACTTAAAAAAAAAATATCATGCTAGTGTTCCTATTTGTGAAATATTTTGCAGTAGCTGGGTTTGGTGATCTATGTCTATAATCCCAGAACTTAGGAGGCTGAGGCAGGGGAATCTTAAGTTTGAAACAGGCCTCACTACAGACTGAAATTGTCTTAAAAACAAAAACAAAGAAAGAAATAAGTAAATCAAGACAAAACTGAAGCCCAGTGCTCAGTGTTCTGTAGTCAGTATAAGTGGGCCAGTATCTTTTACAAAATTATTTCAGAAGTGAGACTTCCTCATGGCCTGTTACATTCCATATCGCCTCTTTTCATGGACATCACAGATGCACAAGAGAAATTATTTATAAGACTGATCTATTTGGGAAGTGGCCTTTCAACACACAGTGGAAGTATGGCACTCAAATTGTGCCTTTGTCATGTAGTAACAGTGACCTTGTCTAAAGTCCTTAGTTCCTTCATGAAGTGGGAATAGCAATACCAGCTCAGGGGTGTTTTGAGAATTAAATAAGATGGTGCATATAACACACTTAGAGTGGTGCTTCCTACACAGTAACTGTGCCATCACGATGGTTATTATTACTAACAACGTACTGACATCAAGTAGGTTCTTATACCCATTCCCCATTCTGTTTTCCTCGGTGGATATGGTAGTTCTTTCAGGATAGACTGGCTTGAATTTCCAGACAGTGGTGTTTAGCTTTTCCTTTTATTCCTTGACTTTTTACGCTCAGTGGTGTTCTCCACCTGATTTGAGCATGAGAATAAAGACATATATAAGTGTATACCCAGGGTAGTTTGTTTTTTTTTTTTTTAAACACTTTTCAAGGGTAGTTAGTGTTTCTGACTAGTGCTTATGGAATAAAGTGTGAAGGTTAAAACACTTCCTTTTGTTGTTCCCAGGTTTAGTTCCCTTTTATACCAAAGACAGGCATATTGATTGGGTTTTGCTAATTTCAGTTTGCAGAGTATTTTGGAACAGTTACATTAGTATTTGTGGTGCTATCTTATTAACAATTGTTTAACACTCCACTGTGTTGATAAACCATAATTTATTAGATACTAGTTAGTATTTAGGCTGCTTTATATCTGTTTCTCTATAAACAGTGCTGATGAGTAGCTTAGTGTGTGCCATATTTAGTTTGTGTCCAAATCTAAACTTAGGACTAATATGAAGACTAAATTTGAGTCAGAGTCAGTGATTTCCTTTCTTTTTTTTTTCTTTTTTTGTTTTTTTTGTTTTTTAATGGTTTTTCAAGACAGGGTTTCTCTGTATTGCTTTGGAGCCTGTCTTGAAACTTACTCTGTACACCAGGCTGGCCTCGAATTCACAGAGATCTGCCTGACTCTGGGTTTAAAGGCGAGTGCCACCAACATTCAGCCTGAGTCTGTGATTTCTTTTTAAAATGTATTTATTTGTAAACTTATTTATTTTGTGTGTACCTGTTTGTAGGGGTGTGACCTCTGTTCTGTTCTGTTTTTTAATAGAAGACACGAGCATATCATAGGCTGAAGGATGATGTTCCAGAAGAAGTAAAATTAAGGCGTTTGGAGGAACTTATTAGTGTCTTCAGAGAAGAGGCATCAAGAGCCAATGAGACCTCAGTGGGTTGTACCCAGCTGGTATTGGTTGAGGGGGTAAGTTCACATGCATATATATTTTTTAATTTTAGTTTTTGCATTTTAGAATAACACTATGTGTTTTTTTTTTTTATCTAGATCTTACTTTTTTTTTTTGAGAGCTGGTCTCATGTAGCTTACCTAGGTTGACCTTAAATTTGCTATATAGCTAAGGGTGACCTTGAATTTCTGGTCCTCCTATCTGTATCTTACTAAGCACTGGGTTACAGGCATGCACCATCATGCCCAGGTAATGTGGTATCGTGTCAAGTCCAGGGCCTCCTGCATGCTAGACAAACACTGTGCAGTCAACTCCTAGCCCAAAATGTGTTACTTTTTGCATTTTGTGCCCTTGCTGAATTCAATGGTTCTGGTTTATTTTCTTGTTGGTGTTTTGAATTTTCTTTTTTTCCAAGAGAGAATTTCTCTAAGTACCCTGTAAAAGTTCAGTGATTCATAGAAATAGTTAACAGAGCTTTGTTTCTGCTGTACACCACGTGTTGTCCTATTGTTGAGTCAGCTATACGAAGGGAGACTTTGGGTTTCCTGGTTAAGAAAAGCTCTGTGGGGCTGGAGAAATGGCCTAGTGGTTAAGAGCACTGATTGCTCTTCCAGAGGTTCTGAGTTCAGTTCCCAGCAACCACATGATGGCTCACAACCATCTGTAATGAGATCTGGTGCCCTTTTTTTTTTTTTTTTTGGGTTTTTTGAGACGGTTTCTCTATGACTTTGGAACCTGTCCTGGAACTAGCTCTTGTAGACCAGGCTGGTCTCGAACTCACAGAGATCTGTCTGTCTCTGCCTCCCAAGTGCTGGAATCAAAGGCGTGCACCACCACTGCCCGGCTTCTGGTGCCCTCTTCTGGCCTGCAGGGATACATAAATAAATTAATTAAAGAAAAGAAATGCTCTGTGATAGACCCAGGAGAGCCTCAGACAACAGGAGCAATGTCTGTTTCCTAAAACTGACAGATGCATATATTCTCTTTGTTTTCTGCAGGTCAGCAAACGTTCTTCCATAGACCTGTGTGGCCGGAATGATGCAAACCTTAAGGTGATCTTCCCTGATACAGAGGTGGAGGATGCCACGAACTCTGGGCTCAAGGTCAGAGCTCAGCCCGGAGACTATGTGCTGGTGAAGGTAAGGGTTTTGAGCTCTCTTGTTCTGTCTGTCTGACAAGATCTCAGGACACAACCAGTTTACTGGCTGTGGGCCTCATAGTCCTCTTTTCCTTGCCTGACATTGGACTAAGAAATGCTCTTCTTAAAGTTGGGAATTCCCAGTGTGAACCAAACTTAGGCCCTCTGGAAGATCAGCAAGTTCTCTTCACCACTAAGGAGCTCTCAGACCCTATTTTACTATTTTTAGTTGTGTGTATGTGTACGTCTGTGCATGTGAATGCAGGTGCTTGCAGAGGTCAGAAGTTTCAGATCTCCCTGGAGCTAGAGTTAAAAGTGATTGTGAGCTACCTAATGTGGGTGCTAGGAACTAATTCAAATCCTTAGAAGAACAATATGTATCCCCCTTTTTTTCCTCTAAATTTATTCATTTATTTTATGTGTATGGATGTTTTGCTTGCATGTATATTTATGTACCATGTGTGTGCCTGGAGCCTGTGGAGGCCAGAAGAGGGCTTTGGATCCCTCCTAGGACTGAAGTTACAGACAATGTGAGCTGCCGTCTGGGTCCTGGGAACTGAAACCTGGGAAGAAGAGCCATTGCTCTTATCTGCTGAGCCTTCTCTCCAACCCCCACAGTATGTGCTCTTATTTTCTGAGAGTACCCAAGATTATTTTTTAAGATAGCAGTGTAACTTTAGATTTAGTATTAATATTAAAGGCATGCACCATCACTGCTCAGCTATTTATTTATCTTTTGATACAGGTTTTCTCTGTGTAGCTCTGTCCTGGAATTTACTATGTAGATAAGGCTGCCCTCTAATTCACAGAGATCTGCCTGCCTCTGTGACCCCCTGCCTTCATTTCCCCCCATTCCAAGAGCTGAGGTTAAAGGCAGGTTCTGGCCTGGCAGACAACTTTGTTGTTAGTTTTGTTTTCTGAGACAGGGTTTTCACTTTGTAGCCCTGGCCTGGAACTCACTATGTAGACCAAGGTGACCTTGAATTTGCAGAGATATGGATATTTCAGATTTCTGAGTGCTAGGATTAAAGACTGTCACTTCGCCTAGCTTCTGGAACATGACTTTAATCATAACACTGGGGAGGAGATAGGATCCCTATGGTTTACTGTCTAACTGGGCCAGCCTCGTTGGTAAGCCCAGGTCCCAGTGAGACACTGTCTCAAAAACCATGTGATCAGCCCCTGTGCAATGACACCAAGGTTAACCTCTGGCCTCCACATATTCATGCACAAAGTGCACGCATCCATGCTATTTGTGCGGTTGCTCACAATGACTAGATACGTGGAAGTAAATATTTGTCATCAAACCAAAAATAAAAGTTCATATCTTATCAAAGTTCCCATGTTATGATAGTATAATTCTCTTTTGAGACAGGGTCTATGTATCTGTGGCTGGCTTGAAACTCACTTAGTAGGCTAAGCCTACTTGGAACTCAAGAGAGATCCAATTTCCTTCTGAGCATTGGGATAAAAGGTGTGCATCACCAAGTCTGGTTTACCTACAAATTTTTTTTTTCCTGGCCAATCAGTGTTTTAGTCATCAACCAATAGACAAACTATCTACAGAAGAACATTCCCCATCATCTCCTCTTTTCTGTCTAAATAAAAAAGGTTTTAACTTTAACATAGTAAAATTACATATAACAAAACAGTTATTAAACAAGGACTATAATTATAATATTTAGTTTATTAACATCAGGAATTAAAGAAAATATTCTATCATCTATCCTATCTTTGTGAGTCTAAAGTCTTATATCTAACTTATCTTTAATCCTATCTAAGGAAAACTATAACCATAACTATCTATCTTCAACTCTATCAAAGACCACAGAAGGATAGTATATAAACCGAAGAATTGACAGAGACATTTGCTTCCTGGACAGTCCCCTGAAGTTCTTCTGTAATGTTGGGGCATCCACCTTCAGCTCCTAGGCCACAGTGTGTATGTCCGACTTCTCAGTGAAGCAGTAAGCGTCCTGTAGAATGTCTGGCAGACTCTTCCATGAAGCAGGAACCCTTCTGGACTGCCCATGTTGTTTTGTAAGTTCAGCAGTCACTTTCCTGTGGGTCCTGCATGTTCAGTTTATGCAGCAACAGCCAAACAGTTGAGGCAAGGTTTGCAGTCACTCTTTAGCAGTTTCTTGCCCAAATGGCTAGTCTTGCTATATCAAAAGCAAACTCTATAACAAGTTTCTTCGATACTCATTTTCCTCTCAGTCATAATTGCTGTAATGTCTCATAGTCATGAAAAACCCTAGACCATTTTAAATTCCATTTTCTGAAGGTCTTTGAAAGGTTCGAAGACTATCTATCCATCTCAAATATATCTCTGTATATCTAGAAAACCTAATTAACCTAACTATAAGTTTTGACTATTATAGATAACTATATACAAGCTGTATGTAATTATGCATTACATTTTAAAAGATCTGCATAAACACAATACTTAAACAAGAGGATAAATATACATATAACAAAATTGACCTTAAATTTGTATCAATAAATGAAAATCCATACCAGTGCAAAGTATTCATTTCTATATCATTTCTGCTTTTTCCTTTAAAAAGAGATTGAGTGTGATCATTGCCCATTTATAACCAACCCCATTTAAATGAAAACAAACATTTATAAACAATATTTGGGAATATCTGCTTCCTGCTGTTTGGGGGTGCTGAAATACCATGGGGACCAAATCCTAGTTGTAGTATTCTGTAAGGCTACATCATTCCAGGTGTCTGGGAAGTTGAGTCAACTGGGCCATTGCTTCAGGAGGTCTTGCTTCATCAAACCATATTAGTCTGCAAGGAATCCATAGCTTTTCATTTTCTGTGGAAACAAAAGTAGACATTCTTTTCCCCAGTAACCTGTCCTTAGACTTAAATTTTAAAGTCAAAGCATTTTCAAAATATATAAGTTGGATTAATCCAGCAGCATTTCTTTTAGCAGTTGTTGCTATTTCCTCAGCAGTCAAACAATTCAGAGACACCACAGTAGCATACAGTATCAAGATACTTTGTGTATTTTCCATCTTTACATGGCTTTAAAATTATTTATTTATTATTACTCTATTTTTTTTTTACTTTTAATTTTTCTTTTTTGAGACAGGGTTTCTCTGTGTAACTTTGGCTTCCTTTGAACTCACTCTGTATATCAGGCTGGCTTTGAAATCCCAAAGATCTGCTTGCTTCTGCCTCCCAAGTGCTGGATTAAAGGCAAATTATTTTCATTTATTATTTATTTATTTATTTATTTATTTATTTATTTATTTATTTATTTAAACACTATCCTGTTTCATTTCTCTCACAAGCCAATGTATATTTTTAAACACACTGTAAACCTTATAGGGGTTTCAGTTCATTTGAGTCTGTCTTTACTGAATATCTCTACCTTTTTCTAGCCACAAATCTTTTATTTTAACGTTGTTAAAAATTAAAGCCACAGCTGTTTTAGCTGCTGTCTTTCCAAGATGGCAGGGGCACATTTACCACCAGCACTGAGAGCTGTGCTCACCGCCTTGGTCTATGCTGCCATCAAGCAGCATGCTGCTGGCTTGGAGATGTGGTCACTGCCATTGACAGAACACTAAATAGACTGGATCAAAAAAAAAAAAGTTCCCTCACCTCATAATAATCAAAACAATAAACATACAGAATAAAGAAAGAATATTAAGAGCTGCAAAGTAAAAAGGCCAGGTAACATATAAAGGCAGACCTGTCAGAATTATACCTAACTTCTCAATGGAAACAATGAAAGCAAGAAGATCCTGGACAGACATTATTCAGATACTAAGGGACCATGGGTGCTAGCCCAGACTACTATATCTAGTAAAGCTTTCAATCACCATAGATGGAGAAAATGAAATATTTCATGATAAAACCAGATTTAAACAATATCTATCCACAAACCCTGCTATACAGAAAGTACTAGAAGGAAGTCAGCTGCATCCACAAGAACACAGGCAATAGATGAGTTTATAGCAGCAAATCCGAAAGAAGGGATGAACACACAGCGCCATCACCAACAACAAAAACAAAAATAACAGGAACTAGCAATCACTGGTCATTAGTATCCATTAATATGAATGGTCTCAACTCACCTATAAAAAGACACAGGCTGATAAATTGGTTACAAAAACAGAATCCATCCTCCTGCTGCATACAAGAAACATGCCTCAACCTCAGACAGACATTACCTCCGACCTGATCTGGTGTCCTGCACAGGGCTCTGGGGGCCTTTTCTCTGTTGAAAAAGGAAGTGTTCACAGAGTGTGGAAAGCACGCCAGCGGTCAGGGAGACTGTCTGCCTAGTAACAGACTGAAGGGAACTACAGAGGGAAGAAGGCTCCACTCCAGCAGCAGCCCAGGTGCGTCCTGCTGTGCCCAGCCCGCAGCTCTGCTCTCCCTTCCTGTGGACGGCTGTTCTCTCTCTTCCATGCTGGGCAGGCTGGAGATGAGCTCAGACTGAACTGATGGCTCTAGCCAATCAGGTGTGCAACTGTGTGCCCCGTTAGAATACTGATTACTGTGGTTGGGATGTTCATGGTCTCTTATGGGCCTCACACACCTGATGGAGTGTGTGGCTTCTTACCTCATATGCATTGCCATTCTGTCTGATGTGTCTTCCTTTCAGGTTTGAGGTACCACAAGTACCATGAACTTCCTGTCATCTCTATCCATGTCCTGTGTCCATGGTGCTGTCAGGTTACATTGTCTTTTGATGGGTTGTTTTTCAGATCACCTCTGCCAGTTCTCAAACTCTCAAAGGACACCTTCTCTGCAGGACCACTATGAAAGACTCATCTGCGTATTGCTTGACCTGAGTGGATGGCTTAATAGTGGACTTGGCCAGTTTTTCCTCATGCTTTGGAGACAAGGCAATAGTCATGAAGCACCTTTGTACCAAATGGAAGAGTGACATTTCTTTGTTGTCGCTTGAACAGCTTTTACAATAAATTTCATAAATTAATGTTTGCTCCATTTGTCTGTACGTTTCTTTTTCTTCTTGGCCTATTTATGGACTTCTTTTCTATCTCTATGTTAAGTGCTTCTCAGCACAGTGTTTGTTATTTGATGCTATTGACTCAGCTGCTAACCACCTCTACTTGTTCATTTACTTATTTGTCCTGAGGGTTTTCATCATGGCCATCTTTTTCAGCCTTTCCCTTTAGCTGTAAGAGCACTTGGAATTTTGGAAAATGTTATTAACTATTAATAGGCTCTGAGCAATTGTTCTTGGCTTATTTCCCATTGTACTTATTTATGAAGTAAAAATAAAAAGCATGAAAATCAAAATCCAAGATGGTAGCATGGAATAATTAGATTTCAGATCAAATCTTTACTACTTTAGCATTATGCCAGTACTGTGGGTGGTATAATGCTTGTCAAGAGTAAGCAAGGCCCTAGGTTAGATCTCCAGCATCACAGGGAGGAAAAGAAAAATAATGCTTATAGTGCTCCCACTCATCATTTCCCCTTAGGTAGGTCCTTTTGTAATTGAGGCGTCCTTGAATTTTCTCCTCCCCCACTCTGAATGCTAGAATTAAAATGTACCACCATACGAGGTATGCATATCTGCGGATCAAATCTAGAGCTTCATGCATGCTGAGCAAGTGCTCCCTACCAATTGAGCTATATCCACTGGTCCACTATAAGCTCTTAGCAGATGAAAATAGGCTTTGAAGTATTTGCTTCCAAAACAGACTGTGCATTTGGGCATGCTGAACTGTTAATTGTGTCTGGCTGTGATCTGCCCATGGGAGCCTTCTTTAGTGTGGTTCAGTCCTGGACAGTTAGTTCTATTTTCAGAGTCCAACTTTTATTAATTAATTAATTAAGTAATTAATTAATTATTTTTTACGTGCATTGGTGTTTTGCCTGCATGTATGTCTGTGTGAGGGTGTCAGATCTTGGTATTACAGTTAGTTGTTAGTTGCCATGTAAATGCTGGGAATTGAACCCAGGTCCTCTGGAAGAACAGTCAGTACTCTTATCCACTGAGCCATCTCTCCAGCCTCTTTAGTGTTCATCTTATCCTGAAGAGAACATCTGTTATGGATCATTTTCCAATTCTTTAAAAGTAAATTATCCAAGCATTACAAAAGTTACCAGAAGGAAAAATGACAAGATCCAGATGAAAATCATATGTAATCAAACATTTCTATTGGGCTGCCTGTTCCTAAATACTTGGCAACTGCTTTCTAAATAATTGACTCAGAGACATAATTTACTTCATGATAGGTCAGGTTTATTACTAACTAGCTCTTACATTTCAAATTAACCCATATCCTTTATTTATGCTCTGCCACATGGTGGTACGTTATTTAGCATGATGAGTTCATTTCCTGCTCCCACTGTCTGACTGGTGATTCCTGACTCCACCCTTCTTCCCAGCATTCTCAATTTGGCTTTCCTGCTTAACTGCCTGCCCAGCTACTGGCCTTCTGCTTTGTATTAATCAATGAGAGTAATACATATTCATAGTTATTGTTTCACAGCAATCATATTCTACAAGGGGTGACAGATCAGAAATGGTGTCTTCTCTTGGTCACATGTGGTGCTGGACCAGATGTCTCTGCCTTCCATTATTCTTGCCCCTGATTTATATCCCAGTTACCAAACGGACTTTGTATCATTTTGTACCAAAATGATAAAGGGCACAGTTTTATAAGGAAACAACAACAGAAGTCTTCACCCTAAATTTATAGCACGAATGTGAACCTTTGAATGATTCTTCTCAGACAAGTCTGAATAACTCAAAGATGACCCAGTGATATCTCCAGCTGAGCAAACTATTGACAGCTTTTTCATAGGAGAGTTGGTTGCTTTGTTTCTGACTAGTCAGTATCCCACAATTGTGTTTCATCTATTATTTAAAACTCTAAGATTGCCTAAGTGTGGATATGATGGCATTCTTTTCTACCTTTTTAGGCCCCTGCAATTAAGAAGATGATTCTCTGCCCCTTGGGAATTTATTACTGTGTAAGTGGAATGCATTTTTCTTCCACAGCTCAATTTCAGGTATCAGTGAATAGTTGTTTGGAAGATTTGCTCTTACTTTTTTTTTTTTTTTTTTTATATACTTAAGCCTTTGGCTTTATGTATGTTGAAATCTAAGGAAAAATTTCCTTTTGTATTTCATTTCATAGTTACAATTCATTTAGTATATACCATTGCTACCCGTTGCTTAACATTTTAAGAAAAAGATTTATTTTTATTTTTGTGTGCATGTGTGTGTCTGCGTTTGTCATGTGTACAGATTCCTGTGGAGTCGGAAGAGTGTTGGATCCCAAAATGAAGTTACAGGTGGTTGTGAGCTGCCTGCTGTAGGTATTTGGAACTTAGGTTCTCTGCAAGAGCCGTATGAACAAGGCAACTGTGATAAGAGGGAGCATTTCATCTGGGGCTTGCTTACAGTTTCACAGTCAGTCTGTTACTGTGTTGTGGCAGGGAGTATGACAGCATGCAGGCAGATGCTGGAGTGGAAGCTGAGGTCCATAGACAGAGAGAGAGAGAGAGAGAGAGAGAGAGAGAGAGAGAGAGAGAGAGAGAGAGAGAGAGAGAGAGAGAGGAGAGAGAGGCCAGAGAATAGCTTGCAGGAGCTGGTTTTCTCCTTCCACAGTATGGGTCATACAGAACTCAGTTTGTCAAGCTTGGTGACAAGTGGCTTTGTTTGTTGAGCCATCTAGTTGCCTCCTATTTGGTAAGTGTGCTGAATAGTTTTGTCATGTTTTTGCAAGCTAGTTATTTGAGAGGAAGGATCCTCAATTAAGAAAAGGCCTCTGTGGTGATATATTGTTTATGATCTATTAAAGCCACTGAAGATATGAATGCAAAGCTAGCCACAGACATAGAAGCTGGGCAGTGATGGCACATACCTTTAATCCCAGGACTTGGGAGACAGAGGCAGATTGATCTCTATGAGTTCAAGGCCACCTGGGGCTACATGAGAGTGAATCAGTCTAAAAGAGAAACAGCTCATGCCTTTAATCCCAGTACTAGAGAGGTATGTAAGATAGGAGCAGGGCATTCAGTATTCAGTCTTGGGCAATTTGACCAGCCACTTTGAGGTCAGGATTGCCCCAGCCTTGGTAGAGGTAAGATCTCTCTGCTGGTTTGGCTGCTTTGCTTTTCTGATCTTCAGCTTGAACCCCGATATCTGCCTCTGGGTTTTTATTATTCATGCTACAGGCCTCCATAAGATCCAGCTGTAGGCAAATATGCAGGGAATTTTCTTAATTAGTGATTGATGGGGTGTGACCCAGACCATTGTGGGTGGGGTCCTGGGTTCTGAAAGAAACTAGGCTGACAACATCAACTTAAATGAAGAGAAACTCAAAGCAATTCCACTAAAATCAGGAACAAGACAAGGCTGTCCATTCTCTCCATATCTATTTAATATAAGATTCAAAGTTCTAGCTAGAGCAATAAGACAACAAAAGGAGATCAAAGTGATGGATACAAGTTGGAAAAGAAGAAGTCAAAATTTTACTATTTGCAGATGATATGATAGTACACACAACTGACCCCAAAAATTCTACCAGGGAACTCCTACAGCTGATAAACACCTTCAGTAATGTGGTAGGATACAAGATTAACTAAAAAAAGGAAAAAAAAATCAGTAGCCCCCCTACATACAAATGATAAATATGATGAGAAAGAAATCAGAGAAACATCTCACTCATTCTAACCAAACAAGTGAAAGACCTGTATGACAAGAATTTTAAGTCTTTGAAGAAAAAGAATGAAGATATAAGAAAATGGAAAGATCTCCCATGCTCTTGGATAGGTAGCATAAACATAGTAAAAATGATAGTCTTAACAAAAGCAATCTACAGATTCAATGCAATCCCCATTAAAATCCCAGCACAATTCTTCACTGACCTTGAAAGAACAATACTCAAGTTCATATAGAAAAGTAAAAACCCAGGATAGACAAAACAATCCTGTACAATAAAGGAACTTCTGGAGGCATCATCTTCATTGACTTCAAGCTCTGCTAAAGAGCGACAGTAATAAAAACAGCTTGGTATTGGCATAAAAACAGATAGGTGGATCATTGGAATTGAATTGAAGATGCTGCTATTAATCTACACACCTATGAACACCCGATTATTGACAAAGAAGCCAACATTGTACAATGGGGGGGGGGAGGGAAGCATCATCAAATCTCTGTCTTGATTTGGGAGCCGGTTGGTGGCCCAAAAGAAAAAGCCTGTTATAAAAAAACATGGCCATGTTCTTCACAGCAGTAAAAACCACTTCTTGTTGCCAACTTCTGTTTAAGTTACTTTCTGTTGATGTGATAAAATATGGCCAAAGCAGCTTATGGGAGAATTTATTTTGGTTTACTATTACAGAGAGCGAGTCCATGATGAACTGAAGAGTCCAATTATCCCATTAGTGGCTCAGTCCTTGAAGCTAGGTGTCACAGTAGTCCTGATCTGACATCAAAGGCCTGGAGGATTCCTGAATAGCTGCTGATCTTCAATCTATATTGGAAACTCAAAGAAGTAGGTTCTAATATTGAGGAAGAATAGCACAGCAACAGGATAAATAAACTTGCCGGTGAGAGTGAGCAAAAACCAATGTTTCCTTCTCCCAGGTCTTTTTATCTAGGTTACCACCAGAAGGAGCTGTCCACATTTAGGGTGGATCTTCCTGCTTCAAATAATCTGAGAAAGGCCTCAGGGAATACTTAGCAGCTTGTGTTTTAGTTGGTCCAGTCTCTCTGACAACCAAGATTAACTGTAACAGATTCCATGGAACGGAAGTTACAAATGGTTGTGTCACTATGCATGCACTATGGATTGAACCCAGGTCCTTCGCAAGAGGGCAAGTGCTCTTAACCATTCAACCAGCTCTCCAGCCCCTTCACTTGGTAAGTTTTGACATGTGTATATCTGTGATACTTTCTAAATCAAACAGTGACTATGTTCATCACTCTGAAGAATTTCTTGTATCCCTTTGCAGTCTCTCTCATGGATTTTCATGTTACAACCCTTTTATTATGCCCCCTCCCCAAATAATTTATTAAACAACACTTTTGTTTTTTTGAGACAGGGTTTCTCTGTATAGCCCTGGTTGTCTTAGTCTCACAGAGATCTGCCTGCCTCTGCCTCCTGAGTGTCGGGAGTAAAGGCTTGGCCCCTCACCATCTGACTATTAAACAAGTTTTATAATCTGCAATATTTCCAAATACAGTTATATTTATTTATATTATAAAATACAAAGATTTACAATAGTGCTCCAGCATCCTGTTGGATGGGATGTGGAGAAGGAGAATACCACAAAGCCCATACTGAGGAGAGAGAAGTTTCAGGGGTGTTTCTGAATTATAGTGTTGTTCTTAGATTTTCCCTGCTCAAGAATTCCACCCAGTTCACTACAAATTGAGGAAAACCTTAAGTCTTCAGCATTCAAAATAAATGTTCTTTACTATGGTATTTCAAACCACGAAGACATAACCTCCAAGCCTTGTAAACAGGGCTTTATGGCCTGTTGGCTGTATGTTGGTCACACGAGAAAGCTGCTGTCTGGACAGTCTTGAAGCTTCCTAGCCAAGGCTTTCCAGGAACACGTGTGGAAATAGAGTGCAGGGCTGTGAGTGAGCTAGGCAGCTGCTTTCCCGTCCGCCTGCATTGCTGCTGCCAGCACAGCTCTTCTCTACATAGCAAAGCCATGGCCAGGGAGTTCATGTGTACTTTCCCTGGGTACCTATAGGAGGCCTGGGACAGCGAGCGCTGCTCAGAGCATGGCATTGCCAGAGGCTGCAGACCACCAGCACATTCAAGGGTCTGGGGATCAGGTAGTTTTTTAATCCACCATTAATTTTTTTTTTTTTATAAGAAAACTGTCTCTCCCCAAACTGCTGACTACTGACATAGGAATGAAAATGAGGATGACTTACATAAATGACCTACACATTTATGATTTTACCAAGAATTACACTCTCAGCTCAGGGAAACAGCTGCCAGATTGACCTGTGGATCTCTTTGGTCCAAGAGATTGCCCAGAAGATGGCTCCACAGTCACCCCAAGGGCAGGTCTGCTTGTGCAGGGGTAGAGGGAGAGCAGGGCTATGACTAAACTATGTGCATTCCCAGGAGTGATGCACAGTTCTGAGTTTCTGCAGCATCAGAGCAACAAGTGGTGTAACATTCTTTCCCAACCAATGGCCCACTTACAGATACTAGTAACAGTTGCAACAGGTATTCCATCAGAGACCAAACCATGTCCTATAGAATCATCTTTTTTTTTGGTTTTTCATGACAGGGTTCCTTTGTGTAGCCTTGAATGTTCTGGAACTTGCTCTGTAGACCAGGCTGGCCTTGAGATCCTCCTGCCTTTGCCTCCAGAGTGCATGGATTAAAGGCATGCACCAGCAACTCCCAGCTGAATTTCCCTATTTTGTTCCCATTTTTTTGTTGTGTTGTTTTGAGGCTAGGGATTAAAACTAGGGCTTTACATAATCTCTGAGCTGAATCTTCAATTTTGTGATTTCTGTCTTATTTCAAAGCTGTATGTATCTCATTTTGGTAACTTTTTTGTAATGGCATAGGTACATACTAAATATCATAAGTACAGAAACATAAAATGAAAAATAATATGCATTAACAAGAGGATGATACCACCATGTGTCACCCAGAGAAACCCTCTCCTTTCTAGGAAGCCAGCAGGACTACAGGAATCCAGGAAATGAAGCTTGCCTAGTTGATGACAAACACCCTTTCTTCCCAGTAATGATGGGGTGGAGATGCCCAAGGATGAGGCACAGATGTTAAGTCAGCTTTTAAGAAATTATCAGACATGAGCTGGAAAGGTGGCTCAGAGGTTAAGAGCACTGGCTGCTCTTCCAGAGGTCCTGAGTTCAAGTCCCAGCAATCACATGGTGGCTCACAACCACCTGTAATGAGATCTGGTGCCCTCTTCTGGCATGCAGACAGAACATTGTATAAAACAAACAAATAAATTCTTAAAAAACCAAAGAAATTAATATATAAAAATATTATCAGACAGAATCTGATTACAAACTCCCTGTGCTCACCAAAATGTCAGGAGAAGCAGGCCATGGTGGCCTACCTATAATGCTGTCACTTGGGAAGCCAAGGAAGAATTTGGGTTTGTCATCAAGTTCAGGTTAAAGTACCTTTTAGCTTTTCTTTTTATTTCTTCTTTGCCTCAGGGATTAGTTAACACTAGGTTTCTTTCTCTCTCCCTCCTCCCACCCCATAGGGTTTCTCTGTGTAGTTCTGAGTATTCTGGAACTTTCTCTGTGGACCAGGTTGGCATTGAACTCACAGATCTATCTGCCCTGCCTCCTGAGTACTGGATTAAAGGCATGCACCACCACTGCCCACCTCAATACTAGGTTTCTAATTTTGATATATTTGAGGATTTTTTTTCTGAGTTGTGTTTCTGATTTTTAATTAAATTCCATTGTAATCAGAGAATATATATACATTTTATGGTTTTAAACATTTGCCTTTGTTGAGACTTATTTAGTGACTCTGAATAAAATATGTCTTGGTACATGTTTATTGTACTCTTGACAAGAATATGTCTTCTGTTACTGGGTAAAGACTTGTGGTTGTTAATATTGATTAGCAACTTGACAATATGTAGTTCATCTAGGGGTGAGCTTCTGGGAACACTTAGATTAGGTCATTTGAGGTGGAAACACCCACCCTAAAAGTGGTAGCACTGGGCTGGAGAGATGGCTTAAGCATCTAAGAGCACTGGCTGTTCTTCCAGAGGACCAGGGTTCAATTCCCAGCACCCACATGACAGCTCACAACTGTCTGTAACTCCAGTTCCAAGGGATCTGACACCTTCATATAGATATACATGCAAGCAAAACACCAACACCACACACACACACACACACACACACACACACACACACACACACACACACACACAGTGATAGATAGCACCCTGGGCTGCATAAAAGTAGAAAGCTAGTTGAGTGCTAGCATTAGTTTTCTACCTACATCAGCCCCCCACCCCCCACCCCTCCTAGCATTCAGGCATTATGCTGGCCTGCTCTCTGTCACCTGACAGGATGTGCTTGCCAGTACTCAGTCAGTACTGTGACCTGCTCAAGGTCCTGATGACATCATCAGCTACTCCTCCTTTAAAAGGCAGGGCCCGCCCACCTATTCTCTCTCTGCCTCTCTGTCTTTCTGCATCTTTGTATCTCTTTCTCTTTTCCCACAAGGCTGTTCTGCACTCCCTTTCTCCTTTCCTCCCAATAAAACTCTCCATGTGAGTTCTGCCTGCATGGCGTGTCAGTCTCTCTCGAGCTGTTTTCCAACACCCCTGCTTCTGTGACTTCTCCATCATGATCAGTGAGCCAAGGCAGACCCCTTCTCCCTTTAATTGCTTTTATCCAAGCACTTCTTCGCAGGAACAGGACTGTAACTAAGAATTTCATAAATGTCAGATAATTCAGGCTATTGTCCAAAGCTCCAATGTCCTTTTTATCCCTCAAGTTCTTTTATTGACTGAGAGTTATTGAATCCAACATGGGTTTGTTGCATTTTTTAATGCAGTTGACACCATGTTTTGTCTCAAATACTTTGAAGCTTTTTGCCTGGGTGTATAAACAGAATACATATGTTCCCTTGTTCATTGACTATTATCATTTTAGAATTACTTTCTTTGTCCTGAATAATATTGTTTGTTTTGAAATCTATGAAATTAATGTTATCTATATAGCCAGATACCCTCTTCCCTCTTGCTTACCCCCTTCCTGTTTTCATATTTTTCTTTTTGTCTTTTTTGGTTCTGGAGATTGAACCTTGGGCCTCCTGTATGCTAACCACAGTGTCATCAAGATATACCCTTAGCCAGGTGGTGATGGCACACACCTTTAATTCCAGTACCCAGGAGGCAGAGGTAGGTGGATCTCTGTGAGTCTGAGGCCAGCCTGGTCTATTGAGTGGGTTCCAGGACAGCAAGGGCTACATAGAGAAATAATGTCTTGAAAAAAAAAAAAGATAAAAAGACATACCCTTAGCTCCTTTCTTCTTTCCTCTCTGAAAAAGGATACTATGTGTACATGTGTGCTTGTCTGTGTGTTGCTCACACATTTATGTTTGTGTGTTATAGAAGCCACCTGGAGGTCTGAGGACAACTTTGTGGAGTGGGTTACTATTTTGATAATAGATAATATACATTTCAGTATTTGTAGCATAATCATAAACTTCAGCTGTCACCATTATTTATTGAGAGCATTTTTTAGACTCCAGAGAGAAAACTTGTTTCTGTTAGTAGTCAACCCAAACCCCCAGTTAACAACTTTATCCACTTTGTGTCTGTATAGATTAGTTATCTGAACATTTCAGATAAACATAAATTATAAATGTGGGCATTTATTATTTAAATTGGGCATGGTGGCACATGCTTGTATTCCTAGTACACAGGAAGCAGGCTGTAAGGAGCAGCCTGGACTCCTACTAGCAAGTTTGAGGCCAGTTTTGACACCTGTCTCAAAGAATGAGAAATAAGTGGCCTTTAAAAGTTGTTCACTTAGGGTAGTATGTTTTTAGTTTCATCCACATTGCAGCATTTATCAGTTGCATTTCATGGTTAAATAATATCCCATTGAATATCGATAACACATTTGCCTATCCATCTGGAAATGAACATTTGAGTAATATATACCTTTTGATATTGTTCATATAGCTGCTGTGAATGACATGTTCAGAGTTTATTTGAGTATTTGCTTTTCCATCGTTAAGAATAAGCAGGAGTGGAATTGGTGGGCAGTATGCTGCTTCTTCGTTTAACTTTTGAGGAATAGCCAGCCATTCTGCTATCCAAAAGTGATGAAAATGTTTTTTATATTGCCATCAGTAATGCTTAAACTTTCTTTTATTTTCTTTTTTTAAAAAATCATATCTTACAATGGTTAAAAGTTTTTTTCTTCCTTTTTTGTAGTCATTCAAATACCACTTTATAGTCACTCAAATACCACTTTATTGACAGGAATAATTTTTTTTTACCTTTTTACTTTAATTTTTTTTATTCTCTCATATATTACTTTCTGACTGCAGTGTCCCCACCCTCCTCTCCTCCCAGTTCCTTACCCCCTTCTGTTACGAGCAGGTATTATTCTTTGTTCCTCCCCGCCGGCCTCCCGGTCCTGCCGCCATGGTCCCACCGCCACGTAAGCCCCAAATAACACTCAGAGACTCTGTATTTGATACAATCCTGTTGGCCAATTACCATTATTGTTTATGGGCTAGCTCTGTCTTAATTATTAACTCATTTCTACTTATCTAAGTATTTCCACGTGGCTCATCTTATCAGGGAGCCGCGGCTGGCATCTTCCTTCCTCCCCGGTCTACATCTTGATTCCTCCCAACTACTTCCTCTTTCCTCCTCCTGGTCTCCTAGCCCCACCTATCTTGTTTCCTATTGGCCACAGGCTTTATTAATTAACCAGTATGAGAAACATATATACAGATAACATCTCCCATCACCCTTCCCTCTCCCCAGACCTACTCCTCCTCCACTTCCCTTCATAAAAGGGCAAGCCATCAGGGGTACAAACAAAACATGGCATATCAAGTGTTGCAATTAGATTATGCACACCCTCTCATATTAAGGCTGGATGAGGCAATTAGGAGGAAAGGGGTCCCAAAAGCAAGTATTGCAGAGAACCATTAGGAATCATTTCATTAATTTTATTTTTTCAAGACAGAGTTTCCCAGTGTAACAACCCAGGCTGGCCTGGAACTCACTTTGTAGACCAGGTTGGCCTTAGACTCAGAGATCCACCTGTCTATGCCTCCCAAGTGCTGAGATTAAAAGTGTACACCACCAGGACCCAGCTCATTGACTTTTTTTTTGGGGGGGGGGGAGTCATGTTTGGTTCTATCTTAGGTCTCTGGGCTATTCAGCCTCTGGGTCCTGGCCCTCCAGGCAGTTTCAGGCCTAAGTTCCCTCTGTGGCAAGGGTCTCATGTTGGATCAGTCATTGGTTGGCCACTCCCACATGTTCTGTGCCACCTTTACCACAGCACATTTGCAGACAGGACAAATTGTAGATGGAAGTTTTTGTGGCTAGTTTGGTGTCTGAGTCCCTCCACTGGACGGAAGCCTTGACTGATTACAGAAGATGGCTGGTTCAGGCTCCGTATCCCCCATTACTAGGCGTTTTCAATAGGGACACTCTTGTAGATTCCTGGGAGTCTCCATTGCACTAGTATTGTGCCAAAGTCGTGAAAATCCCCAGAGACCACCAGGGAGAGACAGACCCACTGATACAAATGCATAAGGTTTATTGTTTACTCAGTCATGACAGGGACCTAGTCTAGCTGGCTGACACAACAGCCACCAGAGGAAGTGAGTTCCTTGTCAGGTTCCCTCACAGGATTTTATCAGTAGGTGTGGGTTGGTTTCTGATTGGTTGACATTTGGAGAACAATCAGTGGAATTTCTCAAAGTCATATTTTGGCATGAAATACCTGCGCAGCAATCATTCTCATTGGTCAGTGCTGAGAGGGACCATTCTGTGGTTTCTATGGCTTTGTCTTGTTACTTGCAGGTGGCCTGTTATACATAGATACCAATAGTTTTCAGAATTGTATTCTGGAGACTATGGGGAAGGTTTTGGTCTCCCTCAGAGTTTCTTTTGTGGCCAAACAGTTCCCAGGAACCAAGTATCTAGGAGGCTGTGGGGGGGGGGGTGTATGGAGTTGCTTTCTTTGTGGTCTGTTTTGGCCCTGGGCTCTGGGAGGCCAGGGGATCTGGTTTCTTTGTGTCATGTATGTTTTTTCTCTAGCCTGTCATGGCTGCTAAAGCAGGGGCTGAGTGAAGTCCCTTTATTAGTTTACCCCTTTCAACTAGGTTTCTATCTCACCCCTGAAATTCACAACCCAATTCCAGTTGTTCTAGCACTCTCCAACCCCACCCCATTTTATCCCTCCTGTTCCCGTTCCTACCTGCCTCCAGTCCACCCATGAGATTGAAATACCCGGAGAGCATGGACCCTTACGCTCCCACTCAGGAAAGGCGGCCCCTCAAAATCACTCACGAGAAGTGGTCTTGATGCAAAAGCATGAGGTCTTTTATATTCCAAGTGTACTGGGGTCCGCAGCCATACGCCACACAGAGGTAGAGGACTGGGACCCTGGGTACAGGCTTGAGACAGCTTTTATAGGGTTACAACAAAGCCCGCACATCGTAAACCAATCATCTCATAGCATCCAGTGCGGACCAATCAATTCAAACTATCCAAGCCTGCACTTACCCCAGGAAGTCTGCTTTCGCATGGGGCTTCTGGGTGGGGTGACAAGGCTCATTTCCAGTGTTCACTCACTCACAGGTGCTGTCATAAAACAGCCCTGTAGTAACAGCCCTGTTGTAAACAATCAAGAATGTGATCTTTAGCCTGGGATTTAGACTCCCAGCTTCCTGGGGTCAGTGGAGAGTTTGGCTAAATTTTTACATCCTTACAAGATCTGTTTCTGCTTCCTGGGGAGATCTATGTATATATCCTTGCACTACCCTTGTTACTTAGCTCCCTGGGTCCATGGAATGTAGCATGATTATCCTTTACAGCTACTATCCACTTATAAGTGAGTACATACTATGTTTGTCTTTCTGGGTCTGGATGATCTCACTCAGGATGATTTTTTTCTAGTTCCATCCATTTTCATGGAAATTTCATGATGTTATACTTTAAACAACTGACCATTGCTGTTGGACAAAGTTCCAGAATTTCAGTGTTGCAGACCACACTTCTCCAATGCCCTTTTACCTTCATTTTTAACAATTCTTAATGCTAATGCCTTTCCCTTTGGGAAATTGTGTGTGGGCGTTGGTAAATGATAAAAATGTGCAAATAAAATAATTCTTTGGAAAAAAAAGTCCCTGTCACCACACCACCAGGAATTCTATTGTGCCCTCCCATTACACCAAAAACAGGAATTTTAGAGACTTACTAGCCACACTTGCCCAAGGATGAAATGCCTACAATTTAGACAACTCAGATCTAGAGTCTGAGGCCATTAAGGGCATGAGTTCAGTTAATAAATACAGAGAAATCAGAATGGAAAAGTATAATGGAAAAAGAGTAAGATATCAGGATCTTCCCTTTTGGGAGCATTATGAGGGGAACAGGCCCATATGGTAAGACTAAGAAATTGTAGTGTAGTGTCTGCTCCCCAGAAGTCTTTTTCCCAAGGTCAGGCATTTGGCTAAGGGTCTCCATTACCTTTGGGACTTGAAAAAAGTTCCTGTTTGGTAAAGCAGTCATTCTTATCTCTAACAAAAGGAACTGTGGCTGTTCCATTAAGATATGACTGGTGCCTATTGTCAAGGTCAATGCTAGATTCCTCAATTCCTGATCTAAGCCACACCCCAGATCATACACCTCTTGTCTTCCATTTAAGCCTGTGTGCAACTATACAATATAAAAGGTATAGTCTTTTTTTATTTTTCAATTAAACCCTCAGATTGTGTCCATCTCCTCCTTCCTCCCCACCTCTACTGACTCCACACATCCTCTTTGGGACCTGAACCCCCCACCAAAACAGGTCTCCAGCAACTAGGAAAGCAAAAGAAACACAGATAGTGGATGCTCTGGAGGCATAGCATAGCAGGGAGGGCTTGTTGTGTTCCTGAGAGGAAGGGAGCAATTAGGGATGATTTCAGGTTGGACATAGTGGCATATTCCTGTAATTCCAGCCCTTGGGATGCTGATGCAGGAAGATCATTCATTTGAGGGCAACCAGGGTGTGCTGATCAATTTTATGGAAATTTGACACAACCTAGAGTCATCAGAGATGAGGGAGACTCAATTGAGAAAATTCATCCATCAATCACTGTGCATACAAGCCTGTAGTGCATTCTCTTAATTAGTGATTGATGGGGGGAAGGCCTGATCTATTTTGTATGCTGGTGGTCCTGGGTTTTATAAGAAAGAGGGTTGAACAAGTTAGGGGAAGCAAGCCAGTAGGCAGCACTCCACTGTGGCTTCTGCATAAACTCCTGCCTCCAGGTAACTGCCTTGTTTGAGTTCCTGTCTCCCCTCAGTGATGGAGTGTTACCTGGAAGTATAAATGAAATACACCCCTTTATCCCCCAAGTTGCTTTTGGTCATGATGTATCATCACAACAATGATAACCATAACTAAGACACAGGATGATAGAGTAAATATGTTACAAAAAGAAAACAAGCAGAAAAACTCAGAAAATATCAAGGAGAATCTTAAAGTAAAAGAAGGCAGATTATGCAACTCATTACCTCTGTGGCATTGGTTAGAGAAGACACTGACCTATGGAGAAATAAAGACTTTAGATGTGAGCAAAGAGCTGAGGGCAATCATGCAATCTGGTCTCAATTTTGTGGGGTACAACACCTTAGTTTAAAGCAATCCCAATCTCAAGCTCTGCTTATTCTATCTGGTCTCATAGCAGACAAGGCACAGAGTCTTTGAGCTAGGGTAGAGATATCTGCCTGCTGTAGACATGTCAGTTAGGTTACCAGCAGCTATCTTGTGCATGTTTCTGAGTTTATTTTCGACATATTCTAGTCTACCTTTATTGACTTGCTGTCTTTTCTGCTTGTTTAGATCTGCATGTATGTTTGAATGTTCATGTATGTACAGGTGTATGTATGTATGAGGTGCTTAACAACTGTGCACACGTGTGTTTAGGTCAGAAGAGAACCCTGAGTGTGATTATTTAGGTGCTATTCATGCGTCTTAATGATTTTTTTTCTTTGAGAAGTCTCTCAGCTTGGAACACAACAAGTAAGCTAGGCTGGCTATTTAGAAATCGTCAGTGCTCCAACTGACTGTCTCCACACCCCTGGGATAATATTCTGCTACCTAAAATTTTCCCTCTCTCTTTCTCTCTCTCTCTTTGTCTGTCTCTCACTCTCTTTTGAGTGCTATAAGGCATTTCAGTAAGTGGAATATCCTCCAAGCCACTACCAGTGTGGCTTTTCACTCAGGGCCATGTGGCTAGGACTATAGTTACTAACCTGAGACATGCAAAGCCTTTTCTGCATTGTTTGTAGTGCTATCAGGCTCTCACCTGCCCTGGTCCATTTCACTGTTTGTGTTTAAACTGTGCTGCTCCATTTTTAACATGGAGGGTTTATGGAGGATTTGGGTTTCAGGCTCTGTTTGGATTTGATTCATAAGAAAGTATGTAGAGTTAGAGAGTGTGTTAGCTTTCCCTCAATGTAACAAGATAAGCATTTTAAGTGGGAAAAGGTTAATGTAAGCTCAATGTTAGAGGACCCAGGCTGTGACCTATTTTCTCTTCTGGTCTTTAGGTCTGTGGTGAGCAGTCTATGGTCTTGAAAAGCAAAGTGTTCACAAGATGGCTAGGAAGCAAAACCAAGAACAGAAAGAGACAGGTTTCCTCATCGGCTTGAAAGATGTGCCTTAGTGAACTAAACAACTACTTCTAGGCACCACTTCTTAAAGGTGCCACCTCCCTATAGCACCAGGTGGGGAGCAGGACTTTACTACGTGAGCCTTTGGAAGGCACTCCAGATCCAAAGTAAAACAGGAGTGGCAGGGGCAGAAAGGGTTAGTCATTGTCGCGATCTTCCCCTGGAGTGCAGGGAACACTGGATTTGGTGTCTCATGTTATTGTCCAGCCCAAAGTAAGAAAGAAGGTCTTTGTGTGCTCAGGAACATGCACCGGAGTTGAGACAGGAGAGTCAGAGTCCTTTACTTTTGCTTGAAGGGACTGTTTATTAAGTAGCTGACTACAACAATGCCCATGTCCTTGAACTGTTCTTATTTGCCTTGTCAATCAAGGCAGAGGACCCTGAGCCTGCTGAGGGGCTACTGCTACTGTTTCCTTAATCATAAGGATGGGGCTTCAGGGTGGCATGGAGAGATTCACAGGGGATTTCTGGTCTTGGCCTGGCTTCAGTAGTGCAGGGTTCAGTTTGTGGCCTGGAGTTCACCCTAAGGGGAGAGAAAGACAGTAATTACCACCTTTAAGTCCAGAAGGTGATTGCAGGCATGATTATTGTCAATCCCGACCCCCAGCAGATCACACAGCACTGCTTCAGGATTGGGGAGAGAACACCTGGAGTGAACACCCTAGAGAGCTTAGCCTGTGAGAGGAAGAATTTGCAGGAGAAGCCTTTAGCAGGAGGGGATCCATGCACATGCAGTTGGGGTCCACCCAGAGGCAGCAAGGCTGACACTGGGGTCCCAGGATGCTGAGTGAAGACCCTGCTGACCCCGGCACAATGCTGGCTGTCAGTAACTACATTTCCACTGTTACCACAACCTGCTGCAGGCTGTGTTTCTCGTCACTGTAGCTGTATCTCAGATGTCATTCATCTGATCCATTGCCATGATCAAGGCTGGCTTGTGCAAGATCCCCTGGCCCCTGAGTGGGTCAGCAGGAAAGAATGAGAGCATGAAAAGCCATCCTGAGCAAATGCTGCCTTTCTGTCATTTGGAGCCTCTGGGAATTGATTTGGGCCCAGATGCTGGAAAGCAAGGGGTCAATCACAGATAAGGTTTGAGTCCTAGGAAAGAAGCTGATGTTTTCTGGGCCACATTGCACACTGATTGCACAGGTAGATGAAGATTATATGCGATGCCCTGTATCTGCCAAATAAAGCAAAGCAAAGGAAAGCCCAGAAGCACTGAAAAGTGCTGTATTTCTGTTTCTTACCAATTTTAGTAGCTTGACATTGGCATTCATTAATGCAAATGAAGACACTCCTTCTGGAATATTCATCTGTTTATACAGTTCTGAAATGAGGAAGTACCACTTTGTATGAGGCTGGTTTGTTTGAGCACAGTCACATGTGGGATCTATGATCTGTATGAGGCCCTACAGCAGTCCCTGCCACACACTTTCAATATGGTTTCATGGATACTGTAAACCCCAGTCTGCAGGATATAGGCCAGATATGGTATAGGAGAAGAAAGGTCCCCAAAGCAGTGGGGATTTCTTGGTGTCCTTACATTGATAACAAGTGATACATTGCCTCACTACAGGACCTGACTGGAGGTGACACATACACTTGATGATCAGTAAACTATTTACAACCACAATAGAACTAACCAGGAATGGGTATACCTGGCATGTAGCATCACCATCATTGTTGTCCCAAGAGGTTATGATATAACCTTCAAGTGTCATAACCCTAATGTCTAATGTATGGTGACCCAAGTCCACTGTTCAGCTGTATACTCTGGTGGTCTTGGTCCCAAGTCACTTGTGGACAAGTCTTCCTGGCAGGTGCAGAGGAGAAACTTTGATCTGTTTACTCTATAGACCATGAGATGCTGTCATTTATGATCGAGAAGGTGATGTATAACTCAGCAGATGACAGGGTGGCCTTGTTCTTGGGCTTTAGAGTTCTACATGTGCCATTCCTTTCTTGTCTCTCATGGGGACACTGACTGTGCCAGCTGTCAGAGTTATTAATGTCACTTACCATTGAAACCAGACCAGGCCTTCGTCATGACTTCAGACAAAATGCCTTCAGCCTCTTCCTTCTGCAAAACATGAGAGCATATTTTCAGTAGAGCCTTGTAGTCCTTCCCTTGTCCTCAAGGCCCAGGAGCATTAGATCAGGGTTCAGGTTCCCGTGGGAATTTTCTAGTTGACAGGACTGTCACATGTCAAGGTTAAATGTAGAGATGGATCTCCATGTATCATAAAGGCTCTCATTTGTAGGGCCCTGCATGGACCCCTGAGGCACCTTGAGCAAGCCTGAAGCTGTTGGCCAGAACTCCTTGCCCAAGAGCTGTTACTGGTATTCTTTCTGTTTCTATAACACACATACCTCATGATAACAGATACCTCGTGGGGAGGAGCTAAGCCTAAAAATCCTGTTATTTTCCACTGTGCTGTAAGTTAGTATTTAAGCCTGTTCCATCGCCTCAATAAATGGCATTCCGCATTTGGCATTCCGACATTGCCATTGAATGAATGACCCGCTGTTTTGTCTCTTTATTTCAATCTCTAGGCCTTCTCCTGATTTGTGGAACAGGTTGTAGTGTGGGTGCTACACCATTATTTTGGGTTTTGGGACCCCTATTATGTTTGTTGTCCTTGTTGCTCCATTGGCAGAGATATTGGCCCATTCGCTGCCACCTTGCTTCAGTTACAGCAGGTGGCTGAGGGACTTCAGGAGCTCCTTGGAGGCCAAAGCTGTGAGAACTGGTTATTGGTGGTCATTGATGCTTGCTGTGACAAGGTTTGAGGATGTCTAGCTCTGGGATTCTCCATGTCTTGGTGCCCCCTTCTCTCTCCTGAGACCCTCCTTTGAGAGAATATGGGGTTGCTTCTGTACCTTTGCTAGCTTCTCACTGGTCACCCTTCTCTGTAGAACTGGGTTGGGGTGCCACAGTATCAGTACCCCACTGTGTGCACAGAGAGGACACTCTTTAACCTCTGCCCTCTAACATCCAGGAGACAGCTGTTGGCATAAACCACTGTATGTGGGTATCTCTATGAGGTTAGGAGCCAGTCTTAGTCTTTTCACTGAGTCCACAGCAAGGAACATGCTGTCGCTTCCCTGCTACATAGAGATGCGGTATTGCTAGCCTTGGAATGTTTTTTGAGTCTGCTGTTTCACTGCCTGTTCTTATCTTGGGCTGCTAAAGGGACACATTTTCTACCCCATCTCTGGAACCCACTATGGGCCTCTCTCCAGCATGTGACACCAGACTTTCCGTGAGTTCTGTCACCTTTGTGTGTATGTGCTCCTTGCAGCCCCACAGGCAGATGTCAATGTGAGCATGGGCAGCTGTAGTTTAAGAGCTTTCCTAGAACCAGTTAGGAGTCTGCAGTTCTGTTCCACAGTAAATGTCTGCTCTAGTCCCTTCCCCCACTCCTGAGTCACTGAGTGTCTGGCATTGACATGATTTCCCACCTATCATGGGTCAATATAAAAGGGTCCATCAACTTACAGCCTCAGGGGGCTCCACTCTGTGGTTAGAACTGTCAGCAAGAAAATATAAAGAAATGTTAGTTTCATGAGAACAATACTACTGAAGTGTAAGTTCAAGTCTTATCTCTATTGATTTGGAATGAGTCAGTTGTTGACTAGGGCCTACTGAGCAGGACAGACAAGTGACTAAGGGCATGTAAGCCACCACTCTCGATTCCCTATAGTTATTGAAATATTTGCCCAGAACCCACCACTCCCATGTGCTTCACAGGGTCTTTAGAGCCGCAGGAGGACTGCAGTTACAGATTGTAGTACCTTGTGACTTTGATGCTTGGTACCAATTTGGTTTTTGAAATCTTGCTGTCATGGGAGATGATTAATTGCTGAAATGACACAAGGGAGCATGAGTGAAACATGGGACCAGGGTCTTTCCCTCTACTGTGGGGATGCCAAGGCATAATAAGGGACCCCAGGCTTTTGGGATCAGTTCATCCCATGCATCCAAGTCTCAAGATTGGCCTTCTTCCAACTCAGTGATCCTTTTCACACTCACCGTTTTCCCAGTGGCATAGTCCTCACTATCCTTTGTTATTGCAACCTCATAGGAGACTCTGAGCTGTTTGTCTTTCTGGAAGGCATAGGCTATTTTGGTGATGTTGGCCTCCAGGTCATTCATCTGTTGTGAAGAAGAGCTCAGTTAGTGAAGGGAAGAGGATAGGAGGTGCGGTATCATGAGGCAGACATGGTGCTTGAGTTTTGCATGAGATGCTGTGTTTTGTCCTGTAGGCTTGGTCACCCAGCTGGGTGCTGGTGCAGCTGAGAAAAAGAATGACAGGGGCATTCCCATCCCTTTTATGTATTTACTTCAGTGGATGAATGTTGAGGCAAGGACCTTATGAAATATTGCTTTCTATCAAGGATGTCAAAGTAGAAGGATGCTTCTCTGCCCTTGTGCTCTGGAAGTTCTCTGCTGAACTCTTACGGACCTAGGGTAAAGATTCCTGTATGCTGCTTCACAAGGTGCCTAGAGCCTGGGAGCTCATCTCACTGTGGAGACCTCCTCCCATCTTCAGTTCGGGGAGGTCATATTAAAGCACCCCCTGGGTGGATAAGCCTTGCTGCTACTGTGACTTGGCCACTCACTCAATCTCTGAGGGCATCAGTAAACAGAATATAAGAGTCCTTACGTTGAGCTGTACTTTGAGGATTCATTTAAGGATTCATTTGCCATTCATCATTTAAGGGCAAATGGATGTGTGTTTGGCTATGGATGACACACTCATTATGTTTACCCCCTCCAATCCACTTGCCTGCTTCTGACCCCACTGATGACATTAAGGCTCCTTCCTGATCCTTAAAGATGACGTGTGTCCTGAGGCATGGTTTTACCTATGTATGCAAGGACTTTCAGATACCAAAGGCAATGGTGGCATATGCATTTAATCCTAGCACATGGGAGGCAGAGATAGGTGGATGTCTTCAGTTCAAGGCCAGCCTCATCTATAGTGCTAGGTCCTGGATTGCCAGAGCTATCCAAAGAAACCTTGTCTTGAAAAACAAAACAAAACAAAACAAAACAAAAACAAAAACACCCAAACCTTGGGATCTCATTTATATCTCCTTCATCTGCCTCAGAAGTGACAGTCTCAGCTAATGTCCAGTGTATTGCAGACTTGGCCTGATGAGGACACTCACCTTCACAGAGCTCTGCTTGGCCACATATATTAACAGTATCTTCAACATTGAGCTGGACATTGTTACAGAAATGGTGGCATTTTTGGGATCTTGAGGCAGCCGACCTCCTATCACTGGCACTGTTCTTTTGCCAAAATTGGCTCCAACCTAAGGAGAGAAAAAAATATCTATGTGGTTCAGGAGACTAGAAGGAGAGGAAGGATGGCCTTGTAGCTTGGCTGTTACAGTGTAGGGTGAAGTTGCCTTAGCTTATTTCCAGTGGCACTGTAACAGGGCTCAGGGAAGCCAGGCTTTCCTGGGAAGTCATGGATCCTTGCCTAAAGGTGAGACAGCCATTTTTGATGGAGTTCATGAATGTGTGTGTGTGTGTGTGTGTGTGTGTGTGTGTGTGTTTCATAGTTGCATCCTCTCTTTCCAGAACTGAAAGTCAGCCCCCCTCAGTGATTCCTCCTTTCTTTCTTTCCTCCCTACTTCCCTCTCTTCCATGTTTTGTAAACCATCATAGAAAGGAATAAATTATTAGATATTAGGGCTAATCTTGGGTATTTCCTGTGTCTGTTTTTCTGTCCATTTCCTTTTTTTTTTTTATTCATTCTCCCATTATATTTGTGAACTATTTTCTGTATTTGAAAGGGATGTTGGAACTTACAGTGAAGAACCCAGGGAAGGGAGACTTATGCAGACTTCACTGGTGTTTCCTCCTGTCCTGTGCGTACCTCCTTTCGTTTTTCTTGCCGTTAGTGTGACTATTAGTATCTGGGAAGCATACGTCTGTGTTTCCACATGTGACATGTGTGGAAAGATCTGACCCTCAGTCCTTTGTGTATGTTGCAGGATGTTGATGAACCTCATTCTGGATGTGCATGACTTTGTGCTATTGCAATTGAGTGTAGCTTTTTTGCTGGGTTTCCAGTGGGGAAGCTGAGCTAGTCATGTCTCCTCTCTTCATAACTTATCACATCCTGGTTTTGCCATCCTGGTTGTGGAGTGGGTGGTTGGCAGGAGCTGGCCCTTTTTATTTTGATGTATGTACTCTACTGACAGTGGAGACCTCAGCTGGGCCAAGGTATGGTTCTGCCAGTTGCAGCGCCTCACAGGTTGTCATCCTGTGCATTTGAATGGACAGGAGCACTAGGTTGACCATGTCCTGATGAGCATCAGGATACTGATCCCAGTATAAGATGAAGGGTTTGAGAAGAGGTGATCATTTCTCTGTCCTGACATTTTAATCTCTTGTGTGCTTCCAGGTATGCCCCCAGCCTGCATCCAGTTGTCATTGCAAAGACAGTGACTACTTACACAGTAGAGGATGGAAAGTCCTTTGGGAGAAATCTTGGCACCTTGAACCTGGTACTTGAATAAGCCGGTAGCTGTGGAGGAGAGGTGGAGAAGGAAGAATGGAGAGAGCCCACACTGCCACTGATGGCTGTTGTGTCTCAATCAGTACCTGTGGTCTCCCTCTAGATACCATTATGGACAGCTGCCTCTGTCTGCCTGCCAGACACAAGGTGTTGCTCTGAACATCTTCCACATCTCAAAGGATGCTCTGAGCTTTGGGTTTACCCACATGGAATTATTTTCTTATCTGATGTGTCACAATCTCTTTGAAGAAGGAAACACTGGTATGTACACCATATATTTTGTCTATGGTGGGGCTGGAGAAATAGGGCCAATTTCCTCCTATGCTTTCCTGGGTTGTTCAACTCAATATTTCCTCCCAACTTGGCTTTTGACATGTTTATTGACTTATTGTAAGATGTCCTCATCTCAGGACCCCAAAGACGATGTCCTTGGACTGCTCTTGATTCAGACTGCTCAGTGATTCCTTGGAAGCTGTTTGGGTTGGGAAGCTCTGTGCATCCCCCACAGGCTCTGTGTTCTAATTGTTTCCATGATTCAGAAGTCAAGTACCTTGAGCAAAAGGTCAGTTGGACCACTGTCCTTCCTCTGTGTACTTAGTAGTGTGTGAGGGCCCTTTTGGTTTTGAACATGGTATAGCAGAGTCCCCTCTTCTATGGTATATCATCCTATGAAATCCTCCATGGTCCCTGAGCCACTTTAGTCCATTGACAGGAGAACACCAAGAAAGTACTCACCATTCTTGCATTCATTAAAGTCCTTGAGAACAATGGCACAGGAGTTGGATTTCTCCAGCTGTGAAGTCACCACAGGTTAGCTTAGCTGAGGAAGCATCAGGTCCTGTTTAATCAACCTTCCTCCTCCCCTGGTCTCCTGGGCTTCCCCTTTCCTGTGCTATTTCCCTGGACTCTTTTGGTAGATGTCATTCACTGTTCCCAAGTCTCATCTTCTCTAGTTCTGCTGCTAGACTTATGGTCAGAGGAGCTGCTTGTCCATAGTGGCCCTGCTGCTCTGAGATTCCCCAGTCTTGATTTAAATCTGTCCTAGCAGCAGACCATTTACAAATTTCAATTTTCTCCTCTAGTTGCCAGTGATTCAGGTCTGTGAGTGAACCCCACCCCTTCCCTGGACTTACATTCTCATTCATCTCTGCTGAGAGCACTATTGGGATGACATCATTCAATGGCAGAGGCACGGGGAGAGGCACAGTTCCTGTGACTCTGTGGAAGATACACATGTTGAAATAAGTGATTGTCATGTTTCTAGATTTGTGCATGTCTTAGTCACAGTGACTCACTGATGAAGGAGCCAGGATGATGTTTGGTTTTTCTTTGTGTGGGTAAGTCCTGAGCTCTTGTCTTCATCTTTGGTCTTTAAGGAAGATGCAAAGATACCTGGCTTAAGCACAGGACACCTGGCCCTGAAGTCCCCAGAATGGACTCATCCTTCAGACAATGGAGCACAATTGTCCATAGACCTGTCTGTGATCTTGGCATAGCTGTGGATCTGAATTCTCAGCTTGCTAAAATCTAGCTAGAGAAACTATAATGATGTCCTGTGTAGGGTATAGCTAATGGAAGGATAGGATGACAGCCCTAGTTTGTGTGGGTGAGAAGCATCTCCATCTTCCTAGTGTGAACCTAGTCAGAGGGAGGCAGCTGGCACAGAGAGTGGCAGAGAGAGTTTCACTGTGTGGCCTCATGGTTCTTTGTCCATTTTGACTCAGGTCAGTGCACTGTTTAGGGAAAATACAGGATCAGTCACTTAAATAGAGTCAGAAGGAAAGATACAAGATCATGTTTGAGAAGGTTGTTCTTAAGCGCAGCAGAACATTGTTTGTCAGTTCTCCTGGCATTTCTTGATTGTCCTGTGTATGATGGTGGACCAACAATCCACTGGGACAGCAGGAGGGCCATTGTGACACACATTTGGATTGAATTGATACAGTAGAAAGGAGGAGGGTTTTACTTACGTCTCAATTAGCTTAATGTGCATTTCGTTGACCTGGATGTGGGTGTCTTGGATGTCAAGGTTGACACACTGAGTGTTGTTGGAGGAAATCGCAATTTTCATTGTCACTTCCAGAAGAGATTCAAATTGCAGTGCACTGACGACAGGTCCAAGTGCTCTGTGGAGAGGAATGTGAGGTGAATGAAATTCTGGCTGAGACCTGAGGCTCCAGTGGAGAGAAAGATATCAATGAATGGCCTCCTGCTGTGGTCAAGGTCATCCTTTAGAGGGAAGGACTGTGTTTTTGAGTCCCATGCTCTTAGGGCCTCAGTCCCGTGCCAGAGAGTGAAGAGGCTAGTCATTTTAGGCAGTTAATGTTTGACAAATAACTGTCCTACCTAGCCTTAAGGAGGAGCCTGTTGGTGGCAGAGGCTGCCAGTTTTAAGTTCACCTTCAAACCTAGCACTTAGGCCTTTTTAGTTGTGTGGAAATACAGAAGAGAAATGTGGCAGGGTAAGACAGAGCTTGTTACCATTAGGAATTCTGTCCAGGGAAAATTTTGCATGTGTGTGTTTGTATATACTTATATATACATATGTGCATGGATAAAATATATGTATGTATGTATGTATGTATGTATGTATGTATGTATGTATGTGTGATTTTTTTTTTGAGGCATGTTGTCCTCTGTAAGGAAGTCTTGCTGGGAATAGCTGATCCTCTTTTCTCTGTGTGTGTGTCCTTGTCCTCTGGTTATAGGAAAGGGGGCCTGCATCCTTATCCCTGGTGACCCAGCAGTCATTTGGGAAACATGCTCACCCTTTTCCGCCTATGGTGGCAGTGACTGTGGAGTGGACATGGATCTCATCAGCTGCCATGGTTATGTCTGTGCTGTCCACTGTTACTTCGTCCACCTGTAATCTGCAGAGTGACAACACAGAGTCAGTTCTGCTTCCTGGAAACAGCCCAGCCCTCATGAGAAATGCCTGTGAGGAAGCCAGCTCACCACCAACTAAGCTCTGCTACTGCTATGTCTCTGAACTCTGCTTCCCAACCAGTTTTTTAAGCTCAAGACATCCTGGCAGTACTTTACAGAGATTCCAGTGCAAGTAAGTATGTCTCTCTGTGAAAGGGTGGCTGTCACGGTGGTCAATGTATGTTGAGTGTAAGTGTTCTCAATGAACATCTTGTTCATCCAGAGACCCTGAGAATTGTCAAAGAAGCACTTACTCAAGCAGAAGCTCTTTGATGTTTATGTTGAGTAGATCTGAAAGTGGATCTTTGATGTCACTGGGGAGCATTTCCTTCACCTTGGCCTCAACAGAGTCTTTTATATTGTCTACATTTTCAACCATGTCATGCAGAGGTTTCCCGATACTGGAGAGCCCCTCTCCCTTCAGGAGACCTTTCCCAGAGCCCTTGTCTCCCCCAAGATTTAGTAAGCTGTCCAGGCCACCACTGCCCCCTGGGAGTAGCTGGGTGAGACCTCCGGTGGCCTTGGACCCTGAAGAGGGCTTTGAGGAATCCTCATTCCCTTCTTTGCCTTTGCCTAGGAGACCATCTAGGCCAAGACCACCTGCCCCTTTCAGGAGGGAAGTGGGATCTAAGAGTGAGAGCAGGTCAGAGTTGTCCAGTGTATCTAACAGTGTCCCGAGCACGCCTGCCATATTAACATCATCACACTTCACAATGTCCTCGATCTGTGGGGGCAGATTGTTCATGAGATCTGGAAAAGAGAAAGAGACAATCCTGCTTTGGTTTTCTATTCAGTTCATCCTAGCACCCTCCTTTCTGGAAGGTGACATTTTGAAATAAGGGTCACATGGCAACTCAGAATTCTGCCTTCCAGTTTCCTTGTGCTGCCACTGCCTTAGTTAAGAATAGCCTTCTGTTGCTGGAGAGATGGCTCAGAGTTTAAGAGCAGGGCCAGATTCTAAATTTGGTGTTTCCTTGTTCTGAAAACCAGGCTGAGGGAGTCTATCCCAGCTTGGAGCCCAGCAAGGAGGAACCCTGTGGTGTGACACAGCATGTAGGTTATAGGAATCCACTGGAGTCAGACATTTCCCTTGTTCAGGGTGACATCAGCCTGCCCTGAACTGACATGTGGTTGTTTCATGTCAATGCGGGCTGAGGTCTTTCCTGATTCTGGCTTCCTGGGTTCATATATATTCTCCTATCATCCTGTGTAGTCACACATTCTTGGTTTTATCCCACATACATTTTACTCCCTCTTTTCTTTCAGTGCTGATATTGTACACAGGGCTTGACTATATTATACCATTGCTCTAACACTGAGCTATGTCTTCAGTCCTCTGGTAGTTTCCCATTCCCCACTTTAAAAATGTCAAGTTGAGTCCCAGATCAAATCTCAGGTACGTTATGAGTAGGTTCCCAAGGATCACCAGCCTACAGTTCACACCGCCAGAGAAACTAGGATACAAGGGGGGACCTAAGAGATTCATTCAAGGTCCCTCACAGAAGGGGAAAGGGACAAGACCTCCTGAGCATATTGGGAGTGCTGGTGGGCAGTGAGTGGAGAAGGAGTTAGGAGAAAGAGAAGAGGAAGAGAGGAGAACATGTGGGACCAGGAAGATTGAGTAGGGGAACGAATAGATGAGAGCAAAAAAAGAGATACCATAATAGAGGGAGCCATTATAGGTTTGAAGAGAAAACTGACTCTAGAGAAATGTCCAGAGTCCTACAAGGATGACCCCAACTAACAATCTGAGCAACAGTGGAAAGGCTACCTTAAATGCCCTTCCCTGATAATGAGATTGATAACTAACTTATATGCCATTCTGGAATCTTCATCTAGTAGCTGTTGGAAACAGAAGTAGACACCCACAGCTAAACACTGAACCGAATTCCTAGAATCCAGTTACAGAGAGGGAGGAGTGATAAGAAAATGGGTCAAGTCCAGGCCACAGAAACCCACAGAGACAGCTGACCTGAACAAGTGGGAGCTCATGGACCCCCAGACTGAGAGCTGGGAAACCATCAATAGACTGACTCAGACCCCCTGACATCAGTCTCAGTTAGAAGGCCTGGGCAATCTAAGGGACCTCTGACAGGATCTATCCCTGGTGCACGAAAGGACATTGGGAGCACATTCCCCACGAAGGGATACTTCCTAAGCTTAGACAGGAGGGAGGGCTTGGACTCTACTCCAAATGACTTGACAGATTTTGATGATCCCTCCTGGAAGGCCTCTCTGTGGGATGTGTGGGGAATGTGACAGGAGGGGGGTCAGGAGGTATGGGAGAGAGGGCCATCAGGTTTGGAAACCACTCATTGAGAGAGTCGACTGAACCTGCTCTGAACTCACCAATGTGCAGGCTGTGGAAGGTGTGGATAGGGCCCAAGAAGATAACTGAAGTAAGTCTTACTTACAGTCATTGAGTTTGCCACTGGAGAGGAAGTATCTGGCTGCAGGTGCACACTTGCCACCCTTGGAGGCTGCTGGATGCTTTTTGGGAGGTGAGCCTTGCTTGGTGGAGGAACCTTTGAGGTGTGGTGGTGCTGGCAGGTTAAGAGGAAGGGTGTTCACATTGGGCACAGCAACGGGGAGATTGCTCACCCCTGGAGGTGTTTCTACCAGGTCAAGTGTTCCTGCTTGAATGCTCAACGTAATGACCAAGGCCTGGAGAACCCACATTGCTATGGCTGACACCTGCAGAAGAGAAATGGGTCACACATCACATTCACAATGGACCTAGAGCTGTCATGTAACTTTGTGCAGGTGACTCCCTGTGTCTCATAAGAGCTTGTTTTTCACATTATTGACACCCTAGTTTGTCCTCTGTTCATGGGAATATGGTCTGATATATGCCTGTTAACATATTCTTATTACTGTTTCTACCATAGACAATTGTACTGTCAGGATTGGCTGTTTCATGTCAATGCAGGTGAGCCCTGTCCTGTGCCTGACTTCCTGGGTTCATATATGTTCCCCTTCTCTCTTGTGTAGTCACACATCTTTGGTGTTATCCCACATATAAATTCTCCTCCTGTTTTATTTTTCAGTGCTGATATTGTACACAAGGCTTGACTATGCACATCATTGCTCTAAAACTGAGCTATGTCCTTGGGCCCCTGGTAGTTTCCCAGTCCCCATTATAGACATGTCAAGTTTGAGTCCTTAATTCCAATCTCAGGCCCCTTCCCCTTAGTACCTTTTAACTGAGTAGTTGGTATTGGACTTCTCCTGAGACATCTTATAGAATTGTGTAGTGAGATATTCACTTTGTCTACACCTGTGACACTGACCATGCCCATTTGGGGTGGGTACGGGTGTGGGTGTTACCTGGGGGAACTAGGTCTGGAGATGGGGCCCTGGAGTCCTCTCTTGCTTGCAGCATGGGGACAGAGGAGCATCCTGAGGCATACTTGGGACATGGCACCTGCTGGTGTTCATCTGTCTCTGTTGTAAGTTATTTTTCCCTGAATAAATATCTATTTATCTTATCTGTTTTTCCTTTTTCATTAGCATTAAGAAAGCTTAATGTTAATAAAGCATTAAATTGTGCCTGCAAAGCTAGACATTAGGTGCTGTTTTTACCTCAGTTTCCCTTGTCAATTGAGCAGTATACCTCATTCGTGGTAGAACTGAGGTTTGCTGTTGACATCTGACAATCATTTCCCATCTCATCTTCTCAGATTTCTTGCTTATGCTGATTCTCTAGATGTTTTTTCTCTCATGTCTACCCTGATGTATTATTTTATTTATGTTTGAGACAAGGTCTTACTCTTAGTTCTGACTTTCCTGAAGCTTGCTTTCTTGTTCAGGCTGGCCTTAAAATCTCAGAGGAGGGTTGCCTCTGTCCCTCCATTGTTGGGATCAAATCTGTACACCACCATGCCTGGTCTGCCTTCAAATCTTTCAGTTACATTTATTTATTTATTGCTTTCCATTGGGGGTTATGTGCATTTTAAGTCATGTGTGTGAATCACAGGACAACTTGATGGAGTTATTCCTTCCTTCTGTCGTGTGGATCCTAGGGATGAAACTGAAGTCATCAGGCTTGGTGGCATACCTTTACCAGCTGAGTGATTTCACTGTCCCACTGTAACATGTGGAATGGTGCTGAGCATGTGTTCCTGACATTTCCCCCTAACATATGAGTTGCCCTGTTGGCATTTATTCCCTCTTGTCCTCCTTCATCTGTCAGGGTTTGTAAAATTGGTGTGTGGGTCTTTGCTGTGACCTATAAAAAAGTTGTCATTGGGTCACTTCTGTTAAATGCTCACCCCACCATAAGTAAGTGCAATTTGCTTTATGACAGAGGGGACCCTTGCATGTGTTCCTGATAGCAGGGACCATTTCTCAAGACTTCAGCTATAACCTCTACTTTACAGAAACACTACTGCAGCCTCACACCTCGGAGGTTCATGTGATATGCCCGCCCAGCAAGCGTTCCCTCCACCTGTGACTGCTACCACTTTAGAAATTGCTTGATATTCTTTAAAATATCATCTGTAACCCCTCTCCTCTCTTCCTTTAAATCTTTGCATGTTGTCCTCTCTGCACACTCCCATAGTCTACAGTAGCTGTGTGTTCCCAGAGCTGAGCTAGGCTATGTCTGTACATTTGATGATTCTTAGAGGCTATATGGTTTAGGTTGGCACCATGTATACACACTTTGAAAGGTAAACCCTGTGCTGTCATTACCATCAGAAAGTGGTTCCAGTAACCTGAAGCCAGTGCAGTTCTTGCCTCGAATAAATTTGCCTTATTGAAAAGTAAATCTCACCACATTTCCACCAGACTTTTCCCTTTCCTTTCTGATCTCTGGGAAATAGAAACAGCATGCCATTCATCTAAACACTCTCTCAGGAAAAGCGAGGTATGTGTGCCTGTTAAGGAGTTCATGGCTGTGCTGACTTGGTGGACCTCTCAGAGAGTTCCAGCAGTCAGTTTTCTGTTTTCTGAAGAGAACATTCTTCTAATTGGTCTTGCTCTCCCCTGTTTCACTTTAGGCCCAGTGTGCTGCAGTTCAGCAGTCCAGGGCCATTTTAAATGATCAGTGAGCAAGCCATAGTCATCTGTGCAGAGGTGACCTGTCCCACGGTCCTTCCCACCTTCTAAGTGCATCCCTCTGGTCAGTCCTTACCTTGCCGCTCTCAAGGTTCAAAGTCTTCAGTAGCTGCTTCTTTTCTCACTCCTGCCTCTGACTGTCCACCCCAAAGGTGTACCCCATTTTATAGGTATTCAGTCTCTGCTAGAAAGGTCATTATGTAGGAAGGGGCAGAAACTGATAAGATGGGTGTGATGCAGTGTGCTTTCCAAAATCAGCATCTGCTGTTTGTTCTTGCTTTTGTTGGCATGTCCCTATGTGCATGAGAGCTGGTCTTGGGATGTCGAGGCAGGCACATCACAAAGAATGTGTAATGTCCCTGGGGCCTTGGTGGTTCTTCCTGTTCTATATTCCAACTTGGGTTGTGGTGAAGCCAATGAATTGTTTTTGTCAATGTATTCATGTCATTTATTGTAAGGTGGTTTACCTGTCTTCTTATTTTACAGCTTGATGTCTTATTGTCTAATAGTCATTAAAGTGTTGGCTGACTCCAAGCAGCATCAAACTGGTTAAACGCCCATGGCAGACAGTTAAAGTCCTTTTATGATGCCACATAATATCCTATGACAAACTCAGCACCCAATGATCAGCAGAAGTGCAGGCATCCATGATACAGGTATGATGTCCCTTTGGTCATTGATTTTGGTGATGGCCTTATGTCAAATACTTGTGTCATGGATGACTGATACGAAGCCTCCGCATGAGTAAGTGAACGCAGGATGGATGGATTCTGGGGATAAAGTGAACTGACTGGAGCATGGCAGTTGTCAGGTGTGTTAAGCAGAGGTGTTATATAATTGTGTAGGAGCCCTGTTTTATATTTTTTGTTGTGTAATTATACCAGGCATGGCAGTGATATGGATATTGTATGTGCAATTGTGTTTTCAGTTATCCTTATTTATTCTTTGAAATGTTTTATATTCATACAATGTGTTTTGATGATGTTCATTTGCCACTACCTCCTTCTGACTCTCCCTGGTGCCCTTGCTTCCTCTCCCTCACAGCTTCATAGCTTCCCTCTTTTGGTTATTTATATACCCCGAGTCTGATTAGGCCTCTCCACTGTTGTGTGGGCAATGTACTTGAAGCATCTGCAGAGGAGAGCAACTCCCCCTCAACCATCAAATCTGCCAATAGCTCATCCACTAAGGGTAGAAATTTGTTTGGCCCTGCTCTGTCCTCAATGGAATCTTGTCTGCTTTGATCTCCTGGAGGACTTTGCATGTGTGCAGTAGCCATGTTATTCCAGAAGCTAGCAGTTCACAGTTCTTCCCATCCCTGAACAATGTTTTCTGCCCTCTCTTTCATGATATCTGCTGAGCCTTGTGTGTTGGCAGGTTGTTATAGATTACTTGTACACAGGTGAACTCACAGTTACTCATACATCATACTTGGACCAGGTATGAGGTTGTATTAACTACTACCCACTGCAGAAAGAAGTGTCTTTGACTGAAGTCAAATTGACAAAAATCTGTATGTGTATACATAAATATTTAGCTGGTGGTTTGACAGCTGGTGGTACTTTTACCAAACGAGTACATTTCCTCTCTTGGTCCTATGATCTCCCCAGTCATTTACTTTTAAGCAGTTTACAATATCAGACATGAAATCCCTCTGTGAAGCAGGCCTCATATTCAATGAGAAAGCACTTGGTAATCTCCATAAGCACCATTCCACTATTGCACAGTGGGCAGGTCTTGTGCAGATCAGTATTATAGCATGCAGCATCCAGTGTTAGGAGAGACTTTTGATGTCTCTTTCACTCCCCTAGAATCATGTCTAGCACCTTCTGGAATTATACATGCTGCCAAGAAGGGAGAGATTTTCTTGGCCAGTTGAGGTTGATTTCTCTGCATCCTGCATCTTTAGTAAATGCTGATTTTGTAATAGAGTCTTGTTATCTAATTAGGATAGGCACCTGTACTGCCTAATTTAATGTCAACTTCACACAGTCGAGGCTAGTCATTAGAGACGAGAGAGCCTCAATTGTGAAAAGGCCTCCCTAAGGTCCAGCTGTAAGGCATTTTCTTGATTAGTGAATAATTAGTGGAAGTCCCAGCCCATTGTCAGTGATGCCATTCCTGGTTCGATGGTCCTGAGTTCTATAAGAATGTAGCCCCAGCAGACAATGGGGAAGCAAGTCAGTACTGAGGGGTCCTCTTTGGCCCCTGCCTTCAGGTTACTGCCCTGTTTGAGTTCCTGCCTTGACTTCTGTCTGTGATGGACTGTCACCTGGAAGTATAACCTGAAATAAGCCCTTTCCTCCCCAGGTTGCTTTGGTCATGGTGTTTTGTCACAGCAATGGAAACTCCAACTAATATAGAACCTAAGAGCAATATATTTTGGGTACTTCTGGGATCTCCTCCACCTATAACTTGCAGGGTGGTATCTTGTGCCCAGCTGGCATTGAGATTTTTTTTTTTGTGTGTGTGTGTAATAACCCATGACTTTTGGGAGTAACATTGTCTAACCATGAAGGGTAGTTTTGTTCAGAATCACTCAAAAGTGTATTTTCTAGCTGGGCATGGTGTCACATGGTTTTAAACCCAGCCCACGGGAGGCAGAGGCTGGAGTTCAATAACAGCCTGGTCTACAGAGTGAGTTCCATCAGAGCCAGAGCTACATAGAGAAACTCAGTCTGAAAACTAAACAACAGCCACAAGAAAAAGGAGTTTTCTGATTGGCTTTCCAACTAGTGGATTTATTGTGATTTTTTCATATATCTTTGATTTGGGCTAATTTACCCCTACCCTCAATTCCTTTTAACATCTTTTTATATAACCTGTGTTTTATCTCCTCTAATTACATTTTTCTTCCTTGGGTTGTAAGAACATATAGATTTTCATATAGCTTTGCATGTACTTGTCATTTTGTCAAGCCTCTGACCCCTCAGTTTCTCACTCCTCATCCCCACTCATGCTTTCTTGATATTGTTTATACCCTGTGTCTCCTTGAATGTGTTTATCCTCCTCTTCAATGGGAACAGTTCCTTTCCATGTCCTCTGTAGAGCTGGTTTACTGGTCATAAAGTCCTTTAATCTGTCTTTAATGTATAAAGTTTTTGTTTCTCCTTCATTTAATGGGTAATTTTGCTGGGTACAGTAGTCTGGTTTGGCAGTTGGGTCTTTAAGAGATTGAATATCTGTTTCTAGACATTTCTGGCCTTGAAGTTCCTACCAGATTATCGTGTGTTACTTTAATGAACCTGCCTTGACAAGTCACATGACTTGATATATATTTTCTTAATTCTGTCTGTAGTGTCTTAATAACAGTATGTGTGGGAGTTTCTCTTCTGGTCCTGCCTATTTATTGTCCTGTGAATCTCTTGTACCTGGGTGGGCATCTCTTTTTTCTAGGCTTTGGAAAATTTCTTCCATGTTATTATTGAAAATATAGTCCTTGATGGGACTGGAGAGATGTCTAAATGTTTGCTGCTTTTGGGCAAGACATAAATTTTCTTCCTAAGCATCTACATCAGGCAGCTTATAGCCATGTGTAAGTTAGTTCCAGGGGATATAATACCCTTTTCTGTCCTCAGAATGTGTGGATGCTTTCATCCACACAGAAACACGTGCAGAAGGTAAAAAATATCCACATAATAAATCTTAGCAAAATTTGAAAATATTCTCTGTGCCTTCTGCATGTTATTCTTCCTCTTCCACATCCATAAAGTAAAGGTTATGTCTTTTTGTGGTGTCCCAAAGCTTTGCCATGTTCCATTGTAGACATTTAGAAGTTTACTATTGACCTTTAATGAATAATCCACTTCCTCTGTTTTATCTTCCAGTTCTGACGTTCTTTTTCTACATGATCTATTCTGTTGGTGTGACTTTCCACTAAGGTTTTTATTTGGGTTTGTTTCAGCATTGTGTTCTTTGTGAATTCTATTTTCCTACTTGGATTGACTTCCTCACTCAGCTCTCTTTTCATTGACTTGGGGTATTCTCAAAGATTCTTTGACTTGTTTCAACACAGTAGTAATCATGATTTTGAATTCTTTGTTTGAAAGTGCTAGATCATTCTCACTTGGGATCATTATTGCACTCCAAAATTTATGGGAAGGGTCCATGTTCCTGTTCTTTTTTTCGTGGTGTGTGTGTGTGTGTGTGTGTGTGTGTGTGTGTGTGTGTGTGTATGTGTGTTTTGTTTCTGGGCTGGGACTTGCCCATCTGAAGTAGTTTGTTGATTTAGTCATTCTCTTTTGTTTAAGTAACCATTTTTCTTTCAGTGAGGATGGTCAATGTTCAGAGAGGGTTGAGCCATGATTTTCCATTTGTAGCACTGGTACTGATGGGCTGACCTGGTGAATTCTAGAGAGCTTCCCATAGGAGCTGGGTTGCCTAATGGGGTGAGAAGGAGCAGGCCTACCTATAGGAACAGGGATGCAAGATGTTGGAGGTGTGTGGATCATAGGGCAGGAAAGCTGGATTCTGGAGAAGCTTGATGTAAAGTTAAATGCCCTGGAGGCACAGGGAGTTGAGATTCTGGTGGAATCTGCAGCCTGGGACAGGGAAGAATTGGCCTGTTTGACTGATGGGGCAGAAAGGGGAAGGATGAGGATATTTTAAAGAGGTTCTTATTTGTTCCTATGGCTAGCGGGTAGAAACATGGTACTGCTGGGATTGGAAATGAGCCTGGCATCCCAGTCTGGGAGCAGAAAGGTTGGAGCTCAGTGCCTTTTGGAGGAGGGGTGTGTCCTGGAAGGGATTTCACAGCTGAGGCCTCATCAGATCACCAGCAGCAGAGACTGCAGGGGGACAGTGATGGGAGCAAGCACATGCTGAGTGGGACTGCTTTGCTGTACATAGCTCTGGCCTCTACTTACCTGAACTGCATGCCAGGACCCTAGAGAAGTCTTGATGGGGAGACTGTGAGTCACTGGATCTCTTTGTCCTGCTTCCCACTTAGGTTTATTGATTAAGTCTCCATTTTGTGCTTTTCACATTCATTTTGCTTTTAATGACCTTATTGAGAACTGGTTGCCAAAACCTGTCCTGTTCTATAGGGCACAGGGTGTGACTCTAAGTTCAGTAACAGAATGAGGCATGATTGGTGTTAGTGGTCATGATGGTTCTGGTTGTATTTGTAATTCCGTCTGGAAGCCCAACTCCTTTGTGTCTCTTTTCTCATCTCGTGGTTCTCAAGCTTCCATGCCTGTTTTCTGGGTTTCCCTCCCACTTCCAAAGGAGGTTGCAGGACTCCCATCCCTGAAGCGTTTGCCATTTTCCCGTACATGATGTCACAGGGTCTGGGATGATCACAGGCCTAAAGCAGGATGATGTCATTTGACTGGAGGTCATGCATGCCTGTTCTGGCTCCCCGCATGCTGGGCATAGAGCAGTCTTCCTTCCCCTGCTAGGCCCTTGAGACAGCCTCAGCCTTTCATCCATTGCAGTGCTTTCCCCAGCCACATTGGTCCTTGTTGTGAATCTCAGCTGCTGCTCCCCCTCCAAAGGTCCCAGCGTCATTGATCTTGGTGAAATGTCAGTGGCAAAGAAAAGTTGGCAGCTGATCATTTCTCATAGGGCAGAACTCATAGTGTTACCCATGATGCTCAGCAGAAGACAGAACCTAAGTGTCCTGGGTTTATTTTTTCTGGACATTTGTGGGAAATTGAGCCATGTTTTTAATGTCAGTTTTCCCACCTCTCAGTGATTAGTCCTTTGATTTAATGTCCCCAGTAGTTTTTCTGGAACCAAACAACTTATGGGAGAGGTGGGGAGTGGCCACCTCAGGTGGTTGTCTGTGGTCCCCTGGTCTTCCTGGTTCTTAGGAGGTGGACAGTCCTTTCATTCTGCTAATCCAGGATGCATGGAGTGTGTCATGCAGGGCAGGTTTCCCAACTGGGGACAAAGGACTGACAAAGGGCAGCTTGTGTCAGACACTAAGTCATTGGATGTGCTATGTGCCTTTGAAGGATGAGCTTTGAAGGCTTTCCAAGGCTGCCTGAGGTCATAATTGCCTGTTGTAAGTAAGGTAGGTGCCAACTCTTAATGGCCTCTGTATGAAGAGATCACAATGGGCCAGCTCGAGCCAAGATGCCCTGTCGACACAGACAGCATTATTTCCACCTTTGGTAGCATATACAAAGCTCACACTAATGGACAGGCTTACACTTCTCTTTTCTCATGTGCCTGTCTGTGTCTGCTTCTCTGTGCTTGGAGACTAAGTTGGAACTTTTGTACTACTGCTTCTGTGGTGTGATCAGTTCTGATCTTTGGAGTCCCAGTTCTTTGCATCTCTGAACCTTCTGAATTTGTAGATGAAGTGTGGTCTTGTCTGCAGAGGTGACATACTCTCAATGAGATGTTTGGGCCAAGTCAATGCAAAGCTTCCCCAACGTCCTGAAGTATAGAAAAGGAATGCAGTTACTTATCTATAAGGATCATAGTTGGCCAGGCCAGTAATGTCCTTAAGAAACTCAACTCTTTCTCCCTGGAGGAGTTATGCTTATCAACCCCAAGACTTCTGTGTGCGCCATTAGCTTTCTGCTGACTTTGTCCCATTGTATATGACCTTTTGCCGAATCTGTCTCATTTTCCTTTATATATTGTTTATAAGATGCTACATTTTTTTTCTTTTGTTTTTTCAAGATAGAGTTTCTCTGCAGTAGCCCCAGTTATGCTGGAACTCACTTTGCAGAGCAGCTTGGCCTGGAACTCATGGAGATCCACCCACCTCTGCTTCCTGAATGCTGTAGTTAAAGGCATGTATCAACACTGCCTGATTTATTTGACTGATGTTATATTTCTTTCTTTTCTTCTTCTTCTGGTTTTCTTTTTTCTTTTTTTGGTTTTTTGAGACAGAGTTTCTCTGTAGCTTTGGAGCATGTCCCTGTCCTGGAACTTGTTTTATAGACCAGCTTGGTCTTGGACTCACAGAGATCCTCCTGCCTCTGATTCCTGAGTGCTGGGATTAAAGGCGTGCCACTATTGCCTGGCAATGCCAACTTCTTAATAAGCTTGCCTTTCTTCCTTCCTTTCTTTCTTTCTTTCTTTCTTTCTTTCTTTCTTTCTTTCTTTCTTTCTTTCTTTCTTCTTTTAATACAGGGTCTCTCTGTGGCTTTGGAGGCTGTCCTGGAACTAGCTCTTGTAGACCAGGCTGGTCTCAAACTCAGAGAGATCTGCCTGCCTCTGCCACCCTAGTGCTGGGAGTAAAGGTGTGCGACACCACCACCTGGCTAATAAACTTGTTTTTAGTAAGACACAGTTTGTTAAAGAGCTCCTGACCCCAGCTTTCCAATTTTTAAAAATTTCTAATCCTCTGGTCCCCTCCCTCAGGATCGGTCACTGTAGAAGGATCTGCTGGCTCAGGTCAACAGGATTCAAGTGGGGGTACAAAGTAGACTTTCCTGTGCATCCCTAGGAACTGGATCTGTCCTAAGAGCATTGTGAGGATGACTTTTTAACACTAGGCCTACCCTATCTACTATGTGTAGTCTGGCCTTAGGAAGTGGGCCTGCCCTGGAATGTGGGATATACTCCCAATATTGGACCTCAAAGGATCTCAAAAGATCAGCAAGTGGTTGGACCACAGGGTACTAGTACTGCCTACACTGTCAGCATGCAGACACTCTCTTATGTACAGGTCAGGGACAAGAAGTAGTATGCAATTGACTTCCAAGCTACTGGGTCTGTCCTAGAGTCATCATTCCAGAAAACACTCAATATTTCACCTTAACTGAGGATGTATGTCAGGCTCCTCATTGGTGAACCTTATTGTAGGTGTCAGAAGTCAGGCTGTCTCTGGATACTGAGAATGTCCTGAGGACATTGTAGCAACAAAAGCCTGTGTACCAGACCTATACTAGGAACAACATGATTATGACCATCTGGGTACCTGGTCTATACTGAAGTCACTGTTTGGGCATCTCTATGGTATTGGATACACCCTGCTTTCTGTATGTGGTCATCTGCTTGCATATGGGTTTACTCACTGGCCAGAATAAGGGTGCATCCTGGGTACTGGACCTGAAGTGGAAGCAGTATGAATTTGGCTTCTTAGTTACTTGTTCTGTACTAATTTTAGTGTGCTTATGGTTCTTTGTGTTATGGTGTATCGTCAGGCTAACTGTGGGGTTGTCTTCTGGAAGCTGGGCCTGAATTAAAGTGAAGGGTTTAGTCATTCATCTTGGTATTAGCTCTTTTCTGAGAATAGTTGGAAGTCAACCCCCTGGATTCCAGTTCTACACCTAGTCAATGTGTGAATTTCCCTATGAGTCCTGGATCTATCTTGTTCCCAGCACACTGTCTGCCCTATTAGAACTAAGTCTTTACTTCAGCCAATAAAAGGCTATCTCATTCAGTACTAGGTTTTCCTAGGGACCATGTTACAGCAACATCCTAGATAGTAGGAATTCACTAAGGGTAGGGTTTAGTTAACTCGTCAACACTTGGATTTCATGAGGTCAGAATGGAATGTGCCCTATGTGCTAAGCCACTCTGATGGCAGCACAGACATGGCACTTTGGATACCTGGCTTGACCTGATTTTTGAGTGGGTTGTCTTCTAGATACTGGGACCAATCTGAAGTCTTCAAGAGTGGGCCTTTCTGGGGAGGCTATTGTCTTAGGCCACCATGAAGGTGATCTTTTGAGCCCTGGGCCTCCAAGGGTTGCAAATGGCCCTTGGTGTGCAGATCCATCTCTGAGGTTGGTAGATAGTTTGAGTGTGATGAGACTTTTTTTTTAGTCCAGTTGTGGTTGATTCAAGGACCCTTAAGTACAGTCTGGGACAGGCACTTCAAGGTCATGTCTCATACCAGTTAAGAGTAAATCAGGCACATTTTGGGGTTAAACAAAGTGGAAACAAACTTTATTCAAGAAGATTTACAGAAAAGTGAGAAACTCCAAGGCTGAGAGTGGATTCTGAGAGAGGTAAAAGGCTATTACACTTTCTTCTCTATGGTGTGTGTGTGTGTGTGTGTGTGTGCGCGTGTGCATAGCAGAAACTGGAGCAAGGCTGAGTGTGATAATTGCTGATACTGTTAAGTTCTCCATGCTATCATAGGCCAAGCCAGCAGAGGGCCCACATGCTCTAATCATGTCCCTTGGGCCAACCTTATATATAGTAAGCACTCTTTATTCCTCATGTCCAACAAAAAGTAGTGGCTATTTAGTTAATATCTATGGCACTGACTGGGGTCTCTGTCTTAAAATGGGTGGAGGCTTTTATAGAAGCTGTCTCTATGTAGTCTGTTATAATTACCAGCTTTAAAAGCTATGAAAGGACAGATGCACCTTTGGTGTTTTCCTCCAGGATTTGGTGATGGGAGATGTTATTCTGTAAATATGTTTCTCATACTGGTTATGAATAAAGCACTGTAGCCAATGGGAAAGCAAGATAGGTGGGGCTAGGAGACAAGGAGGAAAGAGGAAGTAGTTAGGAGGGTCAGTATGTAGAGCCTGGAGAGAACAAATGTGGGCCTACTGCTCTCCCGTAAGATGAGCCATGTGGAAATACTTAAAATAGTAGATATGGGTTAATAATTAAGACAGAGCTAGCCAATAAGAAATTAGTAACTGGGCAACAAGATTATATCAAATACAGAGTCTCTGCGTGTTATTGGGGGCTGGCATGGGACCCGGCCGGCGGCGGCGGGGGGGAGGGGGGAGAGAAACCTGCCCGTAACAGTTTGGGAGTGGATAGCCAGCCTACCAGTACTAGTACAGAGCTCTGTCCCTCTTCTGGCCCTCTGTGGCCAGTTTGGTTGTATCATACCAATACACTAGCCTTCATTTCCACCTTCCCCAGTGTTGCAGGCTTGATTGTTTTAACCTTTAATCTTTCTTTTATCATCAGCGCCATGGTATTGCATGTGAGCATCTTTCAGTTTTCACCATAAGTCCCTTTCCCCTACTGCCTATGAAGAGACAGCTCCTGCACCAAGGTTGGTATGCAGTGGCCTCCTGGCTACTGTGGGTCATTGGGGTCCTGTGTCAAAAGTAGCCAGCCACATACTGACATCAGGGAAGGCTGTGTGTATTGGGCCTGCTTTGGAGGGCAGCATATGGGCAGCCAGCCCCATGGAGATATTGTTCTGGTGGGAGTATGAGAGTAGAACTGTGTGTCCTGGAATTGCATTGAGTATGAGAGTAGAACTGTGTGTCCTGGAATTGCATTGAAAATAGATTCTGGCTGCCTCCTATATACTGGATACCTGGGGGCATCAGGTAGAAGATTACCTGGGTATTGATTCTTCACTCTGAGTAGTCTGTGTGGTTACATGAGTATTGTGCCTTCTCTGATGTCAGCATGGAATTGGTCCCCTGGGTACTTACTGATCCCAGAGACAGCCTACATTTGGCTTACTGAGCACTGAGTCTACAGTGTGTTCAGCTTGTATGCCTTCCCATGGGTATTGAGCCTTTCAGGGGTCAATGTGATTAGGCTAAAAGATATTGCTTCTTCCTTGAGATCAGCCTGGGGACTGCCTTCTAGTACTGGGCCTGTACTTAGTGAAGTATAGATGCCACTGAGCCTACCCTGGAGGCATTGTGTGTTTCATTTGTTTCCAGTGCTACAAGGCAATCCAGGGCTCTAGTTGGCTTTGGGATACTGCTCTTGCCCTGAGGCCATCTTTGCAGTTGGCTTCCTGGGCACCAATCTAGGACTGAAGAATAGTAAACTGTGAGCTCAAAGGATACCAGCTTGACATTGTAGAAATTATGTGGATGGTGCAATCAACACTGGGTTTGCCCAGGCTGTTGTGTTGGAGCTGTCCTCTAAGTATGGGCCTGTCCTGTAGGGAGCTTGTGCATAGTGTCCTGAGTCATAGGCCTTCCTTCAATCAGTGGTAAGAGAATATTCCATAGCAGTAAGGGCCTACATAAAGAATTTGGAGAAATCCCAAACATTTGACTAAACAGTACGTTTGAAAGCTCTTTAACAAAAAGCAGCAAACTCACCCAGAAGTAGATGTCAAGAAATAACCATATCAGGGATGAAATCAATAAAATTGAAACAAAGAGAATGATAAATAGGAATCAATGGAACAAAGAGTTGGTTCCATAAGAAAATCAACAAGATAGAGAAATCTCCACCCAAACAAACCAAAAACAGAGAGAAACTATCCAAATTAACAACACCAGAAGCAAAAAGGCGACACAACAACATACTCAGAAGAAGTACAGAGAATCATTAGGTCATACTTCAAAAACCTGTTGCTACAAAATTGGAAAATTAAAAAGAAATGGACAACTTTCTTGATAGCTACCACATATATAATTAAATCAAGACCAGATAAACCATGTAAACAGACATATAACCCCCGAAGAAGATAGAAACAGTCACTCAGAGTCTCTTCACACCCATGAAAAAGTCCTGGGTCAGATGGTTTCAGCACACATTTCCATCAGAATTTCAAAGAAGAGACAATATCAATACTCCTCAAATTGTTCCACACAGTAAAAACAGGAGGAATATTGCCAAACTCTTTTTTATGAGTTCACAGTTACCCTGATATCAAAATCAAACAAAGATGCAACAAAGAAAGAAAATTACAGACCAATCTCCCTCATGAACATTGATGCAAAAATACACAATGAAATACTGGCAAACTGAATACAAGATCACATCAAAAATATCATCCATAATGATCAAGTAATGCTTTATCCCAGAGATGCAGGGATGGTTCAACATAGAAAAAAATTGTCAATGTAATCCACTAAACTAAAAGAAAACACCCACATTATCATCTCACTGGATGCTGAGCCTTTGATAAAATCCAACACCTCTTCATGATAAAGGTTCTGGAGAGAACAGGGATACAAGCAACACACCTAAACCTAATAGAAGCAATAAAAAGCAAACAGACACCCAACATCCCATTAAGTACAGAGAAACTCAAAGCAATTCCACTAATATCAGGGAGAAGACAAGGCTGTCCATTTTTTTCCATATTTTTCAATATAGCCCTTGAGGTTCTAGCTAGACCAATAAGACAACAAAAGGAGATGGAGGGGGATACAAATTGAAACAGAAGAAGTTAAACTTTCACTATTTGCAGATGATATGATAGTATATTTAATTGACCCCCAAAATTGTGTTAGGCAACTCCTACAGCTGATAAACACCTTCAATAATGTGACTGAATACAAGATTCACTAAAAAAAAAAAAATCAGTAGCCCTCCTATATACATATGTTAAATGGGCCAAGAAAGAAATCAGAGAAAAAAGACCCTTTACAATAGATTCAAATAATATTAAATATCTTGGGGTAACTCTAACCAAACAGGCCTATATTACAAAAATTTTAAGACTTTGAAGGAAAAATTGAAGATGTGAGAAAAAGGAAAGATTGCCCATGCTCATTGATGGATGGATAGATAGGATTAGCATAATAAAAATTACAATCTTACCAAAAGTATTCTACAGATTCAATGCAAACCCCATTAAAATCCCAACACAATTCTTCCCAGATCTTGGAAGAACAATACTAATCTTCATATGGAAAAACAAAAACATCATTAAATTTGCATGCAAATGGATGGAACTAGAAAAAAAATCATCCTGAGTGAGGTAACCCAGGTCCTGAAAATCAAACACAGTATGTACTCACTCATAAGTGGATAATAGATGTAAAGGAAGGGTTACTCCAACTATAATCCTCTGCCTCAGACAAATAGGTAACAATGAGGACCCTAAGAATGCTGCGTGGATCTCCCTTGGAAGAGGAAATAGATGAGTTATACTGGGTAAACTGGGGAAAAGGGTGGGAGTAGACAGAATGTAAAAGGCAGATGGGAACATGAGGGATCAGGATGGTTGATTTGGGGGCAGGAAAGAGTGGAGAGTAATGAAAGAGATATCTTGATAGAGGGGGACATTACAGAGTTAGAGAGAATCCTGGTGCTAGGGAAACCCCCAGGAATACACTCTTAACCCCTGTTAACAGTTCTAGCAGTAGTGGTGAGGGTTCCTGAACTGACATTCAACTGTTATCAGATTGGTGACTACCTTAATAGTCATCACAGAACCTTCATTCAGTATGTGATGGAAGCAGATACTGAAATCCACAGCTAAGCCTTGGGCTGAACTCTGGGATCCAATTGAAGGGAGGCAGGAGTGTTATAAGATCAAGGGTGTGAGCCAAGATCATGATGGGAACACCCACAGAGACAGCTGACTTGAGCTTGTGGGAGCTCATGGACTGTGGAGAGGCAACGAGGGTGCTGGCATGGGATCCACCTAGGCCCTCTGCATCTGGGTGACAATTGTGTAGCTTTGTCTTTTGTGGGGCCCTTAGATGTGGGACCAGGACCTGATGTGTGAATCTATTCCCTATGATGGGATGTCTTGTTTATTCACGAATCTGGGGGGAAGAGCTTGGTCTTGTCTTAACTTGGTATATGCCATGTTTTGTTGATTCTCATAGGAGGCCTTACTCCCATTTGAATGGAGTGGATGAGGAAGGTGTTGAAGGGAGGACAGGAAGTGTGGGAGGGAGGGAACAGAAGGATAGGATGGAGGGGACACTGTTTTAATGAACTGAAAATTTTGGATAGAAAAAAGGAAGGAAGGATGGAAGATAGAAAAATCCATAAAAGCCAAATTGGAAACCATAATTGATAAACAAAAATTCTATGAGGGAAAACAACAAAGCCTAGACAAAGCAGTGTAATTAAAAAAACCATCCAAAAATTCCACTGAGTAGTGTTGGCCATCTCCTAATGGACATAGGAGGAGCTACCTTAAGTGTGATTTGTATAATCATCGAGTCTCCATTAGAGAAAATAGTTTCCTTTGCCAGTTGTTATGAGTTGGAGATAGTCTCTGGGTCAGGGATGGGGGCTGGTGTCCATTTCTTCTCTCAGGCTTGGGGCCTCATTAACCTTAGACCTGTGCAGGCCCTGTGCATGCTGCCACAGTCTCTGCAAGTTTATATTGTGTTTGTCCTCTTCTATCTACAAGTCCTCCTCTACTACTGGCACTTAATCTTCCTAATGCTGTACTCAGAGACAAAGACGCAAATAAACTGTGCACTTTTGGCATAAAAAGAATAAAATTAAATGGAGGAGCACAGTTTAAACACAGTAGATGGACCAAAGCAGGTAAGAGCCAGATGTCAGTACAAATCTGCTGGGAGCATAGTAAGTAGGTCCTTGAGCCCACAGATCTCCAGACAAACCAGGATTGTCTTTTCAACGGGACGAAAGACCTGCTCTTCCATCTAGAAAGCTGAGAACTGGAAATGATGATCTGTGTTCTCTGTTGTGATAGGCTTTATCAAGCTCTTATAACCAAGACCATGAGGTTACTAGTACTCTAAATGACCCTGATGCTGTAGGCTTCCCCAAACCCCCACAACGAGGACCAGAGGTGGCTGATAGCCCAAATGACCTCTATATTATCTGTATGGCCAAGACCAGGATAGAACTTTAGGCCCTTAAACTAGTATAGCTCATATATCTCCAGAACCCATCTTCTTGGAAGAAGTGATACATACCCTGAGTGAGTTTCAATGTAATTAGGCTTCATCATGCCACAGGGATTGTATTCCACCAGGACACTTTCCTTTTGAAATTGCACAGGACTTAAATACATTGGGAATAAACGGCCTGTTAGTAGACTCCCCAAAGTCTGATCCAGGTTGATGAGGTCAGTCTGTACCTGGTTTCATTCCTATCATTTCCTAATGTTTGCTTCCCTGAATGACACCTGCAGGGACCATCTCACAAACCATGCAGAAGAGATTTCATGTGTCCTGGGTCCAAAAGTGATGTCCTAGCCATGTGGCCCCAAGTGAAATGCCAAGCCAGTTATGGCTGTTTGCAATACTCTGCTTCTTGTACTCATATTGAAAGAGACCTGGGCTTTCTAGTGGATACCTCTTGGTACTGGAGAACAATGATAGCTAGATTCCTAGAAATCATTGGCCTTCAACCTAGCTCAATTTAGGAGTGCCAATCCAGTGGGAAATTGTAAAAAAAAAAAAATGATGGGATGGACAGTGAGAATAAGCACCCCCAGTTGCTTCTGCCACTCCCCACATCACACATATAGACACACTTACACAAATTGCAGAAGTACATACATACACATGCCCACATCAGTATGTGAATGAACAGATTAAAATATATACATTGAAGCCAAAAACATTAAGAAACTATATCAGACATCCTGATCTACATTGTGAGGTCTGGGACAGTGATAACTTGGAAGTTAGCTCCCCCCTCCCCAAGTAAAAAGATAACTGTTGGAAACACAAGTACCATTTATATACCTGAATGACAGTCTTGCCCGTGATCAGTGTCTGGGTAATATTTTTGGTATAGATCAGTAGAGCTCACTAAGGACATGAAGACTAGACACAGCAAGGAAATGGAGGCCAGATCACATGAGTTCTCTCAGCTCATTATCCATTTCTCATTAGCTTTTCTCCCCAGGCCAGTGATTCCCTAGCCAATCCCAGTATAAGAAAGAACAGTATACCCACCTTCTCATATTGGAAGATTTCCAGACATCACTTACTTGGTTGTGATTTCTGTATTTTCCTCCTTAAAGCCCTCTATCTAATGCTGATATATGAAACATAAAAACTCACAAAGCATTGTTGGTTCAATTTGAAAATAGCTATTAGTGTGGTGAGTAACAGGTTGGTTTTTTTTCTTTTGTTAAGTTAATGACTGAACCTTAAATCTTGGCCACACATCTGGCTGCATTCTACACAGGGGAAGAAGAAAGAACTCACTCTTTATCTGCTTGTTCTTGGCCTTGTTCTTTTTGACAAGTACATTCCTTTATTGGTATTAGAGCTCACTTCTTCAGTATTCCAACATATACTAAGGACAAGTGGAGATATCCATCCTTGTGAACTGCACAACTTCCAGACCAGCTGTGGTTTCCATAGTGATCTCTGTCTCTTGACAAGGACAGTTTTTGCCGAGGAGCACTAACTACACTTATCTGAGGGTAAAGTGGACGAATTTAGAATGCAGGCTAACACCCACTTTCCAGAGGGAGGAATTTTGAGGTTTTGTGGGTTGAGGAGTGCAAGGTCCTGGGCCAGGGCAGTTTTGTCCCTGAATTTGCCTTTGACCTCTATAATAGCAGACCTGGAGAGCTGAAGCTTTTCTTCAAAATCAGTTTCCCTGCTGGTGCACTCATTTAGGAAAGGGAAAAGATCCCAACTGCCCCTCCTCAACCTTTGAAATCCCACTAGAAGGAGGTAGTCTCACAATGTCAAGAAGATGTGAAAAGCCATGTTGACTTTGACTACAGTAGAGAGAAAAGGGAAGACAGTAGAGGATAACAGGGCTGTATTGATGCCCAGCAAAGGATGATGTTTATTACCGATAAGCTGGATATTGTACTTTTTGTTTTGTTTTAATTCTTTTTTTATCTTCTTTGTTATATGATTTTTTTTTTGTCTTAAGAGAACTTCATCTGAATTACATGTTAGGAGTTGCATGGGAACAAATTTTTTGAACTGCCAGATAGAACAGTTCTCTTTAGCAGGAAGTTTTCTGCTAAAGAACAAAGATACACATTGTCCCACACTTTCAAAGTTCATTCAAATGGGCCTGTCAATCTCTGACACAGGAAGCATTCTTCAGGACAGATGTTCTGTTCTGTTGCCTTAGGAACTAGGACAAAATTTACTTCAACATGTAGGTAAGGATAATGGTCTCTCTGACCATTGTTCACGCTCACACCTCAAGAATATCTTCCTCCACAATGAAACCATTCAGCCATTGTTTGCTTTCTCTCATCCATGGGAGAGCATCATCCTATTGTGTAATAAATTCTGAGTATCCTGATAATATGTTCTGCATGACTCATTATTTGACACAGTTGGTAGACCAGGGAGGAAGTCAAGGCATGGCCTGACAAGATCCTAGTAGCAGACACTCCACAGTGAGTACTGCAAGAACCCAAAAGACAGGGAAGGAAACTGAATGGAGTACTTGACTTCCTCAAGAAGATAATGAGCTCTGACAGGAGGTTTCACTCAAGTTCCTTCAGAAGAATTGGAGACTTCTAGGAGAGGCTATTGATAAGGCCACAAATGAAGAACCAATTAAATGACTGGTGTCTCTGATTGCAGCCCCACAAAGACTGCTCCCAATAGGTGGCTGATAGCTCAAATGACCTCTACATTATCCATATGACCAAGACCAGGACAGAACGTTAGACCCTTAAACTACTACAGCTAATACATCTCCAGAATACATTTTTTTTAAAGACATGATATATACCCTGAGTTGAGTTTCAATGTAATTAGGCTTCATCATCCACAGGGATTGTATTCCACCAGGACACTTTCCTTTTGAAATTGCATAGGACTTAAATACATTGGGAATAAACGGCCTGTTAGTAGACTCCCCAAAGTCTGATCCAGGTTGATGAAGTCAGTCTGTTCCTGGTTTCATTCTTATCATTTCCTGATGTTTGCTTCCCTGAATGACACCTGCAGGGACCATCTCACAAACCATGCAGAAGAGATTTCATGTGTTCTAGGTCTGTAAGTGAAGTCCTAGCCTTATGGCCATGAGGGAAAAGCCAAGCCAGTAATGGCTTCAGAGATGTCTATTTGCAATACTCTGCCTTCTAGTACACATATTAAAAGAGATCTGGGCTTCTTAGTGAATACTTCTTTGTACTGAAGAAGCAGTGATAGCTAGATTCCTAGGGATCATTGGTCATCAACCTAGCTCAATTTGTGAGTGCCAAGCCAGTGAGAAATATATATATATTTTTTAAAAAAGATGGACAGTGAGAATAAACATCCCCAGTTGCCACTTGACCTACACACACACACACACACACACACACACACACACACACACACACCACATATAAACACACTCACACAGAGTTGCACAAGTACCTACCTACACATGCTCACACCTGTATGCAAATGAATAGATAAAAACATATACATAGAAGCCAACAAAATGTTAAGAAACTAAATCATTCTAATCTATATTGTGAGTTCTAGGACAGCCATAGCTCGAAGTGAGACCCCCCCACCTCAATATAGAGATAATTTCTAGAAACATAAGTGCCATATATATATATATACATATATATATATATATATATATATATATATATATATATATAATTTCTGGAAACATAAGTACCATATATATGTAGTGGAAGACACGCTTGCCCATGATCAGTGTCTGGGTAACATTTTTGGTATTACTTGGTAGAGCTCACTAAGGACATAAAGACTAGACACAGCAAGAAAATGGAGGCCAGATCACATGAGTTCTCTCAGCTCATTGTCCATTTCTCCTCAGCTTTTCTCTCCAAGCTGTGGCTCCCCATCCAATCAAAGTATAGGTACACCTGCCCTCTCCTATAAGATGATTTCTAGACATCACTTACTTGGTTTTCTGTATTTTCCTTTTTTTCAACATATGATTATTATTTGTTACCCTTAAAGACTTACTTTTGACTGGACTCAGACTTGGAAGTAGAAGCTCTCAGTGAGGACAGCCTATGTCTCTTGGCGATCTGTTCCTGGCACTTTTCTTTGGCTTCCTTCATTGTCTTGGCCAAAGTTTAGCATATTCTGCAGCCTCCTCCTTGTTTTTCTTTGTTTGTTGTTTCTTCAGAGCAATATGAGTTTTTGTGTTGCAGAACACATGGAGTAACAAGATGCTGAATCTTGGTCGCTTTGGTCCTGGGCTTCTTACCTTCTTTATTTAAAGGCTTTCTCATGACATATTGGTGGACATCATCTTCTTTAGAGAGACTAAAAAGCTGTCAGATTCTTCTAGCTCTTTTAGGTCCCAATTGACAAGGAACAGTAGTATCTGTCAGGCCAGGAATATCCTTCTCTCCTTTTTTTTTTTACTATGACCAAGTTGAGAACACTCAGATTGGCATCCACAATGCATCCTCGAACTGACTTGTGCTTCCTCTCTCCAGTTCTTCTTGGTCTAGAGCAAGAATGCCCCTTACTCAACAGAAGGCACACTCTGCCATAGGTCAAAATGCCTTGCTTCATGGGAAAACCTTGTTTGTCATTCCCACCACTGATTCAGACCACGGGACCCTTCAACTCTTCACCCAGAGCATAAGCAGCTACTTCTGTGGCCATGTGCTTCTCATAGAATATAGAAAGCTTGCATTCATCATCCACTTCGATGAGCTTCTGCAAGCTGGTGGCAGGGAAGGATATATTCAGCTTTATCTTCCCACAGCCGACCGCCTATGAGGCGCCATGAAAAAAGAGCTGTATTTTCCTTTTTAAAAACCCTCTATCCAAACTGAATTCAAGAACACATCAGAGAAATCATCCACCATGACCAAGTAGGCTTCATCCCTTGTTCTTTTGTGGTTCACGTCATGTCCTTGTGACATGAGAATAAAGATAAATGCTGTCCCTCAAGGAGCTCACAGTCTAGTAGGGTAAACGCATAAAAATAAATGTAATGTAATGTAAGTATAGTACATAAGGAAGACAAAGAGCTGAGGATCTCCATCCTATGTGAATGTCTGTAGGTGAGAAAAGACCCATCTTGTGGACGTTTTCATGAGTGATAAGGCAACGGTTCACAAAGGCTCACTAATTACCCACGTGAGAATTTCCTCGAATACATGCTGAAGTGCAGGTTGTCAGTGCTTTCTGCACACTTTGATTCAGTCTGTCAGCACCCTGGAACTTTATCTTTTAATTGACTTAAGTGATCCCACTGTATCTCAAGTTGAGAACCAGTGAAACAGAATTGGTTGTTTAAGCTGAAATGAAGAATGATCTGTGCATCTTAAATGCTGACTTAACTTTCTTCTTGTCTGGTGCTGGGAACCAAACACAGGGCCTTGTTCCAGCCAGGAACAAAGCTCTACCATGGAAGTATTATTAGCCCCTGTGCTGGTCTTTAATGAAGAAGTAAAGAGGAGGAAGGGATACAGCATGTACTAAATTCTATTGTAGTCTTTATACAAACTAACTGAAGACTCAAAATAATTCTATGAGGTAGCTAGATATCATCCCTATGTTCAGAATGTAAGAATTAGGTTATGTAATTTATCATTAACAAGCTAATGAAAGTAATGCTGATATCTGAACCCAGTTCAATGAGCTCCAGTGTTCACCTTAGAAACACCATGCTAGGATCAGGGAAGACATTTATAGACTAATCGCTATGGTTTTCATTCAGTACTTGCTAGATCTCTTTGGTAAAACAAATATTAACAATCAGATTGTACTTCAGTCACATCTGATATAATTACCCATAATAAGGATATATCATCCTTATTTGGCAAGATGAGATTGATGGCAAAGGTGGGAAGAGCTAAGAAATAAATAGCTAGTTTTTTATTAATTCTTTCATTTTTTTTTTCACACTTTAGTACAGGTAGGGACAAATTTTTTGACTTGCCAGAGAAAACAGTTCTCTCTAGCAGGAACTTTTCTGCTAAAGACAAAGACACACATTGTCCCATACTTTCAAAGTTCATTCAAATGGGCCTGTTAATATCTTAAACAGAAAACATTTCCTCAGAACAGCTGTTGTGTAGGAACTAGGACAATGTCTACTTCAACATCTAGGTAAGCACATTGGTCTCTCTGACCAGTGTCCACGCTAATGCCTCAAGACTATCTTCCTCCACAATGGCCCCTTCAGCCATTGCTCTCACTCACTCATCTGTGAGAGAGTCTCATCCTATTCTGTAATAAATTCAGCCTGTCTTGATATTATGTTCTGCATGACTCATTATTTGACACAGATATTAGACCAGGAAGGGAGTCAAAGCACAACCTGACAAGACCCTAGTAGTAGACACTCCACAGTAAGTATGGCAAGAACACAAAAGATAGGGAAGGAAACTGAATGGAGTACTTGACTTCCTCAAGAAGATAATGAGCTCTGACAGGAGGTTTCACTCAAGTTCCTTCAGAAGAATTGGAGACTTCTAGGAGAGGCTATTGATAAGGCCACAAATAAAGAACCAATTAAGTGACAAATGTCTAACTAATGGTTTTCTCAGTCTACTATGGGACAAAGTAAAAAAAAATATCAGTGGAAAGGAGCACACATAATCATAGCACTCAGGAGGCATACCAAGGAAAGCCCTATGAGTTTGGGACTAGCCTGATCTACATACTGAGTTTCAGGTCATCTATGAGCTACATAGAAAAAAACTGAAATTAAAACAATTCTGTAGTCATTGAAACTACATATATTATAAAACACTCAATGACCTATCAAGAGGGCCCATGGGTTAGAATTCTGACTCACTATAGAGAATCCACAGTGCACTGGGAAGAAGGTGGGTGCCAGGCCCACCACAGACAATTCAGAGTGAGCATAGTAAAAGTCTGGGTGCCTAGGCAACATGCAGACACCTCAGGAGAACTCAGCAGAGTCCAGACTGGTGCCCACATGTCTGCATTTTTCTGCCTCTAGTGTCCACATAGTACCTTGCAAAATACCTGCATGGTAAAACCAAAATGTTCCAGCACCCAGGAGGCTGTCCCCATTGTTTGGAATCTCAAGCTTGTGACCCATTCCAAACCCCACCCTCAGGGTGCCAAGCTGGGGTCTTTCCCTGGAGTTGCCTCATTCTACTCTATGACCCTGAGAACAATCCTGCCATGGGCTCCACATCTGGAGGGCATTTAAAAGACCCTTGTCGTGGGTTCTCTTCATACTTCTCTCCTGTTAACCTGGGGCCGCCTGTGAATGCTTTGCTCAGATTCAGCCTGGATTTATTAATTCAGCCTGATCTGATTAATTATATCATCTCCTAAGGAGCACAACAACCTGGGACCCAATATTTATCACTGAAGTAGAGAAAAGGTTAAGGTAAGTTCAATGTTAGAGGACCCAGGTTGTGACCTAATATCTCTTCTGGTTAGGTCTGTGATGAGCAGTCTATAGGTTGAGAAGCAAAGTGTTCACGAGATGGTAGGAAGCAAAACCAAGAACAGAAAGAGACAGGGTTCCTCATTGGCTTGAAGGATGTGCCCCAGTGAACTAAAGAACTACTTCTAGGCAACACTTCTTAAAAGGTACCACCTCTCTATAGCACCAGGTGGGGAGCAAGACTTTACCACGTGAGCCATGGAAGGCACTCCAGATCCAAAGTAAAACAGGAGTGGCAGGGGCAGAAAGGGTTAATCATTGTCACGATCTTCCCCTGGAGTGCAGGGAACACTGGATTTGGTGTCTCATGTTATTGTCCAGCCCCAAGCAAGAAAGAAGGTCTTTGTGTGCTCAGGAACATGTACCGGAGTTGAGACAGGAGAGTCAGAGTCCTTTACTTGTGCATGAAGGGACTGTTTATTAAGTAGCTGATTACAACAATGCCCATGTCCTTGAACTGTTCTTATTTGCCTTGTCAATCAAGGCAGAGGACCCTGAGCCTGCTGAGGGGCTACTGCTACTGTTTCCTTAATCATAAGGATGGGGCTTCAGGGTGGCATGGAGAGATTCACAGGGGATTTCGCATCTTTCTGGTCTTGGCCTGGCTTCAGTAGTGCAGGGTTCAGTTTGTGGCCTGGAGTTCACCCTAAGGGGAAAGAAAGATAGAAATTACCGCCTTTAAGTCCAGAAGGTGATTGCAGGCATGATTATTGTCAATCCCGACCCCCAGCAGATCACACAGCACTGCTTCAGGGTTGGGAAGAGAACACCTGGAGTGAACACCCTAGAGAGCTTAGCCTGTGAGAGGAGGAATTTGCAGGAGAAGTCTCTGGCAGGAGGGGATCCATGCACATGCAGTTGGGGTCCACCCAGAGGCAGCAAGGCTGACACTGGGGTCCCAGGATGCTGAGTGAAGACCCTGCTGACCCCGGCACAATGCTGGCTGTCAGTAACTACATTTCCACTGTTACCACAACCTGCTGCAGGCTGTGTTTCTCGTCACTGTAGCTGTATCTCAGATGTCATCCATCTGATCTGTTCCTGTGATCAAGGCTGGCTTGTGCAAGGTTCCCTGGCCCCTAAGTGGGTCAGTAGGAAAGAATGAGAGCATGAAAAGCCATCCTGAGCAAATGTTGCCTTTGTGTCATTTGGAGCCTCTGGGAATTGATTTGGGCCCAGATGCTGGAAAGCAAGGGGTCAATCACAGATAAGGTTTGAGTCCTAGGAAAGAAGCTGATGTTTTCTGGGCCACATTGCACACTGATTGCACAGGTAGATCAAGACTATATGCAATGCCCTGTATCTGCCAAAGTAAAGCAAAGCAAAGGAAAGCCCAGAAGCACTGAAAAGTGCTGTATTTCTGTTTCTTACCAATTTCAGTGGTTTGACATTGGCATTCATTAATGCAAATGAAGACACTCCTTCTGGAATATTCATCTGTTTATACAGTTCTGAAATGAGGAAGTACCACTTTGTATGAGGCTGGTTTGTTTGAGCACAGTCATATGTGGGATCTATGATCTGTATGAGGCCCTACAGCAGTCCCTGCCACACACTTTCAATATGGTTTCAGGGATACTGTAAACCCCAGTCTGTAGGATGTAGGCCAGATATGGTATAGGAGAAGAAAGATCCCCAAAGTAGCAGGGATTTCTTGGTGTCCTTACATTGATAACAAGTGATACATTGCCTCAGTAGAGGACCTGACTGGAGGTGACACATACATTTGATGATCAGCAAACTATTTACAACCACAATAGAATAACTAGGAATGTGTATACCTGCTATGTAGCAACAGCATTATTGTTATTGTTCCAAGAGGTTATGATATAACCTTCAAGTGTCATAACCCTAATGTCTAATGTATGGTGACCCAGGTCCACTGTTCAGCTATATACTCTGGTGGTCTTGGTCCCAAGTCACTTGTGGACAAGACTTCCTGGCAGGTACAGAGGAGAAACTTTGATCTGTTTACTCTATAGACCATGAGATGCTGCCATTTATGATAGAGAAGGTGATGTATAACTCAGCAGATGACAGACTGGTCTTGTTCTTGGGCTGTAGAGTTCTACATGTGCCATTTCTTTCTTGCCTCTCATGGGGCACTGACTGTGCCAGCTATCAGAGTTATTAATGTTACTTACCATTGAAGCCAGACCAGGCCTTCTTCATGACTTCAGACAAAATACCTTCAACCTCTTCCTTCTGCAAGACATGAGGAGGCATTTTTAGTAGAGCCTTGTAGTCCTTTCCTTGTCCTCAAGGCTCAGGAACATTAGATCAGGGATCAGGTTCCTGTGGGATTTTTCTAGTTGACAGGACTGTCACATGTCAAGATCAAATGTAGAGATGGATCTCCATGTATCATAAGGGCTCCCAATTTTGGGGGTTTGGGACCACCATTATGTTTGTTGCCCTTGTTGCTCCATTGGCAGAGATATTGGCCTATTTGCTGCCACCTTGCTTCAGTTACAGCAGGTGGCTGAGGGACTTCAAGAGCTCCTTGGAGGTCAAAGCTGCGAGAACTGGCTATTGGTGGTCACTGCTGCCTGCTGTGACAAGGTTTGAGGATGTCTAGCTCTGGGATTCTCCATGTCATGGTGCCCTCTTCTCTCTCTTGTGACCCTCCTCTGAGAGCATATGGGGTTGCTTTTGTACCTTTGCTAGCTTCTCACTGATCTCCCTTACCCTTCTCTGTGGGAAATCAGGTTTCTGCAGAACTGGGTTGAGTTGCTGCTGTATCAGTACTCCACTGTGTGCACAGAGAGGATACTCCTTAAACTCTGCCCTCAAGCATCCAGGAGACAGCTACTGGCATAAACCACTGTATGCGGGTGCCTCTGCTAGGTCAGGGGTCAATCTTAGTCTTTCAATGAGTCCACAGCAAGGAACATGCTGTCACTTCCCTGCTACATAGAGATGCGGTATTGCTAGCCTTGGAATGTTTTTTGAGTCTGCTGTTTCACTGCCTGTTCTTATCTTGGGCTGCTAAAGGGACACATTTTCTACCCCATCTCTGGAACCCACTATGGGCCTCTCTCCAGCATGTGACACCAGACTTTCCGTGAGTTCTGTCACCTTTGTGTGTATGTGCTCCTTGCAGCCCCACAGGCAGATGTCAATGTGAGCATGGGCAGCTGTAGTTTAAGAGCTTTCCTAGAGCCAGTTAGGAGTCTGCAGTTCTGTTCCACAGTAAATGTCTGCTCTAGTCCCTTCCCCCACTCCTGAGTCACTGAGTGTCTGGCATTGACATGATTTCCCACCTATCATGGGTCAATATAAAAGGGTCCATCAACTTACAGCCTCAGGGGGCTCCACTCTGTGGTTAGAACTGTCAGCAAGAAAATATAAAGAAATGTTAGTTTCATGAGAACAATACTACTGAAGTGTAAGTTCAAGTCTTATCTCTATTGATTTGGAATGAGTCAGTTGTTGACTAGGGCCTACTGAGCAGGACAGACAAGTGACTAAGGGCATGTAAGTCAACACTCTCGATTCCCTATAGTTATTGAAATATTTGCCCAGAACCCACCACTCCCATGTGTTTCACAGGCTCTTTAGAGCCTCAGGAGGACTGCAGTTACAGATTGTAGTACCTTGTGACTTTGATGCTTGGTACCAATTTGGTTTTTGAAATCTTGCTGTCATGGGAGATGATTAATTGCTGAAACGACACATGGAACATTAGTGAAACATGGGACTATATCCTTTCCCTCTACCGTGGGGATGCCAAGGCATAATAAGGGGCCCCAGGCTTTTGGGATCAGTTCATCCCATGCATCCAAGTCTCAAGACTTGGCCTTCTTCCAACTCAGTGAACCTTCATTTTTCACACTCACCGTTTTCCCAGTGGCATAGTCCTCACTATCCTTTGTTACTGCAACCTCATAGGAGACTCTGAGCTGTTTGTCTTTCTGGAAGGCATAGGCTATTTTGGTGATGTTGGCCTCCAGGTCATTCATCTGTTGTGAAGAAGAGCTCAGTTAGTGAGAGGAAGAGGATGGGAGGTGCGGTATCATGAGGCAGACATGGTGCTTGAGTCTTGAATGAGATGCTGTGTTTTATCCTTTAGGCTTGGTCACCCAGCTGGGTGCTGGTGTAGCTGAGAAAAAGAAATGACAGGGGCATTCCCATCCCTTTTCTCTGTTTACTTCAGTGGATGGATATTGAGGGAGAGACCTTGTGAAATATTGCTTTCTATCAAGGATTTTAAAGTAGAAGGATGCTTCTCTACCTTGTGTTCTGGAAGTTCTATGCTGAACACTTATGGACTCAGGGTAAATATTCTTGTATGCTGCTTCACAAGATCATGGTGCCTAGATCCTGGGAGCTCCTCTCAATGTGGAGACCTCCTCCCATCTTCAGTGAAGGGAAGTCATATTAAAGTACTTTCTGGGTAGATAAGCTTGGTTCCTTTGCTGCTACTGTGACTTGTCCATTCACTCAATCTCTGAGGGCATCAGTAAACTGAAGAAGACTTCTTACATTGAGCTTTATTTTGAGGATTATTTGTCATTAATCATTTAAGGACACATGGATGTGTGTTTGTCTATGGATGACACACTCATAATATTTACCTCCTAGAACCCACTTGACTGCTTCTGATGCCTCACTGATAACATCAAAGCTCTTCCTTGGTCCCTAAAGATGAAGTGTGTCCTGTGGCATTGGTCTTACCCATCTCTTCAAGGACCTTCAGATATTGTAGAAAATGTAGGATTAAAATGCCTTTAATCCTAGCACATGTTTGGCAGAGGTAGGCAGATCTCTTGATTTCAAGGCCAGCCTGGTCTACATTGCTAGTTCTAGGAAAGCCAGAGCTATCCAAAGAAACCTTGTCTCAAAAAACAAAACAAAAACAAAACACCCAAACCTTGGGATCTCTTTCATATCTCCTTCATCTGCCTCAGAAGTGACAGTCTCAGCTAATGTCTAGTGTATTGCAGACTTGGGCTGATGGAGGGCACTCACCTTGACAGAGCTCTGCTTGGCCACATACATTAACAGTATCTTCAACATTGAGCTGGACATTGTTACAGAAATGGTGGCATTTTTGGGATCTTGAGGCAGCCGACCTCCAATCACGGGTACTGTTCTTTTGCCAAAATTGGCTCCAACCTAAGGAGAGAAAAGTAGAAAAATATCCATGTGGTTCAGAATACTAGAAGAAGTGGGATGACCTTGTAGCCTGGCTCTTACAGTGTAGGATGAAGTTGCCTTAGCTTATTTCCAATGGCACTGTAACAGGGCTCAGGGCAGCCAGGCTTTCCTGAGACATCATGAATCCTAAAGGTGAGACAGCCATTTATGAAGGAGTTCAAGAAGGTGTGTGTGTGTGTTTCATACTTGCATCCTCTCTTTCCAGAACTGAAAGTCAGTCCCCCTCAGTGATTCCTCCCTCTTTTCTTTCCTCTGCACTTCCCTTCCTTCCATGAATCGTACATCATCAAAGAGGTATATATATATATATATATATATATATATATATATATATATATATAAGTTCTTAGATATTTAGGCTAATCTTGGGTACTTCCTGTGTCTTTTTTTCTCTCTCTTTCCTTCTTTCTTTTTGTATGCGTTCTCCCATTATATTTCTGAACTATTTTCTGTATTTGAAAGGGATGTTGGAATGTTCAGTGAGGAACACAGGGAAGAGAGACTTATGCAGACTTCACTGGTATTTCCTCTTGTCCTGTGTATACCTCCTTTTGTTTTTATTGACTTTAGAGTGACTATTAGTATCTGGAAAGCATGGCTATGTGTTTCCACATGTGACCTGTGTAGAAGGATCTGATCCACAGTCCTTTGTGTATGTTGTAGGGTGTTGATGCATGTTTTCATGGATGTGCATTGCTTTGTGCTTTAGCCTCTAAGTACAGCTTTTTGTTGGGTTTCCAGTGGGGAAGCTGAGCTAGTCATGTCCTCTCTCTTCAATACTTGTCACATCCTAGTTTTGGCTTCCTGGTTGTGGAGCAGGAGCTGCTTCTTTTTGTTTTGATGTATGTACTCTACTGACAGTGGAGACCTCAGCTGGGCCAAGGTATGGTTCTGCCAGTTGCAGCGCCTCACAGGTTGTCATCCTGTGCATTTGAATGGACAGGAGCACTAGGTTGACCATGTCCTGATGAGCATCAGGATACTGATCCCAGTATAAGATGAAGGGTTTGGGAAGAGGTGATCATTTCTCTGTTCTGACTTTTTAATCTCTTGTGTGCTTCCAGGTATGCCCCCAGCCTGCATCCAGTTGTCATTGCAAAGACAGTGACTACTTACACAGTAGAGGATGGAAAGTCCTTTGGGAGAAATCTTGGCACCTTGAACCTGGTACTTGAATAAGCCGGTAGCTGTGGAGGAGAGGAGGAGGAGGAAAAATGGAGAGAGCCCACACTGCCACTGATGGCTGTTGTGTCTCAATCAGTACCTGTGGTCTCCCTCTAGATACCATTATGGACAGCTGCCTCTGTCTGCCTGCCAGACACAAGATGTTGCTTCGAACAACTTCCACATCTCAAAGGATGCTCTGAGCTTTGGGTTTACCCATGTGGAATTATTTTCTTATCTGATGTGTCACAATCTCTTTGAAGAAGAAAACACTGTATGTACACCATATATTTTGTCTATGGTGGGACTGGAGAAATAGGGCCAATTTCCTCCTATGTTTTCCTTGGTTGTTCAACTCAATATTTCCTCCCAACTTGGCTTTTGGCATGTTTATTGACTTATTGTAAGATGTCCTCATCTCGGGACCCCAGAGACGATATCTTGATTCAGACTTTATAAAGTGATTCCTTGGAAGCTGTTTGGGTTGGGAAGCTCTGTGCATCCCCCACAAGCACTGTGTTCTATTTGTTTCCATGATTTAGAAGTCAAGCACCTTGAGCAAAAGGTCAGTTGGACCACTGTCCTTCCTCTGTGTACCTAGTAGTGTGTGAGAGCCCTTTTGGTTTGGAACGTGGTATAGCAGAGTCCCCTCTTCTATGGTATATCACCCTATAAAATCACCCATGGTCTGTGAGCCACTTTAGTCCATTGACAGGAGAACACCAAGAAAGTACTCACCATTCTTGCATTCATTAAAGTCCTTGAGAACAATGGCACAGGAGTTGGATTTCTCCAGCTGTGAAGTCACCACAGGTTAGCTTAGCTGAGGAAGCATCAGGTCCTGTTTAATCAGCCTTCCTCCTCCCCTGGTCTCCTGGGCTTCCCCTTTCCTGTGCTATTTCCCTGGACTCTTTTGGTAGATGTCATTCACTGTTTCCAAACCTCATTTTCTCTAGTTCTGCTGCTAGACATATGGTCAGAGGAGCTGCTTGTTTATGGTGGCCCTGCTGCTCTGAGATTTCCCAGTCTTGATTTAAATCTGTCTTGGAGCATCAGGCCATTTACAAATTTCAATTTTCTCCTCTAGTTGCCAGTGATTCAGGTCTATGAGTGAACCCCACCCCTTCCCTGGACTTACATTCTCATTCATCTCTGCTGAGAGTACTATTGGGATGACATCATTCAATGGTAGAGGCACAGGGAGAGGCACAGTTCCTGTGACTCTGTGGATGATACACATGTTGAAATAAGTGATTGTCATGTTTCTAGATTTATGCATGTCTTAGTCACAGCACCTCACTGATGAAGGTGTCAGAATGATGTTTGGTTTCTCTATGTGTGTATAAGTCCTGAGTTCTTGCCTTGGTCTTTGGTCTTTAAGGATGATGCAAAGACACCTGTCCTAAGCACAGGAAACCTGGCCCTGAGGTCCCCAGAATGGATTCATCCTTCAGACACTGGAGCACATAGACCTATCGGTGGTCTTGGCATAGCTGCGGATCTCAATTCCTAGCTTACTAAAATCTAGCTAGAGAAATTAAGAAGCTGTCTTGCCTAGGGCAAAGCTGATGGAAGGAAAAGATGCCAATGTTGGTATGTGTGGGTGAGAAGCATCTCCATCTTCCTAGTGTGAACCTAGTCAGAGGGAGGCAGCTGGCACAGAGTGGCAGAGAGAGTTTCACTGTGTGGCCTCATGGTTCTTAGTCCATTTTGACTCAGATCAGTGCACTGTTTAGGGAAAATACAGGATCAGTCACTTAAATAGAGTCAGAAGGAAAGATATAAGGTCATGTGAGAAGGTTGTTCTTAAACACAGCAGAACATTGCTTGTCAGTTCTCCCGGCATTTTCTGATTTTCTGTGTACTATGGTGGACCTGCAGTCCTTTGTGACAGCAGGAGGGGCATTTTGATACACATTTGGATTAGATTGATGCAGTAGACAGAAGGAAGGTTTTACTTACGTCTCAATTAACTTAATGTGCATTTCGTTGACCTGGATGTGGGTGTCTTGGATGTCAAGGTTGACACACTGGGTGTTGTTGGAGGAAATAGCAATTTTCATTGTCACTTCCAGAAGAGATTCAAATTGCAGTGCACTGACGACAGGTCCAAGTGCTCTGTGGAGAGGAATGTGAGGTGAATGAAATTCTGCCTGAGACCTGAGGCTCTAGTGTAGAGAAAGGTGTTAGGACATGTCTTCCTGCTGTGGTCAAGGTCATCCTCTAGAGGGAAGGACTGTGTTTTTGAGTCCCCATGCTCTTAGGGCCTCAGTCCCATGCCAGAGAGTGAAGAGGCTAGTCATTTTAGGCAGTTAATGTTTGACAAATAACTGTCCTACCTAGCCTTAAGGAGGTGCCTGTTGGTGACACAGGCTGCCAATTTAAGTTCACCTTCAAACCTAGCACTTAGGCCTTCTGAGTTGTTTGGAAATATATAAAAGAAATGCGGCAGGGTAAGCCAGAGCTTGTTACCATTGGAAATTCTGGCCAGGGCAAATATTTATACATACATACATGCATGTATAAAATATAACATACATACGTATGTATGTATGTATGTATGTATGTATATATGTGATTTTTTTCCCCCTGCGGCATGTTTTCCTCTGTAGAAAAGTCTTGCAGGGAATAACTGATCTTCCTTTCTCTCTGTGTGTGTTCTTGTCCTCTGGCTCTAAGATAGGGGACCTGAATCTAATCTCTAGTGACCCAGCATCATTTGGGAAACATGCTCACCCTTTTCCGCCTATGGTGGCAGTGACTGTGGAGTGGACGTGGATCTCATCAGCTGCCATGGTTATGTCTGTGCTGTCCACTGTTACTTCGTCCACCTGTAATCTGCAGAGTGACAACACAGAGTCAGTTCTGCTTCCTGGAAACAGCCCAGCCCTCATGAGAAGGAAGCCAGCTCACCACCAACTAAGCTCTGCTACTGCTATGTCCCTGAACTCTGCTTCCCAACCAGTTTTTTAAGCTCAAGACATCCTGGCAGTACTTTACAGAGATTCCAGTGCAAGTAAGTATATCTCTCTGTGAAAGGGTGGCTGTCACGGTGGTCAATGTATGTTGAGTGTAAGTGTTCTCAATGAACATCTTGTTCATCCAGAGACCCTGAGAATTGTCAAAGAAGCACTTACTCAAGCAGAAGCTCTTTGATGTTTATGTTGAGTAGATCTGAAAGTGGATCTTTGATGTCACTGGGGAGCATTTCCTTCACCTTGGCCTCAACAGAGTCTTTTATATTGTCTACATTTTCAACCATGTCATGCAGAGGTTTCCCGATACTGGAGAGCCCCTCTCCCTTCAGGAGACCTTTCCCAGAGCCCTTGTCTCCCCCAAGATTTAGTAAGCTGTCCAGGCCACCACTGCCCCCTGGGAGTAGCTGGGTGAGACCTCCGGTGGCCTTGGACCCTGAAGAGGGCTTTGAGGAATCCTCATTCCCTTCTTTGCCTTTGCCTAGGAGACCATCTAGGCCAAGACCACCTGCCCCTTTCAGGAGGGAAGTGGGATCTAAGAGTGAGAGCAGGTCAGAGTTGTCCAGTGTATCTAACAGTGTCCCGAGCACGCCTGCCATATTAACGTCATCACACTTCACAATGTCCTCGATCTGTGGGGGCAGATTGTTCATGAGATCTGGAAAAGAGAAAGAGACAATCCTGCTTTGGTTTTCTATTCAGTTCATCCTAGCACCCTCCTTTCTGGAAGGTGACATTTTGAAATAAGGGTCACATGGCAACTCAGAATTCTGCCTTCCAGTTTCCTTGTGCTGCCACTGCCTTAGTTAAGAATAGCCTTCTGTTGCTGGAGAGATGGCTCAGAGTTTAAGAGCAGGGCCAGATTCTAAATTTGGTGTTTCCTTGTTCTGAAAACCAAGCTGAGGCAGTCTACACCAGCTTGAAGCCCAGCAAGGTGAAACCTGTGGTGTGACAGAGTCTGTAAGTTGTAAGAATCCATTGGTGTCAGACGTTTCTCTAGTCCAGGGTAGCATTGGCCTGTTCTGAACTTATATGTGGCTGTATCACGTCAATGTGGGCTGAGGTCTTTCCTGAGGTCTGACTTCCTTGGTATGTATATATTCTCCTGTGATCTGGTGTAGCACACGTTCTTGGTTTTATACCACATACATTTTGCTCCCTGTTTTGTTTTTCAGTGCTGATACTGTACACAGGGCTTCAGCATGTTATACATTTGCTCTAACACTGAGCTATGTCTTCAGTCCTCTGGTAGTTTCCCAATATCCACTTTAAAAGTGTCAAGTTGAGTCCTTAGATCCAATGTCAGGTACCTTATGGAAAGCTTCCCATAGGATCACCAGCCTACAATTCACACTGCCAGAGAAATTAGGATTCAAGAAAGACGCTAAGAGATTCATACAAGGTCCTGCAAGGAAAGTGAAAAGGACGAGATCTTCTGAGCATTTTGGGAGCAGAGGTGGGGCAGTGACTGGAGAATAAGTTAGGAGAAAAAGAAGGGGAGGAGAGTGAAATGAGATACCATAGTAGAGGGAGGCATCTAGGTTTGTAGATAAAACTGACTCTAGAGAAATGTCCAGAGACTTACAAGGATGACCCCCAACTAACAATCTGTGTAACAGTAGAGAGGCTACCTTAAATGATGTTCCCTGATAATGAGAGTGATAACTAATTTTTATGCCACCCTAGACCTTCATGTAGTGGCTGTTGGAAACAGAAGCAGACACCCACAGCTAAACACTGAACTGGACTCCTGGAATCCAGTTGCAGAGAGGGAGGAATGATAAGAAAATGGGTCAAGACCAGGCTACAGAAACCCACAGGAGGAGATCATGAACCCCCAGCGTGATAGCTGGGAAATCAGCATTGGACCGACTCAGACTCCCTGAACATGGGTCTCAGTAAGAAGGCCTGGGTAGTCTAAGGGACCTCTGATAGTGGAACCAGGATGAATCTCTTTGGGAGCACAATCCCCATGGAGGGATACCCCCGTAGCCTAGACAGGAGAGAGGGCTTAGACCCTACTCCTAATGACTAGACAGATTTTGATGATCCCTCCTGGAGGGCCTCACCTTGCCTGTGGAGTTGGTGGGGAATGAGACAGGAGGTGTGGGGGTATTGGGGACATGGGAGGGATGGAGAGGGAACTGGGATCAATATGTAAAATATAAAAAAAAATGTATAAAGAAAAAAAAAGAATTAGGACTGGAAAAAAAAAAAGCTTCATCTCTCTGATAAAGCTGGTTTCAGACCCTTACTGTACTAGAATTTCTAGGCATGACCCAAGTCCCCTTCTCTGTCTAGGCACAAGCAGATGCCATAGGGTCTCCAGGTTTGGAAACCACTTATTCAGAAGGTTGACTGAACCTGCTCCGGATTCACCAATGCAGGCTATTGAAGGTATGGACAGGATCCAAGAAGACAGCTTAAATGAGTCTTACTTACAGTCATCGAGTTTGCCACTGGAGAGGAAGTATCTGGCTGCAGGTGCACACTTGCCACCCTTGGAGGCTGTTGGATGCTTTTTGGGAGGAGAGCCTTGCTTGGTGGAGGAACCTTTGAGGTGTGGTGGTGCTGGCAGGTTAAGAGGAAGGGTGTTCACATTGGGCACAGCAACGGGGAGATTGCTCACCACTGGAGGTGTTTCTACCAGGTCAAGTGTTCCTGCTTGAATGCTCAACGTGATGACCAAGGCCTGGAGAACCCACATTGCTATGGCTGACACCTGCAGAAGAGAAATGGGTCACACATCACATTCACAATGGACCTAGAGCTGTCATGTAACTTTGTGCAGTTGACTCCCTGACTCTTGTAAGAGCTTGTTTTTCACATTATTGACATCCTAGTTTGTCCTCTGTTCATGGGAATATGGTCTGATATATGCCTGTTAACATATTCTTATTACTGTTTCTACCATAGGCAATTGTACTGTCAGGATTGGCTGTTTCATGTCAATGCAGGTGAGCCCTGTCCTGTGCCTGACTTCCTGGGTTCATATATGTTCCCCTTCTCTCTTGTGTAGTCACACATCTTTGGTGTTATCCCACATATAAATTCTCCTCCTGTTTTATTTTTCAGTGCTGATATTGTACACAAGGCCTGACTATGTCACATCATTGCTCTAAAACTGAGCTATGTCCTTGGGCCCCTGGTAGTTTCCCAGTCCCCATTTTAGACATGTCAAGTTTGAGTCCTTAACTCCAACCTCAGGCCCCTTCCCCTAAGTATCTTCTCTGAGTAGTTGGTATTGGACTTTTCCTGAGACATCTTATAGAACTGTACCTGCAAACCTAGACATAGGTGCTGCTTTTACCCCAGTCTCCCCTGTTAATTGGGCGGTATACTGTTGTCTTCCTACAGGATCCCATGGAGCAATCATCGTCCCATTTCAGCAGGAAGAAATCTTAAGATAACGATGCCCCTCTCCCCACTCTTGGAATTTAGGGATAATATTCATCTTCATAGGGTTGGTTTTAGTTACTTGGGGTTGGGTATGGAAAGTGATATTTAGACTCGGTTATCTCTTTTAGACAGGAATAGGGTATGGTTGGGAAAGGTATGGTTCAGAATGATTAGGTAGATTGGCCTACCTTCTTGTGAATTGTTTAGTAAGAGTGAGATATTAGTATGTCAGCTTACACTGTTATATATTCTTATCTGTGGTAATCTATGTACTGGAAGAATTGTATATTATATTTTGTCATATTGTGTGAAATCTTTCCATTTATGTTTTATGCACATTATTCTCGCTATATTCTATGTATGTATACTTTGTTTGAGTTCAAGACATTTTGTATATTGACACGGTTTAGGATATTTATCTTGCTGCCCTCTTGTCTAGACATCTCGACTCCACCTCCTACTTCCTCTTTCCTCCTCCTAGTCTCCTAGCCCCGCCTATCTTGTTTCCTATTGGCCACAGGGCTTTATTAACCAGTATGAGAAACATATATACAGAATAACATCTCCCATCAGTATACCTTATTCATTGTGGAGCTGAGGTTTGCTGTTGACATCTGACAATCATTTATTTCCCATCTCACCTTCTTAAATTCCTTGCTTATGCATATTCTCTAGATGTTTACCTTGATGTATTAGCTTATTTGTCTTTGAGACAGGTTCTTACTCTTAGTCCTGACTTTCCTGAAGCTTGCTTTCTAGTTCAGGCTGGCCTTAAAATCTCACAGGAGTGTTGCCTCTGTCCCTCCAGTGTTGAGATTAAATTTGTACACCACCATGCCTGGTCTGCCTTCAAATCTTTCAGTTACATTTATCTATTTGTTTATTGCTTTCCATTGGGGGTTATGTGTATTGTGATTCATGTGTAAATCACAGGACAACTTGATGGTGTTATTCTTTCCTTCTGTTGTGTGGGTCCTAGGGATGAACCTGAGGTCATCAGGCTTGGTGGCATACCTTTACCAGCTGAGTGGTTCACTGTCCCACTGTAACATGTAGAATGGTGCTGAGCATGTGTTCCCGACATTTCCCCCTAACATATGAGTTGCCCTGTTGACATTTCTTCCCTCTTGCCCTCCTTCACCTGTCAGGGTTTGTTAAATTTGTGTGTGGGTCTTTAATCTGACCTTTAAAAAAGTTGTCAGAAATGTCATGGGGTCACTACTGAGAAATCCTCACCCCAAGATAAATGAATGAAATTTTCTTTATGACAGAGGGGACCCTGTGCGTGTGTTCCTGATAGCAGGGACCATTTCTCAAGACTTCAGCTATAACCTCTATTTTACAGAAACACTGCAGACTCACACCTCACAGGTTGATGGGATATGCCTGCCCAGCAAGCCCTTCCTTCGCCTGTGACTGTTACCTCTTTCGTAGTTGCTTGATATTGCTTTAAAATATCATCTGTAACCCCTCTCCTCTCTTCCTTTAAATTCTTCTATGTTGTTCTCTTTGCACACTTGCATAGTCTACAGTAGCTGTGTGTTCCCAGAGCTGAGCTAGGCTATGTCTGTATTTGATGGTTCTTAGAGGCTAATGGTGATGGTTAATGTTGGTACCACATATACACACTTTGAAAGGTAAACCCTCTGTTGTCATTACAGAAAGTGGTTCCAGTAACCTGAAGCCAGTGCTGATGGGAGCATATTCTGTAAATATGTTTCTCATATTGGTTAATGAATAAAGCACTGTGGCCAATGGGAAAGCAATATAGGCGGGGCTAGCAGACAAGGAGGAAAGAGGAAGTAGGAAGGAGGAGTCAACATGGAGAGCTCGGAGAGGTACAACGTCAGTGCCTCTCTGGCCGGTAAGATGAGCCCACATGGAAATACTTAGAATAGTAGAAATGGGTTAATCATTAATATAGAGCTAGCCCATAAGCAATGATAGTAACTGGCCAACAGGATTGTATGAAATACAGAGTCTCTGCGTGTTATTGGGGGCTGGCGTGGCAGCGGGACCTGACCAGCAGGGAAAAACCTGCTTGTAACAAAATGGTGTCAGAAGTGAAGCTGAATTTTCACTTAAAACTGGATAAAAAGCTTAAAAGGGGATTTTACAATCAAAAGAACAAAGACAAGTAAGATTTCTTGGTAGCAGCATTTTTCTCAGTAGGACTCTGTTTTGCTAGAGAAAAACAGAGACTTGCATGGTTCTTTTAAGGGAGGTTTCCTGACTCAGCATAAGTGGCAAAAAACTGCAAGGCTTTTAAAGAGCTCTGCTAACAATGGTGTGTAGGAGAGTTGGCAATGGCAGTGGCCACATCTCCAAGCTGGCAGCATGCTGCTGTATGGCAGCATAGACCACGACAGTAAGCACAGCTCTCAGTGCTGGCGGTAAAATAGCCACCGCCATCTTGGATAGACTGCAGCTAAAACAACTGTGGCTTTCATTTTTGCAATGTTGTTGTTTACCATATAAAAGACCCGTGGCCATAAAATGATAAAGATTTACAGTAAAGAGAGATTCAGATTAAGAAAAATCTCTAAAGGTTTACAGTGTGTTTTAAAAAATACGCGTGCTTGGGAGAGATAGAGAAACAGGATAAATTGGTTTAAAAAAGAAAAAAGGAAATAGAGTAGCTGGGTGTGGTGGCACACACCTTTAATTTCAGCATGCGGGAGACAGAGGCAAGTAGATCTCTGTGATTTCGAAGTAAACCTGGTATGCAGAATGAATTCTAGAACAGATAAAAGTTACACAGAGAAACCCTGTCTCAAAAAAATGAAAAAATAAAAGTAAAAGATATAGAGTAATAAAAAAGCCACTTAAAGATTGAAAGAATCTGGGTGCTGTACGGTATTATATTGTCTTTGTATCATCTGACTGCTGAGGAAATAGCAACAACTGTTAAAATAAATGCTGCTAAATTAATTCAATTTATGTATTTTAAAAATGATTTGACTCCAAAATTTAAGTTCAAGGACAAGTTACTGGGGAAAAGGATTTCTAATTTTGTTTCCACAGAAAATGAAATGCTGTGGATTTCTTCCAGACTAACGTGGTTTGATCAAGCAAGACCCCCTGAAGCAATGTCCATGGAACAATGCTGCCTTGCAGACCACTACAGCCAGGATTTCTGCATCTTCTTAGGATCCCCATGACAGTGCCCCCTACCAGCAGGAATCAATTTGGAAGGAATGATGCCCAAATTCCCAAATATCATTTATAAATATTTGTTTTCATTTAAATGGGGTTGGTTTTAAATGGTCAATGATTACAACCAATCTCCTTTTAAATGTAAAAAAGGGAATTATGGTATAAATATGAATACTTTGTTTTGGAATGGATTTTCATTTATTGATACAATTTAAGGTCCATTTTGTGGTATGTATATTTCTCCTCTTGTTTAGGTATTGTGTTTATATAGCTCATTTAGAATGTAATGTATAATATAACACAGATTATAGATAATTACCTATGGTATTGAAAACTTAAGAGTTAAGTTAGTTAGGTTTTCTAGGTATACAGAGATGTATTTGAGATGAATCGGCATTCTTCAAACCTTTCAAAGACCTACAGAATATGGCATTTAAAATGGTTTAGGGATTTTCTTGATGGTGAGACATAACTGCTCCTGGCTACACCACCTGCATCAGAAAGGAAGATGGACCTTGAAGAAATGCGTTATGAAGTTTGCTTCCAATATGGCAAGACTAGCCATTTGGACAAGATACTGCTCTTGTCTGGACTGTTTGACTTTATGCTGTATAAACTGGACATGCAGGACCCACAGAAAAGTGACTGCTAAAACAAGATGGACAGTGCTACAGGGTTCCTGCTTCATGAAAGAGTCTGCCAGACAGTCTGCAGGACACAGAGAAAAGTGACTGACAAACTGCCAATACAGATGGACAGTTTAAAGTTTCCTGCTTTGCTAAAGAGTCTGCCAACACACTATGGCCTATAGGCTGAAGATGGAACATTACAGAAGAACTTTGGGTGACTGACCAGGCAAGTTGTCTCTGTCTTTTCTTGAGTTTATATATTATCCTTCTGTGGTCTTTGAAGGAGTTGAAGACAGATAGTTATGGCTATAGTTTTCCTTAGTTAGGATTAAAGGTAAGTTACATATAGGACTTTAGACTCACAAAGATAGGATAGATGATGGAATATTTTCTTAAATCTTACAAAATGTTAATGGACTAAATATTGTTAACTATGATTCTTATTTGATAACTGTTGTGTGATATATTTTACTATGTTAAAGTTAAAACCCTTCTTTTCATTTAAACAGAAAAGAGGAGATGATGGGAGATGTTATTCTGTAAATATGTTTCTCATACTGGTTAATGAATAAAGCACTGTGGCCAATGGGAAAGCAAGATAGGCGGGGCTAGTAGACAAGGAGGAAAGAGGAAGTAGTTAGGAGGAGTCAATATGGAGAGCCAGGAGAGGTAGAATGCCAGTGCCGCTCTGGCCGGTAAGATGAGCCACGTGGAAATACTTAGAATAGTAGAAATGGGTTAATCATTAAGACAGAGATAGCCCATAAGCAATGATAGTAACTGGCCAACAGGATTGTATGAAATACAGAGTTTCTGCGAGTTATTGGGGCTGGTGTGGCGGTGGGACCTGACCAGCAGGGAAAAGCCTGTTCATAACACAGTGCAGTTCTTGCCTCTAATAAATTGCCTTATTGAAAAGTAAATCTCATCACATTTCTACCATACTTTCCTCTTTCCTCTCTGACCCCTGGGAAATCTAAACAGAATGCCATTCATCTAAACACTCTCTCAGGAAAAGCGAGGTATGTCTGCCTGTTAAGGAGTTCATGGCTGTGCTGACTTGGTGGACCTCTCAGAGAGTTCCAGCAGTCAGTTTCCTGTTTTCTGAAGAGAACAGTCTCCCATTTTGCCCTTGCTATCCACTGGCCCACTTAAGGCCCATTGTCCTGCAGTTCAGCTGCCTAGGGGCGTTCTGGATCATCAGTGAGCAAGCCCTAGTCATCTGTATAGAGGTGACCTGTCCCATAGTTATTTCCATATGGCCTGCCTTTCTTAGTGCATCCCTCTGGTCAATTCTTACCTTGCCTCTCTCAAGGGTCAAAGTCTTCAGAAGCTGCTTCTCCTCCTGCTCCTGCCTCTGACTGACCACCTCAAAGGTGCACCCCATTTTATAGGCATTCACTCTCTCCTGGAAAGGTCATCATAAAGGAAGGGGTGGGATCTAGATGTGCTGATAAGACAGGTGTGATGCAGTCTGCTTTCCCAAATCAACAGCTGCTCTTTGTTCTTGCTTTTGTTGGCATGTCCCTATGCCTGTCAGAGCTGGTCTTGAGATGGCAGAGAGGGACACCACAGAGACAATGCAATGCCTGTGTGGCCAGGTGGTTCTTTGTGTTGTATATTTAAAATTGGGATGGAGCAATGCAAATGAATGGTTTTCATGAATGTTTTTATGGAGTGTATTGTAAAATGGTTTATCTGTCCCCTTCTTAGTTTACATCCTCTCAAACTCTCTTGTGTCTTGCTGTCTTGTAGTCATTAGGGTGTTGTATGACTGCATGCAAGTTCAAGAGGGATAGAGGCAAGGGCAGACAGTTAGCTGGTCCATGAAATCCCATTTATAGTGTTCAATAGTGCCCTGTGTATAAACTCAGCACCTTACAGTCAACAGAGGTACAGGCATCCATGATATCATTATAATGTCCCTTTGGTTACTGAATTCAGTGATGGCCTCCTGTCAAATACTTTGTCTCATGTATGACTGACACAAAACATCCTGCTATATCAAAGCCTACTTATGAGTAAAGGGTGTGCATGGGTTGATGGATTCTAGTGACAAAGTGAACCGATTAGAGCATAGTGGTCTAGGGTGTGTTACACACAGGACTTATATAATTGTCAGACCCCCCTATCATCTCTTCTTGTGAAATTATAATAGGTTTGGCATGTAGACATGATGTGTGAATTTATATTTTCATCAATATTTATTTATGTAATGGTTTGAGACCCCTATTTTTCTTCTCCATATGAAAGTATAACAGGCCTTGTAGGGATGTGGATATTATGTGTGCATTTATATTTTCAACAATACTTTGTAAGTATTTTCTTTGTAAATATTTTACATTTATACAATGTATTTTGATGATGCTCAGTTACCACTACCTTCTGACTCTCCCTGGTGCCCTTGCTTCCTCTCCCTCACAGCTTCATAGCTTCCCTCTTTTGGTTATTTATATACCCCGAGTCTGATTAGGCCTCTCCACTGTTGTGTGGGCAATGTACTTGCAGCATCTGCAACTTGCAGCAACTCCCCCTCAACCATCAAATCTGCCAATAGCTCATCCACTAAGGGTAGAAATTTGTTTGGCCCTGCTCCATCCTCAATGGAACCTTGTCTGCTTTGATCTCCTGGAGGACTTTGCATGTGTGCAGTAGCCATGTTATTCCAGAAGCTAGCAGTTCACAGTTCTTCCCATCCCTGAACAATGTTTTCTGCCCTCTCTTTCATGATGCCTGCTGAGCCTTGTGTGTTGGCAGGTTGTTATAGATTACTTGTACACAGATGAACTCACAGTTACTCATACATCATACTTGGACCAGGTATGAGGTTGTATTAACTACTACCCACTGCAGAAAGAAGTGTCTTTGACTGAAGTCAAATTGACAAAAATCTGTATGTGTATACGTAAATATTTAGCTGGTGGTTTGACAGCAGGTACTTTTACCAAACGAGTACATTTCCTCTCTTGGTCCTATGATCTCCCCAGTCATTTGCTTTTAAGCCGTTTACAATCAGACATGAAATCCCTCTGTGAAGCAGGCCTCATATTCAATGAGAAAGCACTTGGTAATCCCCATAAGCACCATTCCACTATTGCACAGTGGGCAGGTCTTGTGCAGATCAGTATTATAGCATGCAGCATCCAGTGTTAGGAGAGACTTTTGATGTCTCTTTCACTCCCCTACCTACCCAGAAGTTTGAGTAGCTCCTTCAGGCACGCACTAGATAAGCTAACAAGCAGAGATAGAGTTTCCTGCTTTCGTGAGTGCTGACTGTAATAGGATCTTGTCATCATCTTGTTAGGGTAGGCATCTCTACTGTCTAGTTTTATGTTAATTTGACACAGTCAAGTCTAGTCAACAGAGAGGAGGGAGCCTCAATTGTGAGTCCCCCCCCAAAATCTGGCTGTAAGGAATTTTTGTAATTGGTGATGGTGGAAGGCCTAGACCATTGTGGGTGGGTGGTGCCTTCCCTATGCTGGTGGTCTTGGGTTCTACAAAAAAGCAGACTGAGCAGGTCATGGGAAAGCAAGGCAGTAATCAGTGCTGTTCATTGGCCTCTGCATTAGCTCCTGCCTTCAGGTTACTGCCCTGTTTGAGTTCCTGCTTTGACTTCCCTCTATGATGGACTGTCACCCCAAAGTGAAGGCTAAAATAAGCCCTTTCCACCCCAAGTTGCTTTGGTCACGGGGGAGAAAACCCCAACTAAGATAGCACCTAAGAGCAATAGCCGGTGCTGATTAGGGCACCTCTGGGACCTTCCAGACCTATAACTTGTAGGGTAGTATCCTGTGCCTGGCATTGACATTTCCTTGTGTGTGTGTAATAACACATGTCATTTCGGAGTAGCATTGTCTAACTATGCAATAAAGCTCTGTTTCAAAGTCATTTAAAAATGGGCATAGTGTCACATGCTTTTAACCCAAGCACTCTGGAGGCAGAGGCTGGCAGATTTTGGAGTTCAATGACAGCCTTGTCCATAGAGTGAGTTCCATAACACCTAGAGATACACAGAGAAACCCTGCCTGAAAACTAAACAACAGCAACAACAAAAATGTATTTTCTTGATTAGCTTACAAACTAGTGAACTTCTGTAAGATATCTTCACATATCCTTCATTTGGGCTAATTTACCCCCACCATTTCCTCTCTCCAATCCTCTGTAATCTTCTTTTATGTAATCTGTGTTCTGTGTTTTATCCCCACTAATTAAAATTTTCTTCCTTAGGTTGTAAAAGCATATAGATTTTCATATAGCTTTTCATGTATTTGTTATTTTTTGTCAAGTTTTATTACACCCCTGATATTTTCACTTCTCATCCCTACTTATGCTTGCCTCCTGTTGTTTATACCCTGTGTCTCCTTGAATGTGCTTATCCTTCTCTTCAATATGAACTCTCCCAGTACACTCTGCAGAGCTGGTTTACTGGTATAAATTGCTTTAATTTGTCTTAATGTGATAAGTTAGTTTTTGTTTCTCCTTCATTTAATAGGTAATTTTGCTGGGTACAATAGTCTGGTTTGGCAGTTGAGTCTTTTAGAGAATGTATATGTCTTTCTAGACATTTCAGGCCTTAAAGTTCCTAGCAGATTATCATGTGTTACTTTAATGAGCCTGCCTTTACAAGTCATAAGACATTTCCTGAAGATTGATATATATTTTCTTCATTCTGTCTGTACTGTCTTAATTACAGTATGTTGTGGGAGTTTCTCTTCTGGTCCTGTCTATTTATTGTCCTATGAATCTCTTGTATCTGGGTGGGCATCTCTTTTTGCTAGGCTTTGGAAATTTTCTTCCACATTATTATTGAAAATATACTCCATGGTGGGAATGGAGGGATGTCTAAATGTTTGAGAGCACTTGCTGCTTTTGGGGAAGGCATGAATTTTCTTCCCAGCATCTACATCAGGCAGCTTATAGCCATGTGTAAGTTAGTTCCAGGGGATATAATACCCTCGTCTGTCCTCAGAATGTGTGGATGCTTACATCCACACAGAAACACGTGCAGAAGGTAAAAAATATCCACATAATAAATCTTAGCAAAATTTGAAAATATTCTCTGTGCCTTCTGTATGTTATTCTTCCTCTTCCACATCCATAAAGTAAAGATTATGTCTTTTTGTAGTGTTCAAAAGCTTTCCTATGTTCCATTTATAGACTTTTTAGAAGTTTACTATTGACCTTTAGTGAATAATCCACTTCTTCTGTTTTATCTTCCAGTTCTGACATTCTTTTTCTACATGATCTATTCTGTTGGTGTGGATTTCCACTAAGGTTTATTTCAGCATTGTGTTCTTAGTGAATTCTATTTTCCTATCTTGGATTGACTTCCTCACTCAGCTCTTTGTTTTCATTGACTTGGGGTATTCTCATAGATTCTTTGTCTTCTTTCAACACAGTAGTAATCACAATTTTGAATTATTTGCTTGAAAGTTCTAGGTCATTCTCATTTGGGATCATTATTGTACCCCAAAATATATGGGAAGGTGCGTGTTCCTGTTTTTGTTTTATGTGGTGTGTGTGTGTGTGTGTGTGTGTGTGTGTGTGTGTGTGTGTGTGTGTTTTCTGGGCTGGGACTTGCCCATCTGAAGTAGTTTGTTGATTTTGTCATTCTCTTTTGTTTAAGTAACCATTTTTCTTTCAGTGAGGATGGTCAATGTTCAGAGAGGGTCGAGCCATGGTTTTCCCTTTGTAGCACTGGTACTGATGGGCTGACCTGGTGAATTCTAGAGAGCTTCCCATAGCAGCTGGGTTGCCTAATGGGGTGAGAAGGAGCAGGCCTACCTATAGGAACAGGGATACAAGATGCTGGAGGTGTGGACCACAGGGCAGGAAAGAGGGATTCTGGAGAAACTTGATGTAAAGTTAAATGCCCTGGAGGCACAGGGAGTTGAGATCCCAGTGGAGCCTGCAGCCTGGGACAGGGAAGAATTGGCCTGTTTGACTGATGGGGCAGAAAGGGGAAGGATGAGGATATTTTAAAGAGGTTCTTATTTGTTCCTATGGCTAGCGGGTAGAAACATGGTACTGCTGGGATTGGAAATGAGCCTGGCATCCCTGTCTGGGAGCAGAAAGGTTGGAGCTCAGTGCCTTTTGGAGGAGGGGTGTGTCCTGGAAGGGATTTCACAGCTGAGGCCTCATCAGACCACCAGCAGCAGAGACTGCAGGGGGACAGTGATAGGAGCAAGCTCATGCTGAGTGGGACTGCTTTGCTGTACATAGCTCTGGCCTCTACTTACCTGAACTGCATGCCAGGACCCTAGAGAAGTCTTGATGGGGAGACTGTGAGTCACTGGATCTCTTTGTCCTGCTTCCCACTTAGGTTTATTGATTAAGTCTCCATTTTGTGCTTTTCACATTCATTTTGCTTTTAATGACCTTATTGAGAACTGGTTGCCAAAACCTGTCTTGTTCTATAGGGCACAGGGTGTGACTCTAAGTTCAGTAACAGAATGAGGCATGATTGGTGTTAGTGGTCATGATGGTTCTGGTTGTATTTGTAATTCCGTCTGGAAGCCCAACTCCTTTGTGTCTCTTTTCTCATCTCGTGGTTCTCAAGCTTCCATGCCTGTTTTCTGGGTTTCCCTCCCACTTCCAAAGGAGGTTGCAGGACTCCCATCCCTGAAGGGTTTGCCATTTTCCCGTACATGATGTTACAGGGACTGGATGATCACAGGCCTAAAGCAGGATGGTGTCATTTGACTGGGGGTCACTCATGCCTGTTCTGGCTCCCCTCATGCTGGGCATAGAGCAGTCTTCCTTCCCCTGCTAGGCCCTTGAGACAGCCTCAGCCTTTCATCCATTGCAGGGCTTTCCCCAGCCACATTGGTCCTTGTTGTGAATCTCAGCTGCTGCTCCCCCTCCAAAGGTCCCAGCGTCATTGATCTTGGTGAAATGTCAGTGGCAAAGAAAAGTTGGCAGCTGATCATTTCTCATAGGGCAGAACTCATAGCGTTACCCATGATGCTCAGCAGAAGACAGAACCTAAGTGTCCTGGGTTTATTTTTTCTGGACATTTGTGGGAAATTGAGCCGTATTTTTAATGTCAGTTTTCCCACCTCTCAGTGATTAGTCCTTTGATTTAATGTCCCTAGTAGTTTTTCTGGAACCAAATAACTTATGGGAGAGGTGGGGAGTGGCCACCTCAGGAGGTTGTCTGTGGTGTCCCCTGGTCTTCCTGGTTCTTAGGAGGTGGACAGTCCTTTCATTCTGCTAATCCAGGATGCATGGAGTGTCATGTAGGGCAGGTTTCCCAACTGGGGACAAAGGACTGACAAAAGCCAGCTTGTGTCAGACACTAAGTCATTGGATCTGCTATGTGCCTTTGAAGGATGAGCTTTGAAGGCTTTCCAAGGCTGCCTGAGGTCATAATTGCCTGTTGTAAGTAAGGTAGGTGCCAACTCTTAATGGCTTCTGTATGAATAGATCATAATGGGCCAGCTCGAGCCAAGATGCCTTGTTGACACAGACAGCATTATTTCCATCTTTGGTAGTTGTGTCTTTAATCACACGCACACAATATACACACACTAGTGGACAGGCTTACATTTCTCTTTTCTCGTGTGCCTGTCTGTGTCTGTTTCTCTGTACTTAGAGACTAAGTTGGGCCTTTTGTGTCATTGCTTCTGTGGTGTGATCAGTTCATAGGGTCTCTCCTGGGTGCTTTGTGTCTCTGAACCTTCTGAATTTGTAAAAGGCGAAAGATTTATACGATCTGAAGGGAAACCAGAGTAGGAATCTTCTGAATTTGTAGGTGAGGTGTGATCTTGTCTGCAGAGATAACACTCTTGATGAGTTCTCATTCTAATTTTTCTAATACTAGGCATTGAACCTAGTGTCTTACATATGCTAGGTATGTACACAACCATCATGCTGTATCCCAAGTGTTTTTTTTAAATCTGTTCTTTTAACTTAGTATTGTTATTTTAAAGAAAAAAATTAGATGAATTGATTTTATGTTTGTGAGGTTTTAGCTTCATCTCTGCATGTGTATTGTGAATGTTTGCTGGCCATGAAAATCATTAGAATGGTTTGGATCCACTTTATCTGAAGTTATAGATGGTTGTTAGTCACCATATGAATGCTGCCAATTGAAGTTCCACCAAGCCCACTCCGGGCCCCTTAATCCTTTAATTTCTTTTTTTCTGAAGCTGGGTATCTTTTAGCTCAGGCTGCCCTCAAACTTGTTATTGCAGCTGATGATGACCTGGATCTCGTGCTCTTCCTGTCCCTGTTTCCCCAAAGCAGTGATTGCATGTGTGTCTACTGCTTACTTTGCCTCAACTTTGATTTGTTATCCAAGTAAGTTATCCTCGGTGGACTTGACCCTTCCGCCTCAGTTTCTACAGTGGCCGAGATTACTTGGTTTTCATGAGTTTCTTCATGTATTTTGTGATTTACAAAATGTGATGATCCCATAGTTTAGGAGGCAAGATTTCTGACCACAGCTTTTGGGGCCAAATGGACCCAGACATGAATTATGGTTGAGCTGCCTACAGCCTGCATGGCCTTGGGTCGGTAAGCTGCCCTGTGCCTTATTTCTTTCATCCTACTTGAGTGTGAGCTCCACTCTTTTAGGATTTTCATGGATTAAATTAGATAGAACACATCAAGCATTTGGTAGCATGACCGATATATGTGAGTAGCAATACTTTTCTTTCTTTGCCCCCTTAGAACTTAAAAAAAAAAACTATTTTATGTGTGTGAGTGACTGCATGTATGTCTGTGACTGCATATGTACCTGGTATCTGTGAAGGCCTCAAGAAGGCATTGGATGCCCCAGACCTGAAGTTATAGACAGGTCACATCACAGCCATGACGTGAATGCTGGGGATCAAACCTGGGTCCTCTGGTAGAGCAGTCAGTGCTCTGACTGCTGGGCCTATGCTCCAGCTCAGGTAGTCTTTTCTGCCTTATCTCCCTCCTCCTTCTCTTCCTCCCACTTTATCCATCTGCTACACTCAGGTTTCCCCTAAAGATCTTTGTTAGATTTTATAGCATCTAATTAGCAGTTCTGTTTGTCATTTTTTGGCAACTGTTTCCCCCCCCCCCCTTAACAAAGATAAAATATGGACTCTTCTCCTTTTTGGAGCTGAGGATCAAACCCAGGGTCTTGTGCTCACTAGGCAATTACTCTACCATTGTGCTAAACCCTCAACCCTAAAACAGATTTTAAGGTATTTTTTTTAAGAACACAAAATGACCCCTTACAGTGCTTTAGCAGAAAGAAGGCAATTATTTTCATTAGAAAGGTAGAGTCTTCTTGATATCCTCTATTTCAGCGTGTGGGCATACTTCTGGGCCAGTTCTAAAGGCAGCATGATGCCCTGTGAGTATTGCACCTACTGTCATGTTAGTAGTGTACAAGAGGTCTTCTGGGTCTGAGACTTTCCAGAGAGGCAGCATGGGTTGTTTCCAGGGTGCTTGGCCCAAAAGGGTTTCAGTGCACATGACCTTCTGAGAATCAGTTCTATTCTGAGGTCAATGCACAGGTGGCCTCCTGTCTACCATGGCAGCATTGGGGAAGAGTATGTCAAAGGAAGCCAACCACATCTGACTTCAGGGAGGATTCTGGGTGTGAGTCCTGCATTGGAGGGCTGTATGTGGTTGGCCCCTGGACACTGAGCTTTTTCTGGATGGAAGTGTTAGCATAGCATCATGGGTACTGGAACTACCCTGAGGACAGTTTGTTGGTAGCTTCCTATGAACAAGGGCTTTCCTGGGAGCATCATGTGGCAGCTTACCTGTGGCAGCTTCACTATGGTCAGCCTGGGCATGTCACGTGGCTGCTGGATCTTCTCTGGGGTCCGTGTGCAGTTACTCACCTGGGTACTTGTCTATCCCAGGAGCAGTGTGTATGGTACTCTCGAGTACAAGAACTTGTTGGTTCTAGTTCTAGTACTTCTGAGGCAGTCCAACCGGAAAGCCACATATTCAGAAATGAGCTCAAACTGCACCATAGGATTTCTAACAGTCAGATAAAAGCCAGCATTCCTTAGGAACTTGTGAAATCAGCTCCTATGTGCCAAAGGGATCCTTTCCCCTTACCTCTGACAGAAGGGACATATGGCTCCATTGACAGATTGTATATCAAAGCCCATGTCAACTCGCAGACTCCCCGGGTGCCTACTCTCAAGCACCCTGAGTACAATATATAACATTTCAAAGTCCCCATGCCAGCATCCTAGCTCTTTTCACTTTCCCAAGCTTCTCTTTTCCCAGATACTAGTTTATTCTTTTTATAACAGAGCCCCCTCTCCTGTCCCTATTGTTCTCCCTTCTTGTGTGGGTAGCCTGGACAGTTCCTCTGTTAGTTACAATGAAAAAAACTTTCCTCTTAGCCACACAATGGAGCAGTCAAGTTGGCAATTTCTTTTCTGTACCTGCTCATGTACAGAACTGCCTTGGGATCATTGTACGGTCATCCCTTTGGCTAGCTTGTCCTAGGGATAGCTATAGTTGGCCTTTTGGGTTCTGGATTTCCTCTGAATTCTGCATGTGGGCATTCCCTTGGGTATTGGCCCTGCCCAAGGTATTGCTCCTTTCTTGGGACAGTTTTCTTACTATTGGGCCTGCATGGTTACATGTAGCCTGGGCCCATGCTTATTTGTGTATATTTCCCTCCTTGGAACTGAGTTTACCCTTTAGTCCATGTGAGGGGCACGCTCTGGGTATTGGGCCCACACCATGGAAAGCATGGGCTCAGTCCCTTAGACACTGGACATGCACTGGTTTCAATATACAAGCAGCCTTCTGTGTACTGGCTTTCCCTGAAGTCAGCGTATGGGTGACCTCTTGAGTACCGGGTCTGTATTGATTGGCAATGTGTTGCTGACTCATGACAACCTGTACTGGAGGCTAGTGTGCTCTCAGTCTTCTGGGTGCTGGGCCTGGTGGCCACATGCATGTGGACTTATAGGTCTCGGATTTGTTTTTTGGTCAATAAGCACACACCCTCCTGGATTCTGAGCCTGCCCTAGAGACAGCATGAGTCACCCCTTGGTTAATGGTCCTCTGCCTGAATAGGTTGGAGGTGTGCATGGTCCTCTGAATCCTTTCCTCAGCTCAACATGTGAGCAGCTTCCTGGGTAAATTTGGCTTTAGATCCCAAATAGTCTTAGTTGCCATACTCATCACTGAAGCTCTGACAGCACAGGCATACCTTGCTAAAGTTCTAGCAACACAGACATAGCTTTCCCTGGTAACTTTTATACCTATTGGCCAGGCATGGCCAATACTGCTGCATGTCCCACATGGCCAGGAGCTCATTCTAGGGTTTGATGAAGATGTTCATGAATAGCCAGAAGTCAGAGCTTCAGGAGAAAGAAGTGGTTACTAAGGCCATTAAGGAAGAAACTCCTGGACCATACTAATCTTTTCTCCATCAGGACCCAGTTGGCCCTCAGTATCTGATAACGATGAAGTAATAGAGGTATCATATTAAAATTTCCAGGAAGTACAGATAGCAGGGGAGGGAGACAGGCATTCTAACTTAGACTACCGGAGTTAACTTAAAGGTGTCTCTAACTGGTAGGTGGAGCTAATGTTAGAGAGGTAGTAATTGAATTGGTTGCTCCTAGTAACTTTTAAAAAATATTTATTATTATCATTATTAATCTAAATTTTTTTTATGTGTACTGGTGTTTTGTCTACATGTATGTTTGTGTACCATGTGCATACCTATGCATGTTTGTGAGCCACCTTGTGGGTTCTCTGCAAGAACAAGTGCTCTTAATGGCTGAGTCATCTCTTAACTCATTTATTATTTTTAGTTATGTGTATGTGTGGATGGCACATGAATGCAGGTGCCCCTGAAGGCGTGGATCTCTTGCAGCTGGAGTTACCTGCAGTAGTGACCCACCTGATGGTGAGTGCTAAAAACTTGGGTCCTCTGCAAGCACAGTGAGCACTCTTAGCTTCAGAGCCATCTTTCTAGGTCCATATATATATATATATATATATATATATATATATATATGAAAAATTTATTTTTTCTTTTCCTGAAGTGTGTGTGTGTGTGTGTGTGTGAAAAAGTTATTTTTTTTCTTTTTCCTGAAGTATTTATATTCAAAACACAGGCATCTCTCAAACAAACAAAAATAATCTTGGTTTTCACTAATCATGGTTTTGTTATGACTGTTTGCTTATCTAGAACCCCTGTCTTATTTTAATCCAGTTTTCATGTTTAAAATATTTCACGTGTTCACTTTTTTTTCCATTATTCAGTACAACTTGGGTAAAATAAATCTACATGTTTGAGGTTTTGTTTTGCTTTGCTTCCTTGTTGTTTTCTAGTATAGCTAGGTTTTATTCATATCCATAAATATTTCCAAAAATAATTACAAAATACTCAAAAGGAGAGAACACAGTATTCAGGGTTCCTGGGTGTCTACTTTTATACCATGCAATCTTGGGTCCTGTTCAGACCGTTGACTCTCAGCTCTGTCGAAATAGCGATCAGATTGTTCACTCTGCTCAGTGGCAGAAACTCAACCCTGACCACACTGAAAAAGACATGCACACAAAGCAAAAACAAACCCAAATGTCAAGTGAAAGGAAGAAAATCCAAAAGTGGTAGAGCTTCAGGGCCTCTGCACAGGTCTGGAACGTTGGAACCAGCCACAGCTGGCTCCAAAGGAAGACTCGGTGCTTCACGTTGGGATGGGGGAAGGAACCCAGAACAACAAGGAAACACTTCAGGACAGATTTCAAGTACAGACGGCAAAGCACTTCTCACTTCCTCTTCAGGAAATGGATAATAAGGAGGAGATCCTGGCCTAACTGAATGTCTGACTTGGGGGAAGGAGGTGATGGAGGCAGGCAGGAAGGCACTGCTTCTGAGTGTTGCAGGACAGACCGCCTGAAGGGTGGTCACCACCCCAGAAGACAACAAATGTCTCCATGCCAGGACAGTCAGAAGTGTGATGACAAAATCTAGTTGTTACGTTGACAAATCTTATTTAAATCTTCTAAAAGAAATTCCATTTGTGGGCCACATATTTCCTTTGTTTGAGAGATGGTCTCCTTATGTAGCATGCAACACTATTCCTGTCCATAATGTTGTCCATTAAAATTAAGGTTGGCTTTATTTAATCACATAGGAACATAACAAATAAAGTACTAAGTGCCTTAAGTAATTTAAAAAGATTTATTTATACAAGCAATTAAGAAGCCTAAAAAACTAAGAGAAATATTCAGTTGCTTGGGATAGTTTGTTACTAATGTAGTTGAAACCAAATCTTGAGCAGAATTTGACAAATTCTTGGTATAATTTCTTTATTCAATGGTGCAAATTTATAAATATATTTAAAAACTTGTTCATTAAAAATGAGATTCATGATCCTTATGCAATTTAGCAGGAATACTCCAAGTAGGAATTATTCTCTTTTTAAAAAAGATTTATTTTATTTTTATTTGTGTGTGTGTATGTGTGTATGTGTGTGTATATGTGTGTGTGTTTGTATGTATGTATGTACATGCACATGCACTGGAGCCTGAGTTACAGGCAATTGTGAACTGCCCAATGGGAGTGCTGGGAACCTAATGTCAGTCCCCTGCAAGAATAGCAAGGACTTGTCACCACTGAGCCACATCTTGAGCTCCAGGCATATTTTTTTTGAAGAGAATTTTTCCTACTGATAAGGAAGTGGCTGTCTAGCAAGTGAAAGCATAAAAACAGAAAAATAAAATCTAATTACAGATTTAAAATGTTTCGTTTAGTTAACGAATAAAACAAAGTCTTTGCCTTTGTTATTTCTTTGTAAACACTAAGTGAAGATCAGTACTGAAGCAACACCTTATTGTTAGGCCCGACAGCTGGGGAACCTGCAGGGGACCGAACTAGATAGACCTTCCGAATGTGGGTGACAGTTATGAGACTTGATCTATGGAGGGGGGGTGGCACTGCCACCAGAACCTAACTCAGGGGCATGAACTGGCCTGTGGAGCCCACTCCCTCTGGTGGGATGGCTGCTCAGCCTTGATACAGGGGGAGGGGCTTGATATGCCAGGTTTTGTTGACTTCCCAAGAAGGTTTTACCTGCTCTGAGGAGTGGATGGTGGGAGGTGGGAAGGATGGGAGGCTGTGGGGCAGGAAGGGAGCCGGAACTCCCTTAATTCTCTTAAAAAAGTAATAAAAAAGAATACCTTAATGTAGACAGAATGAGGCATAGGCTTTACTCAAGGTATTGAATTCTGACATTAAAAATTCAGTAACTCATAATTATAATTGTCTTTGTTGTTATAAGTGGAGGAACAGTGAAACCACTGAACTAGACTACTGCCTGCATAGGAAGGAAGGGTTATTGAGGAATTCAAAACTGCCAGCCTGTTTCTTGGGAGGCAGAGAGAGAGCAGCAATGCTGGGAAGAGCCTTGCCAGCTTTATGGGGTGCAGGTTGTGGTGGGAGGCGGTGTGTAGCTCCAGTAGAGGGAGGTGCGGGCCAGGCACAAGAGCCTGTGTAAGACAGGACAGCCTGGAGATTTTGATCTGGTGTGAGCTTCTCTGAGTTAATGGGGAACTAGATGCCCTATTCCTGGAGGTAGTTGATGGTAGGACAGACAAGGGAAGTAATGGCTTTTCCTGACAACCAGAACCCTGCTTCCCAAGGTTTCTGAGGTATGCTGACTTTAGTCATTTTTATCTGCTAAAAGTCCTGTTTCCCAGTCAGAGTCCAGCCTGAGCTGAGCCCAGACGGCCACTTTAGGACACTGTCAGTAGCACTGCCCTTTTGGGGGCCCACTTTGGACTTAATAGTTACCACCGTGTCCGTGTTCTTTAGTCTCTCTATCTTTTGACAGCACACTTCTGTCTTTTAACGTTGTTCTCATCCATTTCTATTTGGAAACAATCTTCACCTCACCACACAAAATCCTTTCTCATCCAAACACATTTCTCTTTTCATTAACCTTCTTCGCCAAAAACACACTGAAAATACACTTTGTGTCTATAACTCCTTTGCATCTTTTTAAATTGAATGGTTTTTACATCTGATTTTATTTCTAATCATTACAAGTATGGGCAATACATGGTCAATTTAAATATGCTGTGAAAGAGAAGTTACTTTCAGGATATAATCAAATACATGGGATTATTTGAAAATTTTAAGACATCCTGGCATAACTTTGAGCAGTTCTTATAGTTTTTATTTTATTTACTTATTTGTTACTGTTGTTTTGTTTTAGACAGGTTCTCACAATGGAGTGCTGGGATTAAAGTCATGTGCCATCACACCCAGCATTTGTATAGGTTTTTTTTTTGTTGTTGTTTGTTTTTGTTTTTGTTTTGTTTTTTTTTAAGACAGGGTTTCTCTGTATCGCTTTGGAGCCTGTCCTGGAACTCACTCTGTAGACCAGGCTGGCTTTGAACTCACCTAAATTCATCTGCCTTTGCTTCCCGAGTGCTCAGATCATTTGTATAATGTTTAAAATGATATTAGTTTAAAGTGTTTGTGTACACATACATACCAATGGCTATACATGTATGCTATATGTACTATATGTGCATGTGTTAAAAATGATAGGAGCAGCAATATCAGCATACATCATATCATACAGTGGCTCTTGATCTTATTTAGCTCTTTGAACATAAAATGACAGACAAATCACATAGATTGTATTAAGCCTTTTATAGCATATGCAACAGCTGGCAAAACATGACAGCACATTGGTGTAACATGTAATATGATTACATTGACCAGTGAGAAAGCCAAAGGACACAGTGGATGTTTGGGGGTGGGTCTATTTAGTGTAGTTTCTTAAGCTTTTGGGGAGGCTTACTTGTGCAGGATGAAGGAATTCTGTCCCTTAGGTCTTTTTATGTCCTTCTCCCCTTTCCTCCAGAACCTCTCTCTCTTGTCCTTTGTGGCTTGGCTGAGAACTGTGCTGTAGGCCGGTGGGGGAAAATAAGGGTGGTTCAGAGCTTTAAGTCCTTGGTGTGTGGCTTCCTGGGATGCTGAGGGAACAAGAAAGAGGTGTGGCTGAAGGCATTTCTGCAGGCTAAAGAATGAGGGACTACTTTGTGAGTTATTTTGACTTACTGGAAAGCCAGTTTTACTTTGGTCACATGTTGGCAGTGAAGGAGGGGTAGGGTAGAGGGGCTGCAATTTGTAGGTGAAAGTGTCAGTATTCAGGCATCTGTACTGGCCTGTCCTTGGGGTTCTGACAGAATACGCCCTCAGCTGCAGCCACTAAGAGCACCACCTGTGCATATTCACTGTGTTCCCTTTTAAAAGGGCCCTGCCCACCTCCCTTTCTTTCTCTTCCTTTCTGTTCCCCCTTCTCTCTACCTCCCCCTCTTTCCTCTCTCTCCTGCTGCTCTTATCTCTTGTCTCCCCCCTCTCCTTTCCCCCTCTTATGATCCTTATCCCTAATTAAAAACCTTCTGCTTAAACCCTGTCACATGGCATCCTTCTCTTGAGCACTGCTTTTCTTAAATTACAACAGGAAGCCTAACGACCTTTTTTTCTGGAAGGAGCAGTGGTTGGTTCCTATTTTTGCAGCCCTGTAAGAATGTCTGGACATGGCACCCATGTAGAGGGCAGTGGGCAAGGAGACAAATGCTAGTGCTGAGCCAGGGTAAAGGGGGGGGGATTTGACTGGGAAGCTTCCAGAGAGAAGGAAAATCAACCTGGGAAGGGAAAAGACTGTTTTTCTGTTTCTTTTCTATCCACATCTCCAACGACTCATAGTACCAAAGGCAATGATGGCTTGCCTTGACAAATCTAAGTGGTGATGAAGTCTACCTGGAATCATGCAACAGACATAAACCTTACAGTTTAACAATGTATAGAGAAGTAATCTTAATCTATTATATTATACTACATGTGTAGTTTGGATTCAAATCTTCAAAAAATGAAACAATATCATTATTTGTTAATGTGGCTATATTGCATGACATTAAGAAAGGACATAAAGTAAAGGGGAACCAGTAAGTAGGGAAAGAAAATGTTAGAAGGACGTAAGCAGAAAGATATTTTAGCAAAGAAGGGTTTCTATGTGTTAGAGGGAATTTATGTCATAGAAGACTGATGTAAATCACAGGAGGTATATAGAGAATGAGACTCAAAGATTATATGTGTACATCATATATCTATCATATGCCATAGTCATGTATATATAGTTAAAGTATATTAAAATGTATTATTTCAAAGTTCAGTGCATTGATGACAAGCCTCAATGTCAGTCAACAGAATTCTCTTAAGTATTGATCTTGGCAATATTTTCAAAAATTGGCTTAAAGAAAAAAATATATATCTATATCCAATCCAGATTCATTTAAAACTATTTAGTTCTCTGTCTCTGCCTTATGAAAGTATTGCATGCCACCTACATTTTAAAGCATGATTTATTCTTCAAAACTGATGTCACTAACCTTTTGGATATTCAGTAACCGTGCCTGAAATCCCACATCATTGTGGACAGAGGAACTGAAAACACAGCCTGCACTTGCCATCAAAGGTCATCAGCTCCCACATGAAAACAGGACACCTTTCAGAGGACCTTGCAGCTCTGGTAAGTCATCTGTCCTCTTGTCTGAGAGGCTGTGGAGACCCAGAGATTACACTGTATGCAGCCCACAACCTGGAAAATGGCAAAGTCCTCAATGCTTCCAAAAGAATGATCAGAAAAACCCAATTCACCCAGAAAATTGTAAAATAAGAAAAAGAAAAAATAGAAGAATCAGAGGCCTCCAAAGTCCTAAACAACTCGTTGATGATCAGACATTCTGGCCTTAATAAAAAAAAAAACCTGGAAACATATAATTATATAATTGAAAATATAACCACAAACTAAAATGATTACAGTTTTTTTTTAACAGTCCAAATATTGACACTCCCTAGATATCAGGCTTAAGTCCACATGAAATGTTATAAGCTTGGTAAGAAACTGCAGCCCACTCTGGGTATGTTGGTGCAGACCTTTAATCCCAGTTGAGGCAGGTGGATCTTTGTGTTCAAGGCCAGCCTGGACTACAGAATGAGTTCCAGGACAGTCAGAGCTACACAGAGAAACTTTGTTTTGCAAAACCAAAGAAGGGAATAAAAAGAAAGAATGAAGGAAAGGAGAGAAGAAAGAAAGGAAGGAAAGAAGGAAGGAAGGAAAGGAGAGAAGAAAGAAAGAAAGGAAAGAAGGAAGGAAAAGAAATTGCTATCTAGACACAGGAGTTTAGCATTTATTTATTTATTTATTTATTTATTTATTTATTTATTTATTTATTTATTTATGTTTTCTTACTTTATATATCAATCCCAGTTACCTCTACCTCCCCCCTCCCTCTCTCACTCCCTCCCATGCCCCTTGACCACCCTCCCATTCTACCCATCCCCCACTCCACTGGGAGAGTGGTACCTTCCAGTAGGGGTTAACAAAATCTGTCAAGTCATTTGGAGTAGGGATTAGGCCCTCCCTCCTGCCTCTAGGTTAAGGGAGTAAGGGGAATGTGCTCCTAAAGTCCTTTTGTGCACCAGGATACATCCTGGTTCCACTGTCAGAGGTCCCTTAGATTGTTCAGGCCTTCTAACCAAGACCCATGTTCAGGGAGTCTGAGTCAGTCCCATGCTGGATTCTCAGCTATCAGTCTGGGGGTCCAGTAGCTCCTCCTTATTCATGTCAGATGTCTCTGTGGGTGTCTGTAGCCTGGTCTTGTCCTCCCTCTCTGCATCAGATTCCAGTTCAGCTCAGTGTTAAGCTGTGGGCGTCTACTTCTGTTTCCATCAGCTACTAGATAAGGGCTCTATGATGGTGGATAAGTTAGTCATCATTCTCATTATCAGGGAAAGGCATTTATGGTAGCCTTTCCACTGTTGCTCAGATTGTTAGTTGGGGTCAGTCTTGTAGGTCTCTGGACATTTCTCTAGAGTTAGTTTTCTCTTAAAACCTATAATAGCTCCCTCCTTTATGGTCTCTCTCTCTCTCTCGTCTATTCCTCCCCTGACTCAGTCTTCCTAGTCCTACATGCTTTCCTGTCCTCCCCTTCTCTTTCTCCTACCTCCCTCTTCACTCACTGCCTCCCCGTTCCCAATATGCTCAGGAGATCTTGTTCCTTTCCCCTTCTGTGAGGGACCTTGTATGATCTCTTAAATTCCTCCTTGTATCCTAGTTTCTCTGGCGTTGTGAATTATAAGCTGGTGATCCTTTGCTGTATGTCTAAAATCTATATATGAGTGAATGAATACATACCATATTCCTCTTTTTGTTACTGGGTTACCTCATTCAGGATGGTTTCTTCAAGTTCCATCCATTTGCCTGCAAATTTCAAGATTCCATTGATTTTTTTCCCCTGCATAGTAGTATTCCATTGTGTACATGTGCTACATCTTCTTTATCCATTCTTCAGTTGAGGGGCATCTAGGTTGCTTTCAGGTTCTTGCTATTACAAATAATGCTGGAGTTTAGCTTACTTTCCACACCCTTTGTCTACATAGAACTTGTAGCCCAGATACAGGCTCACTTTTGTTCTAATCTGAAAGTCAATGAGGGTTAAGCCTCTTGTCTTTCTTCATCTCCAGTCAATTTGAGAAGGGCCTCATGCAGTGGTTCTAGCCACTCCAACAGCTCTCACAGTACCGGAAGACCAATCCTGGGTTCATGGTTCTTGAGTCAACCCTTGAAGGCCAGAGAAGGAAAGAGCTGACCAGGATGGTGGATGCTATGGTGAGCCTATGGGCTTTCATTCAGGCATTTCATTTTTATTCTTTTAATAAAGATTTGTTTTATTTTTGTGCATTGATGTACATGCATATGTTTATGCAGGTGCCCACTGAGTCTAGAATAGGGCATTCCGTCCCTTGGAAGAGAAGTTACAGGTGTTTGTGAACCAGCCTGTGTGAGTGCTAGAATCCAAGCTCTGATCCTCATGATGGAGCATCAAGTGCTCTTAATCACTGAGCTACATCTCCAGCTTCTGATTCAGACACTGGAAAATCTCCCTTGGTCTGCCTTTTCCTGGTTCTCTTGGGCTTCAGAATGTTTAGCATTTGTTGGAGATCCTGTCTGTTTCCAGTGGAGTGGAATAATTTCTTACATTCAAAGGGCTCCAATCTTACTTTTCTAACTCTGTTTTCCTTACACAGTCTCCTTCACATCGCTGTCCAGGCACCAAAGGCTTCCTTTCCTCACTTGATCTGGCTGTTACACAATCTTTCAAGGTCTCTTAGACAGGACCACCAGAGAGGTGCTCTGACTGCCACCCGCAATAGCTCTGCTCAGCAAGAAGTCACCACCCCCACCCATCCCATTTCCTCCTGGCAGTCAGGGTTACTGCTTCTGAGGAGATGATGGGAACAGAAGATAGAAACGTGTCAGGCAGTTTTGAAGACAGGAGATCTTGATTCTCGTCCTCAGCTCTGTTCTGGCTGGAGGTCAGAAATGCCAGAAGTGTTTTGGGGCTGTAGTTCCTGCTCTGATTTCTTGTATCTTTCTTTTCCATCTACACAGCTTCCTGGAAACTGTAGGTGAGGGAGCGACCAAAACACCAGTCCAGACACCTTGGCATGGAGAGGCACATGGATACCTAATGGGTGGGACAACTGGGCCCACTAAACCCCACAACCCATTTTATGTCATAAGCCACATAAAAGTCCCAAAACTATCAGCTTAATGGCACCCCCATCCCCAGGGCGTTCTCTTGCTTCACAGAAGTTTGGCTTGCTTCCTCCCTCTTTAGCTCTTACCTGTGAACCTATAATGAACGTATTTCTAAAAACTCACCCTCCTCACGGTCCATGACATTCACTCTGAATTTGTGAGACAAGAGTCTAGGGCCACTGACTCAATGGAAGGAGTTTTGTCTGACTCCTGGCTACTAGCCCATGAACACCTGTATTAAGCCTGTCTGATGCTAGAAAGCCTCTGTCATACTCAAGGACCCCACATGTTTTAAAGGGGTCGAGGGGCCCATTTGGATGAACCCTTGATGGAGAGGGCACTGGTGTGTCTTTGTTCATTAGCAGAAAGCCTCTCGGTAGACCCTCAGGTGAACCTCCTGGCCGCCAGATAGTCTTGTTCTAATGCCGGGCCAAAGAAAGATGCAGCTCAGATCCCACACCCTTGACAAAGGAATCATGTAACACCACAGGTGAAAGAGAATTAAAGAAAATAAAATCGATGGAAACAGCTACCTTGATGGTTCTCTACCTCCCTTAGCCCTGTTCCTTTGCACCCAAGGTCTCCAAAATGCCTCTCGGCTCCTGAGGGTCCCCCTCCTAGCCATCCCCGCTTCTTCAGCTTACTTCCAGCCTCCTTTTTGACCAGAGAAACTTTTCTGGGAGTACAGATCTCGGTGTCCTTCCTAGATACCATGCTATCAAGGCCTGTTCTCTGGAGAGTCAAAAGGTTTTTCTCCTTTTTATTTTTCTTTCTCTTTGCTCTCACCCCTCCCCCCTTTCTGGCTGGGTCTCCCTGTAGCCTGGTCTGATGTGGAACTCACTCTGTAGCCCAGGCTGGCTCAAACACATGACAGCGCCAACATTCTGGGCCGACAGGTGTGACCTCCAGTCTCAGTCTTTCCTTCCACAGAGAGCAGAATGAAGAGAACTTTCCTGAAGGTTTACAGGAGAACTAGAGCTGGGAAGGATGACCTTCATTTAAACATGTGAAGGCCGCTTCCCAGCTGGTGGGAAACCCAGCAAATCCAGACCCAGACTCACAGCGGAAACATCTTTATTACAGCTGAGAACTCCACAGGGACTGAAGGGGAACTCTGGGGTCTTGAGCATGCGCAGCCGGGGGCAGAGACTGGCCCTCTGTAGAGCAGCTACTCGGGAATGGTCAGCAGAATGTAATTCTGTGGACAGAGCAGAGTCCCCGTATGTGACCTCACTTCTCACACAGTCTGCTTTCCTGGGGCTGCTGCTGACACTCAGGAAAGCCAGGGACTGAGTGGACGAGGGCGCAGAGCAGAGAGGAAGAGGAAGTCTTGGGAGTGTTAATGAGGACAGGAACATGCTAGAATATGGAGCGCTTCCTGAGATACATTGAGTGGTAAACAAAGGACATTGGGGGGATGACTGAACAACCAGGGCAGCCATGGAAGGGTGTGCGTGTTGTACACTGTCCAGCTCCAGATGGCGGTTTTTTTCTTTAAATCACAGTCTGCATAGTGCACTCTGTAACTTCCAACCCGAACAGTGGCACAAAGCAGCCCAGAAGTGGATCAGCAAGTTAGCCTTGCCTTTTACAGGTCTACTTATGAGGCTCGAAGGTGCTGGCTGTGTCCTGGCTCTGTCCATTCGGATCTGTCACCCTAGGCAGCACCTGGCCTGACGGCCCGGGGACTGGTGGCATCATTTTTAGGGCAATCGCAAACCCTGGATTACCTGGATGTGTTCCTCCAGTTCTACTCAAGAGAGGGTTTCTCTTGACTCTCTAAGGTCCTAGGCTGATGTTCAGGCAGGAGCAGCAGTGGTGGGGGATGGGGAGTAGGAGACACTGAATGGCCAGATGAGGCAATCCTTGCTGCCCCTCCCACCTCAGGCTCTTGAAGGCACGCTTCTGAGGTCAGGAAAGAGGGCAGAAGGCCCAAGGTCTAAGCTTGGGGTCCTAAAGCTCAAGTTCATTCATCTGTCTTTTTGTTTCTTCTCCCGTTCTGTCCTTCCTTTCTTTTTGACACAGGGTCCCATTATGTAGCCCGGCCTCCCTGGAACTCATGATCCTCCTGCCTCCACCTCCTGAGTGCTGGGACGAAAGCATGTGCCACTACCTTGGAAATCATCTCAAGGTGAGAGAAGGAAATAAAGAGTATGTCTGAGCTCTACCCTTCCTACCAGCCCTCTTCTCCATTTCCCTGTCTCTCTGTCTCGGTGTCTCTGCCTGTCTCTCCGTCTCCCCCTGGCCTAATCTGGAGTTTATTATGGTCATGTTCAGCTTTCAGAAGACATTTCATTCTGGGAGATGTGTTCTGTTAACTGTGAGATTATATTTCTGTCTGCCATCCAACTTGTTCTTCTGCAACTTCCTTAAAATATTTCTTTCACCTTTTTAAAAGACATTTTTATTTTGTTTGTATCTATGTGTCTGTTTGTATGTCTGTGGGTGGCTGCCATGTGTGCATGGGTGCCAGTGGAAGCCAGAAGTGGGCATCAGGTCCCCTGGAGCTGGAGTACCGGGTGGTTGTCAGCCACCACTGGCTCCGGGTGCTGGGATTGAAGCTTGACGCTTGGGTCCTCTGGAAGAGCAACAGCACTCTTCGCCACTGAGCCCCTGTCCCTGGAATGTCCCTTAGATGAATTCCCCCCCTTTGGGAAGAAATGGGAGCCAGGACAGGAAGCAGGACAGGCCTGGGAACAGATCCCCAGATAGGCTCTCTAAGCTTATCCCTGCTTCCCGTCTCAGGATGTTTGCAGAGAGCAAGGGGACACTGGGCGTAACAGCACTGTTTGGGAACCAGGACACCTCAGTTCTAGGGAGATGGGTGGTCCTGGCTAAGATAAAAGCCTTGGAAGTCAGATGAAGACCCCTACTTTGTCACCATGGCCTTGCTTTCCTGCCTTTCTGAGCCTTGAGTTTCCACTCAGTCAAAGTGGGGAGAATAGCATTGTGTAAGGAAAGATGCTCTTGATAAGCCCCGTGTTCTGGCTTTCTGAGTGACCCATGCTGACCCCCAAGGCCTCAGTCACTTCATCTGTAACAGGTGTCACGTCCAGCGTGGTGTGAGGTAGAGGTAATACAGAGGCAGAAGGCTTGGGAGTGGCCTAGGCATCTAACTTCCTGCTCATTAGCTGATCATCATTAGGAGGGCTCCCCCTGCACCTACCTCAGAGAAGTCCATTTGGGCTTGGCTGAAGGAGATGCCCTTGATGTTGGGCAGCGGGAGGCCATGCTCTCTGAGCCACTCTACAAGAGAAAGGCAGGAGCTCAGCCTGGTGGGCAGGGCTGTCTGGTGGGTATGCTTGGGAGATTCTGGGAGGCTACCCTTCCCAGCCCCTAGCCAGGGAAACTTCTGTACCCCATTCTCCCTTAATCAGGCAGTCCTGAACAGCAAGTAGCCTAGGGAAAGCAAATGTTACTAGAGGTGTACAACTTTTAACATTTCAATACGACATTGTCATCTATAAATGTGTTGGCGGTATTCATAGTTATCCTGGGACCCATGTGTCCTGTGAGCTGCAGGTTGGATACCCCTGATCATTTCCTGGTTCCCCTACACCTTAACTTATGCCTGTCTTTGAAAGGAACATTCTTACAAGATATGCCCCAGACCTGCGGACACATTGTTAGGAATCTGTCCTTCTTTGCGGCATTTAAGGAAGATTCATTTTGTTGAAGATTGAAGGTTTGCTGGTACTCAGGAAATGCATTCTACCTAATTTTCACACTGAGAAATGCTGACATGTTGGGAGAAATGAAACATCTCACAAAGAGATGAGACAAGGGTCAGAATCAACCGAAAATGCTAGAAATGCGGCTCTGATACTATCCACTGACTACATCAAAGAAAGCAAATATTCATAGATAACGCTTGCTTGCTAAAAATCTGAAAACGAAACATCAAGTCAGTAAATTTACAGAGCTGGTCAGTTTGCCATGACTGCTTCTGCCAACTGTTTGGCTAGCTGATTTCCCACAAGTGGAGTTGTGAAAGTTGAGGGCCTGGCATGGCCTCCTCCTGTGCCCACCACCCTGTGTCGAGCAGCCTCTCCTCACCATATTTCTCTCAGTCTCTCTGGGCTTGGAGCGGTCTGGCATCCCCTTGCTGGCCTGATGGCCACTTGGAAGTTGGGTGTTGGGGTGGATGGAGGAAGATGAGCCCATGCATTTGTCCTCCCATTTGTCCCCATCCTGAGGACACCCCACCCCCAGCCCACCATCCTAGGTCTCTCCCATGGGCCTTGCCCAAGACTCCCTACTGCTGTTTCTTATCTCAAGTTGCTTCATACAGCACTTCCGGGTTTCCTGAAAGGCCTCACACTGCCCTTTTCTCCTCTGGGTGGGGTTGTAGTATGAGCAGCACTCATGGCACTGAGCAGCCTCCTGCCTGGTGTTTAGATCTTCATGACCATACCAGTTTCTGGGCCTGGCCCACTGTCTGGGTTGTCTCTTGGGTGTGACAGACAAAGCATTGAGTGAGAGCCTTTGATGGGCACAGAAAGAGTGGGCTCTCTCTCCCCAGCCCCTTGCAGGTGGCATCCCTGCCTGTCTGGCTTCTCTGGCTCTGACGGACCTTCTACCGCCTCCTGCTCCGTGCCTAGCTAGTCTCCCTTTTTGAGCAGCTTTGCTCACTTCATGCCTGACACCTTCCCTGGCCAACGTAGTTCCTCAGGATGGAAGCCTGGCCAGCATTTGAGCCTCTGTCAACTTCTCAACGTGAATGTTCTCATACTGTGACTCAGAGCACAAAGACCCTCAACTGAGAAAACAGGAAGTCAGGGTTCTAGACTCAGCCTGGCCGGAGATTTGCTGGGTTACTTTGGACAGGTCACCTAACCATTCTGGATTCCTAGAGGGGAGGGTGATGCATTGTGACATTCAGCTTTCAACCATTCTAGCAGGTACAGATAGATGCCTATCCTGCTGGTCACATTCACAGTGTGGGCTGCCCACTTTAGCCATCCTATTGGCCTCAGCCCATCAAGCATTCACTTGGGGCCATTGACTACTGGCTCTGTAGTTGCTGAGGCTGAGTGGCTCCTCCTGTCTGAGGGCCCCTTCCCTGTGACTTTACACCTTCCTGGCAGCTGGATGCTCTTCAGGCTATCTGTTCATGCTCTGAGCTTACATCAGCATTAACATCCTCTGCAACTGCATCTGAAAGCTTGGGTGTGTACTGCCCCCTGCTTTGCCTGGGGTCCAGTCTCAACCCTGGCAGCTGTTTGCAATCCCTGTGGACGGGTCCAGTGCTGCCTCTAGCAATGCACTGTGATGTGTGGTCTGACAGAGAGGTACAGTATGACTCACCATTATGGTGAGACAAGAACCGTCTCTTTAGGACCTCCAACAGCAAGATCTTCAGATGCTTTTCCTGCAATGGGAAATAGCATACAATTCAGTTCCTCCAGCTCCGCACATTCCAACCCAGGACTGGGTGACTCTGTTGTACAGATGCCACACAGATTTCAGAGAAATTCTGCAGATACCACCTTAAAAACTATCCAACGTCTTCCTATGTGAGCTAGGCTGGCTTTGAACCTACTATCCTCCTGCCTTAGCTTTTCTAGTGCTGGGATTACAGATGCCACCACATCTGTCCACATGCCACTTTTGAAGGACTTTGGAGATTTTGTGTCAGATTAGTGAAGGATCAGAGGAACACTGAGGGGCCCAAAAGGACCCCCCCACCAGCCAGGTACCATCTCTGCAGGGAAGGAAATGGATGGGTCTATGGGAGCCCAGGACGCAACTTCACAAGGACCAACTTCTGTCAGTGAGAGATACTTCTAGTACTTAGAGCTGCTGACAGTAGGACACATTGAAACAGCAATCCTCCCATCTCTGGGAATGTGCAAGAGGGTCTTGATCAGGGCTATCCTGACTCTTGTAAATGTTTTTTTTGTCTGGTGGGGGTTGCTATTAACTACACACATAGTTTTACATTTCTATGGTGTGGGTGGCTTATACAGTGTATAAATTGTCATCTTGGTCTCATGGATGCCCTGAGATATGTCACAGATGAGATTCCCGACCAGAAAAAGAGTCTTGGTGCCTTTGACCCAGATTCTAAGCTAGCGAAAATCATGTGGCAAGGACCGTAATATTCTGTAGGGCAGACCTGGATTCCAGCCCCAGTGAACTCTCCCTCCCTACAGTGTCTCTTGGTTCATATACTCACACAGGCCCACCTCCCTGTCACTCTTTTAGGGTTGGAGTTTGTGACACACAGGCCTACAGAGAGGACAGGTGGGCTATGGGGAGGGGACTTACTGTGGCACCCTTCTTTCCAAACAGGAGCAGGCCAACTCTTGTGGAAGAGGTGCAGGTTGCATCAGCAGTGGCTTGAGCTCAGGGACTGAAAGCCAATAGGTTCAGCCATGTTGCCCAGCTCCCTGCACCCCTGTGTTTAGCCTGGAGTACAAGATCGGCCCTTAAAAGGCTTTATCCATCCCACATGACTCCCCACCTCCTTTCCCTTCTCTGACCCATCTGGGAGTCTTGTTGGCTAGGACCACCTTCAAAAATGCCAGTTCCTGACTTTTGTATGCTGGGCCACCACCACCTCCTGGGAACCTCATTCACCCTCTGCTGGCTACACCCTGCTGTTGGCCCCATTGCCTTCTCTTGGTGCTGCTTCTACTCTGCTCACACTGTGTCAATGAGGCTTCCATCTCAGTCTGAGGAAGAGTCTCCCCAGTATGGCCTGCCCTGCCCCTCTGATGTCCTGCACTCTGCTCTAGAGCCCTTATTATTTCCTGATTTAGTCTTGGGTCTTTATTCACCTCTTCCCAGATGTCCCCAGCCTTCCCATTCACTGCTGCTTTGAGTCTTGGCTTTAAAAGCTCACCTCAATACATCTCCCAGACACCTTTAAAAATGTCTCATTTCTTTTTATTTTATGTACATTGGTGTTTTGCCTTCCTGTATGTCTGTGTGAGGGTGTTGGTCCCCTGGAACTGGACTTACAAAACAGCTGTGAGCTTTCTTGTGGGCCCTCTGGAAGAACAGGTAGTGCTCTTAACTGCTGAGCCCCCAGACTTCATTCTAATGTTGCTGATCTCCACTATGACCCTGCTTCTCTCTTCATGGTGCTATATCACCTGACTCTATGCTATATAATTTGCTTTGCTAAGGCTTATATGGGCTTATGTCTGCTACCATGTGATTGGGAGAGGGGGCAGAGAGGCATTTGTGTTGATAACTGACTCATCTGTGTATCTAAGATAAAGCTAGGCATATAGTAGGTACTCAATTAGTGTTTGTTATATATGAAAGAACAAAACAGATAAGCTACAGCCTTAGAGGCCACACTTTACCCAAGTAGAAGTTGGGGCCTCCAGGGTGAGATGAGATTAGGGACAGAGTATGATTAGGCTTTCAATCCTAGGCCAGTGACTTGGGACTATTTACCCTGTGTATTTATGGATCGTTTAGGACACAAAGCTGAAGAAAAGGACTCACCTGCTTCTCAATGATGGTGGGGTAGGGACCCAAGGTGACCACAGGGCTGCCAGAAGAAAGGGAGTAAATCAGTGAGTGAGCTGGGGGCCTAAGTACCTGTCTTTGCCTGGGCACGGGGGCTGTGAGCCCTAACCACCCCCTCTTCCTTGTCCTATATTTTCCAAATCAAGCTGTCTTATATTTTCCAAATCAAACCCATTACCTGTGTGACATGAACTGGAGTTTTAGTGTCTGATTTCTTGAGGAGAACACAGCTTTGGAGAGGAGTTGCTGAATTGGATTGAAAGCAGACAGGCTGAGCAGAGTTAGAGCCATTTCCTACAGAGGTCCCCTCCCCCCTCCCCACTGCCGAACTCCTGCCCCTCAATCCTGTTCCAGCCCCATGAACTTGTGTTCTATACTCATGTCCCTGTCTCCCCCAATACTCTGTTTATATGGCCTCACTGGGGGAGGGGGCAGTGGGGTTGGCCACTCTGGGAGGCAGGGGAGGCCAGGCCTGAACCTAAGGCAGGCCCAGTGGTCCTGGAATCATCATTTCTGGAAGCCAGCAGGGTCCTTACCTGTGTACATATTGGCATGACCACAGGGCCTCACACTAGGCTAGGACTTCACCATTGAGGAACAGATCTAAATGACCTTATTATTATTATCATTTTTAATTTAAATTAAGTTACTTACTATGTTATCCAGGTTGGTCTCAGATTCCTGGACCCAAGTAATCCCTCTGTCTCATCTTCTCAAGTAGCTGGGATTATAGTGGTCACTATCACAGCTGGCTGGGATTATAGTCACTATCAATCACAGCTGGCTCCCCTTGGTTTTGTGGGAGTGTAGATAGGCTCTAACGCATATGTACAGGTTCAGGGCTCTTTGATAGTAGTGAGGGACAGCTGATTCTTGGTCATACAATGATGTAAGGACCCTGTCCCATCCTTAGGATGCCACCCAGTGCACCTGTGGCAGAGTGGCTCTTCAGCTTTCTCATCTGAGCCATTGGAATTTGGGGCGGGGGAGCTATATTTCCCAGAATTCTCCCCATGATGATTGGTATGGTTGTTTTGTGACTCAGCCATCCGTAGGGGAGTCCTTTGAAAGCCCTGACTGCACCCTACAGGAGGGTCTGGAGTCGAAATTTCTTCATGACTGAGGAGGTCCTTGGTGAGTAGAGAAACTAGTATGTGAATGACTTAGAGTGGGCACAGCTGCCCACATGTAGAACTGTTAGTAGATGGTGTTAGGCTTGGTCACAGCCATTCATCTCCCTGCTCTCAGTCTGCAGACTGGGAACCAAATCCATGCAGTTTCACTCACCCAGGCAACTGCACCAAAGGAGACATTGTTGCCCCCCTGCAGCATCAGTAAGCCCTGCTGGGTGACTGTGGCCCTGAAGTCATCAAGGTGGACCGTGGGGGGATCTGGGGCGCTGATAATCAGTCTCGGGCTCCCTCTGGTCAGATTTTGAACCTGGATGAAGTTAAAAACAGGGAAGGTAGAGGGAGGCTTAGTAGACGGCTTTCCCTAGACCTGGCTTGGAAGGGTGGGAAGGAGGCCTCTTATGAGGCAGGGGTCTGGGTTTTTCTTCTAGCCCTGTAACTTCTTGCTGCATGGCCTAGGGGCAGTTACTTGGCTTCTCTGAACTATTGTGAGGTGAGATCACATCCTTCCTGTCCTGGGCACACACAGTGCTGATTGTGGGGAGTTAAAGTCTGGGATCTACCTCCGTAAGCGGTGTAGCCCGAAACAAGATTCTTATAACCGCTCTGTGCTGTACATTTTCACCCTTGTAAAGTAAAGGTAAGAACTGTACCCTCTCCATAAAGTCATGTGGATTAATGAGCTAACTGCTGTGCCGTGCTCAAGAGACATTAGCACCTTCAGCACCACAGGATTCTCTGCTGTAATTGTTTATCCAGCTGGTGAGCACAGAAAGCTTTTTGGAGTGGTCACAATGAGTTCAGATTTTAGAGCAGGGACTGAGTTCAAATATAGCCTTTCCAGTTACTCAGAAGTGCTTCCTTCACCGCGTTGAGCCCTGCCTTGCTGTTATCTAGGTGAGCCTTAACAGGGCAGGGCGTGTTCATTGTGGACAATGACAGCTGGGTGAGCCTTAGCAGGGCGGGGCATGCTAATTGGTGGACAATGACAGCCCATGGTCACAGTCACTGTCTTGACTGCTTCCTCTGGTTTTATGTCCCTGATACTGTGAATAGGTGCAGTGACTTCTGGAGTGCACAGCAGAGAAATGACACATGTCCATAAAATCTTTAGGTTCAGTCTGCGTTGCCCAGGATGCTGAAGCAGGGGCAGGCACCATACCTACCTCTGGCTGGGGCGTCGGGACACTCTGGGATAGCAGCTCCAGCAGGCCAATTTCCTAGAAAGGTAAAGACCAAGTCAGCTTTCAGGCTTGCAGATGTGTTCTGAGCAAACTGGGGGCCCAGGGAGACAGCTGCCTCTATTGGATGCACTGTCTACACCCGAGTCAGCCTCAGCTCAAGGCAAGTCACAAGTCTGGCTTCTCAGCCGTTTATCTGTAAAGGTTAACTTTCTGTGGTTTTGATAATTTTTATACTGACATTTTATTAATATGTTTTTGAGCCAGGATCTCATGTATCGTTCTTGCCTCAAACTCAGTATATAGCTGAATTCCTGCTCCTTCCCATAAGTGCTGGGATTACAGGTGTACACAATGCCTGAGATCAAAGCCAGGGCTTTATGTGTGCCAGGCAAAACACGCTTCTCACTGAGCTACACCCACAGACTCTTAACTATGAGAAACGCTATTGACACAGTGAAACTGAGAGAGTGTCATAGAGAACATTTGCATGCTCTATTCAGTCTTCTATTAACAGTTCCTACCCATCCATCTATGCTCCACTGATGTTCAGGGAGGTATTGGGATTGAACTCATGGCCTCACAAATGCTGAGCTCATTCTTGACCACTGAGCTACAGTGGATCCCTGCACCATCGGTTTTCCAAAATCACAAATCATCACAGAGAACGCAATAGCAATGACTGAAGTAAAAGTCATACGATATAGCTTTTCTTTTCTCTCTAAATACAATTCTCAGAGGTAACTATTGTTGACATTTTGAAGTGTGTCCAGATGGACTTTTTATGCTCAGAATGAACAGAGAGAGGCATTCTGGCCACACAGCCCTATGCCTTGTTAGTGCCACTCAGTGCCAGCACCTATAGAGCAATCTTGTTCTTACAAAGTACTGTCTTAGTTTATACTGCCTGTAGTCTCAGTAAGTTTAGTACTTAGTGATGGGCCATGAGTTTGATTTTTACTAAGTAGCAACTGAGGCTCCAAAGCCCTGCAGATGTGTTCCTGCCCACCAGTGTAAGAATTTCTTCAGATGTAGGGTTCAAGTCTAACTGTCCCAAGCTGTCACATTTGTGTGAGATACAGGGACAAGTGGTAGAAGACAGTGGACCTCATCTATAGTCAATCCCATTTGTGGTTGACCTTGAGTAGTTCATTTCCCCAGTCTGGGCACTCATTTGTGTAACTATTTAAAGTAACTTTCTTTGTATGATGTAAAGTTTCTGGATGTGGCATGTCCCACTTGTTGTGGCATGTGGGCACTTGAAAAATTTTCGGATTTTGAAACATTTTGGATTTCAGATCTGAGTTACAGATGCTCAACACACACACACATGTGTGTGTGCTTGCATATGCATATGTATTTCGCATGTATAATTTCATATACATATGTAACTATATATAAAGCTTGAAAGAGTAAGAAAATGGAGGAGAGAGAGAGAGAGGGAGAGAGAGAGAGAGAGAGAGAGAGAGAGAGAGCACATTTTCTTAGATCTTTAGCTGTAGCAATCTTCAGGGGGCATTGTGAGGAGATAACATTCATATTGAGATTACCAGTGAGAGAAGAATGTGCCAGGCAGAGTTGAGAATAAGTGCAGCCTGCATGGCTAGAACGTAGGAAGTAAAGAGACAGAGCTGGAGAGAGGCCAGGGATCAGATTGCCCAGCCCCACACAGAAAGCCTGGCTTTTACTCTGGGATATGGAGAAGCTGCTGCAGGCTTTTGCGTGGTGATATGGGTGGCTTTGCCCACTGTTTCCATAAGCCCTTGAGGTGCACTTATCCCCCTTGTCCTGTGTGTGTCTCCTCAGCACTGAAGGCAGAGGCCAGTCTCAGGTGTGCCTTCCCCAGTGACAATATGCAGGTGGCCTTCTGGCTTCCCTGATTGCTTTAAGCAAAACGAGCTAGTTATTTATTGTAAGAATGGGGAAAGGAACAAGATCTCCTGAGCATATGGAGAATGGGGGGGGGGCAGTGAGTAGAGAGGGAACTAAAAGAAAGAGAAGGCGGGGAGAGGAAAGCATGTGGGATTGAGTCAGGGGAGGAATTGGCTGAGAGGAGAGAGAGAGAAAGAGAGAGAGAGAGAGAGAGAGAGAGAGAGAGAGAGAGAGAGAGAGAGAGAGGGAGGGAGGGAGGGAGGGAGGGAGGGAGGGAGGGAGGGAGGGAGGGAGGGAGGGAGAGAGAGAGAGAGAGAGAGAGAGAGAGAGAGAGAGAGAGAGAGAGAGAGAGAGAGAGCGCATAAAAGAGGGTCTGGCTGCATGGTTGTGATGTGAAACTTCCCCATCCTCTGCTAGGAAGGCCCTGAACCCATTGTTGCTCATTGTCTGTCTGTCCGTGGTGTTAATAACTTCTACTAAACTCCTTACTCCCTATTAATCCATCTCAGTGTCCTCTTGAACATCCACCCCCAGACCTCTCACACACAACGCCGTTTTCTTGTTCGGTTTCCTGTTCCCCTATGAGACTCTGATCTCTACACGATAAGGGCCCTGTGTTCACTGGACCAGCCCACAGGAGGCTTTCATGAGTATCTGTTGTGTAAGGATGGGTATGTGTTACGAGGGGGAGAATAAAGGCATGTGAGAGTTCCTCTTCTCAGATAAAGGGGCTTCTGTGAAGGGCTCTGAGGGATAAATAGGAGCTAGTCAGGTTAGACTGACTGGACGAGTCCAGAGTGAGGAGCAGACTTTTGCTGTTGGGGCCTTGGCTTTTTCATGTAAGACACAGGGCAGGAGCATCCTGTCCCTCCCCTTGCCCCTTCCCAGCGCTCACCGAGGAGTCTTGGGGCTCCACGAAGATCTCCTGGCTGGTGTACAGACAGGACAGAATGTCATTGTAGATTTCTAGCCAAAAGGCAAAATCTGCCTTGCTGTCCTGGGCTAATTCAGGGAGAGTTGGAGGAACCATACGTTTTGGCTTTGAGGCCCGGAGGTGTGGGCCACAGGGAGTCACAAGCTTCAGAGAAATGATAGGAGAACGATGGTTAGTGGGGACCTGGTGGACACCTGGTCATAGCTCACCTTGCTGACCACAGAAGGCACAGTCTCCCTTGAATCTGCCAACAGCATCACCAGAAGGAAGCCATTATGGTCCCTATCTGACCACGAGGAAACTGATGCCCAGAGACATGATGTCACTCACTCAAATCCCACATGAGAAGAGGTAGAGCTGAAGCCCTGAGCCTGGCTTCCTGGCTCTCATCAAGCTCCGCTCCAGCCTCTGAACCCTGTGCCTCCTGGGAGCTCTTGTCCCTCCTACCTCCCATTACAGAGAGACATCAAGGAGTAGTGGACAGGAGCTGGGCAGTCCTCAGCCATTCTGTCCTCAGTTTCCCCATCTGGGAGCTGCTTTCGTGAGGGGTCTGACTCACTTGCTGGCCAGCAGCCTGTGGCCTCCCCATTCCCTTTGTGGACCATTCCCTTTTCTCATTCCTTGCCTTCCTGTGTTCCTCTCTCCCCTCACTCCCCAGCCTGTGAGACACCATCTCGCCTTCTCTTTGCCTGTCCACTCCCAGCGGACTCGCCAAGGACCCATGGCAGCCTAGGGTTACCCACCTGCACTCTCATCAGGATGGCTTCCTTTGTGAACTCTGTGCTGGTCAAATAGTACTGGAAATCACTGGGACCAGAGATGATGGGAGCTGTGGTGCAGAAACAAAACCTAACTCAGCCAGAGGTAGAGGTGGGAAGGATGCAGTGTGTGTTGGGGGGGGTGGAGGAGAAATTCCTTCTCCTCTGCTCAGCCTTAAGTTCCTTGATGGCTGAGCACATGCCCCCTAGGAGAAGGGACATTTATCGCACACAGACTTTGTGCCAGCTTGTTAGTATTATTCTACCAGGCCTTATCTATGGACCATCCATTGATCCTGTTTAACAGACAGGGAAGCTGAGGCTCAGAGGGAAAGTGACATATAAATGCCACAGCTATGTTGTCCCCTCCTTTTCCCCATTAGAAAGTATCCTTCCTGTCGGTAGGACTGTCCTGTCCTGGGTATATTCCTACACAGAGTGTCTGGCACACGGCAGGGGACAGTTGACCAGCGGCAACATACGGAGAGTGATGTGTAGCAGGTCTTCCAGCAGGAAGTTGAGCAGGTTTGTGATCACAGGGCATACCTAGAGGGAAGGGAAGGGAAGAGGAGGGGTGCTGCTGGCGTGAGGCTGAAGTAGAGGGCTCTCCTGGGGGCTAAGCCCCTTCCCCTGGTGACTCACTATCTTCTGGAGGAGGAAAGGCAGTGACTCCTCCAGGACCTCAGTCACCAGTTTCAGCAGCTGGTTTGGCAGCACGGTGTCTGTTCTAGGGGAGGGATGACAAGGTCAGGCCAGCCATGCAGTGCACTGAAGGCGTGGACGGGGCAGGGGGGAGGTTGAGTACTCCTGAGGCAGGATAGCAGGAAGGCCCGCAGTGGCTGCCTTTTCCTTCCCTGGCATTCTCACTTCCTCTCCATTTTCTTCTTCCTGCCTTCCCCCTCCATGTGTTTCCTCTCCAGTTTCCTGCATTATGTCCTGATTTGTGTTCCCTCCTTCATAAAGGTCATTGGGATTTTTAAGCAAGAAGTGCCCCTACTAGCAACGGAGAGATCCTGTCCTGCCTGCTGGAGGTTTTGGGTCGTGTAAATAGATGAATTATAGATCCCCTTGGGTGTCAGCTTCTGTGCTATCTCCCTCCCCAGGACCACTCCATGTGGGCTGGATACTGTAAGCAATGCAACAGAGGCTTCCAGAAGTCAAGCCCTGGCCAGTGGCCAGGACCCACTGTGTGGAGCAGCTAAGCAGAGGCTGAGTCTTATCCATGGCCTTCAGTGTGGGGGCAGGAGAGGCTGACAGGTGGCAGCCCCTGCCCTGAGTTTCAGAGAAGGACCAGAGGGCTGGGCCGGTGCAGAAAGAGCCACCATCTATCACACCAAGGGGAGGCTCAGGAACACCAGGTACTCACTGCTTCAGGATCTCGATGTTGAGGCTTCCAGGCGGCGTATGGCACTCCTCGAAGGCCACCTGGGTCTTGTTCCCTATCTGTTCTAGCTTTACTCCAATGCGTATGTTCTTGATGGCTTCTAGCCACAGGATCCTGTAGGGACAGTACATCTGGCCAAACTCCCAGCCAGACTCCGAGGTTGAGACCAGAAATCATGAATTGGTTGATGCTGCTGCTGGCAGGCTGGCATTAGAAACTAGGAGAGCTCTTTAAAATATGGAATCTGCTGGCAGACTGGGCAACACTGAGCCAGTGTCCTCACAGGGCAACAGACAAGTGCACTGAGTATGCCTTTGAGATGGGACACATGCTCTCCCGTTTGCCAAGGTCCATGGGTCATGAATCCTACTATTGACACACTATCCTAACCAAGGCAATAATACCTTCCTCAGGGAGCAGAAACACATTTCTCAGGACCCCTTGACTCTGTCATAGCATTTCCTTGGGATTAGTCTCACATTCAAGCACTGACTACGGGCCCTGCTTAGCTTCCAACATTGCATGGGATCAGATGCATTCCAGGGGAAATGGTCATAGACTGCTCCATCATTAAGTGGTAAAGTCACCACCAAAAAGTCATCTTCACAAGAAAGGCAGGAGCACTCCCTACTTTCCAACCAACATGGGTCTGTATCAGTGCTGTTGCAGGTGGCCACATGTATGACCACTCACCGTTCAGAGCTGTGCAGGTGGACACTTGGCTTACTGTAGTAGGGAACTGGAATTATACCTGGTTATAGACTCATGCCCAGGGAATTGGTACTCTTGCTTCAGCTGCTCAGGCCAGAAATCCCAGACCCTTCCCAGACTGCCCCATTAGTGCCAGAGTGCCCACATGACCGATAGCATGGGAGGGGCCCTCAGTGCAGACTCACTATATGATCTTGGGTAGGGCTTCTCCCCATTCTATGTCTGTTTCCCCATAGGCCAGTCTTTGAAATGTGCCTGAGTGGAAAGGACTTGTTTGTCTTGCTCCCCAGAAGCATGTGGGGAGGAAATATCATGGGTACTTACTCCAGGAGTGAGAGGTACAGTTTGCAGCGCAGTGTGATCTGCAGCAGGCTGTCACTTAGAATTTCCAGGGTGACTTCTGGTCCTTTAGCATCTTCTATGACCAACCTATGGGAGGCATGGGGGTGAGATGTCTGGCTCCAAGTATGTCTGGAGTAGCTAGGATGGGAGCTGATGTCAGAAGAAGAGGAGATGGATTTGGGGTAGCCTGTCCTTTCCCTCTGACCTGCCAGAGACCACAGAACTCAGCTTTTCATCTCTATGCCTTGCGGATCTTAACCTTCTCTTAGTCAGCCTCTAAAGAACCAGGAACCATGGCTTAAGTCTATGCACATATGGCCATCTGAATCCAAGTACAAGCCTTGGGGGCCAACGCTATGGCTCAGTTGGAGAAGCCTTGTCTAACATACATGGCGTCCTGGGGTTGATCTCCAGGTCTAGGAAATGAGACTCTATGGGATTCTCAAGAGAAAAGCCAGCAGGCAAGAATGTGGAGAAGCCAGAGTCCTGGTGGCCCCTCTGCCATCCATGGAGGACCTATGGTCTCTGCTGAGCATCCTCAAGCATTGCACTCCCTTCTGAGGCTTCAGGTGCCTCCCATGCCTGGGCTCAGAGGGCTCAGGGCTGCACTATGGGCACGGGTGTTGGCTGGTGACTCATTTGCACCAACACATTCTATCACAGGGGAAACCTGGTCACCAGCATGGAGCCTTCTGGAAGGGATTTTCCCCCTGTTTGTTTCCAAGCAGGGTCTCATACACCCTGGGCTAGTCACACACCTCCTATGTAGCTAAGGATGAAACTTGTGATGCTCTTGCTAAGCCTGAAGGATATTTTTAGGATCAGACCATGCAGTATTTTCTTTTGTCCCTTCCAAGCCATGTCCTTGAATAGGAGAGGCTTGTAGCCATGGCAGGAGTCATGTGGGCAGGTGGAGTCAGTGGGCAGTACCAATACTCGGCATGGCTGGGATAGTATTAGCCTATGCTGTCTCACAAGTCTCCCCAGGCAGTTCTCCCTACACTATAGTTTCATGACTTCTCATTCCATTTCCTATCCACCAGGAAATCCTATTTTGAGCCTGGGGTCTTAGGACCCACGGGTCTGTCCTTGTTCTTGTTGGGGAGGACTCATACACTCAGGGCTATGCAGGTCTCCTTGAGGGAGGCGTGCCTCCAATCAAAATCAGTACCATTCATTTAGGAAAGTTCTTGTTTTGTTGGGAGGCTCCAACCCAGGTCTTTCAGCTGAACAGACAGCATAGCGGGGCATCTGGGGACCGGCTAAGGAACTATAGCTGACACTAACATTTGACATGTGGAAGGTCAGGACAGGTGTGGCAAGATTTTCATTTTAAGAACAATCAGAATTATGGGTTACACAGCCTCAGTTTAAGCTGAGGTCCTGGCCCCTAGTACTCCAGAGTGTGACCTTATTTAGAAAGACAAAGAGGGAAGGGACAAGTCCCCCAGAGCACATGGGAAGTGGGGGGGGCAGTGAATGGAGAGAGAACTAGGAAGATTGAGTCAGAGTAGGAATAGAAGACAGAAAAAGGGGGGGGATGGAGAGAGAGAGAGAGAGAGAGAGAGAGAGAGAGAGAGAGAGAGAGAGAGAGAGAGAGAGAGAGAGAGAGAGACTGACCATAAAAGAGGGAGCCATTATTGGTTTGAAGAGAAAACTGAATCTAAAGAAAGGTCTAGAGACCTACAAGACTGACTCCAACTAACAATTTGAGCAACCGTGGAAAGGCTACCATAAATGCCCTTCCCTGATAGTAAGATCATCAACTAAATTATCCACCATCATGGAGCCCTCATCTAGTACCTGTTGGAAACAGAAGCAAACATCCATAACTAAACACTGAGTCAAACCAGAATCCAGATGCAGAAAGAGAGGACAAGACCAGGTTGCAGAAACACACAAAGACAGCTGACCTGAACAAGGAGGAGCTAATGCCCCCCCCCTCAGACTGATAGCTGGGAATCCAGCATGGGACTGACTCAGACCCCCTGAATATGGGTCTCAGCTAGAAGGACTGAGCAGTGTAAGTGACCTCAGACAATAGAACCAGGATGTATTACTGATGCACAAAAGGGCCTTGTGGACACATCCCCCATGGAGGGATACTCCCTTAACCTAGAGACAGGAGAGAAGCCCTAGTCCCTACTTCAAATGACTTGATAGATTTACATGACCCTACCTGGATTGCATAGCCCTACATGTGGAATGGGGGTGAGGGGGATGGGAAGGGAAGAAAGAGGGTAATGTGAAGGGGGAAAGAGGGTAAGTGTATGGAAGAGAGGGAGGGAGAGGAAACTGGGATCGATATATAAAAAATTTAAATTATATTATTTAAAAAAGAAGAAAAAGAAAATGACGCTGACTGCTGACATGACTAGTAAGGATGAAGTCATACTAGACCCCTGCCCTGGCCTTCATCTTCCAAAGGGAGACCACTTGACTCTGAACACTTTAGTGTGCCTGTCCTGGAAAACTCATACAATTGGGAAACCTGGAAAATTTCAAATGTATTCAAATGTAGGCAGTTAACTGTAACTACTTTGGAAACACTATTCAGATTTGTAAAGCAGTGGAGTGGGGGACCACAGAGGAGGCTACACTGCCAACCCCCACCCATCTCTGTTCCACTAGACAGGAAAAAGCCTCCTGAGGGAGAAGAGAGGCAGACACTGCCTCTTTGACCACTCACCCAGCTGTCTCTAGTAGCTTCTTCAGCTCAGGCATGGTCTTCCCAGACAGCAGGTCCCCCAGGAGTGACAGGTCCAACCCATTCTTCTTCCCAACAAACTCCTTTCTGACGAAGGGCAGGGAGTCCAGGACAGACACACCCTCTCTTGGGGATCCAGTCACAGGCATCCTGATCATATTCTTCAGGACCTGGTGCTCTGTGAATAGATCTGAAATATCTGGGGACAGAGCATCTCCTCAGGGTTCATTCAGCCATTCAGCAAATGCCCACTGGCACCTGTGCCCAGCTGGCAGATAAGACAGCCAATCAGCAACAAGTTTTTGTGAAGAGACCAGAGCTCAGGTTGGGCTCAAACTCCTGGGCTCAAGGCATTCTGTGGCTCAGTCTCACTTTGCTACCAAGCTCCACTGGCAAGTCTTAGTCTGCTGGGCTCAGGGAGCAGCATGGCTCGGCTCCCATTGCCCTGGAGTTGACACGCTAGTTAGGGAGAAAGACAAACTAGCACTCAGGTGAGCAAGTAACTTATGTTCTGTTACAAAGAAAATATAACAAGTCTGAGACAAAGCACGATGAGTCAGGAGCATCTGCTTCCGGCATGATAGTCAGGGAGGGCTGCTCTAAGGAGGCTGCTCTAAGGCTTGGAACAGACATCTCAAGAAATTGAGTGGTCTCATCATGGAAGGGTATAGGGAGAGCAATAGTTCATGCAAAAGCCTCAAGGTTATGAGCTTGGTGAATTTGCAAACCAGATCTTGAGCTGGGTTGGGACAAGTACCTCACAGACAAGAGGCAGGGACAACAGTAGAAAGACGGACAGGTTGGCAGGTGCTGTATCTGGACAAGACCATTGGGGGTTTGCCAGAGGGCTGTGGGACCCAGAAGGAGAGACCTAAGTGCTACAGGGAGATCGGAGGAAGTTTCTTCAGGAGAGGAACTGAGGGCTTTGCCTTCCAGGCCCAGCCAGAGTGCACTACATTGAGAAGGAGAGAAAGGGAGGAGGGCCCACACCAGGCCAGGAGGCAGTCATGACCTCTATGCAGTAGACGTGGAAGGAAGTGGAGAAGACACTGGAGGTCTGGGCCTTTGAATGTCAGGGTAAGGACTACTCATGACAAGTGGGAGCCACGCAAGTGTTAGAACCGAGGAGAGACAAGGGCAGCACATAGATCAGTGAGTGGGAGGCCAGAGGAGGAGAAGCCCAAAGAGCTGTCCCCAGCTCTGCTGTCTTGGAGGTCATGCATCTCCAATCTCATTCCTTGAGACTCACCTGTTTCCAGCTGGCTCCAGCTGATCCTCAGGAGGAGAGGACTATGGGTCATCCCTTGGGCTTGGTGCAGCAGCCCCCAGCATAGCAGCAGTGTCCACAGCAGCATTCTCCTGTTAGGACCTGTGGCCATGGAAGTGAGAGCTTTTGTCCTCTGCAAGGACCTGCATCCCTGTGTCCCCCCACTCTGCCCCCATATTCATCTTCTTATGTCCTAACAGTCCTGCTCTGGGCCAGACTCACTCGTGGTAACACAGTAAGTGACAGAGCTTGGATCTGAACCCAGCATGACTGGGTGCTAAGATCCTCTGCTTCATTTCACTGTGTGAAGATAGGGCACGACCTGAGTATGCGGGTGCTGTCTTTTTTTGCCCTTACCACTCCCTGAATGGGACCTTCCAGAATCTCTTAGGATGGTGTCACTGCTTTCTTAAAGGTCTACTCTTATAAGCCAAGCTCTGGAGTGAGGGGTGGGCATGTGATGGAAAGTCAAGGCCCCTGGCCAGGGCTTGGCACACTTGAGAGTTCTTCGGGGAAAGAATCACTCCTCTTGGCCCTGTGTAGCCAGGGGCTTTTGGCCAAAACTAATAAAGCCTAGTACTGAGGTGGGAGGGGGCAGGGCAGAGGTACAAGCTCAGAACATGGCCTTCAGACCCCAAAGAGGAAGTGGGTGAGGCGTGGGCCCTTTACCTTGGCACATCTTCAGCTCTCGTGAGGGGTGCAAGATGTGACTGGCATGGAACCCAAGGGGGGGGGGCGTGAGGATATGTGTGTGAGGATATGTGTGTGCATGTGTGTGTGCGTATGTGTGTATGTGTGTGTGTGTGTGTGTGTGTGTGTATGTGTGTGTGTGTGTGTGCATGTGTGTGTGTGCGTGTGTGTGTATATGTGTGTGTGCGTGTGTATGTACAGCAGTTGAAGGACAAAGATGAGGCTGCCAGTGTCTGTGGCTACCTTGTCACTGCTATTCCTATGCCTTTCTTATGTGTGTCACCTTGGCTCTCATCTCATTTCTGCCCAGACGTGGTCACCAAAATTACAGACAGGTCCTGGCGTGGTTGCTCTGATAGGAGCTGAGTAATGGAGAACAAACAAGTCATGCTCATGTCCTTCTAAGCCTCATTCGGAATATAATAAATGTATCTATAGCTTTGGGGTGGTGGTGAAGGTCACTGTGACAGCTCAAACCATGCGAGCACAGGGCCCAGTGCACAGGAATGCTTAACAAGCTGCTATGACTATTTACATCCTATCCATAAGGGAGCAGAGATGCAGAGGGGTAGGTGCTCCCATCAAGGTCTGGTAGCATGCCCAAGAAGAGCTGGGATTTGATGCCAGGGCCCAGAAAGGGCACCGAGATGTGGTGGTTCAACCACAGCAGTTCCAGGCCTGAGTTCTTTGCCACCTATCTGTGCAGAGGCCCTGCTTTGTGGGGACCCAGCCCTCCACTTGTCCCTGCGTGTGTCTAGTTAGGTAAGCACAGCTGCTTCATCATTGGGTGGTGTGGCCACCCCATGGCAGACAGGCAATCTCCAGTTGGCTTGGGATTTGCTACAGAATCTTCTCCTTTACAACTCAGGGCACAAGCAGGACTGGTGCCAGCTCCAATTTTATTATATTTTTGTTTTAAACTGAGTTCTTTGAGATTATAATATCAGTATATCATTCCTTCCCTGCCTCTCCACCCTTTCCTCCATGAGTTCCAGCTCTCACCTGGAGACTCAGGGCTGGGAACTGGCAGAAGATGGAACTCCAGGAAACAGCAGAATCCCAGGAAGTGCAGGGCTCACCTTGGCTTGTTCTGAAGATCTCCCTTCAGAAAACAGAGCGGACTGGTAGCAAATGTTCATGTGATTTGATGGAATATGTTGGTGAAGAATAGGCTCTTATACTTACGATTTTTTTAAATGTATGTGTAAATATGCATGCCTGCATGAGTTTATGTGAACCACATGTATGCATGTGCTTTGGCAGCCAGAGAACACCAGAGTTCCTGAAACTGTAGTTCCAGGCAGTTGTGAGCTGCCTGATGTAGGTAGTGGGTCCTCCATAATGATAGTAAACACTCTTAATCTCTGGTCCACCTCTCCAGCCCAAAGACTGGGATCTTATTTTATTTTATTTTATTTGATGTGCATGGGTGTTTTGCTTGTCTTTATGTCTTGTATACTCATATGTGTGCTTGGTGCACACAGAGGCCAGAAAGAAGGATTTGGATTCTCCTGCACTGGAGTTACAGATGGTTGGAAGCCTTGACATGGGTTCTGAGAATTGAACCCAGATACTCTAGAGCAGCAATCAAGTGATACATGTCTTTACCACTGATACATCTCTCCAGGCCCAAGAGTTGAGTCTTGAAACATGGTTTTGTGATGCAGCCCAGGCTAGTCTCCAACTAGTAATCCTCCTGCCTCAGCCTTCCATCTGTGATCATAGAAGGGTGTCCCTGAAGGACACTGTGTAGGATATCACCTGGAATTTTCTCTTTGCTGTTTCTGAGATTGAAGAGAAGGAGTTTTCTGTCTCTCAAGGAAGGGTACAGAGGCTCAGAGCCCTGCCTGTGGGATTTGGGAACTTTTACCTCTAGGGCCTCCTTTCTTTAGTGAGGGAAGGCAGTTTCAGGGTCTTGTCATTGCAGGCCAGCTCAGAAGAAGGGTGGTGAGGAAGGAGCCTAGAAGAGCTAACACTAAGATCCCTCTAGTGTTACCCACATGGAGCAAATGATATTGGTTTGGGGTCCCCAGCAGTAGGCTGATACCCAGATTTGATTGGCATGTATCTAGGAGATGACCCACATAACTGTGGGGAGGGGGTGTGACCAGCTGCTTAGAGCACCCAAGCTCCTTACTGTGGAAGCGCTGAGAGCCACAGGAGAGCTCGGGTCTCAGAACTGTTCTTTGCCAGTGGAGTAAGGATCTTGGGCTTCTTCACCTGCCACCTGAGGAGGCCCCAGGAGATGATGGATACGGAGAGCCTTGGCCATAGCTGTGTTAGGAAAAGGACTTCATGCTTGCCCATTCAAATCTGGACGATTCTGCCTTATGGGGAACAGGTGGGCACTACAGACCAGAGGTCTGACAGAGATTGTGTTCTGACATCCAGTTCTGTCCCTTCCCAGGCACTATCCTTCTCTTTCTGTAAGGGCTCTTGTGCGACTGAAGGCTGTGGTTGGGTGTGGGCACAACCCATGGCTAAAGAACAGAGGCCTATTGTCTTGTCCCAGAACCCTGGGGCTTCAGGGAAGCCATGGAGACAATGGGCCCTCATGCAGATCTGAGTAGGACAGGCCTTGGTGATAAAGTGTTCCCTTAGGTCAGGTGACACATGCCTGTGATACCATGGTACCACTGGCTGAGTGCCTAATGGGTATTGCATTTAATCTTCACCTCAGGCCTGCAAGGTGAGAACCATGAGAAGGGCAAAGAGGCCCACCTAGGGGAAGCTGCATCCTGTTGTCTGTCTCCAGAGCCACAGGGTTCAGAGAGCATATGACCCACCTACCAACAACATCAACAAAGTGAGTGTCTGCCACTCAAAAACCATACAAAAGGGAGGTGGTCCCAACCATGGCTACTATCCTTCTGTGGTCATGCAGTTTTCATATGACAAAGACTCGTCCAGGTTGACTCAGAGTTGTCTGCACCCCGCCCATATGTCTCTGTCTATATCCTAGGCCTGCCAGAGGCAGAGTGACTCCCATGCGGACAAAACCACCCTGACGACAGGAGCCACTGGCAAGTGTTTATTGATTGCAGGGGGATAGTCTACATAGATGGCTCTCACACTTCCAGCTGGGACCTGGCCTGTGCTGGCCAGCTACTATCCAGGTCTTCATCATGAGGGAGGAGAGCCAGGGTTCTAGGAGGAGGCTGGAGTGAGCTTGAGGGCACCCTGGAATTGAAGAGGAGTCAATCTAGTTAGATTCTTTTGCTTTGGTTTTCACTTCCTGCTTTTTTGGAGGGTTACCCTGCTTTTGTCCTCCATGAAGTCCTGGTGTTGGGGGAAGAGTCATGACCTTGAACATGCATGAGCAGAACACACAGCATGGTTGTAAGTGGAGGGTTTGTATATGAACAGTAATGTCTCCCATTACTCTGTGGCCCAGTCAAAGCGTTCGTGTGCAGTGGCTAGATTGTATATGACAGTGATCTCAAGCCCACAGTGGAACTCTAAGGAACTTTATTAATGCAGATTCCTGGCTGTCTCTAGAGGACACCGGATCTTAAACAATTGTTTATTTAAAAATAAATCAAAACAAAATTAAGTGTAATGATAAAAACTTGCTCTGGTCTACTCCCCAAGATTGTATTGTGATCTCTCCACAGCTCCAAGCAAAGTGGAAATGAACGATGAGCATTGTCTTCTGTGTTCTACCATCTCCTCTCACTGGCTTTAGCTCACTCTGCTTTTCACTCTCTTCACACTAATTTAAATGTGTGGTGTCACCCAGCTATAGAACACAGCCAATGAATTGCTGGCTACAGAGACACCAATAGAGCAAAATAGGACATTTGGAAATAGGGGGATATGGATTTAGATCTGTGGATTTCTCCATAATTAAATGGATCAGGAGCTCTGTGGTACTAATGCGCAGCTTGGGGACAAATAGGAACCTGTAAGTGTCACAGGTTTGGCCCAAAGTGCCTCTGTAGAACGAGGCTGAACACCTTGTCACAAAAGGGTGGTGAGCACGTTATCTGTGGGCTTTCTCATCACTCTGTCCATTTTTAGCATCCCTTCCATTTCTAAAAAGCCAAAGGTTTCCTTCTGTTTTGTTCATTGTTGTGGCCAGTGTCTGTACATAGTAGGGGCTTAATAAATGTCCCCTAGTCAGCTGACCAAGATGGGCACTTCATTGGCTGGCTCATGAGGAAGTTGGGGCTAAAGCAAGAGGTTGTTGGGGCAGGTTTCTAATGCAAATCCTGACTCTGCCACCAAACCCTTCCTAGCAGAAGCCAGGAATGTAACTTGTTTACCCACCATTGAATCAAACACCTACTGTATGTCAGGCCTTTCTGACTACATTGGGGACAGCTGTACGGACAACTCAGCAGTAACTCTGATCTTCCCAGCTGAGGTCTCTTAGCCACACAGGTGTGTGTTTGTAATCTGAAATCTACAGCATTGAGTGCTACTTCATACCCAAGACCTCTTCCTCATCTTTCCTGGAACAGTAAACATCTCAGCCTCAGGGCCTTTGAACTTGCTGGTCATTTTGACAGGACACTTTCCTCTCTCTCCACAGGGTTCGCTGTCTTGTCTTCTCAGGAACTAGCAAACATCACCTTTACAGGGAGGCCTTTCATGTCCACCCCATCAAAACCGGCATCCCACTTTCTCTTCTGAGCCAGCAGCCTTCCTCTCCTTCCCAGCCCTTATTTACTTGATATTATTTATTAGTTTGCAAAGGTGTCTCTCTTGATAGAATGTAGGCTCTTCCGGAGGGACAATATTTTCTGTTTGTATGATCAGAAGCAGTAGGAGCTATGCCCCGTGCATATTATACCATTAAGAAATGTTCCTGAATAAGCGAGTGAAGGGAAGAATGATGACAAGCAGGGTGGGAAAGAGCACTGATTTTGCACTTACAGGTGCCTACACCCTGACAGTATCAGGAGCGGTGGCATGTAGGTCACCCCAGCCCAGACGGTTTATTTCCACATGCCTCTCACCTTGTTCACTGACCACAAAGACTTCTCATATCCCAGGGCTTTCACCATTGCCATGGGGATTCCCGTTCTCAGTTTGCCTGAAATAACAAATGTACTCAGACAGTGGTGGGTCAGTGCAGCCTGGGTAGCAGTGGGCACGATCGCAGTTCTGGGTGGCGAGCCTGGCATCTTGCATGTAGGACCTGCTCTGTTTTCCTCCTTCTGCATGCCTGTCCTCTGCTCTGGCATTTGCCTAGCCCTATCTGATCCTCTGGCATCAGGTTCTGGTTGTTCCACTATGCACCTCACATCCTTTAATACTCTTGCTCAAGAGCCTCCATGGCTTCCATATCCCACTGCTGCAGTTTCTCTACCTGAGATTTTCTACTCACAGAGCAAAACTTAAATCTCCACCCCTCATGCATAGGGATGATGTCCCAGGTACCAGTCTCCCAACCCCTCACATGCATCATCTCATCTCTGAAGAAAGTACTCTTATTTATCCCTTTCACAGATGCAGAACCCAAGGTTCAGAAGGACTGGGCAGCTTGTTCAAGGCCAGGTAGCCAGCAAGAGGAATTGGGTACTTGAGCTCAGTTTTCCTGTGGCCCCTTGAGTGAGCTCTAGCTGTCTGTTTGCGCCTAGTTCTATCTAGCCTTATGAAGCTGGTGTCTGCCAGTTCCTCTGTGCCTGACTTAGAACTGTCATTAGTAAAGGACCAGGCTAGGAGGGGGATTCAGGAGGGGAGGCAGGAGAGTCTTTTCCAGTTGGTGACCAAGAAGGTTCCCTGGAGCAGGAAGAATTTGACCTGGGCTTAGAAGATGAGTAGGTGTGGTGGATTGAAAGAAAATGCCCTACAAAGGGAGTGGCACTATTAGGAGGTGTGATCTTGTTGGAGGAAGTGTATTGCTGAGGGGGTGGGCTTTGAGTTCTCCTATGCTCAAGTTACTCCCAGTGTCACAGTCTACTTCCTGTTCCCTTCTGATGATGTAGCCAGCACCATGTCTGCCTACATGTTGCCACCATGCTCCCTGCCATGATGATAATAGACTAAACCTGTGAACTGTAAGTGAGCCACCCCAATGAAATGTTTTCCTTATAAGATTTTCCAAAGTCATGGTGTCTCTTTACAGCAATAGAAACCTCAACTAAGACAGAAGCTGGTACCGGGGATTGGGGTATTGCTGTGATAGGTCTGATCAAGTTTTTCTTTGGAGGAATTTGGACTTCAGTACAGTAGGAAAGCATGTAGAATGCTTTAAATACTGCTATGTGGGCCATACTAGTTAGAGGCATGGAAGACAATGATGCTGAGAATTATCTCAACAGTGGGAATCAAGAAATTTGAGATAAGGAGAATGTTAACATGTGGCCTAGAGATAATTCTCGTGATATTTTGGTGAAGAAAGTGGCTGCTTTGCCCTTGTCTGAAGTGTATGCCTTGAGGCTAAAGTGAAGAGTTTTGGATTAATTCCATTGGCAGAGGAAATCTCAAACAGCCTAATATAGACTCTGTTGCGTTAGTGATAACTTTGATAAAGATTTATAATGAAGAGGAGTAAGTTAAGCAAATAAAAATATAAAATATACAGATTGAGAAAAGGGGCATTGATAAGTGGAATAGAGATAAATCCTGTGTTCAAGGAAATAAATAGATTAAAAAATGAAATAAAAGGAGTAATGACCTCAGGGCAAGATCCCACCCAGCTAAGGTTCCTACTTGTGAAAAGGAACTAAAGAAAAGCTTAGAGCCAGGTATGGTGGTGCACACCTTTAATTCCAGCACCCCAGAGGCAGAGACTATTGGATCTCTGAGTTTGAGACCAGCCTGGTCTACAAAATGAGTTCCAGAACAGCCAAGCTTAGGCAGTGAAGGTAATCATCAAAACCAGAAAGATGGTGAAGATGTAATTGAGCAAGGGGACCATGTTCCAGCCCTAGCAAACATCAGAACTTGGCATCTTCAGCCATGTGGTTCTGGCTTTAGAATTAAGGATAGAAGAAAAAGGTTATGAATGGAATTTGCCTCCATGTCTAAGGAAAACCTCTAAGGCCAGGCACATGCTAGGAATATCCCTGAATGTAGGCCTAGAGAGGCCATTGCACAAAGCTGTGAAGTTGAACCCTGGATTGCCTTGAAGACCCCAAGATGTTGGAGATGCCATAGTCATGGGATACCTGCCAAGGAGAGCTGCTATCAGGGAGTAGAACCAGCCCAAGAGAAAGAAGTGTGCTGCAGTCAACAAAACTGAAAGGAGCTAAAGATCTAAAGGGCGCTTTGATGCCAGACAGGATGATGCAGAGTTTGGAGTTTGTCCAGCTGGTTTTTGACATTACTTTGGTTCAGTATTTCCTTACAATGCTGCCTTCCCTACATTTTGGAATGGTAATGTATAACCTGTGCCATTATATGTTGGAAGGTTATGATCTGCTTTTTGATTTTGATTTTACAGAGGATTACAATTAAGAGATTGTGTGAATCTCAAAAGAGACTTTGAACTTTAGACTTTTAAATAAATTTGAAACTGTTATAGACTATAGGGGCTTTTGAAGTTGGGGTGATCACAATTTTGCATTATGATATAGCTATAAGCCTTTGGGATCCAGGGAGTGGAATACGGTGGTTTGAAAGAAAATGACCCCTACAGGGAGTGTCACTATTAGGAGGTGTGACCTTGTTGAAGTAGGTGTGGCCTTGTTGGAGGAAGTGTGTCCCTATGGAGGTGGGCTTTGAGTTCTCCTGTGCACAAGCTACTTACTCCCAGTGTCACAGTCCACTTCCTGTTGCCTTCTGATGAAGATGCAGCCAGCACCTTGTCTGCCTGCATGCTGCCTTGCTCTCTGCCATGATGATAATGAACTAAACCTCTGAACTGTAAGGGAGCCACCCCAATTAAATGTCTTTCTTTATAAGAGTGTTTTTCATAGATTCACAGCAATAGAAACACTAAGACATTGGGTCATGAATAAGAGGGGCCCCAGGTGAAGGCAGGAGGTTCAGCAGCTCAGGAAAGGGCATTGAGGGCTGAGGGACTCACCATTCACATTGGGCAGCAATGTGTATTCAAGGATCTTGGTCAGGGTGTCCTTCATGGTTTCAGGCTGTGAGGAAGAGCAAGGCCATTACTAGCTCATTGTCAGGTCCTCTCGGTTATTAGAGGTTTCCTTATTCTTCCCCCATGACAAGGGCACCCAGCAGACATGTGTTGGAATACCAGGTCTCCTGCAGGCTGGAGCTGCCTTGGTCAGACCAGATAGACTGCAGAGAGGCCCTCACTGCTCTGGCTGTGGCTCACTGAAAATGCCCTACACTCAGGGACTTTGTCCCAGCTGGAAGCACCCAAGGGAATTCTGCTTTTAAAGAAAAGTCAGAATGTCCAGATTTTCACAAACTTTGCATTAAAGTATTTTTTAAACAAAATTCATAGAAACAAATGAAGTGTCAGGTGTGGTAATGGACACCTTCAATCTCAGCAGGGTAGAGGCAGGAGGATTGTCATGAGTTTCAAGACCAGCTCCAGATCTACATGGTGAGACCCTGTCTCCAAAAAACAAAACCAAACAAAAGCCACCAACAACAGGCAAAACCACTACCTATAACAACAACAAAACCCAAAATAATACAAAACAAAACAAACCCCAAATCTGAAGACAAGACTCAGCTCAGTTGAGTTCTCTTTAGGCTAGACCTTGGGAAATAGGACCATAGAGAAGGGGCTGCCCAGGGTCAGTGGAGGAGCTTTATTTATATTAGAGAACAGGCTCAGATCTGTACATGATTAGTGTTCCTTGCTATATCTGCATACAGTTGGTGCTCAGCAGAAACTGGTGCAGGCCAGACTTTGGAGGGTAGTGAGGAGACCCCAGCTCACCCTAGGGTTCTTTGTGATGTCTCTTTAAAGCAAATCCTGGATAGTGTCTCATTTTAGAATGGCCCATTCTGGCCCCAGGGCCTTTAGAGATAATCTGTTAATACTTACATTGAACAGCTTAATATCTGAGATCATCAGCTTGATGCGCTCAATACTGTAACAGAAGATACCCGTGAGAGTAGTTCCTTGGGGTTTCAGTCAATAATTTCATTTATTGAGGGCCTGCTGTGTGCCAGGCACAGGCAGGCTCTCACGAGACAACAGTGAAGCAGGGAAAGTACTTGCTTCGTGGTGTCACAAGCTAAAGGGGATGGCCAGTGGCCCAAAGGACAAGAAATCACCCAGGAATGGGGGAGGATTGGTGAACTAGCTTGCTCAAGTCCTTCCTAAAGGGGTCCCTAATTCCTATTCAACTACTCATGTAGAAATACCAGCCTGGGTGATGGAATAGTTTAATAGTTTGATTTCTATCTATCTATCTATCTATCTATCTATCTATCTATCTATCTATCTATCTATCTATCTATCTATTTATCTATCTGCCTATCTTCTATAGTCTACCATCCATTTATCTATCATCTATTTATCTTCTATAGTCTATATCTTTCTATCTACTATCTATCTACCGATATATCAATCATTTGTCTGTCTTCCATAGTCTACCATCTATCTATGTATCTGCCTATTTATTTATCCATCTCTATCTATCATCTATTTATTAATCAATCAATCAATCAATCAATCAATCAATCAATCAATCAATCAATCAATCAATCATCTATCATCTACCATCTTCTACATAGCTATCATCTTACCCTGTATGGGCCCATCAAAATGCTCCCCTGAGCCTAACTTTATCGCCGAGTCTCCAGTTGGATTCCTGAACTCAGTCTGGGACAGGAGGTGGTAGACCTTGCAGGATTGGCAGGGACACAGAGTTCATTTCTGTGCTTGGCCCCCTAAAATTTAGCACCTGGGACTGTTACTTCCTCTATCTTGAAAAATTTCAGAATAGGCCATTTTAAGCCTGGGGTGGTACATGGCAGGCTAGTCCTGTTGTGGGGTTAGCTTGTTCTGTGGGTCCTGTAAAGTCTCTTCATTTTCTATTTGGAAGTCAGGCCTTAAGGCAGATCAGGCCTGGCAAGGCAGTCTTGTCATCAGCCGTATCTGGTGCCCCCTTCTGGCGGTTTAGAGAAATCAGCACTCAGCAGCACCTCACACAGATTCACACACTTACCTGATGTTACTGAAGTTGATTATGAGCCGATCACCCTCTGTGAAAAACCGAGCTTTATAATTGGCCTCCTGCAACAAGAGAACCCAGTCCCCATTTTTTAAAAGAGATAATCTAGAAGGAGGGTTATCCAGGAAAGATTGGGGGTCAAGGAAATCTGATCTGACTTTCGGCTACTGGCTCTGTGACCTTGGGAAATAGTTTTACCTCTCTGGGCCTCACTTCCCATGCCCTAGTCCTGGTCCACTGGTGACAGTTCAGGCTGGGGATGACAATTCCAACACAGTCAACATGTGCTGGCTGCTGACTGTGTTTTAGGCAGTTCAAATGCTTTCTTCAATAAGCCCACCATCCCTTGAGGGGGCCCTGTCAGTCCCCTGGTGTCCATGGGTGGGGATGGAAGGACAGAGGAAGCCAGTGGCTCTGGTAAGACCTAAGCACCACTGATATGATTGCAAAGCTTAGATGCTAAGTCAGGCTTGACATACGGGCTCAAGTCTTGCTTGACCCTGAGGCCCGAGTGCTGGGCTCTGTTATAGCACAGCCTAGAGAACCAATTTCTTCTGCAGAGCTTCCCATTGGTCATGGAGGAGTCATTAGGGAGTGAGGTTGGCCTGGGAAGTGGGTTCCCACACTGTCTTTCACTGCCAGGCTAGAATGTCAAGATGCACTCTCTGGAGGCACCAACACACCTACAGTCTGTGAAAAGCACCCCTGAGATTGTGTGGTGTGACTGCAATGAGGAGTCAACTCCTCCTACTCACAGCGGGTACTGCTCACGGCCCCTTTGGGTAAGCCTGGCTGGTCTCACTCATGAGCCTATCTTTCTCCAGTCTTCTCTTTCCTCTGGTGTGCATGGGTTGCCCTGCTCTGACCCACCCCTTTCTTCCAGGAGGGGTTCTGTTGCTGAGCTGCTGCGTGTTGCCTGTTCTCTGGAAAATGCCCCTAGCTGGATGTAGCTGCCTTGATGGGAGTTATGGTCCCTCTATCCCTAAGGCTAGTGGTGGCTAATAACTGGTTGATGGGCCCCCAAAATTCTTGATTCCTGGCCCACCACTACCCCTCCTCTCCCTGTTCCTGGGTGATACCCCAATTGATAACAGTGAACAGGAGACCTCCCCAGTCTTTGTCCTATGCCATAGACACTTGAACTCACAATGCCAAGGGAGAAGAAGGGCCGGACATCTGCATTGGTTGGGAACACTTCCAGGATGATATTTTGGGCTGCTGTGGCACCATCCTCATTCAGCACAATCTGGGGCCCACTGTAAGTGGCAATCTTCACCATCTGGGAGGGTCCCAGCTTGTTTGCTGCCTGGAAAGACATCCGACCCACACACCTGGTCACAGGGCACACACAGGCCCTTGTGGCCCCTCTGGTGTTTCCCGGTGCTCCAGGCTCTGCCCTCTCCAGCACCCCTGTGTGGATGTTCTCTGGTTTCTCAGACTGCAGCAGGGGTTTAGTTAGAGTTGCCCCCATAACCCAGCATCAGTCCACTCAGGTAATCATCAGATCAAAGATTCTCTGCTGGAGTGAAGAAAGTCTCTGGGCTTCTGTGTGTGTGTGTGTGTGTGTGTGTGTGTGTGTGTGTGTGTGTGTGTGTAGGTTGTGTTGATCGCCATAGTGGAAAACAAGAGAGCATCCCACATCCGTTCTCCATTGCAGAGACCCATGAGCAGAGGCAGCAAGCACCCAGCAAGTGACAGGTGAGAAACACCCCCACCTCTGCGTTGATCTCCTTGATGTCTGCCTGAAGCTGGCGACCCACATCAGGAATCTGGAGAGAGGGGAAGGTCTGTGAGTTGGTTGCATTGGTCATGCTGCAGTAAGAGGATCAGAGTATTGCTGGCACCCAGGCTCAGGACAAATGTTGACCTTGATCAGCCAGTGACCTGTGCCACTTGGGTGCAGGCACCATCTATGGGTTTCTCAGGATCCAAAATGCTGTTAAGCTCCCCCAGGATATTTGGAGGATAAAACAGGCACACCCAATCCCTTAAGGCACAACCAGGACCCAAGCTGGGTGCTAAGGGATGCTTTGGGCTCTAGCGTAGAACGTCAGAAACAGAGTCCCTCTGCAGGGAGGGCAGAGGTGATCACTACTGGGAGTTCCCACCTCAGTCTCCTTTCAGTGGGCAGGTGACACAGACTCAGTCACCCTCTGTCCACAGTGGGGCTTACCAAGAATCTAAGCAGGATCACAAGCTCCTCCTTGGGGACCAGGGTGTCCACAATGGCATTCACCAGGTCCTGCCTCATGAGCAGGCTGAAAGGGGCCCCATCGGGGATGGTCTTCATCTGGGAAGCCACAGAGCTGTTGAACCACTTGGTCACCCTCGCCTGTGAGTCCAGCAGCTTGGCCTGAGGAGACACAGAACAGGGCATGGTTTGAGGGCTTCGATACTCCATTGACTCCCATAACCACCTGGAAGGGAACGACTGTGCTGGGGGGGGGGTTGCTTCCCAAAATTCTCATGATGGAAACCTCATCTCCGTGTAACAGGGTGGAGAGCTGTATCCTTTGAGAGGTGGTTAGTGCTGGTTCAGGAGTGGTCCAGTTACTGAAGGTGGGAGTGGGCCGTTTGAAAGTAAGCTCAAGTCCTGGCTGCCCTTGCTCTCACCCTCTCTCACTCTTCTGGCATCCACCATAGGCTGGCGCAGCATGGAGACCCTCACCAGGACAAGCACCATGCTCTTGGATTTCCTAGCTACCAGGGTCCATAAGCCCAGTAAACTTCTATTGTTTATAAACCACTCAGTTACTGTGTTCTTGTAATACAAAATAGATTAGCACAGATGCCATTCTGTCTGCTTCCCATCTTTGCATTTGTGTCAGGAAGTGTCGACTGATAATGTCAAGTACCTGGCAGCCTCCACTCCTGAGTCCCTTAGATCACCTCTGCCCTCCCTTTGTGTCTCAGTTTCTTTTTCTGTCCTTCCCTCTGTCCTTCTGCCTCATGTTTAAAGAGATGGCAACTCCCCACGCTGCCCAGGCTGGCTCCTAATGCCTCAGCTCAAATAGTCCTCTCGGCTCAATCTTCAGAGTACCTAGAATTGTGGATGCACACTACCTGTGCCTAGCTTGTAACTTAAATGCTTGCTTTTCACTTAGGCTTCAACTTCCCAAACACTTTAGATGAAGGGGAGGATTTAGACCGCAACAGAGCAGATGCAACTGTCCCATGCTGTGGTTTTCAAGGGTCTCCTAAGAACAGGTCTGGGACTCACACTAACCATAGGGTGTGGGTGCAGTGTGGTATTTTCCAGAGGCACAGGGAATTGTTGTATATATATCAAGGAAACTGAGGCTCAGAGAGGTGAAAAAACCTGCCTACAGCTACAGAGCCAGGGAGTCATGGATCCAGGAATGTTAAGACTGTATGATCCTTGAGGATGCCTCTGTCCTGTGGCCATGAGCTTGCCTGGAAGACCCAGGAACCCATACAAACATAGGGTCAAAGTCTGAGGTCAGGATTCCTCTGGGGGTGGGCATGAAATTCTATCTGCTGGCTTTCACAGGGTTCTTAGGGTCGATTTCATCAGCTGTATGCCCCGGTGCTGTCTACACATTGGACCTTGGGTGGCCACAGAAGAGCAGCTGTTCCCCAATGTCCCCACTTTGCTCTGAGGTCTGTACACTCACCTCTAGGTTGAACACAATATTACTGTCCTGGATAGCAGGAGACAGAAGGCCAAAGTCCAGGGCTCCAGGGCTGAGGGCAATGGGTGCTTCTCAAGGCAAGAAGAAAGTTTATGAGGATGGAGGGTGGGGTTGGGTGGATGATTTTCTACTGCCAGAGTCAGGAAAATGATGCTGTTGGTGTCAACTATGGCAATGATTATGGGGACCGCTCAAAACACCAGCACAGAGCTAGTCTTATATGTGTATAACTGGAACCCATCCAGTCCTATGCCAAACCTGAAATGCTGTTTATAACTTGTGCCTCCCCCACCTCACTGTAACCCACTCCTCAAGGCAGGTAGGGTCTGGGCATTGAATTCAGGTATTCACCCATTAGTTCATCTGTCATCTGTGTTGACCTTGATTTTCCCAACTTGCTGTACAGGGGATGGAGACACCCATCTGTTCAGCTGTTGGGTGGAGAATGAGCGTGCATGTTCCTGTCCCTGCCTTCCCCCAGTCCCTGTCACTAAGATCAGAGCAACTAGGTAGACTTGGGAACTCCCACAACAGGATCTCTCTCTCTCTCTCTCTCTCTCTCTCTCTCTCTCTCTCTCTCTCTCTCTCTCTCTCTCTCTCTCTCTCTCTCTCTCTCTCCTCTCTCTCTCCCTCCCTCCCCCTCTCTCCCTCTCTCTCTCCCTCCCTCCCCCCTCTCTCCCTCTCTCTCTCCCTCCCTCCCCCTCCCTCTCTCTCTCTGTCTCTCTGTCTCTGTCTCTCTCTCTGTTTCTCTCTCTCTCTCTCTCCCCTCCCCCCTCCTTCCTAGAGTTTTATACACGCTAGGTAAGCCATGCCCATACCAATCCACACCTAATAGCAGCAGGAAGAATCAGCTTCCAGCCTTCTGTACCATGAATCTCTTCTGTGCACTCAGTTTTCCCCACATGTACAGCCAGGCAATTGAGCAAACTGAGAGAGTAAGACAGAAATGCCCAGCCCTGGATTTATCCCTCATTCACTCGGGGCTTTACTTTGCTTTCCTTGAACTCTGGCTGCCCTGTGGCATGCCTCTTTAGATTTCAAATCAGCACATGGTGGGGGGTTCTTCCCCCTTGCTGATTACCACTCTGAGAGTGTTGAGAAGGATCAGTTTCCAAGGTTGAGGGCAGGAGCCATATTGTCTCCTCTTTGCTGCTCTCAGGGAGGGAGAAATGACATCTGTTCTGGAAACACAACTCACTTCTGCCATAGCTCCTTCCTCTCAATAGCACATAGTCATTCTACCATCCACCCACCCATCATCCATCCATCCACCCACCCATCATCCATCCATCCACCCACCCATCATCCATCCATCCACCCACCTATCATCCACCCACCCATCATCCATCCATCCACCCACCCATAATCCATCCATCCACCCACCCATCATCCATCCACCCACCCATCATCCATCCATCCACCCACCCATCATCCATCCATCCACCCACCCATCATTCATCCATCCACCCACCCATCATTCATCCATCCATCCATCATCCATCCATCCACCCACCCATCATCCTCCCATCCACCCACCCATCATCCATCCATCCACCCACCCATCATCCATCCATCCACCCACCCATCATCCATCCATCCATCCATCCGTCCGTCCGTCTGTCCGCCCATCCATCCATCCATCCATCCATCCATCCATCCATCCATCCAGCATGCATTTATTTTTAAGCAACTCTGTCAGACAGAGTATTCTATATGCCCAGAACTTTCCTATAACCTTTAAGTGCTAACAACAATCCTTTGAGGTTGGGAGGTAGAAAGCCTCATTTTACAGATGAGGAAACTGAGGACAAAGGATGAAGTGCTTTCCCCCAAATCAAGGAGCAAGTCATCAACAGAGGTAGGCTTTAACTCAGTTCTACCTGAGTATTTGCTCACATAGAGCAGTGGTTTCAGCCTTTGGGGGTCGCATATCAGATATCCTGCATACCAGATATTTGCATTACAACTCACAACACTAGCAAAATGACAGTTGTAAAGTAGCCATGAGATAATTTCATGGCTGGGGCCCACCACAGCATGAGGAACTATATTAAAGGGTTGTGGCCATAGGAAGGTTGAGAACCACTGTCTGATAGCCTTGTACATATAAGGTGATCATGAAGTTGAAGCTGCAGCATCTGGAAAAGGCTTAGTAAGTGCTTGTGCACCAGTACTGGACCTAAGGTGCTTATTAAACACAAGAGGGTGGTCTCTCCTGTGTAAAGGTGGGGCCTGAAGTTCAAGCCTGTAGATAAAGGAAAGACAGGGGAGACAGCAGAGCCCCTACCTGTTGCCAGCCTCAGGAAGTCATTGTACATGTCATTGAAGGCTTTCTGGATCACAGGGCACAGCTGCAACAGCACAAATACGGGGCCATCAATGAAGAGTCAGACCCTTGCCCATAGCGTCCTGGGCTTGGTCTGCTCCAACCCGAGTCTCACTGCGGCGTCCCAGCTAGTCAAATGTTCATCTGTGGAGTTGAGGACTCACAGATTTGTCCATCTCTGTCCCTCCTTGCTGTTCAGAGTCCATGGCTGCTCTAAGGGCCACCCAGGTCCTTTTTGCAATGGTTTGCCCTTTGCTTTGTGCCCAGCTTGTGCTTGGCCTGCCAGCTAGCCTCCCGAGGACATCCATGGTAGCTCAGAGGAGCCCATGTTTCCTTAGAGGAAACCAAGAATTCACTTGTTCATTCCATAAGAACTCACAGAGTTCTTCCCATGTCTGACTCTAGTGTAGAGGCCAGCTGGGCTGCTCCACCAGATACTAAGCAGTGTCTGGATCTTGGTGAGTTTCCAGCCCCCACATATCCCTGTACCACCAAGGAGTTCTCTGCCTGACAAGGACAGCACCTCTCAACAGGGAACAATTTTGGTCTCTGGCAAGATACTGGGAGACATTTTTTAGTTATCATAATGCGATAGGTGCACCACACTGACATCTAGCGGACAGAGTCAAGGATGCTACTACACACCCCTCCCCTCAGCCCAGCCGAGTCAGCAATGTGGATTTAGTGGTTCTACTGAAAGTGTGTGTGTGTGTGTGTGTGCGCGCGCGCGTGTGTGCGCATGAGTGCGTGCGTGCGTGCATGTGTGTGTGAACATTTGTCTTGCTGTCCTTAGGACCCAAGGCCATTTTGATGTTTAGCTGCTCTAAGGGAAGGGCCATCTATCTCACTTGCTACTCTCTTCAGTATTCTTGTGTGAGAAGGGCAGTGCATTTTGAGAAATGCTGACTTGTGAACAAGGGTTCCTGTTTCCATCAACTTTCCTAACCAACGACCCATAGAGAAGGAGGGATAGCTGGAAAGACATCTGACTCACACAGCCAGGGCATGGATTGTTTCCTGCAGGAAAGGAGTATCTTCCACATTTCTCCCACAGTTCCCCATCCTTCACTTCCTTTGACCCTAACCACACATCAGAGTCTGAGGTTCCCATCAGACCTATTGCTTCTGAATCTTGGGTGGGGCAGAACATCCTTTTCTTTTTCTTTTCTTTCTTTCTTACTTTCTTTCTTTTTTCTTTTTTTAGCCTTCAGACAGTTGTGAAGCACAGCCTGGTTGAAAGCCACACCCACACTGAGAAGGGCTCCTCTGTGAGCTCCTTCCAGAAGTCCCCTCCTCAGATGACACTCTGAGTCATGACAATGACCACTGAACCCTGCCTCAAGACACTGCAAATCTATGAGTTAGAATTAGCTTAGAATTCCAAGTTCACACCATCTCTTCTGTTGGAGAATGTATTTTTTTTCTAATAAAGTATTTTCCTGGGCAGACTTTTGAAAATATTTGCATCTTGGTCCTACTCCAAGAAATTCCTATTTTCATACAGAAAAATAAAATAAAGTTCTTAAAAATATATATTCTGGTCATATTGGCACATGCCTGTGATTTCCAACCTTGGGATGTGGAGACAGGAGAATCAGAATTGAAGGTTAGCCTAGGCTACACTATACCCTTGACACCACACCTATAAAAGTCTCATATAAGTTGAGAACAGGCTATGTATGCCCTTCTCTAAAAACTTTGGAATGAAGGACCTGTATTCTCCTGGGCCAGATGACCAAGGAAGAAGGGTTATCTGAGAGCGCTGCCTTCAAAACACCTGAACCTGTGAATGTCTTGTTATTCAGCAAATTCTGACAATGTGGAAAGCATGCGTGCCTTCATCTATGTTTCTGGTACAGCATGCTCACGATAGTGAGACAAGGTCATTTAACAAAGTGATTTCTTTCCATTTCCCTTTAAAAAGACCTTTCTGGATATACACCTCAACTAATGGTTCAGGGGTTACAATTCTAGTAACAGTAAACAGCTGGCTTGAGTTGGAAGTCACATATATCTACTTATTCTCCAATTTCCTACCTCTTTCTCCAACCTCCCCTCTTTCAAGAAGAACCAGGAAGTTTGTTCCCCTCCTCCTCCTCCTTCTCCTCCTTCTTCTCCTGTTCCTCTTCCTCTTCCTCCTCCTCCTCTTCCTCCTCCTCCTTCCTTTCTCCCCTCCTTCCCCTTTCTCTTCCCCTTTCCCCCTCCTTGCCTCCCTCCTTCCCTCTCTTCCTCCTCCCTTCCTCCCCCTCTAAGGATTGATCCCAGGCCTCACACATGCATGGCCAGTGCTCTCTCTACCACTGGGCTACATCTCCAACCTTTTTGGTTTACTTTTAATTTTGAGGAAGGAACTTGGCAAGTTCCTTCCTCAGGCTGGCCTTGAACTTGCTTTATAGCACAGGCAAGCATTGAACTTTTGTCCTTCTCTCTTAGCCTCCCAAGAAGCTGGCCTTACAAGCCTATTCCAGACTGGCCAATATTGTTTTTTAAATTGACTCTATAAAATATAAGGTCCAGGGGCCTGGAAAGATGGCTCAGTAGCTAAGAGTGTGTATTACTTTTCCAAAGGACCTAAATTCGATTCACCGCACCCACTCCATGTGCTCAAACCTGCCTGCAATGCCAGCTCCAGGGATCAGATACTTCTGGCCTCAGTGGTCACCTGTGTATGTAGAATATACTCCCTCTCCCATACACACACATATACATAAGATAAATAATAAACTGGATCTTTACAGTAAAACAAAATATCATTTGAGATTTCTTTTTTTTTTTTTTTTTCGTTTTTCTGTTTTTATGCTGGGCCTCATGCATGCTAAGCAAGTGTTTTATCATAAGGTACATTCTTAGCCCTTGGATTTTTGATATTTCATTGTTTTTCTTTGTTCTCTGTAACATGCAGAATTCAGTCTACTAATATCAGATTCAGTAGTCTGTTTCCCAGCATAGAAACAGGGGTTGAAGAGTTACCAAGAATTAATAATAATAATAATAATAATAATAATAATAATAATAATAATAATACCCAAACCAAACACAATTTGGTATTATACAGTAGACCATAATTAACAGAGGCAAAATGCCACACTGTATATTTCTTGAAGGCAATTTGGTACGATTTGATACAATTTTGAACAGTTTGGAGGGAAACTGATACTCTATTGTTTTAAATAAAATCCCATCATGCATATGAAATATTGTTTTAAAGTAATCTTAATATAACCATTTTATTAAAAAATATCTTGACACGCAGTTAAATATGTTCCAGCTATTATAGCAATTATAAATGTTAGATAAGGACACAGAACATCAGACGCAGGCACATAGAAACATGGGGGCCTGTGGATGGAGCTGGACATGTGCAAATGGTCAAGCAGCTGCTGGGTTGGACTGCACACATTACGAATATTTTCTTCCTAACCTGTGTTAGTTATTATGTCATTTTTTTTTCATTAAAACATTATCATAACACCAATGAGAATAATGACATCTTGTAGGCTTATGGTTAAGGAATGACAGCTGCTTGACAAAGGGCTCTAAGCCCTCTGGGTAACTACTGAAGTGAATGTGTCTTGAATTTACAATGGAAATCACAAGTAACTATGAATCGATCTACTTACCTGTGGCATATTAGGGACATATAAAATGAGTCACTGGGGTTAGTTGCAGGTGTCTTCTGTTGTAGAACGCTTGCCTAGCAGGTGTGAAGCCCTGGGTTCGATCCCCAGCACTAACACACACACACACACACACACACACACAGCCTGAGCTTACTGACACAAACAAATGCGGCTAATCTGGAGGGCTGCAGTGCCTACAAGCCACACCTGGATGGCTGAGCAGGGGCATGCCACAGCGTGCAGCATTCCAGGACAAAATGCTGGCTGTTCAGGGATTTCTAGTTTAGTTTCTAAAATTAAAGTATATAGACTTACATAAAAACATACTAAAATAAATTTAGTAAAGGCAGAAAACACACCCCTTCCCAGGTATTTTGCTCAGCATCCACTGTCATTTGTTACTCTTGAGGTACTGCCCACTGTCTGTCTGGTGGCAGCATGACTGGCACCTCCTTTCAGTTCAGCTCCATGGCATCACTTTAATAAAGGCAGCCAGGAGGTAGGATTTATATCTGGGAAGTTAGCAAAAGCAGCAGGTGGTGTTCCCCCATCAAGCCTTGTAGAGACAAGTGTTAGAAGCTTAGTCAGCACACTACCTGTCAAAGCCTCCTGGCCTTTTGGCTGTTCTGTTCTGTTGACCTCAATGATCTTCCTGGCTCAGTGACTCAATTCATTGCCTCAGTGGTTCTTTGCTTTGTTGAAGGAAGTATTCCATCCCGGAAGGATCCCACCCAGAGACATAACTCAGTTGGCACCAGCTTGCAGTTCCACCCTAGTCCTCCAGGGGGTGCCATCTCCATAGGCCAGAGGCCTGATTTTACTCACGTGGTTTTTCACCATTTGGGGCAGGGCTGGCACCAGAACATTCATGACATTATTTGCCAAGGAGTTGACCATGAAGGAGAGCCTTTGGCAAAGGAGAGTGGGAAATTAGGAAGTTTATAAGAGAGAATTGTTCCTGATTTGTAGAGGTGACATGGAACTTGGGAGGAAGGAGTTCACTCATTTACCCAGGGTGGTAGCCAAAGCTGTAGAAGACATTGAAAGCAGACATTGGCCTGGGTATTGTCTTTACAGATCTGCGCTGACATTAGGATGCTGGGAGCTGACTGACAGGTCCCCTGAGAGGGGACAGGCCCCCTGAGAGGTGACATGCACTCGTGTCATGAGCAGCATTTTCCAGACCAGCAGAGTGAGACACAGGAAGGTGACTTGCTCAACACCACCCAGGCAGTCAAGGAAGAAGGTAAGCTTGCTTTGGGCCCACCTATGTCTGCCTGGGTGGCCTGGGAGCCCTAGATGGAAGTCCTGCTCTGCCTGCAGATGTTTGCCCCATACCCACTCCACCCACCCCTACACCCACCCTCTCAACCGTATCATGTCACCATTGCTGCTTTCATCTTTGCCATCCAGAACAGCTTCGATACCCTGAATTCTCAGGAAGGAGCCTCAGATCTAGAGTCAGGAGGGACACATGTCCGTTCCCTCAGAGTTGTGCATGTGAGGAGGGGGCAGGGCCACAGTCTGCTTCTCCTACCAGCATGGTGGAACCCAGTGCTCACTTGTTCAGCAGGCTGAGGCGTAGGGTGTTTGAACTGCTGGAGCAGTCACTAAGGTTGAGCCGGGTGGGGACGCTCTTGCTTTTCTCCACCCGGATGAGGGCTTGGATCTCAGTGTTCATTTGGAACTGCACCATGGTCTTGACCAGCGGCCTATGCGGGCAACAGCAGTGAGAGTGAGCACTGTTCAAGCCCACACAGGAGCCACAGTGGGGTGTTTGTCCCTCACTATCTTTTTGGCTGGCTCCCCTTGTCTCCCCAACATCTGGATCCGTCTCCTGAGCTCAGCCATTGTGGATGCCTTGGGATTCCAAGTCACACACTCTGCCCCACTCAGATGTCCTCCAGCAGCAGTGAATTCTCCATCCCCTGGCTTGCCGCTTTCAAGCTTCGTCATCTTGGCTGCTGGCTGCTCCTCCCACACTGATGTGGGAGGAAACCCTGAAGTAACTCGTGATCTTTCTCTCTCTGCACATTCAGCTCACAAGGAATCCCTGTTTCTTTCTGCCACACGACTAGAATCTGATTGCTCCTCTGCTCATGGCCTATGCCATCACTCTCTCCTATAGAGTTGTTGAAGGCTCTGCTGTGGGGCATTCCCATCTCCATCTGCCCCACGCTTTCCCCCATGGCTCTTCCTTGGCTTAGACCTTCTGTTGCTCTTGGCCCTCATACTCCATAAAAGCCAAGTTCATGTCTTGGTTCCTAAAGCCTTGCGTCATCGTCCTTCCAGCAGCTTGCTGATCTCACCTCTGACCACACCCCCTTCTCTTTGTCATTTTTGAGCAAGGCAAGTACATTCCTGCCTCAGGGCCTTTGCACTTGGCTCTTCTCACTTTTGGGTTTGTTTCTCGATATCTGCATGGAGGAAGAGAGTGAGCAGATGAAGCTGTTAGGTCAGCTGTGTTGGATTCAGGGGACACTCACGTGTTGAGTCCAGCTACCAAGTCCAAGGGGATTCTGATTACTAGCTCCTGGTCATAAGTCGAAGGCTGCACAACCAGCTGGAGGATGTTAGCAGAGGTAACCTTCATCCTGGACAGTGTGGAGGGGAGACAGAATCACATTCATGCTCAGATGAGTGTCACCCCCAAGCCTGTTCCCATCCTCTTTCCTGACTTCTGTGCACCTGACCAGACCCCAAGCCCAATCTACTGATCCTGTCTATCATGGTACTTCTCCTGTCTCTCCCTTCACCCTTGCTTGCCTCTCTGCATGTTCCTTGACTTGAGCCTTAGCCTATTGAGCTGGCAGTAAGGCCCCGATGACCCGGCCCTGTTGACCCATCACTCTGCTGTGGATGTTTGAAATGCATTAATTGAGTGACTCTTGCCCCTCCATAGTTTTTCCCTACTGGTCCCTTTGCCTGGAATGCCATGTCTTGGTGTCTCTAGCTTAGCCATGATCTCCACTAAACTGTCCCACCTGGAGCTACCTTCTTATGTGGCTGCCCTCTTGAAGTAGCAGTGACACTGACTTATGGTCACCGCTAGCAATTCTGGGGCCTTTTAAAAGAGGAACTTAGTCTGGCCCATCTTCACTAATGGCTGTTGACTGAGAACTGAGCAAGCAGTGTGCTTGGGCAGGGGTGTGGGAAAGGTAGTTTCTGGCCCTGCCCAGGGCCACTCACCAGATGATGTATCTCAGGAAAGAGCGCACTAGGCTGTCCAGCATAGGGACACTCCCAGACCTATCCTGCATGGCACTGAGCAGGGGCAACTCATGGAGGATGGCAGTGGCATCATGATTTTTCAGTGCCTGAGTCAGGTCTGCAGATAGATCCAGGGATTAGAGGTCAAGAGGAGGTAAAGGATGCCATTAGACGTTAGGTAAGGGTGGTAGCCTTGAGATAATGGGAGCCCTTACACTCAGTGTTACCAGTCACCTATGTCTTCCCTCTCCCCAGGCAGTGCCAAATGCTTCTTGAGCTGAGTAGCCCATCAGGGACAGTTTTGTGGCCAAATCACACTTGCTAACGATCTTTTGACACCCTCAGTGTCCTGTTTGACAACTGTCCTGCTGTCAAAAGCACCTAAGGTGCTGAGCAGAGAAAGCAAGAAATGGGAATGAGGGCCTCGGGACTGGTCCCTCTGACTTTTCAGCAGTGGCCAGAGCCCATTCCGTAGACAGTGTCCTAGGGCTGTGCCAGTTTCACTGTTTCATAGTCCTGCTGTCATTCCCTCAAGCATTTGCCTAGTCTGTGCTAAAAGGGCTAGCCCATCAGCATTTTTTCCTTGCCAGTTGGCAGTCTTAAATTTACCCCATCAGCACAGGTTCAGGGACACAGAGGGGCAAATCCCTGAACCATGCCACTTATCAGTTCCTGTGGTGTCACTTCCCAGGTGACTTTGAATTGCCAGATAACAGGGCTTTTGAAGGCTGAGATTAAGTCCTGAGGGCCTCTGGCAAGCTTCCAGGGGTCAAGCAGAGATGGTCCTCTGGAGAGATGTAACAACTCCTCCCTCCAGAGGCATCAGCCAAAGGACATCATCAGTTGTGGGCAGGGTGTGTTCTGTAGCGTTTGCTTGCATGCATCAGGCTAGCACTGGCCTACTGCAACCCTGTCCAGCTTCCCTCCACCCAATAGGCCTTATAGTCTCGCAGTACCAGGAGGCCTTGGGAGGGGTCTCGACTATGAGTGTGTTCTGTGCTTGGATGCCACCTCATTGCTTATCTTTCTCCCTCTTATCCAAATCCTCCTCCCTCTGATATCCCATTGTAGTCCTCTGCATTTAAGACCCCTCCTAAGGTTTATGGTGTGGCTTTTACCTTCTGATGGAGTTAACAGATACAGTTGCCTTTTGGTTTCTGGCCCTCAGTGGTCACTTGCTTGGATGGGCTCACTGACTCTCCTGCAGGGGATCCTGGGAATCTCCTTCTGAACTGCCACTTGTAATAACTGCATGGCTGCACCACGTGGCTCCACACTTGCTCACCCCAAGCTCCCTGGAGTTTAGATGCCACATGCTTGGGAGTCACAGGATGGGCCTCACATCTGCTTCCCCCCAGCCTTTGGAACAGGGCTTGCCCACCAGGTAATTGCCACATTATCATAGGCGACATGTGTCCATGCCTGGGTGGAAGGTGCATTCAAGTGTCTTCTAGCACACAGGACTGTTCCCCTCGACAGAGAGGAGTTGGGGAGAAGGCTACCACAGCCCCTGTGAGCCCCCCAGCTCCTATAGTGTTGGGAGTTCTGGTTGGTTCCGGGAGGCAGGCCTTCCCATGTGCTTATGGAGAGTGAGCCTAGGCCCAGGGTCATGGGGCTGGAGTAATGAACCTGTGTGTCTGACTGAGACTACCGGATTCTGCCCAGGCCTCTGCTCTGGGGACCAGGAGCTTGCTAGGTCTTAACTCTTTTGATGGGAGTCCAGGCAAGGACAGGATTGGGGTGCTTCCCTGAAGGCGGTAGCCACTCACCACTTGTAAGGCTCCCAGGTCCCCAGGGCAGTGGCTTTTTGGAACAATATCATTTGAGGACATCTTGGCATCACAGGCTCTTGAGATCATAATATCCAAGTACTTCATACCTCAACCACTGCTCTTATGTCATTCAAGTCCTGGCCTCCACCCATGCCTGATAAACTCTTTTGACAAGAAACTCCTCTCCTCTTTGGAGTACTGCCCTTGATTTATGGTGGTGAGGCTCAATGGAGGGGGTCATGACTTACGTCCCTTGATGACTTCTGGGCCGAGGTTGAGCACTGCAGGAGGACGAAGGTCAGCTTGGACCAATGTGGTTACCAGCAAACCATAGAGGAAGGTGACAATCCTTGGGCCAGCCATCTTCCTGGGTGTTTATGAGAAGCAGATGGTAGGTAGAAGGGCCTAGGGTAAGCACAAAGGGTCTTGCTAGCTGGGCAGAGGGGCCCACGCCTGGGGCACAGCATCCAGAAGAGGCATTCAGGGCAGTGGGTAAGAACCAAGTCTTAGCTGTGCACCTTTGAATAATCAGCCAAAGTACAAATACCTCAGGGTTCTCCTCTGGTAAGTTGATGAGATGAGGCTTCACTTCATAGAGTCTCTGGAATTAACAGTTAGTATCTAGAAATCATTCAGTGTGGTGTTTTTCCCATGGGAAGAACTTGGGAGATATTAACAGTTTTCTGTGACCATTGATACTGGCCCCAGAAGAAACCATGCCGTAGTCAAAGCAAGAGGGCAGAGCTGACAACCTGCATTGGTTGACAAGGCAGACCATACCCTCAAGCCATGTTTTTGTTTTCCAAACACTTTGGCCCCTGTTTGCTGTCTTCTCCTGCCCACTGCTCAGTCTTCTGATCAGAAGGGTTCTGAAGCCAGGACTTGTAGTGTTGCTCCTCATGGGAGACATCATCTCCCTCAAATCCCAGCCTGTGCCCACTCACCACGTGGTCCTCAGGCCCTGCCCTCTTCATGGACCCTCCATGTGGTCCTCAGGCCCTGCCCTCTTCATGGACCCTACATGTGATCCCCAGCCCTTGCTCTTCAAGGACCCTCCATGTGGTCCTCGGTCCCTGCTCATCATGGACACACCGTGTGGTCCTCGGTCCCTGCTCTCCATGGACCCTCCATGTGATCCCCAGTCCCTGCTCTTCATGGATCCTCCATGTGGTCCTCAGTCCCTGCTCTTCATGGACCCTCCATGTGATCCCCAGCCCTTGCTCTTCATGGACCCTCCATGTGGTCCTTGGTCCCTGCCTTCTTCTCGGATGCTTTTTGCTCCTTTCTAGCATCCCACTCAGCTTTGCATCCCACATGCCACCTCTTCTAGGAAGCTTTCTCTGACTGCCCTCTCTAGACCTCCTTTAAACATAATAAACCCACAAGGGTCCCTTGGGAGTTCTTTGGCAATTGCTGTGATAGATGCTTCTCTTTGTCCCCAACCATAGCTCAGCACACACAGACATTGAAGTTTCTAGACTGAGGACTGGGAAAACCAGCCTGCCTCAATGCCTCCATCTTTGCCCATGGCTTTGGATGAGAGCACCAGCAACTCTCTGCCTCTCCTCTTGGCCCCCAGAAACCACAGCTGACAGGGGCATTATCAGGCTCCTCAGTTCTCCCTCGGCAATTGGGTTGACCTCAGCAGGTGTCCGCTGTGAGGAGCATTCTTGACTGCCCAGGCTTCTACTCTCCCCACATTTTACCTGGATGTGTCAGAGTCCTGGGCCTGCCTGCTCTTCTCCTTGGTGGTGGGTCTGGAGACCCAGCCTTATATTTTGCAATCCTAACTTGGGCAACTACCCTGAGCATTTGGGCCAAGAACCCAGGCTGGGATGAGGTCTCCAAGGTAAATATTTGCAGCTCTTGGTGAACCAGAGCCCTTCTTGGAAGCAGTCTAGGAACTGCAGCTACCTGAGGTTTGGAGAAAGAAGGGTCCAAGCTGGCTGGAGGAGCAGAGGGAGTACTGGGGCATATGGCAGAGAGGTGACTCAGGCAACAGTAAGCCTCATAAGGGGCTCCCTGCGTCCTGGGCAGTCACTGCCACAGGACCATGCAGGGTTCTCTGCAACCTCTACAGCCAGCACAATCATGATCTGCAGGAAGCAAGAAGGCAGTCAGTAGCTGGTGTCGATTCTGACCCTGAGTGGTTTATATTAGGCATATTTAAGCACAGCAATAGCTGCTAAAAACTTATTCTAGTGATGACTGAGTCTTGTATTCACAAGAAAGGACATATAAGTCTCTTTGATGAACAGAGTAAGCTAACTATAGATCAGATGTGACTTCACAGAAACTCTTGTAAAGTCCATAAAGATAGGTTTTATAGACTGACCAAGAAAAACTAATTTACAGTAAGGGTTTTAGGGCAGGGGGACCTGGTGCCAGAAAATGTCTGTAGCCACATAGATAGAAGAAAGGTCGTAAACATGTCCTTTCTCAGCATTTTGGGAGAATAACTGGCTATGTATTCCTTCCCTTGAAGGAAAAACCCTGTGCGTTTAATTTTGCAGGTTCTCCTAGTGCTTATCTATGAGCCTCCTACAGCACCATAATGATCATTGTAGTATTCACGATGAATGAGCGTCTCTGACATGGCAGACATCATTTCTGTTCTCCATCAGTTAGGTTGATGGCTGTCATTCCCTTGCTTGATCAGCCAGTCATCCTGATATTAGTGAGGAGAACCAGCCACCACAGTCAGCAAAGAGAAGAGTGTGGATTTCAAGCAGAAATCTGGCTTTAGAAGCCATCTGAGAATGTCTCCACAGCTTGGTAGACACAGGATGTGTGTTAGGGGCCAGGCCAGGTTCAAGTCCCGGCTTCACCGTTTTCATTCTGAGTGTCTTGGGACTCTGAGCCTCTAAGTGAAATGGACATGCTCAAGCTCCTCTTACTTAGAGGGTGTATAGCTGGGGACACTGGGCCTACTCAGAGCAATGCTCAGTATCAGTGCCCTTGGGGCTGTTGTCATTGTTACTGCTTACAACAGAGTGAGATTTGTAGAGAGGTGATGTTTATGGTTTAGTCAAGGCAACCACCTGGAGGAGAGGAAAGCACAGCCTTGCCCTTCTTACTTCCTCCCATACATCAAGGAGAGTTCATCTCCACTAACTGATTCCTTTAAGAGAACAGGTTTGAAATCCCACCTCTGCTGCTTTTTTGCTGTGCTCCCCTGGGCAAGGAGCTTCACTTCTCAGGGCCTCGCTAACCTCCTTGGTACAATGGGGTCCATGGCAATCCATCAGGCTGGCGACAGTATCTGCTGAGCTATGGGCCATATGTCCTTGTCACTTTCATTTGGTTATTTTATGACCTGAGCATTCTCTGCCCCACTTATTTTGCCAAGAAGGCAGTGGATATTTGTGGGGTGAAAGAATAATGAGTGATGGACTATGGACCAAGGGACACGTATGAACTGGCCAGTCACTCCTGCCTGGGCATAGGCTAGTTCCATTTAACCACACAGCACCCGATGGGGATTAAAATCCCTGATTTTTCCAGGGGCATTGGAGGTTCGGGGGATAGTGATTTGCTCAAGGTCACAGGACCAGGGGTGTCAGAGAGGGGATTTGAGCAGCTAGAGCAGGCCACACTCTTCTCACCACAATGTTCCGGCGATGCCTGGTTAATGTTAGGATCAGTAGGGATAAAGATGTGATCATGTTTTGGGTTCTATCCCTATGTGATAAACTATGGATCAGGGCTAGGAGATCCATTGTTGAGTCTTGTCCCATCTATAGTGTGATGAGAAAGGGGCAGTGTCTATGAGGTCACAGAAGCCCTGGCTGGTCATGGAGGATAACGTGGTTTGCATCCTGCCATGTCTGGAACTCTCAATAGATCCCAAACACCAAAGGCAAGCTGCTCCAGAGCCAGAATGGCTCCCCAAAAGGACCCTGCCAGTGCCTCAGGCACATTAGCAGAGACACATGCCCCTGCTTGGCTCCTCCGTTGCCATGCCTTCTGCCCAGGGACAATGTCCCTCTGTGGGGAGGTGGAGCTGGTGCCAAGGCCAATGCCCACATCTGCTCCAGCTTCCTGCCTGTTGGCTTGGCCTGTAGGGTTGAACAGGCATTGTGTACCTCCTGGGCTGTGTACCTGGTTCCATGTGGCCCTGCCCTGCACCCTTCCCTCTGGTCTCATCCCTCTCAATCCTTACTTTCTTTGTGTGCACCCTCTTCCTAGAACTTCTCACACCTCACACAAGCTCCTTCATGGGCCTGGAGAGGGGGCTCAGTCCATAAGAACACTGGCTGCTCTTGCAGAGGACCCGAGTTTGATTCCTAGCACCCACATGGCAGCTCACAACTGTTTGTAAGTGCAGCTCCACGGGATCCAGTGCCCTCTTCTGGCCTCTGTACACCAGGCACACACTTGATGAACAGACACGCATCCACACAAACCACCCATGAGCTGTGGCCTCACTGAACACTGCTCCCTTCTGAGGAGAAAATTCCTACATCATCACCCACTGAGTGGAAATCCCACCGCCATCACAGAGCTGTTCTCAGCAGCCACCTTCAAGGTCCAATCCAGAAGGGAATATCTTCCCAGCCTGGTCCCTGTCATCTTATCCCGCTGTGAGTCCTCAGAGCCCATATTTAGTTCCTGAGATGTGAACTCTGTGCCTTGAGGGGTGTTATCGGCCTTCTTCCCTGCATTATTCCTTATTCCTTCAGTCTTTTAAAAGCTATGTATTTATTTGGAGTGTGTGTGTATGTATGCACATCTGTGGATATGAAATGTGTGTGAGCATGTCCGTGGATGTGGTGTGTGTGTGCCTGTGTGTGTGTGAGCAGGTCTGTGTATGCAGAGGCCAGCGGTTGATGTCACCTGTCTACTTGGGTTGTTATACCCTCCAGGACTCTCCAGCTTATTTTATTGTTGTTTAAAAGGGGTTTTTTTTTTTTTTTTTAGTTTTTATTTCTGTGTCTGTGTGAATGTATATCATGTGTATGGAGGTACCCACAGAGGCTAGATGAGGATAGCAGATCCCTTGGAGCTGTAGTTAGAGGCAGTTATGAGTCATCTAGTGTGGGTGTTGGGAACCAAACTTGGGTCCTCTGGAAGAGCAGCAAATGCTCTAACTATGGAGCCACCTTTCTAGCCCCCATCTCATTCTTATGTTTTTAGACACTCTATCACTGAACCTGGAAACCACTGATTTAACCAGACAGGTTGGCCAGTGAGTCCCCAGAACCTGTCGTTTCTGGCCCTGGCTAATGCTGACGTCAGACACATGTTGCTGTATCAGGTTTTTCTGTGGGTGCTGGGGATCCAAATGGGTCCACATGCTTGTACAACAGGAACTTTATGCACGGAGTCATCCCCCTGCTTTCTCCCTCCCTCCATTCTTATATGGCCCCCTCTTGGTCTCTGGGCCCTCTACCTTTAAGTCCTCTTACCAAAACTTCAATTCTCCCCGGTAGCCAGTGGCCCTTGGTAAACTTTGTAAACCCTTGGTGAAACTTGCCAAAGTCTGCACTGCTCTTGCATGAGAAGACCCAGCGTGATTGGCTGCTCATCTAACCCCTCATTTCTCGTCAGGTTGCCCTGGTTTCCTTCCATCCCCACCCCAGGGCCTTTGCACATGCCGAACCTTCTCCCAGGCTGGCTCCCTCTCCTCTACCAAGTCTCAGCTTCTCTCTTTGGAGAGGCCTTTGCTTGTCACCTGGCTAGGCAGGATGCTTCTGGCTATTTGCTGGTGGGTGTCCACACCAGAATTTGCTGGAAGCAGACCTGAAGACTAGAGAGTTTGGCACCTGCAACTCTACAGGTGCTATGCAACAAGGAGATGGGTAGGTCACAGTGCAGGCAGGTGAGTAAAAAGAGATTCACAGCTCTCGGTTCCACCATGCAGGGCCCTGTTCCAGCTAGAGGTAATAGGGCAGTTGGAAGGGAAGGGTATGGTTGTAAAAGCACCCTTTCTCCATTCCTACCTCTAAACTCCTTCTTTCAATCCCTCTTCCTTCCCTCCCTTTCTGTCTTTGGCAAGATTTTCTTATGTCCCCCAGACTGGCCTTGGACTCTCCATTTTCCTGCCTTTGCCTCCCAGGTGCTGGGATTACAAGTGTGCACCATCATGTCCATCTTTGTGAAGGCATTTCTTAAAGGACAGCTATAGTCTCCTAGGAAAGAAGCAGGGGGTCTAGAAGGAGACTCAGAGACCATGTGGGAGCTTGAGGCTGAGTTTGTAGAGATAGATGGACTACAGTTATGGAAGGCAGAGTGACTTGTGTTTGGGAAGTCACTACTGTGGATGGCATCCAAGCTGGTGTGGACACAGCAGCATAGGGTTCTCACCTGTCAGAAATCATGGTTTGGAGAACATGAGGTGATGCCAGAAGGGCAGGGACTGAGGAGCACCAGGAAGGGATGGAGAGGATGGTCCACTGGACAGGGTGGATAGCAGGGAGGCCTACCTTGGACTGTTGCAACCTGGGAAGCTCAGCAGAGAGGCTTAGGGAAACGTCCACAAATTGCCCGAAGCTCAGTGTTAAGCACATCCTGTCCACAGAGAGCAAGGGCGCCTTGCCAGAGTCAGGCCACACTTTCCTTCCTTCTTCCCCACATACTTGTATTCTATTCCCAGATGGGGAGAGTGAGTAGAGAGGACAATCATCTTAGGCAGCTTTGGTTAGGGCAGAGGAGAGGGGCCATGTCATGTCAAAGCTGATTGCCCAGGCAAAGCAATAGGCAGAGCTTCTACTTCTACTGTATCATCAAGCAGACCCAGGAAGGTGAAAACAGCGTGTTGGTACCCAGACCCCCTTCCCAGGTGAATTGGGGTCTAGGAGAAGAGCAGATACCTATCTGAGTTTCCACAGCCCTAAAGCAGGGAATAGAAACTAGACCAGCGCTTCCTGACTTTGTCCCCTGTTCTGCCATCCTGTCCAGCTGCAATAGGGGCAGCTTCTCTGGAGAAGGCTGTGGTTGCATAGAAACAGAGGGCATGGCATGGCGGGATTGGCTGGTTGGCCGGGTGGAAACCAGAGAGCTTGCCAACAGTTTCTTGCCCAAAAGAGAGGAGAGAAGAAAAGCAAGACTTCAGGCTGCTCTCAGACCCAAGACCTTTACACAATGGCTGTTCTTGGCATCAGCAAGCCTTCACTATTGTGCCAAGCAAGCCCAGCCACAGCTGTTGAAGTCCTCAGGGTCTGAGTCCAGCAGAAAAGGATGTGACAATTGATTAGCAATGTCTGCCATGAACAATATTGTATTGCTGCCTCCTGCCCCCTCCCTGTTAAAGACTGTCTGCTCTTATAAAATTCTAAAGGCAGGATGAAGTGGAAATGGGGAACCTATAGATGACACAAAGTTTGCCACTGTCTTCACTGGATTGATTTAGAATAAGTTGGTTCTTGTCTTTGGCCTCAGTCTCCCCATTTGTAAAATAGAGATGTAGGTTCTGTGATCCCCTTGGTTAAGCAGCTTTGTATAAGCCTGTCCATAGTAGAGAGAACCCAGCTGTTATTCAAGACAGGTAGGATGCTCCACTCACTCTGTGTTCTGAGATAGGTTCAACCCCTTGATTCAGGGTGGAGGGTGGGGGAAGGGGGACAGGGTTCTGCTGAGGGAATTTCTCAGTAGTTTGGGAAAAGAATTGTTAGCATGCTGCCTGCAGTGTGGTTACTTGTAATAGCCCCAAAGCAGGGCTAGTGTAAATGTCCAAGTCACTGGGGATTTATCAGTCCTGAGCCACCAGGCAGCTGTCACTAAACAATGCAGGGAGATTGAGGCAAGTGAAATTAATTTAGAGAATGTTCTGAAAGGATATAGTCCCCTGAGATAACATTTGCTTTTTGTTTTTTGTTTTTTTTTTTTGTTTTTTCTTTTCTTTTGGTGACATGATCCCAGGTGACTTTTTTTGATCTCCTTGGTGATTTTAAGATTTAAATATTTTTTATACAATGAATTTTTTTTTTAAATCAGCAAACTACCACACTAAACAACTTGACAATGAGTAGAAGAAGGCTGGCAGAGGTCAAAGAGTGCAGGAAGGTTCCTTTTCCAGGGCCTGAGTCATAGCCCTTCCCACTCCAAGTTAGCTGGAAACTTTGCCACACCACTGATGATAAGTACAACAAAAGCACAGTTACATCATTCCGGAAATCCCATTCTGGAACCTTCTGGGCATAATCTCTCTTTTGTAGGGTAGGAATAAACAAAATGAATGCAAACAAACCATGGCTAAACCAGACTTATTCCCAGCTCTGCCTTGAATGAGGACCAGGGCCCTGCCCTAATGAGGCTCACAGTCAGGGCCTGGCAGGAGCTAAATGGCCTTTCAAAGGTCACAGTAGGCAGCGGTGGGCCTTGGTTGATGGCGAGACTCCCTTCCACGCTGGCAGCATGCTATCAGCGGAGAATGGAGGCTAGGTGCTTTAAGGACCTGGAGCAGTGTGATGCTTGTGTCTGCTGCAGGGAGTCCAGGTCAAGTGTGGCATGCTAGCATGGAGGTTGCCATGGGGACTGTTGTCAGGGCCTGAGAGTGTGGGACACACAGGCAATGTGAGAATAAAAAGCAACACCCAGTGGAAGATCAGTACTGATGGAGGTTAGCACTCTAGGGTGCGCCTGTCTCCAGAATCTTTGTTGAGACATCCAGAACAGGTGTACTGAAAGGAGGCTCGATCAGAGACAGCCTCTGAAGCGGTGACATTTGCCCTGGACTGGAAGAAGGCATAGCTGGGTATAGGGGGGAGGGAGGCATTTTATGTGATGACCCACAGGGGCAAAACAGTTAGTCTAGGAGTGTGTCTGAACCCTGTGGCAAGCATAGGGTAGCTTGCAGGGGCCCTTGGCTCATCCCGGATGCCACAGTCTGCATCAGAACCTCCCCTGGGTAGGATTCTGATTTCCCTTGTCATGCCTTGGGAACTCTAGCTCCAGTTTGCCCTCTCTGTGTCTGGTTTCTCCAAGCCTCTGTCTTGTCTCTCTTCCTTTCTCTCACACATCTTTCCTGGTCCCTATCTCTCTCTCCTCTTCTAGTGTTTCCCCTTTGTTCTTTCTCTCTCCCTCTGTGTATCTCTAGGTGCCACCACAGAGGCTGGAACAGAGCCAAGGCCTCACAGACAGCAAGGTTTGGGCACTTGGATAAAACAGGTGACCCCTCCTGATTATGTAGCCCTGGATACGTGGCCTCACCTCCCTGTGATACAGCCTGGGCCTGGCAGAGAGGCTCAGTGTCCTAGCTCTGGGCACTCAGCTATGTCTAGCCATGACTAAGTGGCACTTCAGGGGCATAGGTTTGGAAAGCGCAAAGAATTGGCTTAGGACAGGGCCTGGGCCCAGGAAAGGATTTTAAAAATTTGTTTATTTTGTTTTGTGTGCATGAGTGTTTTGCCTATATATACACAAGCTACATGCATGCCTGGTGCCTGTGGAGGCCAGAAGAGGGCATTGGGTCTTTGGAACTGGAGTTACCCATGGCTGTCACTGACACCAGTCCTCTGCAAGAACAATAGTTCTCTGAATTGCTGAGTCATCTCTGCAGCCAGCCGCAAGGGAGGGGACTCTTAGCCAGAGCAGCTCTGAAATCATTACTGCACCTGCTGACATTGCTGTACATGTCCATGGCTGGAAAAAGGAAAAACCTTGTGGTCTGGAGAGTCTAGACTTCTAAGCTGTGTATGCTGAGGGTCTAGGAAATGGGGGATCTCTGTGATGAGGATGAACAAATAAGTCCCTCATTTTCCTCTGGTTAGCCTTGGTAGAGATGGAGTTTCTTCCACTCTGCTCCAGGTCAGGCCAGGGAAGGCTCACCAGCAGCCCAGGGAGACCACTGCAGCTGCAGCCTAAGACTTCACTGTGTGATTGTAGGAGTATGCCTCCAGCAGCCTCTCTCCAGAAATGTCTGTTTCTTTAGAAATCCAGGAAGGGGGGGAGGGAGAGAGGGAGAGGGAGAAAAGGAAAGGGAGAGGGAGGGAGGGGGAGAGGGAAGGGGGAGGGAAAGAGGGAGAGGGGGGAGGGAGAGAGAGAGAGAGGGAGAGGGAGAGAGAGAGAGAGGGAGGGAGGGAGGAAGGGAGGGAGAGAGAGAGAGAGAGAGAGAGAGAGAGAGAGAGAGAGAGAGAGAGAGAGAGAGAGAGAGAGATCCAGCCCTGAGCTGAGCTGGCTAGCCAACAGATGTGTGGCACTCCTGTATGTGTGAGCAGAGTTCTGTATGCCTTGGGCTCAGCAGGGGACACATTCTCCTGGATTAAGGTTTTCTGGGCAAGATTGATTGAGTAAATTAGAAATGGACAAGCTGATGTAAAATAAATGCACAGTACTCTATTTTCTCAGTGAGAGGATTAGAACAAATAGGCAACTGGAGAGGCCATCAGGGCGCTGTGGAGGTCTGCGAGGTTTTAGTTCCACTGAAACCTACACACACACACACACACACACACACACACACACACACACACACACACACACACACCCCACAACTCTCCTCATCTCTCCCTGTTCAACTATCATGTATTTGGATTCACAAACGACTTTGGGGGTTGCTAACTCACAGAAGGAAGGGGGTGCCTGGTGTGCAGAACAGACTGTCCCTTCCATCTCTGAATGCTCACCAGCCAAAGGCTGGGCCTGAGCCTGCTGGTTTAGTTATAACCCCATTGCACGGATGAAGGCCTAGAGGTGGTAAGTGACACTCAGGGTCACACAGCCACCAGAACAGGAAGCCAGGATTGAACTCAAGTCTGTGTGACTCCAATATTTGCACACTTGTCCTTTCTCCAGTGTCTGCTGACACATGTGTTTGGGTCATCCTTGCCTGCCCACAACCTTCTCAGATGACCCCCACCTACCACCTGCTGAGATTCTTCATTATCAGCATGCATTTTGGACCATGAAGCTACATTGGAAAACTTGAATATAAGTTCAGTGTTCTCCTCCTCATTTGAAACTGTGTCTCACTTCCTAAAGTGAAGAATGTCATTTCTATCAATAGAAAGTTACAGTAGGGCCATAAGGGACAGCAATGATGGCAGTAGCCAAGCTTAGTGGGTATTTATGGTGCCATGGGTCCTTTGCTTTGCTGTTTTCACACAGGTGCCTGGACATGGTGGATGGAGTGTGGATGAACCTTTGTTAGAGAGAAAGGAAACGGTTTTTCTAATCTTCAGTCCATGCAGAGGCATGCTACTGACCTCTGGCGACCAACCCCTCCCCCCATCCTGTGCTGGGGATTGAACCCAGAAGCCAGGCCCGAGCAAGCACTCCACCACTGAGCCTCACCCTGGGCCTTGGTCTCTCCTCTCCAAGGGGAGAGTTAATGAATGGCTGGAGACCTGTTGAAAACACACGAACACGGCGCTCAGCTTTCCTATGAGTTGTCATCACAAAGACTGAGAGAAGAAGAATGAAAATCACTTGCTTATTGCCACTCAACGGTGCCAGAATGCCACCTGACACTGCCACAGTGACACCAGATGATGCCTGAATGCCACCCGATGGCCCCACAGTGCCACCTCAAAGCACCATAGCAGCATAGATTCCAGACCCTCCTTCCCCAGATATCTGACACCACCAATGCTTTGAGGACATCCTAAGCCCATGACACCAGGGTCGCAGTCTCTCACCTTGGGGTGGCTGGGTCCAGTGGCAGAGTCTCTGAGGCCCAAGTGAAGCGAGTTCCCCCACCTGTTCTGCAGCCTGAGTTCTCCCAAGGCTTTGAATATCTTGGTGTTTGCCTGGTCTGACCTCCTGGGGGCCAGCAGGGGTACACAGGGGAGTCTCCCTTGTGGTTCTCTTCACAGGGTTGGGCTTCTGTGCTAACGTTTACTCTCATTTGGTCACAAGGTCATCTAGGAGAAAGGCACAACCAGGAGTTCAGCCCTTGACAAAGGTTAGCCAAGTTCACCACTGGAAAGTGGCTGTGATCCCACCCCTGCCCTCTCCCACCCCCACCCCTCTTCATTCCTCTCTGCTGCTCCTGACAGAGACTGGTCCTTTTCTCTAGATAGACCTGACTTCTGCTCATGCTTCACCTTGATCTCTGTCCCTCCAGATCTTCCACAAATGGTGCCTTTGGCTACCTCCCCTTGTTACCTCTGCTGCCCATGCCTTCCTTCCCTCTTCCCTCGGCTCTCCTCACTAATTCTTCACATGTCTCCCTGACTCCCAGCCTGTCAAACTGTGATTTCTTATCACTGTAACCAGAGCCATCTTGCCTAACTCTAATAACTTATTTCAGTCCTTGCTATGTCACTATGGAAACCTGTCTGTGCTTGTTTTTTTTCCCTGCTATCTGCCTATGGTACTGGTTGAGGTATTTCAAAGAGTTACTGTTATCGCCTGTGACCTCTCCCTTGGTGCTCTGGTGATGTTTTTAGAGCCTGTAGTTCAATATTTGTTAACAGTCTGGTTTCAGCCTGGAGGCGGCTATCATATAGCTTTCTTTGCACAATATCCGGGTTCATCTGATACTAGTCACCTCTGCCACCCCACTGAGCTGATCCTGGGAATCAAAGTCAGGAATCTGCTGTGGAATTTGACACCTCTATTTGGGCCTCAAAGCAACTGGAGACTGGATGATGTTTAGAATGGGTGGGTCAGCCTGAAAGATAAGCTGCTTCTATCAAAGCTCTCCAGGGACAAAAAGAGGCACACAGACATAAAGTGTGGTGGCAAGAGACCCTTGGTGACATTGGCAACCTGCCTGACATAGCTGGTAAGTTCCTTAGACAAGAGAACTTTTTGGAACCAATTAAACAGTCCTGGGAACTGTGCAGTCTGTCTGATGCAATGCTTACGGCTGCCATTCTCACAATATCATGATTGAGATTTATCATCTTACTGCAGAACATCAGATTAGTTAAGTGCCACAGAGAGAAACTGTATGTGAATTGTAGCTTGTGCAGTGTTGACAAAGGCATATGCTCATGTACCCATCACCCTCCATCAAGATTCAGGATGTCACCATCACTCCAGAAAGGTCCCTTGCAACTCTTTCCAGTGGTATCACTTGAGCTCCCACTGGTTACAGGGATGGGAGCTAATTTTTCCATCATAGATTACTCTAGACTGTTCTATAGTTTCAGGCACACATGTGCCTCTCAGTCATGCTAAGCCATCAGCTATCACTGATCATGGTTTGGTAGCATCTAGGCTGCACCCTACCCATTTGACAAGGGCACAGTCTCCCATTTCATGAACGTGCTAAAATGTGCTCATTCATTCTTCCTTCAAATGCCTCCTGAGCAGTTTCCAGCTGTAGATATTCTTTCTGTAAATGTTTTATGCAAGCCCATTTGTGAATGTTTCATTTCTCCTGGGGTGAAATTGCTGGGTTATAGTGCCACATGCATGATTGGCTATATAAGAATCTCCCAGAGCCTTTCCAAAGTTGACCACTCTGTATTTTCACCTGCAATACAAGTGTTCTGTCAGCTCATCGCTTCACTAAATTTGATGTCAGTTCTTGTGCTAATGCCATCATCACAAGAATCCATGACAATGCATCTTTGTGACTCTCAGGAGAAGGTTTGGTTCCTAACTTAGTATTCAAGTCCATCATGGTTCATCCCATCTTTGCCCAGTCTTGATTTTCCACATTTCCCTCCCACATTGATGTGAATAATTCTATGACGATCAGGCAGCTCATTCTCTTTTGCTCTGATGTAGCTGTTTTCTCATCTGCAACCACTCTTGCCTCACTGGTCTGGAGATGTCCCATTTGTTTCTTTTAATACTCAGTTTAAGAGCTGGGATATAGCTCAGTTGGTACAGTACTTGCCTAACGTGAACAAAGCCCTGAGTTTAACTAGAGGATTAGACAGACAGACAGACAGACAGACAGACAGACAGACACACACACACACACACACACACACACACACACACACACACACACACAAGAGAGAGAGAGAGAGAGAGAGAGAGAGAGAGAGAGAGAGAGAGAGAGAGAGAGAGCTCAGCTTAGGTATCATCCACTCCCAGAAGCCTAGTCAGACACTGATATCCTACCAAGAAGTCACACTCTCTTCAGTGTCATAAAGGTCTTTTCTAGAAAGCCTCCCCACAGCTCTGGGCACTTTGTTTTGTCATTGATTCACCCTCTGGACTGTGAACTCCATGAAGAAGATGCCACGGGAGTCACAGCATCTCGAGCACCCAGAGCACCGCCCAGTTGGATCCAGGATGTATTTAACAGCATGCACAGCTGCAGCAGATGCAACTGGGACAGTGTCTACACTGGCTGCCTCCGTTTCCCACAGGGACACACACCACACTTGCATTAATTCTCACCACACCCTGTGAGGAAGGGTCATTCTTGTGACAGAGTTAGGGAGACTGGGGTTCAATGTCAAAGAGAGAGGTGTTCTGGGATCCTCTGCTATTTAGGAATCTTTTTAGCTGTGCCTCTTTAAGGGGCCTTAAAGATTGCCTCCCCACACTTATTCCCATTTGGTGGGCTCCTCCAACAGTGTAGCCCCCTATAGTGATCTTCAAATTCCTGTGTTTATGTGTGATTGTCATATATGATAGAGTCAACTCATATATCCACTCTGTGGGTGCTGGGATCCGTCACGTGGGTGCTGCAAACCATCATGAGGGATGCTGGGGACCAAGTCCAGCTCCTCTACAAGAGCAGCAAGTGCCCTTAACTGCTGAGCCACTTTCTCAACCCCTTTCTGTTACAAGGACATAGGCTAGCTCCCAAGATACACTGGATAGGATTATAGTTGGTAAGGTAAAACCATAGGCCTCAGGGGTTGTACAAGGAAATCAAGACACATTTCTACTATAAGTGAAGTTTAGTGACAATGTTTGTGAGATTCCAAGAAAACTGAAAGTTCTCATCTGGGGAAGGAGTCAGCCCTGCTTGGGGCCATGTGCACGTGGGTTTTGTTAAACATGCTCCATTACTGTCTTGACTTTCTCTTGAAATCTCTCTGTATGAGTGTTGCAGGTGACCCTGCTCAAACACTCTTCGTGGGGTGGGGGGAGAAGATGCAGCACCAACAGCTCAGGCACTGGGAGTCAGTGCGCAGCAGAGTTCGCTACAGACTAGCTTATTAAGTTAGACCTGCCTTTATCCCCTCTCCCAAGGTCCTATCGGCTCAGGCAGATGACTCTGCTGTGTTGTCCTTTCCTCATTGGTGTCTCTGGACAGCTGTCTCTTTGTCAGCAGTCTCTGGGCATAGAGGCAGGCTTGGCTCAGGAAGGCAGTGTCTGCCACACATGCTCATGTGGTCTGGCCTGGGTACCTGGGAAGGGTGACTGTGGCTAGGGTAAGCTGGCCGCAGTTTCTTCTACATATGAGAGGAGACACACAGAAGCAATAAAGCATTAGCAGATGGTTTTGCCTGACCGCAAGACTGACATCAAAGTCAGCATGGCCTTTATATTTTCTTCTCTCTCACAAGGTACCAGGTAAACACGATGGAAAAAAAAATCACCAAAACCTGCTGCAGAATCAGGCACAGATTATGAGCATGCAAATTGTGCAGGTCTGAGGGCACGCCTTGCTTCGGTTGTCACGGAGAGGCACACAGTGCTCTGTCTCACGGTTGCAAACAGCTTTCTCCTGCATGCCATCTGGTTCAAGGGCCATCTGGTTCCATCAGACGGCTGTCTTCATCATCGTCTGTGCTTAAGAGCAAGACTGTTTGGGTTATTATTGTTATTTTGTATTGTAAGAACTGAAGATGGTATGCTGAGAATATGGCAAGACACAAAAGAACAATCCTAAGAAGGAAGCCAATGGGGGAAAATGTAAAAATACAGTATGAGATTGTAATTATTGAGTATATGTGACTATATAACAGTCTCTAAAAGAAAAGTAATGAAGTCAACCAGAATATGAAGTAATGTTACAGTTCGGGGAGGGGGGATTATAAATGAAGTGTACAGCTTTTAAGAAGCTGATATGGAGGGAGCCGAGGAAGCCTTGATGAGTGAAGTCTTGGGTAGATGTGTATTTTGACATGTTGAGGACTCCAAGGCCAATTGACTCATGGGAAATTGGCAAAGCTGTTAGTTATCTAGGCTCAAGAGACACGGCAAAGCTTGGGGATCAGAGTCTGAGTGTTTATAGACTACTGCTGAGTGTGTGCAAAGACTGGCAACTGTAGCAGCTTCCTCCTCCTGGGTGTCACAGTCTGTGACTGCCTCCAACAGAGACCTCCTATGGACTAGCTCAACCCTCCTCCTGTGAGCTGGGGTTCTAGGTTATGGTGGGAGCAGAATCCTACCTGGTCCCTGCTTCACTGTAATGTGTCTGTCCTTTCTGCATTCCCTACCCAACCCTAATCAGGAGTCCTGGACCCAAGCCATGTGGCATTACGATATTGTGGGTTCTTGCTTAAAGAGATATTTAAAGATTTCACAGCTGATATTCTAAGTAACCTGATCCTCAGGGTATTCCTGAGGCTGTGGAGACTCAGAAGGGAGAGGGTCATCCTCCAGAACAAATTCTTGAATTCTTGCAGCCTGAGTGAATAGGCCCTTATTCACCCTGAGAGGTGTGAGCAAACACCAGAAGATGTTTACATCTATAACAAGGAAGCAACCGAGAATACTCAAGTGTCAGTCTTTTTCCTCTGAATGTGCCCATGTTGTTCCAGAGATGAGGGAGAGGCAGTGGCCCAGTTAGTGTTACAGGTGCAGTACGGACATCATTGTGACTTTTTGGACTGAGGACTTCAGGTCCTTTTTTTTTTTTTTTTTAATCCCCAAAAGACAGATGTGGCTCTAACGGTTGGGTTGGTGCCTGTCTTTTGAGATGCCATGAGTCACAAGGTCCCCTGGTAATGTTTTGTTATGTGTGGGGTGACAGACTCTTATATATGCCCTGTGTCTATCAGTTAATTTCAACAAGTCTTTGTCCTTTCTGGGTAACTCATTGTTTCTATGCTTTTGTGCAGGTGGGATGAGGTATGTGGGGGGACGGGCACATCTCTCTGAGCCTCAGAGCTTGTGTTAATCCCAAAGGTGGGAGGGAAAGACTACCAGCCCAAATCATCATGGCCAAATTAATTAAAGTAGGCTGTTGTGTGTGTGTGTGTGTGTGTGTGTGTGTGTGTGTGTGTGTGTGTGTGTGTACATGGGCTGCCTCCTGCTAAGGCAGTATTTTAGTAGTTAGCATTGAATGTGAGGAAGACAGGCTCTTATAGCTCAGGGGTAGGAATTTTTCCAAATGGGGGATTTGGCAAGCAAAATAGGTAGGTTTACAGGAGTAGAACATAAGCATAGAAAATTAGTCTCTCCTGAAACAAAGATATGGTTGCAGGTGGGCATAACAAGGTAATTAGAACAAGGTGGCCATATGTGGTAGTTTGAATGTAATTGGCCCCATAATCTCATAGGGAGTGGCATTCGGAGGTGTGGCTTTGTTGGAGGAAGTGTGTCACTGTGGGGGCAGGCTTTGAGGTTTACTATGCTCAGGATACCATCCAATGTCTCAGTCTGCTTCCTGCTGCCTTCTGGTTAAGATGTAGCCAGCACCACATCTGCTGCATGCTGTCATACTCTCAGTCACCATGCTCCCCACCAGGATGATAATGGACTGAGCCTCCGAAACTGTAATTGAGCCACTCCAATGAAATGTTTTCTATATAAGAGTTACCGTGGTCATAGTATCTCTTCATAGCAATAAAACCCTTAACTAAGACACCATAACAACCCTTTGAAACAAAGGTAGGGTTGCAAGATAGTTGGTTATAAACGTCTTTTTTCCTTTATTTTGTAAACAGTGTTCTGCCTGCAATCCAGAAGAGGGCACCAGATCTCATTATAGATGATTGTGAGTCACCACGTGGTTGCTGAGAATTTAACTCAGGATCTCTAAAAGTGCTCTTAACCTCTGAGCCATCTGTCCATCCAGGTTATAAACAACTTTTTGAAACAAGGGCATGATTGTCATTCCTGGAACAGGCAGTACAGAACCATTTGTAGTTAAGGTTACATATGGTCATACCCCAATCCTTGAGAAAGAGAGGCTTAATGATAAACAGGAATGGATCTAGTTTGTCTTTACCATAAGGTGGCTTTTAAGCCTAAAGTGGAGGCAGATTGATTTATCACTGCAGCTGCCACAGTTTACAAGCACCATGTCATAAAGTTTATTTCAGACATTTTAGGTGAGGACTCCCAATGGCATGCCTTGTTTCATACAGGGTAATTCCCAGGGCTGGGCTGAAGATGGTAAGTCTTTGGCTTTGAGCATTCCAAGCCGCACTGGATACTCTTTTAAAAGGGAGTCCTGGGTAAGATGCTAAGATAGAGAACAAGCTCCGGTATTGAAAAAGAAAACTATCATTTTTACCTCATGTTACCTGTCTAGGGGTTCAGTAACATGAGGGCTGTTGGGTTGTGTGTTGTACCAAGTTTCTCCTTATTGTAAGTCAATGACTTCGGACAATGGCTCCATTTTTCCAACCAACATTTGGCTGTACTTTGAATGCAAATACAGAGGCAGAATAATCCTGCATCTCCCTGTAAACAAGCATAGCACCAGTTCTGGGCCAACCATGAGGCACAGAATGGTGTACAATTTTCTTAAAAAGAAAAAGATGCCGTCTCCCAGCTTATCAAAGTAGATGGGAACACATGTGCATAGTATATATTAAAATCATGTCAGTTAAGCCAGTGGGAGGATTTCAACACAGTAGACTAACACCTTTGTTAGTCTACTAACAACATTCTCCCCTGGACCCCATGAAGAGAAGATTATCTAACACTTTGATGGCAGTGATGACAGGCCTTGACATGCCATCTAAATATTTGATGTGTGTATCAAGTCATCAACAACAGAGGACTTCTGACTTTCCCATGGCTTCTGCACAGCTTGTGAGGCACCCCACTGCTTGCCTCAGCTCACTCAAATTGCCATCCATCTGTCCATCCACCCATCCATCAACCTCTCTACTCAGCAGCCCAGCTACCCATATACCCATTTGTAGGAAGCACAGCTTAGAGTAAACATTAGAGAAACCAGGACTGTCAATCACACAGGCCTATTTTTTTTTTTTTTCAAAGCAAGGAAATGAATGATGCCTGGCCACCCAGGATGCCAGAGTGACAGAGATCAGACAATCTGGTGATCCTTTGCTTCTGTATTAGAAGCCAGCCTCCACACAAATCCCTCCAATATCCCAAGCACTGTCTGGGCCCTTACCTTGATTCTGAGCTTTGTCTCTCAGTGAATGAACCCATCCCTAAGAAAAAGGCCTATGTAGTTTGCATCCTCCACCGATAGAATCCATCCTTATCACAGATCCTTCTCTAGGCCCTAGCCCTGAGACTGTTTATCAGCCAATAGAACTATTGTAAAGGTTGCAGGTGCTTTGTTACCTTGCTAGGGAGTTTCTATGTTGCTATGTGGAAACCCCTTCCCAAAATTTTAATGCTTAATGTGTAAGAGGGATAAACCACTAGGTCAGACCCTGGAAGTTTGGGCCCAGTGCTTGCAAAGGTGGCACTGATTTGAGTTTTGTTCTTTACCTCCTGTGGATCATCTCCCTGCTAAGGCTTGTGGGGTCCCCGACATCCATCCATCCATCAGGACCCAGTCCAGTATCTCACCTTCATGGCCCTATGACCCTGCTGACTCAGCCCTGTGGTTTGACTCTGTGGCCTTCTGCAGCTTTCCAACTAGTTCAGCAATGTTTATCCAATCATTTGCAGTTACTCTCTTTACCTCAGCTTCTAGTTAGGCTTCTTAGAATTCTTTGACCTCTGGAGCCCTCTAATCCTTTCACAGCAATTCTGTAATCTACATATACACACTAACACAGATATAATTTAATACTATGCAAAGCATAATCTGAGAGTTAATATTATTAAATGAGATTCAAATAAAAGACCTCGGTTTCCCATTGGTCAGCAATCAAGAGAAATTGTGAGAACTTGGCGAACAGTAGCTAACAGAGCTGATATGGGCCATACATTTATTATTCAATAAATTCCAACCTTGTGGGAAGTCACAAATATGTCTGTGTATGCTTTGTCACAGCACGCTCACAAAGCTAGGCAGCCATCACTGGAGCTGAAGGTGCATGCTTCCGTTGCAGGGACGTCTTTATTACAGGGGGCATTGAGGGTTTATAGCCTTGCCTTGCTTGCAATTCCCTCTCTTTGAGTCCTGCATGTTGACTGAAATGTGCTCAGCCAGTTTCTTGTTCTGGCTGTCTGCTGAAGAGCATTTCCTAATTCCCCATCAAGGTGGCATGGAGGGTCACCATGGCTGAACCATCTCCACCCAATCATTACTACCCAACCATCACCATCAACTGTTGCCCTAGCCCCCACTGGATACACAAACTGGTGAATCACCAGCCTAAGGTTAGTACAGAGGCTGGAACCCGGGCCTTGGGCCTGTTCAGCAGGGACTCCACCACTGAGCTATACCCTCAATCCTACGTTTTTGTTGATAACTCTACAACTCTTTAGGGTATGTCCTGGTTAGATTTGTTTTTTTTTGTTTTGTTTTTTTTTTTTTTTTTTTTGTTTTTGGATTTTTTTTTTTTTTTTTTTTTGGCAACTTGACTCCTGTTCAATCATCTGGGAAGAGGGAACCTCAATTGAGAAAATACATCAAATTGGTGTGTACATCTGTGGGGAATTTCCTTGATTAATGATCCATGTGACACGGCCCAAACAACTGTAAGTGATTCACCCTGGGGCTGGTTGTCCTGCATTGTATAAAAAAAGCAAGTTGAGCCCGGCATTGGTGGCCCATGCCTTTAAGCCCTGAACTGGAAGGCAGAAGCAGGTGGATCTTTGTGAGTTTGAGACCAGTCTGGTCTACAAGAGCTAGAAAGAGCTAGTTCCAGAACAGCCTCCAAAGCCACAGAGAAACCCCTGTCTCGAAAAACCAAAAAGAGAAAAAACAAACAAGCAAAAAAAAAAAAAAAAAAAAAAAAAAGAAAAAGAAAAAGGGAAAAAAACCCAAGCTAAGCCAGCCATGGGAGAGGCAGGTCAGTAATTAGCACCCCTCACCCCTCAACGGCCTCTGCTTCAGGTCTCTGACCTGACTCCCTGACTCCCCTCAATGATGGCCTACAATCTTTGAGGTGAAATAAACCCTTTTCTCCCAAAGTCGTTTTTGGTCAGTGCTTTGTCCCAGCAATGGAAACTCAGGAAAGGAGTAAGTAGCTAATGTGGGATGGTGTTCTGTGCTGACTGGTAGAGTGATGAGCGCATGTATAGTTCCCGGCTGGGCACTAATCAGTGTTTAGAATCAGTTTCATTTGGAAGTAGGGCTCAGGTAGCTCAGCGGGTAAAGCACTTGCCCAGCATGATCAAAGCCCTGGGACTTTGTGGAGCCCCAGCAACACATAAACCTGATGTGCTGGGTGCATACAATGGTGCTGAGATGCAAACAATCCGGACACTGAGGAGGCGGAGGCAGGAGGGTCAGAAAGTCAAGGTCATCCGTGGTGTCGAAGGGAGTAAATCTGAAGCCAGCCTGCTAGGAACCCAGCTTAAAAATGTCTGGAGCGCAAGGGTTTTCTGCTGGCCGGAAGCAGCCCAGGCTGCGGAGCCCGATGGCATCTGAGTGCTGGACTCTCTGCTCACAAAGCTCTGTGATTTAAGAGACATGGCGTCCCCATGTCACCTGGAGACAGAGTTTTGAATGACAGCAGAGTACTGCTTGGTGCCTGCTCCCTAAAGATCTCTTGGACTCCAGTTGGCTCAGCAGATAAAGTTGTTTTCCTACCAAGACTGATGACCTGTGTTTGATCAACAGCGATGGGGGTGCAAAGGCCCCGGGTGTCAGGGTTCTTGCTCCTTGTGGGTTCAGGGGTGCTGTGGTGGGCAGATGGCCAAGGAAGCCACAGGGGAAACCAACCCTGCTACTCAAGGCCCCAACTTTTGACAGCCAGAACCCAACAGGACCAGGCTGGACAAAAAGCAGATGGCCACCTGCCGCCTGGACCCGCAGCTAAAGTTTGACGGCTCTGAATGGAGGTCCCAGAGGTGAAACCCTGGCTCTGTGGCTGTAAGCCACTGTAAGCCTTGGGAAACTTGTGTCTGACTTGGCCTCTGAAACCGTTTCCAGCCACCGGAGGTGGAAGCACCTAGCACTTCAGAGACCCGCTGCTCAGAAAGTCTGAGAAAGCCATTATGCTTCCCACAGCCACAGACTTGCCTGGCAAGGGAAGGCTCTTGATTGGCATCTGATGCCAGGAGAGCTTTCAGCTGCGGCATTTTCAAAGCAGTAACATCAGCGATGGAGGGTTCAACTCCGTTCATTTCAATCTCCCACAGCTACCTATGTTGCTTTATCAGTTTAAAGGTTGTTAGCCCTGAATAGGCAATAAAGCATCTCATATTTGTATACTTAGCTGTCTGCTCGATACCTTCTAGGAGAGTGAGAAAAGAATCCACCGACACACTAGGACCCCCCCAAGGAAGAAAACTGAACTCGGGAGTACACACACACACACACACACACACACACACACACACACACACACACACTCAAACTGAATTCTTTCCACTGTAATGGGGAATAGTATGTGAATTCGCTCCCTCTTGTGGTTACAACTGCACTCTGATGCCTGATAAGTGGCCTGAAGCTCTCTTGGGCCCTAAGAAGTCTAGGACAGAGGCTGGTGAGTCTCCACCACCTCTCTTTTTTACTGTGCACATTCCTCTAAATGATACCCACTTTTTATTTCAAGACATCTATATTCCGAGGAGGTGGCTTAGTCTGTAGAGTGCTTGTAAAAAGGAATAAGGACCTGGATTTGATCACAGCACTCAGATCTTCAGGCTTAGTGAACTACCCGCCGAGCCACCTAACCAGCCTGATGGAATTAAGCTAAAAGCCCTCAGAGGCAAACCAATTTAATAGAAGGTGACTGAAAAGGAGATCTGAGTGAGATGGATGTTAGTAAGTTTACATTTTTATTTATTTATTTATGGTAACGTGATGAGAAGAACTTCCCTCTCTCTCCCTCACCCTCATCTCTGTATCTAAGGCAGCATCGCCCAAGAGGAGCTGCCTTCCAGCAAGGATGTCACTCTTGCTGCAATTAAATGGTAAGAGAGTGATTTTGCAACAGAGCATGACTGCTTCATGGGTTACAGTTACTTACGCTTTGTTTGGACTCTACCAGAGCTTGCCTCACACAGGCCCTCAGTGGGGAGGCATGGTGGATGAAGAGAGACAGAAGCCTGGAGAACATTTCTTTACTGCCCACTAGAATAATTCTGCTTTTATCTGGCTTGGAAGGGACATTGACATTAAAACAATATAAAGCCCAAACCCTCAACCACAGTCATTTTTACCTTTAAAGATAGAAGCTTTAGGGGAAAAGGTGGCTTGCTTGGACACTGTACACCTATGTCTCTGGCTACTGACTGAAGGCCATGCCCAGGATATCTGGAAGGGAGAGGAAGATGGCTTTTAGCCTGGCCTACAGATGCTCAGTTGCTCCTTCCAGAATATGAACTTGCTCTCTCCTTCCTTGGTGACTCACTTCTAATTAAGAGCTTGACTAAAAGTGATGTGTGTGGCTTTAGAGAATAGGCCCTAAAAAGCTTCCCACTTCTCTCCCAGTTAGGTCTTTTGGGAAGTCCCCTGCCATGTTGTGTGCACACTTGCTATCATTTTGGTGTGATGCTTCTCCTAAGCTTGCTTGTTCTCCAGTCTCTGGAGCTATGAAGAGGTACTGGAACCACGGAAGTGGGGCCTAGTGGGAGAAAGTTATGTCATTGCGAGGGAGGGTGTCCTTGCTGGGGACATTGGGGCTGCTACTTCCTTTCTTCTTGCTTTTTAGACGTTAGGAAATGAGCCACAGTGTCCTGTCTTGTGATAGGCTCAATGCAATGGATCCAATGGAGCATGGACTGTAAACTCTGAAACCATGAGCCAAATAACCTTTTTCCCCTTTAAGTTGATTGCCCCGGGCATTTTGTTACAGTGGCAGAAAGCTGGTTGTCACAATACTTCAGCAGCTCAATGAGAGCGTCTCCCTAAATTGTCTGTGTCATTTAATTCTTTCTCTGATGAGACTCCTGTGATGGGAGATGTCATTCTGTATATATGTTCCTCTTATTGGTTAATGAATAAAGCCCTGTTGGCCAATAGGAAAGCAAGATAGGTGGGGCTAGGAGACAAGGAGGATTCTGGGAGATGTAGTGGAGAGTAATCAGGATGTAGGACGTGAGAGAAGAGGTCTGGGCCCTCTCTCTGGTAAGATAAGACCACATGGAAACACTTAGATTGATAGAAATTAGGTTAATATTTAAGACAGAGCTAGCCAATAAGAAACGCTAGTAACTGGCCAACAGTTTCATAATTAATACACTGTCTCTGCATTTTATTTGGGGCTGACACAGCTCTGGGACCAGGCTGGTGGGAAACTGCCTGTAACAACTCCTCAGTCTGGTGACTTGAATAATATGTTCTTTGTGTCTCACTGTTCCTCAGTCACTGCCTACTGGAGTCTACAAGGCTGAACAAGCCAGTAAGCAGCATCCCCCGCCATGGCCTTTGCTTCAGTTTCTGCTAACTCCAGGTTCCTGCCTTGAGTTGAAATCAACCTAAGCTGAAATCAACCCTTTCCTCTGAGTTGCTTTGGTTGTGGTTTTATCACAGCAGTAGAAGCCTTAACTCAAGGCAGACATTTATACTGGGTCATGGGGTATTGCTTCGACAGAATGTAGCTCATGTTTTGGGGAGAACTGTGGTGGCATTTTGGCTTTGGACTGGAAATGCCATAGGAGTGCTCAGGCACTGAGTGGGCTGTTCACCAGGAGCTTGGAAGATAAAAATGTTGAGAGTGGTGCAGATGAAAGAGGTCCGGCTTGTGAAGTCTCAGAAGGAAGAATGAGAGTTCCTTAAGGACTGTTGGGACCATTTGATATTTTGAATGAAGACTCTATGGTTCTGGTTAGCTGTGGACCACTAAAGTGAAACCTTTGCTTTGCTGGGACAATCAATCCTGGTTAGCAGGGCCTGAGAAATTAGTGGTGACTAAGAAGAGACTAGCATCACTGAAGCAAAATCTCTTAGAAAGTGTCCCCTCAGGGCCATCTCACAGAAACTGCATCCAGAGGGACCAAAGCTGTGTACCTTGCTGGAAGCCAAACTTGGTGTGTGTAAGACTCTCCCAGGATTCCATTTTGTCCCAGGACACAAGGGACACTGAGGAAGGCAATATCCTTGATTCCATAGAGACCCTTAATCATGGTAGAAATGGGATGCACCCGCCTCAGACTTTTCATTATGCTCTCATCCAAGTTGTCCCCTGACAAGTCAATGGCCCAGAACGTGTAACCTTTCAGTTTGATCACCTCATAGGCACTGTCAACCACCTGCTTGTGAACCTCCTTCCACTGCTTCCATCCTCCAGTGATGGATTATAAGGTGTGGAGTGAAAGAAACCCTTTCCTGCATGTGCCTGGTGTCCTCAGAAGCCGAGTCTCCTGGAACTGGAGTTATAGATGGTTGTGAGCCCCCATGTGGATGCCACAAATCAAATTATGTCCTTTGCCAGAGCAACAGTGTTCTTAACCACTGAGCCATGTCTCCAGACCTTGGTCATGGTGCTTTACCACAGCAGTATAAACCTCGTGTATAACACTCTGGATCCTCAGCCTGAGATGTAGACTGGAGCCATATCCGTCCTTACATACCCTCTTTCCATGCCCAGCTCTTAAACAGCCCTCCCATCTGTTGCTTCATTTTTAGTGTGGTAACACATACGTGTGTGTGTGTGTGTGTGTGTGTGTGTGTGTGTGTGTGTGTGTGTGTGTGTGAACATCTATGCCTGGGTATATATCCACTCCCAGCTTCCTCATGGATACTTTGTAAGGACAGCAATCAATTGTCTGAATGCCATCCTCAGCTGTTCAAGAACACTCAGTTCTGTGATGTGAGGTGCTGCTCTGGTGTGGCTCTGGCCACCTCAGCAGGGCTCTCTCCAGCCTCTAAAACCTTAAAAGATGGGAGGAACATCAGTATAGAAGCAGAGCCACTTTATTTAGTGATGAACACAGAATATTCATCAAGCCCGAGAGAGGAGGAGAGCAGGTTTCTTAAGAAGATGGCCATGCTGTTTTCCAGGACATGCTCCCCCTTCTGTGAGCCGTGGGAAGCTGGGCAGGAGGAAGTGGACAGAGCAGCAAGAAATGGGTCTGCTGGGAGAAGAGTTCAACCAGGAGGGAGACTGGAGGTCAGGGATGCTCATGGGTACTGTTTCATCATCGACTGGCCCTCTGAGGGACAGCAGCATGCTGAGACCCAAGGTGATGTCTCTATCTATGGCTTCCTGTGCATGTGTATGAGTGTGTGTGTGTCTTTGTACTCACAGGGACTTGGCTAGTGAGTCTGTATATGTATGCCCATGTGGATGAATGCTTGACTGTCATGTCTATGTGCTTCAGTGTGTACCCATGATCACATATGCTTCTCTTTGAAGCTGTATTGCTGGGGTTCTGGTCCCTTACCACATCTGTCAGTTATTCTACAGACTTCATGCATCTCTGTGTGTCTATATCCATGTTTGTCTCTTTCCTGGGGTATTACTATAGCTTGCATCTAACATTGTCCCCCAAAGCCCATGCAATAAAGGCTTAGTACCCAGAGTGGTGCTGGGAGAGCTGCTGTGGGTATTGTTGTCTTGAGAGCCTTGCTACCCTGTCCTAGAGGGTGACAGCTAGTCCGCAAATCCTGGGAAATGGGGACAGCATTTACCATCTCAGCAGAGGCAGGTCCTTTCTTAGAAGGCTTAGGCCTTAATGACAAACTGTACTCCATGCAGCAGCAAGCCTAGAAAACAATGACTGAAGTTATGATCTGGAGGTGAAGGACCCTAAACAGAACCTGAGGGCTTCCTGAGGCTCTGGAGCACCAGCCATGCTCACCATGCCCAGACATGTTGGGAAGCACTAGTTCTTCACCCCCAAACAGCCCAGCTGGTGTCAGGTCAGGCAGAAGAGGAAGCAGACTACAAACTCCTTTGGATCATTCATGGGAACAAGGACACTCCCCACCCCCAACTAAGAAGTGTGTGGCTAATGAAACCTGGTTGCCCTATGGTGTATTGGAACAAAACTTGGAAACAGTACTTACCAGCAACATCATGCACCAGGGTGACATCTAAGAGGCTGAGAATCCCATTGACCAGAGGACATACCTGACCCAGAGCAGAGAGAGGAGTTAGACACAGGATCTCCTGCAAGGAGATCCTCAGAGAAACAGCATGCCCCGAGTGGAATATATTCAGGAATATGTTCTACAGCCAGAAGAAGCCAACAAAAGTGTTTGGAGAGGTGGAAAGAAGTAACACAGATGGCTGGACCACAGGACAAATGAGCTGATGGATAGATAATTCCCATACAGAATATCACAATTTAGCTCAGCTTAATACAGAACTGCAGGACAGATGGACTGATGGATAGATGGTTCCCATGCAGAGCAGCTCAATTTAGTTCAGCCTGAGAAGCTCTAAGACTCCTGGAGCAGGGGACTGTCCCTTTGGTCTCTTACCACTCCCTGTACCAGGCCAGGAATGACTTTAGTCAAGATGTCTGTGAGGCTGTCTATCAGGCTTTGAAGGGGACTGAGTCTGGAAGAAAAAGGCAAGCATGTGACCCAGAGGCTTGCAGTTGCTCTGGAGAAGTTCAGCAGCCACTATGCACACCCAGTCTTAGCCTCTACTGAGACCAGGCCGTGCACACTCACGTCCATGGCAGGTTTAACACCAAGTATCCTAGATGTGGAGAGTTACACACAGCCCAGCCATGCACACACAGATGAGTGCATAATAAACACATGCTTCAGGGACATAGTAGGTGCACAAGACCGTGGAATCCATGAATGCATGAAAAATACTTAGTTTGTAGTTGTCATGGAGATTCAGTGAAATGATACATGCAAAGCCCAATATATATATATATACATATATATATATATATATAATAATAATCAAATGTGAGCCATGGTGTGGCTAGGTCTACACACTATGAATAACTGGGCCTTCCCATGTGGCAGGCAACTGGAACAAGCATGCAAATAGGTGTTACATCTATTTTCCTCTTAGGAGGATTCTATTAATAATATCACATAGCTTTGTGTTGCAGATAAGCAAAGTGAGGTCAAATTGGAGGAACCCTGGCCAGGTTCATGTCACAGGCTCTCCAGTTCTCCTGATCAAGTTATAAAAGGTGGTCTTAAATCATGTTCTATATTGCCTATCCAAGGTAAAATTGGTCATCTTGGTTTAATAAGGGGTAAGTGAGCATTTATTCATCTATTTACTCATCTATTCATACACCTGCCTATATATCTGTCTCCCTACCCACCAAACGCCTTACCATCCATCCATCTAAACATACATCCATCCATCTATTATCCACTCATCCACTACCAACCCATCCATCCATCCATCCACCCACCTCTCAATCCATCCATACTCCACCTACCCATCCATACTTCCTCCCCCAACACATCTTTCCTCCTGCCCTGTTATTCATTCATCCTCTCTTTGCTCCATCATTTTATTCTTATGTTTCTGGGCAGGAGAAGCCAGCCTTTTGGACTTACCCATTAAGCAGGGAGATGTGCAAGCTGCCAGGAGGGTGAATGCAGTCACCAATGACCAGATGGCTCCTCCCATGAATGTCTCTTACAGCATAGACTTCTGCAGTAACATCCAGCTTCACAGCCAGCTCCACCAGACTTCCAACCATGAGTCTGACAGAGAAGGCAGAAACAGCTCTAATGGAATCTGGCCTTTCCCATTCCAAGGTGGAGGCTTTCTTCTTGGCAAGAGTGCCAACCTCACCTTACTCTGTCACAGTGGTACTGATCTCTGTTCCCATTGGGGAAACCAAGGTTCAGAGAGGTTGTTTACCCTCCACATGACCCGAGTTTGTTCAGCACATCAAGTAGGTAAGGTACAAAACTCAGGTCTTTGTGTCTATATCCATAGCCACCAGGCTGTCCCTTTGTGAGCCATCCTCCCATCACCTCCTGCCTTGGGACCTACTCACGTGTTCACTTTGAGTTCAAAGCCCAGAGGGATGGTGACATAGAGGCGGTGAAAGTCATAGCTCTGCGTGAGACCTATCTCCAGCAGCTGTGGATTAGTGACTTTTATGCTGCTCAGGGAGAAACATTAGCATGTTAAGCCTCAAACCAGGGAGCCACCATTAACTAAATTTACTCATCACAGAGGGAGAGCTGGCCACCTGGGATCAGGATGGTCTTGGAATCAGAACCACCCTGGGTTCTGAGACATGCCCTTATCATTTTCAACTTCCTTCTGGATCAGATCCTGACATACCCCATCCTCTGTTTACCTAAAGCTTAGAAGATATTTGAGGAAAAGGACTGGGTATGTTAGTTTGGAGCCCCTCAAAGAAAGATGCTGATTTTTAACTTGGCAGGAAGATGAGTCATTGGATCTGGGGGAGGGTGGATGGATGAAAGGATGGAAGGATGGAAGACTAGATAGATACACTGTCAATGGAAAAGTCACAACCTGCCACGTCCTTTAAGAGGCAGGACGTTGGGAAGAATTCAGAAAGGGCGGGAGGAAGCCTTCCCTGAGCCGTTCACGGTGCCAGGTATTTATCCTCCCCATTGTGGCTTCGTGCCTAGGAAGCTCTCAAGTGGCTGGGGCTCAAGATGTACCTTATGACTGGAGGCAGCTATAAGTCAAAATGCCACTGTTGCTGGTAGAGTGGAAAGAGGCCTGGGGACTGAGTTTTGGCTTCAGGCTCAGCCCACTCCTCTTCCCCTCTCCAGGGCTGCCGCCAGGACCTGCACATCTTCAGTTGTTAGTGGGAACCAAATCCCTCTTTGGGGTAACTCACTCCAGGATGTTGTTCAGGAGAGGAATTGATGAAATCACTTTTCCAAGCACCCCAACCAGACCACCAGCATTGCTTCCTGCAGGTCTCACATAGCTCAGGAGAGGCATGTGTTCCAGAAATCCCAGAATGCCCCCGGACAACAGGCCTTGTCTGAAACCTGTGAAGTGGAGATTCTCAGGGTACTCAGCTGCTAACTCTAGAGCAGCAGTTTTCAGCCTGTAGGTTGCAACCCATTGGGGGTTAAACAACCCTTTCCCAGGGGTCTGCTAAGACCATCAGACAGCACAGATATTTACATCATGATTCATAATGGTAGCAAAATTACTACTATGAAGTAGCAGAGAGAATAATTTTATCTTTGGGCATCACCATAACATGAGGAATAGCATTAAAAAACGGATGCAGTAGGGAGGTTGAGAATCATTGTTCTAGAGCCTTAGACTTTCTTTCTCACTGACAATTGCCTTTCCATTGGGAAGTTGCATAGAAGACACGTGCAAACACACACACACATACATACACACACACACCCTTGAAAGAGAGTGTCACAGACTCACCATCTCTGAAGTTTCTAGCAAGCTGTTCTGTAGGATATGTGGATATGACTGGAGTCATCCCATAGGGCAGGCTCTGGCCCAGGTGCAAGGGCTGGCAGTGACCCACAGACATGGGCAGGCCCTGGCCCAGGGGCAAGGGCAGGCCTGCCAGCTGGGCTGAGGTCTGGGTCAGCAGCCCACAGAGGACAACGAGGCTCCCAACTAGAAACATCTCTTGGTATCTGCAGAGAGAGTGACAAGTCTGCTGTGGTGTGCATGTGCACAGCGGGGGTTCTCTCACTGCCTGTCCTGCCCAGGGTGGTGGGGTTTCTTTCCTCCCCTGAATCCCAGCAGGTGATAACTAGCTACAATTGCTAACACTGCCATAGAGTAGTCTGTCCCATGCCACAGGCTGATACACTCAGACACCAACTTCATTGTCACCACATCCTCAGATGTGCATGGACAACCCCTTTTCACAGTTGGAGCAGAGGCCTAGTCACTCAAGGCAGTCTCTTGCAAGGTGACAAGTTGCAGCAACAAGAGGAGCTGGAGTCATGCATGCCTGGCCCAGAAGTTTCTGTATGTTAAGTGACTGTCAGATTTAGTCTGGGCTGGGGATGTGACTGTGGTGGCCCAACCCGTTGTTCTCACCCCTGCTCTTCGGTGTGGATGGCAGAGGCTGGAGATCTGAACTGCTTAACCATCACCTCTGCTAAGGGATGGTTCTTTGCTCTGTGTTCAGGCCATGATGGTTTGTGGATACCACCAAGAGCTACAGGATGTCTAGGGTCACATGAGCAGAGACAGCATCTCAATTGTGATGGTAACCTTGTTAAAAATTCCTTCCCTAGAGCATTCACTTAGGGCACATGGAGAGCTCACTGCTCATCAATGGTGTCCTCTCCTGGAAAGGTGAGTGAGTGGCTGGTCCTGGCCCCTGATAAGGCTAGTACTTGTCTTTTTGTTGTTATTAAATCTCCAGGGAGTGACGTCACAATTTGGCAGCAGTGAGGGGCATGGCCTTCTGCTATCCAGAGCACCTGTGGAGCAGAGGAAGGGGCAGGTCTCACCTGAGTCTCCTGTTCTCCAGCTGTCCTGGGCCCCTCTCCTTTCTGCTTCTGCTGAGCAGCTGACTGCCTCTTTTATAGATCAGGACTCAGGAAACATGAGATTAGATGATGTGCTTCTAGGTAATTCCAGATTCTGCAATCTGGCAATGTCTTTCAGGGTTCTGCAAAGTAAATAGTTACCAATCACTCCATCAGATGAGTCAGATATTTGGTCCACAAGTTGAATAAGACAGCTTGAGATGGTAGGTTATTAAAGACTTCATGGTCCCATGAATGTGGCTTAAGTTAGAGATCCGTGCTCATGAGTGGCCAGAAGATCAGGCTTGGCGTGGAGAGGAGCAGCCAGAGTAGTCTCATCGGGAACTTCATTGCTAGCTCTCAGTCCATATCCTTTCCTGGTCTTGTTCTTTTCCCCTACTTGGTCATTGGTTGGTCACACACTGTATGTGGCCTTCCCAGCTCTGAGCCATCTCTTAATTCTGTGCACATGTGTATGTAGGTATGTGGGCAGGCACATGTACATGCTGCTTTTTAAGTCTCTTATACATGATGGTTAGGTGCCTATGGGTACTCACAAGATTCCTGGTAGGGATGCTGCTTGTTCCTAGAGGAGAAAACTGAGGTCCTGTTAGGACATGTGACCCGAGAGGTCCGGGCAGAGTTAGAAGTTAACTCACTGGGCATTAACGGCATGCAAGCAATGGCATTGCACACTTACCAGGTCCCTAGAGCCCCACCTTGGAGATGAGCTTTTACAATGAGAACTGACTGGACTGTGAGGGGGCAGGACAGAGAGACATTCACACTCGGTCTTTCTCCTAATCAGTGTACTGAGAGATGAAGATGGCCTCCTCTAATCGCTTGCCCTTTGCTTTCCCACATCATGCCCCCCACTTCTAATAGATTTACTTAGATTGGAGAGAGAGCTTACTGGTTAGGAGTGTTTACCATTCTTGCAGAGGACCCAGATTTGGATCCTGCCATCCATCCCATAACTCCAGTCCAGTGGATCTGGTGCCCCATGCTCTTCATCCAGCACATGCACACATGTGACACATATAATCATACAAGCATGCGTGTTTGTATATTATTTAATTTATGCATGTGTTTACACAAGTCTGTGCATATGTGTCTGTGTGCATTTATGCACACATATGTGTTTAAGTACCCACAGAGACCAGAAGAGGACATCAAAGTGCTCAGAGCTGAAGTTACAGAGGTTTGGGGGCTTCTCCCTGTGGGTGCTGGGATCAGCTTGTAGGACTGAGCAGCAAGCACTCATAACCACTGAGCCACTCTCTCAGAGTGGGAGGCTCATCAGCGATCACCATATACAAAGAGATCCTAGATAGAAGCAGGGCTGTTCTGTCTGTCTACGGCCCCCATTTTGCTTCTTTAGCTTGCTAAGGTGACTGAAGACTAGTGATGGTCTTGGGATCCTCCTGTTCTTTCATGCCAGATTGGGACTGGAGGAGGCATTTTAGTCTTGTGGGCTGAGCTGGTACAGGGTCCTCAGTTTCTCTGGTGTGCAGAGGTCTGTTTAAGGACTACTCAGCCCACAATCTGATAAATCCCCTTTAAGAGGAAGTATATCACAGGAAGTGAGCTTTGAGATTCTATAGTTTCATCTCACAATTCGTTCTCTTTGGTTCCTGCATGTTGACAGAAATGTGATGAGCGGTTTCCTGCTCCAGCTATCTGTTGCCATGCCTTCCCACTATAATGGACTTTATTTTGCAACCACAAGCCAAAACAGTAAGTTGCTTTTGGTCATGGCATTTTAGTACAGCAACAGAAAAGTAACTAGTGAAAAACTGTAGTGTTTGCATCGATAATGCCAGCATAGTCATGGGTGATGTTGGATGCTTCAGCTTATGGAGAAAATTCTCCTCAGAAACAACTACATTTCTCAGATTCCACCTTGAAGCCACAGTTAATCATGTTCTTTCAAACCAGCATCTTGCCATTGATCTTTCTCTGGATCTTCTGGCAATGGCCACAGGAGCCCATGCCAGTGCTGTGGAGACTCTTATAGTCCTCTTCATTAAGGTGGTATGGCAAACCACCATGGCTGAACCATCACCATCCTACTATCTTCCCAACCATGCTGCCACAGCCCCCACTTAATTTACCCTTGATGAACCACTGAGCCCAAAACTAGGGGGCAGATATTTCTCGGTTTTTATTTCCAGTACATAGGATGGAACCTGTGGCCTTGAGTCTGCTTGGCACACTCTCTACTATTGAGCTACACTCTCATCTCCTTCTTATGTTTTTATTGATAAGTCTACAACCCTTCTTCAGGACCCAATAGTTAATGTAGGGAAAGTGATGAGTACATTTACTGTTAGTATCCAGATGAACACTAATCACATTCAAAATAGGTTTCTTCCAGAAAGAAAGCTGGACATGTACAGAGTTTAGTTGATAGAGTGTTTGCCAACCAGGAAGGGAAGCCTGGACTCAGCTTGTAGAGCTATATAAAACAGAAGTGGCACATTCCTGTAATCCTAGCATTCAGGAAGTGGAAGCAGGAGGTGATGTCAGCCTGTGTTAGAGTCTAGGTTTTTCTTTTTTGTTATAAAGAACTAGATTTGCCAGGAGCCCATGAGTTTTCGACCTTCAGCAAATTACCTGAGTAGTGGACCTTGACTGTTGACATCCGATAAACTCACTGCTCACAAGCTGTGTGACTTCGGATTTTCAAGTCTCCACGTCTGAGGAGATGAAATCCTTGCAGGCCGTAGAGGTGATAGTCCAGTCCCTTTTGCATAAATGGTAAGAGTTTATCCACAGGCTTAAAGGGATAGTGTGTATATACATCAGCTCCCTCTTGTGGTTGCAGAACAAACTGCACATTGTTGCCTATGAAGGGATGATGCCTTTGAATTCTAGCTTCTGGGGACCTAGGGCAGAGTCTGGCTGGGCCCCTTCATTACCTGCAATTATATCATTGCTTCCCTAAATGGTCTACTTTTCAAAGAAAAAAGAGTTACAGGCAAAACTATATTTATACTGGGTACCGCGCCTACCCTCGCCAGCAAGGAAGACGCGACTCTGGGAAGATCTTCTTCATGCAGGTTTAATCAGGATCCTTGAACATGTTCTTCTGCCCCTCAGGAGCCCGGGGACCCTTGCACAGGCTTAAATCCCCTTGCGCTAACCAACCCCAGTGAGCTACGTGGATCCTGCAGATAGGCTACTCTAACGTGGAAGCAGACAGGCTGAACAGACTTAACCAATTAAGGTCTTGTTTATGCCAGAGAGCGCTCACCCTTGGAGAGGTGGAAGGCAGAAGCCAGCACCATCTTTAAGGCGCGGCACTTTGCAGCTCTCTACAATACCGTCCTGTGTGTGTGCTTGTGAATGTATGTTCAAATATGTACATGTGCATATGGTGCGTGACAGCTATTGTCCCTCAGAGGCTATCCACATTATTGTTTGGGAGAAAGTCTCTAGTCAATTGTAAAATTTTCCAAGAAGGTTAGGCTTGATGATCAGTGAGTCCAGAGATCTGTCTCTGCTTCTTTAATGCTGGGATTGAAGTGTGAACTACCATACCAAGCTTTGTGTGTGCGTGTTTAAGTGTGTGTATGTGTGTTAGAGGAGCAGGGGTGTGCTAGTGGCAATGTCTGAGGAGCCACAGGTGGCAACTGAAATTGAAGACATGATTACACCAGGAGGACACTCTCTGATGGGCCAATCTTGGGCAGACAAGGCCCTGAGACCACAGACCCCAGAATGTCTTTTGCTTCTTCTGCGCCTTTACATGTTTGCGGCTGTGATCTTTCTTTGGTATCTGGCATGGTGTGCATAGATGTGGAGACATGTAGTGTAACATGTTTATTTCATGGGAACATCCAGTTCTACTGAGAATTTTTACCTGTGGGTTGTCATGGAAGATGATTCCTCCGTAAACTGTGCTGTCTGATTGATAACAATAATATTAGCTTATACAGAGTTTTGATGAATAAAAATAAATACAAGGAAAGGCTTCACAGCTAGGGCCTATGAGTTTCTCCTAAGGAGCTGCAGAGACCATGGCTCAAGTTAATGATTAAGGAAAACAATTGAGCCCCCAGGAGCCAGCTTGACTCCAATTCTCTTAATGAAGAAAGACACAGTCACAGGTTTCAGTGTGCATTATTAGCTGAAACAAAGCTTTAAAATAACTTCAGGTTAGAGCAGATGTTTTGATGATAGCTTTGAGATGAAAAACTGTAGAAAACAACCCAAAGTTCACAAGGACACATAGCTGAGGACAAATATACAAAACAGCCCAATTGTTACTAGCTGACATACTTTCCTTTCTAGGATTGGTTGATGACCAAAGGTGATGATCAATTCCTGATACCCATTTCTGTTCTCAGTCTTCTGATGTACAAAACTATTGATGAATGGGTATGCACCATAAAAACTTAAAATACAGCCGACTGATGCTTTTCATGTACAAAAGTTTAGGCTTGTGATTCCTTATAAAATTACTTTCCAAGATAAATAGTAAAATGATCAATTCTTTCTTTGTAACCATAATACACAGACTGCCAACAAAAGAGGTGGTTGTGAAAACATAAGTCCTGCTTGCTTATGTTGTGTTAATCTGTAACAAGTTATTTAGATGTAAATGTATGTCTGTTATCGGGATGCCTTTGTTTTTAATCATGTAAAGGAGATAAAAATCATGTTTTGACCTGTACTCATTACAATCATCACTTGAAAAATAGGATGTAACCACACTGTAATTTTTATATTGCCTGAAAGATTTTGCTGGAGGAGCATATAAGCTGTAAGGGAAAGAAGATAGAGTTAGATAGAGTTAAAATGGGCTAGAAGGAAAACATCAAGAATGAGAGAAGGAAATCACCAGGAAAGTAACGGATAGAGAATGCACAAGAAGAATAAAGAAAATGTCTGAGGGAAACCACCAAGGGATTATGTGTCTTTTTCCCTAAGACCCTTAGATAGAAAAGTCTAATATACGAAGACACCATGGATTCCTTCCCAGCCCTGTGCTGTCTGCAGGCTGCCCCCCTGCCCCGCCCCTAGGAAGTGATATATGTATGTGTATGTATGTGTGTATGTTTATGTGTGTTTATGTATGTATATTTATGAATGAACATGTGTGTGTATGTTTATGTGTATATATGTACATATATTTATGAACGTGTGTTTGTGTGTATGTATGTGTGTGTGTGTGTGTGTGTGCGCACACATGCTCTGGAGAACAAGCTTCAGTCCATGAAAGGCAAGCCAGGTTTTCCCTACCTACTGAGCCACCTCCCAGCCTTACCATCATTTATACTTACCTTTGTACTCATCTGTAAGGTATCCTCTATTTCTCTCCATAGCTTACACTTTTGTTAACTTCTCTCCCCTTTAAGCCTGAAGAAAGGATCCCTTTAGGGGATGCTTGTTAGTGCCAGTTTCTTGGTTATTTTTATTCTTTCTGTTTTTTCCCCCCCTGGGAAAACAGCAGCATCTATCTGCTCGCCTCAGACAGGGCAGCTGTGGCTGACTGAAGCCAGGAGTTGAGAGGAGACTACTGCAAAACAGGTAGACAAGTGATTTGTTTGTCAGGTGTGGGGCACACCCCTTTCATCCCAGCACTTGAGAGGGAGGCAGAGGCAGGTGGGTCTCTCTGAGTTTCAGATCACATTAAGAGACCTAATGTAAAGCAAAAGTCCTCCTACAGTTCTTATTGTGTGCGCTGCAGGGGTTAGAGCCAGGCTTCATGCATGCTACCCAACACCCCACCACTGAGCTGCACCTCAAGCCCCTTCTTCCCTCTCGACACAGTTTCTCTGGATACTGAGTTCTTGACTGAGCATCTTTTCTCTCAGGACCCACAGTTTAGGCCTGCGTGAGTGAATGTCTTCTCACTCTGTGCTTCTCAACTCCTGAGGGTTCCTTCCTCATTGATTCTTGTTATAGCATTGATACTCTCTATTTGGGAGACATTGTTCTGATATTTTCCTGTAGGGTGTGTGTGCGTGCGTGCGTGCGTGCGTGCGTGCGTGCGTGTGTGTGTGTGTGTGTGTGTGTGTGTGTGTGTGTGTGTTTTCTCATGGTTTCTGTGGTGGTTTGAATGAGAATGGCCCCCACAGTCTCATATGGTTAAATGTTTGGGCCCCAGTTAGTGGCCTGTTTGGGAAGGATTAGGAGGTGTGACTTGGAGAGGTGATCCCTGGGGTGGGACTTTGAGGTTTCAAAATCCCAGGACAAGCCCAGTCTTTCTGTCTCCTGGAACATGTGTATCAGTTGTGAGCTCTCATCCACTGCTCAGGTGCCATGTTTGCCTGCTTGCTGCCACGGTGACCAAGGACTCACCCTGTGCAACTGTGAGCAAGCCTCCAATTAGATGCTTCCTCTTGTAAGTTGCCTTGGTCATGATTTTAACAACAGCAATTAAAAGTTGCTTACATGTGTGTTTATTGAACATGTTTAAAGGAGAAATATAAGCCTTTGTGTAGTAAGTTCAACATCTGAGAGCCCTTGGTACTTCTCACAGGTAGGAGCTATATTTTCTTGTTTCTTTGTACATTTTATAAATATAATAATCATCACTATATCTTAAATGTGTGAATGTTTTGTCTACATGTATATATGTGTACCATGTGCTTCCAATGCTCATGGAGGCCAGAAGAAGGCACCAGATTCCATGGTAGTGGAGTTACAGATGGCTGTGAGCTGCCATGTGAGCACGGGGAACCAAACCTGGGTCCTATAGAAGAACAGTAAGTGCTTTTAACCACTGAGCCATTTCCCAGGCCCTGCTTCGTGTCTTTGTGTCTCACCCTTAAAAATGTAATACAACTACTTTGCAAATCAGATTGTTCCTCCGTTCCAGACTTCTTTTTGTTGTCATTACTGGTTGTTTTAGGTGTCTAGCTACTGAGCTAACCCTGTAAGCTTCTCTTCCTTGTGTGTGGCTTCCTGGTTGTGCAGGAACGAGTGGCAGCCCTCTACATACAGTGTTTGACCCTTTGATGGCCAGGTCAAGAATGAGCCTGGGTCCTGGGACACTTCCACACTTTTATCTAGGGTGGTGGAAATTCTGCTCCATGCTGTGTGTTGCCTGCAACAGCCTAAGGAGTTCTTTCCCTCTTCAGGTTCTGCACTCAGGTAAAAGTGGACCCTTGGTTTTTCCAGAGAAAAGGATTCCAGTTAGAGCTTATATGAAGCAGAATTAGTGTTTGTTAAAAAGGAGATGCTTAGTGTAGAATTACACATGTGCGTTATGAGAAGGGGAGGCATCCAGGAAAAGAGTGAGGCTTCCTCGGCATGGCGTGGACTTCTCAAAGTGGAGTCAGGCTTTGAATGCACTATAACTGTCATGTATACAACTTGGGTGGTTTTTAAAATTTTTATATTTAAAGGATTGCCAAGGAGTTTAGATGAGGTAACAGAATGGCTCCCGGGACACAGCAGACAAGATTACGTTGACTAAATAATACCTTAGATCATAGAGATGTGAGAAGTTAGTGTATCTTGTATTTTCATATATATAGTATTTTTTTGTGAGATTCTCAGAAAAATGCCTGGGACAGGGGTGAGGTTGTATATACCCAGGTCTTAAGCATGGTTTATTCATATTCTAGCATTGTCACCTGAAAATATTTCTATAGAAAAGGCAGCTTGCCTCTGGGGTACAGCAACCTACAGAGAAAAAATCCACACTGGAATTACTCTCAGCTGCTGAGAGTTTGTAACCAAACCCCAGAGTGAGGAGTAGCATCCGCATCTTTCCATCTTGCCTCACTTACTGTGGGATAAAGACACCACAGTGCCTGTGCCTGACCCGGGTACCTCTCTGCTCTAATTCTCCTATACTCTGCTTCAGTGTAAGCATCAATGGCTTCAGAGATGCCCCCAGCTTTCAGACTTACAGATTCCATAGGGGAGGGATAGGAGTCTTTGTGGCACAGCAAAGTATTCCTGGTTAGTTGCTGGTATCAGCTACTGGTGTACTCTCTCTCCTCTGTGTAAGTAAAACATTTGTGACGGTCATCCTGAGAAGCACCTATCCGATTAGTGAAGTACGCATATAAGAATGCCTGTGAGGGGCATTCCAGAGACCACTAAGTGGGAGGAGACCTGCCATGGTGTGGATGGCATCATGCCACAGGCCGTGGACCCACATCTGGTGATGGAGAGGGAAACCTGTTAGCACAGGCCTGCTCCCTCTCGGCTTCCCCATCACTATGTGATGAGCTGTGCCACACACCTTTCTCTTCCCACTATGATGCACCAAAACCTCTGAAACCGTGAGCCGGAGTAAGTGTCACCTATTGATATGTTCAGACATTTGTCACAGTGACTAGAAACTATCAGGATTGTCCTAGCCAGCACCCAACTCTGCCGTGTTTTCCTTGAAGAAGTCATTAATAGAAAGCCACGAGTATAAGTATTTACATTCTGCTCTTGGGGTGGGTGACCAATATGTTCTGTTTGCTCAGCAGTCTGGCACAGTAAGCAGGATCATCCAGGAAACAAGCCATGGCCTTGTCCAATGGTAGGCCATTGCTCCAAGATGGGGTTAGCAGTGGGTGAGGGGTGATAGGATGGCTGAGGTGTTGGCCATCCTTTTGCTTCACAGAGATAGTGTGGTGACAATGAAGTTTCATCACATCTCAGATGGATGCCTGGAGCAGGCAGAGGGGCCTGTGCAGGACCATCCCTGGTCTGGGTTGCTTGAGGCCTCCTAGCAAGAACTGTTTTCACGAATTGATGAATGACTTATAGTTTTAATGAGAATGAGACTCAAAATTGGGTCATTTTCTGAGGGAGAGCAGATATGGACAAAAGGCCAGAGAAGCCTCACACCACAGCTGGACTGGTGTTTGTTTGATAAAGAACCATTGGAGATATAGATGTCTTAGGCTGAATGGTGCTATCAGAGATGGGGCCAAGTGACTAGTGGCTTGTTCCCCTGGTAGGATAAAGGGGAGCTAGAGGAGGATGCATAATGTGGCTTTGCTTATTGATGCTTCTAAGACAAGACTTTCTGGTCTCCTAAAGAGACAATGAAAATGGATGACATGCAATTTGAGGCTAATTTGCTGACCCAGGGTATTTTTCTGCCTGTGGTGTTTATGTGCACGTGGGTGGGGCCCTTTGGGTGGTTTCATGTGCAGGTGACTATGGTTCTTATTGCTGAGTGCATCACAGCATTGACACACTGCCTGCTTGTGGAACACAACACCATGCCTGCTCATAGTTAAAGATTTGAGCCATAGGAGGAGGGTGTGTGAACTACTGCCTGCCAGTCAAGCCACAGCGGTTTAGTCAGCAGAAGCAATGCCATGTAGCTGGAGGGAAATGAGATGCTTCCTTTGTTCATTCAGTACTTACTGAGGCAGGATGTCACAAACAACCTTGTCACTATGGAAAGGCTGCTTTAGTTCACAAGACTTCCAGGGCATGAAGGCTGTCAGTGGGCTACAACAAGTGGACAGCCTCAACTCAACTCCATCTCCAAATACAAATGGCACATGCAAGAAAGGCCTAGCCAGAATCTCTAGGGTCCAGTAGCTCTATGATCCAACAGCCAGCTCACCAGGGGTGACTGAACAACCAGATGTGGTCCAAGATTCAAACATGTGCCCTGACATGGTGATAGTTCTGCAGAACTGAAGGCCCACAGGGCCCACTGGACCCAGGCGGTTTTAGCCTGGTTAATATGCTCTGAATGAGTGAGTGAGTTCTGGTTCAGATTATCCTGCTGGGGCCTAGAGCTCAACCCAGAACAATGACTTCCCATCATCTTATTTAGCACACCTCTTTCTTAGTCTATACCACCTGCTCTCGGAACTTTCAGGTGGGCTAGCGGTGAGAGCCTAGGCCCTCCTCGGGCTATTCTGAACCTCAAAAACCCCATCATATGCATGCATGGCCTCCAGGAACCCCAAGAATGTGCTGCCTATTTTCAAAGCCTACATCCTGTTTCCCAGATTTTCCTTTGAAGATCATTTGTTTGATGCAACATCATTGGTCTTAAATGTTACCATCACCTCAGGCAGAAGGTGCTACCCTTGATTGTTGCTCAGCCAATGCATGAGTGAGAAGTTGTATATTCCTAGTCTGTGAACTCCGAGACAGGTAAAATGAAGGCAAACTTAAAGGTGGGTAGGGACCTGGTGAGCAGGACATATGTTGCCATCACTCTGGGAAAAGAGGTCTTAGAGTTGCTCTACCCCCTCCCTGGCTCTGGTGTACACTAGCTGCTTTTTATTTGTTTGTTTGTTTATTTATTTATTTACTGAGACTGTGGGTTTTTGATTGTCTGATCTCTCAGAGATTCTTTTGTTATGGGCAGGTTTTACTTTGTTCCTCCCCGCCGGCCTCCTGGTCCTGCCGCCACGGTCCTGCCGCCACGTGAGCCCCAAATAACACTCAGAGACTCTGTATTTGATACAATCCTGTTGGCCAGTTACCATTATTGTTTATAGGCTAGCTCTGTCTTAATTATTAACCCATTTCTACTTATCTAAGTATTTCCACGTGGTCATCTTATGGGGAGCCGCGGCCAGCATCTTCCTTCCTCCCCGGTCTACATCTTGACTCCTCCTAACCACTTCCTCTTTCCTCCTTGTCTCCTAGCCCCACCTATCTTGCTTTCTCATTGGCCACAGTGCTTTATTAATTAACCAGTATGAGAAACATATTTACAGAATAACATCTCCCATCATTCTTTTCTTGCAGTTTTTCATGTTCTATACAATCTCAACTTTCCCCTTCCTCTTCTCACTTCCTCAAAATCCAGTTTTTCCCCTAAAAAAAAGACAACTCCTATTAACATCTTTATTGCTTTCCATAAGCAGTCAATACTTGGACCACAGCGCCTTTCCTTCTGCTCTTTCTGTCATTTCTGTCCTTCTGTTGATTAGTGGGTGATTACTTCATCTTTCCACATGCCTGGTTACCTCCAGCACTCAGCTTGAGATGTGGATCAGGTCCATATATGCCCTTACGCACCCTCCTTTCATGCCCAGCTCTGGAGCACATCTACTGAGGCCGCTTCACTTCTTTGTGGTACCCTGTGTGTGAGCATTGATGCTGAGTGCTCATCCACACCACCTAAGAACAGCAGTAGCCATCCTAATTTCCACTCATGGGATCCTAAGACCTCAGCTCTTCAAGACCACTCAGACCCAGGATGAGAGGCTCCAGGGCATGGCCCTGTCTGCCTAGCTTCTAAAGCCTCAACTAATGGGGAAGAACACAACACAGGACATTAGTGCAGATAAAGAGCTATTTTATTTAGTAATGATCACAGGATTAATCAGTTCTGATGAGAAAGGAGGAGATCAGGTTCCTCGGGGAGAAGCAGGCATATCATTTTCCAGAACATGGGCCTCCTTCTGTGAGCCATGGGGAGATGGGAAAGAGGCTGAGCAGCTGCAATTCTCTGCTAGGAGAAGAATTTGATCAGGAGGGGCATGTGAAGTCAGCGACTCTCACTGACATTGTTTGACATCAAACTGGCCCTGTGAGGACAGAGGCATGCTGAGACTCAAGAGTACGATCTCAGTCATAAGGAGCCTGGATCTTTGTGCATGCATTGTCTTTGTACCTTGACTGTTGTGACTCTGTACATGTTTGCACATGTGTGTAGTATAGTGGTGTGAGAATGCATGCATTTGTATCATGTATGTATCTGTGTGTGTGTGTCCATGATGATGCATGTTTCTTTGGTCACTTGTGCTGATGTGGCACCTGTGTCTCTCTACCTCTGTCAGCTTTTCTGTAGACTTTTGTGTGTATTCCTCTGTGTGTCCATGTGGATGCTTGGCTCTCTTTGGATATTGCTATAACTTGAATCTTAGACATTCCCCTAAGGGCCAGAAGTTAAAGGTGTGGTTCCTATGGTAGTGATGCTGTGAGCCAGTGGAACTAATAGGAGTAGGCTCTCTGGGGCTCTGGGGAGCAGAAGGTCTTTAGGTGATGAGGCATGCCCCCCGGGGAACTAAAATTCTACCTCTTGCTGTCTCTTGGCCACTGAACAAATGAATGTCTTCCTCCACTGTAACATGCTGCCTTATCACAGTCCCAAAGCAATGAGATAATTGGTCATGAACTGAATTTGTAAAGCTGTGAGCTAAAAGAAACTTTTTTCTTTTTATAAGTTGATTAACTTAGGTCTTTCATTAGAGTGATGGAAAGGTGACGAATACTGATGACATTGTGCCTACACCCCTGCTTCCTTCTAGAAGGATAATAGCCAATCCTCAAATACCAAGGAACGTGGTGTAGTACTCACCAGCTCAGCTAAGGCCAATCCTCCCTTCCTGGGGGGGGCTAGACCTTGATGACAAATTGTAGCCCATGGATCAGTAATTCTGGACAACAAAAACAAGACAAAAGCCAGGTGGTGAGAGTCACGATCTGGTGGTGAAGGAATCCAGCAAGAGCTCTGGTCACCAGCCGTGCTTACCACACTCAAGCATGTGGGGAAGGTAGAAAGGTGGAGCCTCCTCCTCCAGACAGCCCAGCTGTTCTCAGGTCAGGCTGAGAGGGGAGGCAGGCTTTACCTCAAATTCATCTGGATCATTCATGGGGACAAAAATACCCCCAAGGAGGGACGGATGATGTTCAAAGACAAACCTCCTTGGGGAAACATGTTTTCTTGGAGTGGAAGAAGACTTAGGAAAGCACTTACCAGCAATGTCATGTACCAGGGTGGCATCCAAATGGCTGAGAATCCCATTGACCAGAGGACATACCTAACCCAGGGCAGAGAGAGGCGTTAGACACAGGACCTCTTGCAAGAAGTCCTCAGAGAAACAGCATGCCCCAGGTGGAATATATTCAGGAATACTTTCTACAGCCAGGAGAAGCCAACAAATGTGTTTGGAGAGGTGGAAAGAAGTAACACAGATGGCTGAACCACAGGACATATGGACCAATGGATAGATTCATTTCTCACACAGAGTAGCTCAGCTTAGTTCACTCCAGGGCTCTTTCTCAGCCCAAGAAGCTCTAAGACCCCTGGAGCAGGGGACTGTTCCTTTGATCTCTTACCTTGCCTTGCACCAGGTCAGGAAGGACTTTAGTCAATATCCCTGTGAGGTTGTCTAAGACGCTTTGAAGTGGGGTGACTCTGGAAGAGAAAGGCATGGGTGTGACCCAGAGGCTCGGGGTTGCTCTGGAGAAGTTCAGCAGCCACTGTACACACTCAGTCTTGGCACCCATTAACCGAGACCAGGCCTTGCACACTCATGTCCATGGCAGATTTAACATCAAGGGTCCTGGATGAAGAGAGTTACACCCAGCCCAGCCGTGCACACACAGTTGAGTGGAGAATAAGCACACGTCAGTAAGTGTACAACAAGACTGTGGAATCCATGAATGCATGAACAGAGCTTAGTTTGTGGTTGTCATGGGAACTCAATGAAATGATACATGTGAAGCCCAATACAGGTATTTATCAAATGTGAGCCATGGTGTGGCCAGGTCCTACACACTGTGGATAACTGGGCCTTCCCAATGTGGCAGGCAACTGGAACAAGCAATCCAAATAAGGGTTACATATATTTACCTCTTAGGAGGATTCTATTAGAAACTTCAGTGTAATTTTGTTTTACAAATTAATAACATGAGACAAATTTAAGACATACTAGTGAAGCTCACATACTCTGCGATAGGTGGGGCTTAAATTCAAACTATTTATTGCCTAATCCATTATAAAATTGGCCACCCTATTATAAATATGACAACATAATAAACAATAATGTTCTCTAACACCATCTAGCTTACTTTTGAACAACTAACAGTAATAAAATTTGTCTCTTTGTAATAACTAGACAAGATAATTTTAGATTATCTGTGAAGGTCTATGAAGTAGGTAAAACAGACAAAAATTATGTCATTAAAAATATCACAGTGTGTACAGCATTGCTAAAGAGAACCCCGTGTGTACTTTTGCATAGCATTAAAAAATTGGCCATTCTGTCTAACAAGGGATAAGTGAGCCTTTATGCATTCTTTTACTTATCCATGTGTTCATGTCTGTATATCTTTCCCTTCCCTCACCAAACATACATACATTAGCCTACCTACCCATCCTCACACACCCATCTTCCTTTTTATCCTCTTACTCATCTGTCCACCCATTGTTCTGTAATTCCACACTGCTGTCTCTGGGTGGGAGAAGCTAGCTCTTTGGCCTCACCCATTGAGCAAGGTGATCTGCAGGCTGCCAGGGGAGTGGGTACAGTCACCGAGGACCAGGTGGATCCTCCCCTGATTGTCTTTCACGGCTAAGACTTCTGCGGTGATGTTCAGCTTCACAGCCAATTTCAAAAGACTTCCAACCAGGGGCCTGCCAGGAAAGGAGGGAACATCCCAACTGGCCCCTGTCTTTCCCCCACATTTCAAGGTAGAGGGTTGACAGGAGGGCCAGCCTCACTTTACCCTATATGTTTCACAGTTGTTCTCATCTCCCACGCAGGAGAAAGCAAGGCTCAGAGAGGTCAAATCACATGGCTAAGTTTTCTCAACGTAACAGCAAGTGCGCTAATGTTGGAGACCTTGGCATTTGCAGCTTCCCATAGCCACCAAGCTCTCCCTTTGTGAGCCACCCCCTTACCCACCCACTTGAGACCTACTCACGTATTCACTTTGAGTGTTAAGCCTAGAGGAATGGTGACATAGAGACGATGACCGTCAGGGCTCTGCACAAGGCCAAGTTCCAACAGCTGGGGATCAGTGATTTTTATGCTGTTCAGGGGATCAACATTATAGGGATGAAAATCAGTGTCTTAAATGTTAAACCTGGAAAGTCCCTTCCACACAAGTTTACGCATTTCAGAGGGAGAGCTGGCCACTCCAGACAAGGAAGACAGTCTTACAACCACATCCATTTTCCTTAAATCTGCCCGAATTGTATCCTAACACGCAAGGCCTTCTGTCAACCTCAGGTCTAGAAGGGATTGATAAAAGAGACTGCACAGGACCACACAGAACCTTGTAAAGCAAGTGGATGGTTCTGTAGGTTGGGAGGACACATAGAAGACTGGACAGAAGAGCAAGTAGTTAGATGAAAGGGAGGAAAGACGATGGAGGGGTGGATGGATGAACAGACTGTCGTAGAAGATACACGGGCAACTAGAAAAACCCAGCACGGGATTTATGGCAGCAATCACTTGTCCTGTCATAACCTGCAGTAGCATATCAGCTCTCAGTGCTTATCACAGGTACTAAAGAGCAAAGTGATGGGAGGGAGCCTTCCCTGAGCCATCCATGGTGCCAGGTACTTACCCTTCCCTACTCTCCTCCAAGGTCTTTCTATGTGTGTATAACCCCATCTCACAAATGGAGAAACCAAGCCCAGGAGACCAAGCTCGGGTTATCCAGCACAGACAGTTCTAATCAAGCTCAAGTCTGACTGTCTCCAGGTCAGGAAGCAAAGGCCAGGGAATCCTGGCAATGACTTTGGTCCAAGCTTACTAAGAACTTGGGCTTGGAAATCTGGTCACTGGCAACAAGATTCCGATTGTGGCTTCATGCCTAGGAGGCTCTTGAGTGCCTCATGGGAAGCACCACATCAGGACTCAGTCACATCACTTAGATGATAATAGTTGAGGAGGGTAGCCTAGTGACAGCTCACATTCCCCAGATGGGATGAGCAGGGGGTGAAAAAGGCCCCAGCTTGGGGCTTCTCTGAGTTAGATTCCTGACTCTGCATCACTCTAGCTATGTGAGCACAGGCACATCTCTGTGCCTCATTTTTTTTTCATCCTGGAACTAAGGATACTGGAGCCGACATGGGAGGGTTGTCATGGAGATAATAACAGCTGCTGGGGCTCAGGGTGTGCCTTAGGACTGGGGGCAGCTGTAGGTCAAAATGCCGCTGTTGCTGGTACAGTGGAGAGAGGTCTGGGGACTGGGTCTGGGCTCCATGCTCAGCCCACCCCTCTCCCTCTGCAGGGAGGCTGCCTGGGGCTGGCAGATCTTCAGTTGTTAGTGGGAACAAAATCCCTCTTTGGGGTGACTCACTCTAGGATGTTGTTCAGGAGAGGGATAGATGATGTCAGTTTTCCAAGTAGGCCCCCAACCAGGCCATTAGTATTGCCTCCTCCAGACTTTAATATATCCAGGAGTGGAATGTTTTCCAAAATGCCCAGCAGTCCCCCAGACAGCAGGCCACCACTTAGAGCTGCAAAAGAGAAAGGGTCCGTAGGGGCCACATCTTCTGCCTCAGGTCCGCACCCTCTTTCTTACACATGCTTCCCTTCCTGGTATTGGGAGGTTAGGTATACTAGAGCACACATGTGTAAACACAGACACACATCACACATACCTGAAAGAGACTGTCATAGACTCACCATCTGTGAAGCTTCCAGCAAGATGGTCTGTGGGATTTGAAAGCAGACCTGGGGTCACAGCCAAAGGCAGGCCCTGGTCAAGTGGCAAGGGCAGACCCTGATCCAGGGGCAAGGGCAGACCCTGGCCCAGGGGCAAGGGCAGGCCTGCCAGCTGGGCTGAGCTCTGGGCCAGCAGCCCACAGAGGACAACGAGGCTCCCAACTAGAAACATCTCTTGGTATCTGCAGAGAGAGTGACAAGTCTGCTGTGGTGTGCATGTGCACAGCGGGGGTTCTCTCACTGCCTGTCCTGCCCAGGGTGGTGGGGTTTCTTTCCTCCCCTGAATCCCAGCAGGTGATAACTAGCTACAATTGCTAACACTGCCATAGAGTAGTCTGTCCCATGCCACAGGCTGATACACTCAGACACCAACTTCATTGTCACCACATCCTCAGATGTGCATGGACAACCCCTTTTCACAGTTGGAGCAGAGGCCTAGTCACTCAAGGCAGTCTCTTGCAAGGTGACAAGTTGCAGCAGCAAGAGGAGCTGAAGTCAAGCATGCCTGGCCCATACAGAAGCTTCTGTATGTTAAGTGACTGTCAGATTTAGTCTGGGCTGGGGATGTGACTGTGGTGGCCCAACCCGTTGTTCTCACCCCTGCTCTTCGGTGTGGATGGCAGAGGCTGGAGATCTGAACTGCTCAACCATCACCTCTGCTAAGGGATGGTTCTTTGCTCTGTGTTCAGGCCATGATGGTTTGTGGATACCACCAAGAGCTACAGGATGTCCAGGGTCACATGAGCAGAGACAGCATCTCAATTGTGATGGTAACCTTGTTAAAAATTCCTTCCCTAGAGCATTCACTTAGGGCACATGGAGAGCTCACTGCTCATCAATGGTGTCCTCTCCTGGAAAGGTGAGTGAGTGGCTGGTCCTGGCCCCTGACCATGGCCATCCCTGTTTCTCTTGTAATGTCCCTAGTTAGTACAATCTGCCAGCATGAGTATACAGTAGGGGCATGGTCTCCTGCTACCCAGAGCATTTGTGGAGCAGAGGAAGGGGCAGGTCTCACCTGAGTCTCCCGGTTGCAGCGGCTGTCCTGGGTTCCTCTCCTACCACTCTGCCACAGAGAAATCAGCCTCTTTTATAGAATGGGAATTGGGAAACCTGATATTGGATGATGGGCTTCGAGATAATTCCAATTTCTGCAATGTGGAAGTGTCTTTCAGGGCTCTCCAAAGTAAATAATTGTCAATCATGTTAACAGGTGAGTCAGTTAAGCTGTTCGGTCCACAAATTAAACAAGAACATCTGAGATGGAGGCTTACTCAAGACTTCATGGTTTCATGCACGAGGCAGAGGTTGAAGACCCATGCTCACATAGCTGGAAGATCAGATTTTCAGTGTTGAAAGAAGCAGTCAGTCAGACTACTCAGAGCCTTGACCTTGCTCTGTCTCTTGTGCACTATTGTCCCCTGTCCCCTGGCAAACTCTTGTTCCCACAGTGTTAGGAGTCAAATTACATTTGCCCTCCCTATCTTGAGCTACCCCTCAATTTCATCTGTGTGCATGTACGAGTGAGTCTTTTGTTTTTTTCAAACCCCTGGTATATGCAGTCATGTGCCCGTAGGTCCTCATAAGATCTTAGGACAGAAAGGTCACTGCTGTTTCCTTAAAGAGGAAACTGAGTTCCAGTTAGCACAAATGGTCCAGAGAGGAAGTGGCAAGAGTTCGAAGTCAACTCATGAGTTAATAGTGGCTAGGAACCAGTGCCAGGGGTGAATACTTGCCAGGCTCTAGCCTGTGCCAGGGCCACTCATCCTAGCAAGGTGACGTTTGGGTTTCTACAGTGAGAAACTGAGGCTTGAGCCTTCCCCACACTTGCTCTCCAGTTTCATTTCTCACACTTGGTCTCCATTTTGGTTTTCCATATTGCAGCTCCCAAGTCTGTGTTCTGGAAACATCTTTCTGGGTTGCCAGGCTTGAGGGATCCTGCATCCTCCTGACCTTTCCTCTTATCCCTATCCTTTTCTCAGATGAAGTGATGAAGCATTGCTCTTCACTACTTAAGACTACGATGACTATTTTACAGAGGGAAAACCAACACAGGGATAGGCCAAAGTCCTGAAATTCTGAGAACTATGCCATGTGATATCGCATCGGATTGCTTTGAAGTCACTATGAAGCCCATAGGTTTTGAACTTATCCTCTTGCCTGAGACTCTGGAGTTCTGGGATGTCAGGCAACCCCATAAACCTAGTCTGAGAGTAGGTCTTGATGCTAATTTTTGGGTAAATGGAGGCCGATAAGGCCTGGAGAAGAGCTGGAGTTGTGTATTTAGCTAGTGGAAATCTTTAAAGTTAGGAGGCTGGGTATAGTTATAACAGAAAACAGGGCAGGTTGGATCCTAGCAGTATGCTGACCTGGGTGGGCTACTAAAGTTAAGCAAGTTTTTTTCCCTCCTGTATAAGATGGAGATGGTGTCATGGACCTCAGGACTATGAGGAGAGCACACTTGGGGAGCTGGCATGCGTTTCTTTCGGTAGCATAGGTGTCCACACATTCTTCTGATACATTCTTCCAATTACGGACTACCTCCTATTTTTGATTGCATTTTGTGCAGTTACAGAAACGTCTTCATTTCCCTCTGAGGTCTCATGTGTACTCCAGGAACCTTACCTTTACCACTGTCCTCAGAGGAGGCTACCTTGTCCTTGATCTTGACTGGAAAAACAGGTACACCATGGGCCATCTCACTTCCACAGACTGAGCATTTACTGTCTTCTCCTTGGACACACACATTGTCTGTCCCCATACTCTCAGGCAAGACTAAGGGGGGCTTGCCCCGATGCCTGGATCACCATCTCTCATTGGGCCACTCATTGTCTTGGCTCTGGGCAGAGGTGTGGCACAGGCACTATCTATTCCCCACTCAGGGTGTCTGTGAGGTTTCCCTCCATGCTGAGTTCTGTCTTGGAGGGAGAGAGGCAGTGTGTCATGCCTTTTGAACCCACTGGAGCTGTGTTCTCTTCTGTTTCTCTTGGGTTCCTCCCACCCCCACTCCAACACAGGGAGTCGCCCAGGGTGACTTGAGGGTGGGAACTCTTTTTACATGCTTATACGTTTGCTTTCAGCACTCTGCACTGAGTTTGAAAAATCCCAGATCGGGTGACCACACTAACATTCAGTACAAGTGCTCTTCCTTTAGTGTGAACTAGAATGAATTCTAACCTAATAAGGCTTTGTGTGACCATCATAGTAGGGGCTGGGGCATTTCAGTTTAAAACATTTACCATCCATACTGTCCTCAGAATCCATCCATCTACTCTCACTAGCTGGGCGCAAACTCTAGACTTAGGAAAATTAACGCCCCCCATCTCTGCTTCTGCTGGAGTTGCTCCTTGAGGAGTTCCACGGGCTACATGCTTGGTATCCCAGCAGAGAAGCTTCTGAGCAGGCACACAGCAGCAGGACTCACAGCTAATGTTGCAGACCCAGCCTCCCCTCCCAGGTGACACTGAAGAGGCCCAATGTGCTTCAGAGAAACCACATGTCAGTGTTGGCACCCCCTTCCTCGGACTGACTGTACTTAGGAGCCTGTATTGGTGATATGTGTGGACAGTTTTGTTTGAGCTTTAAATTAACCAAGAACAGAAAGACATAGTTTGCAGAGGCTTAAGAAAAACCTATCTCTCAGAATATAGGAGGCTGGCATGGAAAACACTACAAAGACACAAAGACACTCTAAAGCTACAGCCCCAGGCCACATGGGCTCCATTTTAAAAGAGCAGAGCTGGATTTCCTTGTTAAAAGATTATATAGTCTGTTCCAGGTTCAGTCTCTAGAACTTGGGAATGGGATATAAGGGGGGTAAACTTGAGAAGGATTTCAAATGGGCTTGGAAACTCCAGAGGGCAGAGGAGATGGGGGAAGGAGGAAGGGAGGGAGGGGAGAAGGAATTTGAGGAGAAAATGGGCCTAAGGGTCTTCTCAGGTGGCATTGGCCACAGGCAATCTCTCGCCAGCATCAAGGGCAACAACAAAACCCTCTTAGGAGGCACTGGGGATTTATATCACTTGTCACAATCCTCTGAGGGAAACAGATGTTCATAGAAAAGGCTGTGACCTGCCTGAAGTCACCTCAGCTAGAGAGAGGTGACAACATGCTACCATTATTGGGGTCGTATCATTTCAGTGACCTTCAAGGATAAGTTTGCAGAGTTCATTTCTGAAAGAACTGGCTATGCTCTCTGGAGGCCTCATAAGCAGAGTTCCAAATCTGACAGGCTTGTCACCAGTGGAATGATGCTGGGAAAAGCATCCTGTCCTTCTCTTTCTTTTCTGTTTCATTCATTTTTGAATTAAAAAAAAAACTTGTGGTAATAATTCAAGCTAAAGCCTACTTCCTCTGCGGACTTCAGAGTATGAGGCACACCACTGTTAGATATAGGAACCATGAGGGAAATTTCTAGAACATTTCCAAGGCTTCTCTTTGAGTTAGGTTACCTCACCTATAACATGGAGTTAACCACAAACACCTCCCAAGGCTGTGAGAGGTTAAAGTTTGGGAAAATGGTGTAGCTCTAGCTACATAGCTGATTCAAAGGCTGCCTGGACACCAAAGGGCAAGGACTTGGACAAAAGTTGTGACTATTTGGAGATAAATGTTTGTTTTATCCACCCATCACTGTAGACCCCATGAGCACCAGAGGGGTCAGTAGTCAAATAAGCTGTTCTGGAAGCAAGTGTGGGAAGGCTCTGACTCTGTGAACCTGAAAAAGAAGGCAGGATTGGAGAATACCAAGGAGGCATCTTGATGGGGACCTCAAGATAACCCAGGAGGTGCCAGGAGGAATGCGAACAAAAGCCGTCTCCAGGGAAACAGGCAGCCCTTTGGCCTAGCTCTCCTGTGTTTGCTCTTTGACTCAAGAGCAGGAAGAACCCTATAAGCAAAAGGCTATCAAGTGGAATGTTCGGGAACATGGCGTTTAGGGTTGCAAATCCCCGGTGAAGCATTTCGGATTAGGGAGTTTGAATTGAAAGATGGAGACAAGAAGTTCTCTGGCCCTCTTCTCATCTCTGAGCTGTCCACACTTCCTTGTTTGAGCTTTTCAATTCACCTCAGCCTGGATTGCATCATTTTCCCCTTGGGTGGGAGGGAAGGCTGGAGGAGGGTGCAAGAAGGGAGGGAGGGAACACCTGGGGGATGGGGGTTCACAGTTAAGAGTGTGAACTTTGGAATCCTGCTGCCTGCCTGTGACTGATAGGGTTGACAGGGCTGACATGGCCAGTTCCATTCTGTGTGACTTTAGGCAAGTAACATTCTCTTTCAGAAATCTCATGTGTAAACTGGGTGACAGTTTTGTACCTCACAGAGTCACTGTGAGGCATTGAATGAGGTGCTGAAGATTTGTCATGTGCTTTTGATATGTGCTACTATTATTTTTTTTTAAAGATTTGTTTTCATTTCTGTGTTTGAGTATGTATACCACATGTATGTTCATGGAAGCCAGAAGAAGGTGCTGGATTATCTTGGAGCTGCAATCACAGGCAATTATGGGCCACCTAACATGGGTACTAAGATCTGATCTGAAACTGGGACCTCTAGAAGAGCAGTGTAAGCACTCTTAACCACTGAGCCATTTTTCTAGCCCATGCTACTATTATTAATATGTGTGTGATATTGATCATCAACCTTTGATGGCTTAGGGTGGGACTTAACATTCAATCACTGAGTAGCCAGTAGGCAAAGAGTTAACAACAACTCAATGGCCTCGAATAAACATTTTCCACATGGAAAATATCTTGCAAATGGTTTTCCATATACCCCACATACATGTGCTGGATATTTTATTTAAAAATTGTTAAAATATATTATGTTTTAGAAAGAGGCACATACATGAATATTTGAATGGGTTTTCCATAGATTTTTCCCCATACCAGCACCAGGCCAAGAAATAGACCGTGACTGCTTCTCTAGAAGTCCTTCCCTGCTGCTAAGCCTGCTGCTAAGTACCTTAATTATCCTGACCTTTAGCAGCATGCATTAGCTTTGCTATTTTTGACCTGTGTCACTGGAGTTGCAACACAGCTAAGCTTCAGGACTGGCTTTTCTGACGCAACTTTGGAAGATTCACCCAAATGCTGTGAAGCGGAGGGCCATTTTCATCACTATTTCATAACAACGTGTGACTCTCCTACCTTCCTAACTGCCTGCCAGTTCTCTGGAGGTGTTTGGAAACATCGCCACTTTAGGGTTATTGTGAGCACTGCTATCACGACACCCTTGTCCTTTGACAGCTTGTGATGAAACAGTCACAAGAGAGTCTGGTGCAAAGCTCAGCTTGACTGGATGTTGCCAGTATCCTGAAGTGGTGCTGTGATTTTCCTGACACTTGCAGTGTCCTGTAGAACTTTTATTCCCACATTGCAGGTGACAAAGCCCAAAAGGTGAGGGTCTTTGTCTAAGACACAGATAATGAGTCCTCGAGCCTGGAGACATCCACCCATTCTACCCCCAGAGCTTTGCTGAGCTTGCTCTCTTGCCATCTTCTGCATTGGGGCTGGGGACACTGCTTGCCTTTTCAGAGCCAAATCTGGTCTGATCCTGGGTTTCTTTTGTATTCCTGCTCTATTATGCTTTCTGTGTGACCTCTGGGATGTCACAGACATGGCACAGAGTAGGTGCTCGACAAACATAGATGAGGAGTGAGGCACCTCTTGCCCTTCCCTGCTTTGAGCAAGGTCTCTGGCTACAAATAACAGGCCAGAGTAAGCTTTCCCACCATTACTGGGCTAATGAGCTAATCAGGAACATTTGCTCTAAAGCTCAAGGCAGGGTTAGGGGTGGTGGTGAATCCTTCAGGCAGAGCTAGTGTATCCTTCAGAGTTAGAGTTTATTGTTGGAGAGGACAGGATGTCTTGGAACCTGGGGGTCATGTTTCCAGGGGACAGCAGAAGACCCACATTAAGAGAGACTTAAGGCCTCAAGCAGAAGTACCTCCTTCTCACCAATGGCAGGCCAGCCCCTCGAGCCTGGCACCAGAGAGTTTGACTGATTCAGAGTTGACCAAGATTATGAGCAGCCACCTGTTCTGAAAAGAGAAGGGGAGCTTTGGTTGCTAGGTGACCCGCCTAATCCTCAGGTACACAGAGAGGGGAGTGCTTTCCCATCCGTCCTCTAAGGGCTGGGGCCAGGGGCATTCCCATCACTCTCTCAGAATGCTATCCCCTGATGGGTGACTTCCTGCCCTCCATCCCCAAGACTGTGAACAACTCTACCAGGGCAGGGGCCAGAGCAGTCTTTCTGTCTCTGGAGCAGGGTTAGTCTTGGGTTTAGATAGGGGTGTCCTCCCTACTGGACTTGTAGCTCTTGGGGGAAGCCTGGCTGGCAAGGTTTCCTGCCACTCTTCCCAGTCTCTTGGGTGGAATTTTACAATAGAGTACCTATACTATGTTCTCACAGCACATAAGAGTTATGGTTCCTCCCTTAGTACCTACCAGTCCCAAGGAGACCTCCTAGGATGGATCCCAGCACTCACCTACGAGCCCTTTCAACAGCTTCACATCCAGCTGCTGGAGGATCTCACCGATCAGAGGACATACCTAGGGTCAGCCAGGGGTAGGAAAGAACTGAGGTCTCAGAGGCAAGGAGCCCCAGCACCACTGGATTCCAGTAGGACCCAGCCAACCACTAGGAGCTATGCACAACACACCCATGCCCTGCCTCCTGAAGCTCCACAACTATGAGATGAGGATTTCAACTGCCTGTGCTACACATAAGGACATGGACACTTAGGGTGGCTGTCCCTTGTTTGTGGAAACAAATCTGGTGGCAACTGGGATTTGCTGTCAGGTTCCAAAGCCTTGGTTAGAAGTTCTCCGCTAAATTACCCAGATGTGTGTCTTGATCCTCAGACTTATGGATGCCTGCAGGGCAGTCAGCACTCACAACACCTTACCTGACCTTCTACTAGGTTCGGGATAACTTTCCCCAGGCTTTCTCCGAGGCCGTGGAGAAAATGTTTCATCTTGGGTGGGACTGCCCTAGGAAAAGAGGTGAGAATTCAGGACAGAATGAATCAGTTCAGGGCACACCGACACTGGGAGGTATGGACTGAACACATTCTCCCACTCCAGATCCTTGCTTGGTCTTCTAGGGAGGTATTTTTGTCAACCATAGTCAGTGGGGACCCAGAGAGGTGATGTGGCATGGCCAAGGTCACACAGAGAGTAAGTCCTGACTCTTATGGGGACCATGACAGGATATCACTGGAGTTCATGGTCTTCTTCTACCTTGTCAATGTCTGCTACAGTCTAAGCTGGCACCATACATCTGATGTTTACGTGGGAAGGCATGAAGGGTGTTGTGGTTCAACACTCGGGAATGACAGAGAGAAATCAGTACACCTCTCACAGTGGTGTGTTGAGATGGACAGTTGGTCAGTCAGTCCCCAGAGCTCCATGCAACTCTTGTGTCTGTCTTGTTTACCCTAGTGTCTCTAGCATGAGGCTGGGTGCTGGGCACTAGGAGCTTTTTGATAAATGCTTGGGCATATCTTCAGGAGTTGCTTAAAAAGGCCAGGAAGGCATTCCAGAAGAGATATCACTATGTGCAAGCATAAGGGTGTGACTATGAGTGGCTGTCAGTGGAGGATAAACGGCCACAGAATGGGGCAGGGAGGAGGACAGAGGGCTCTAGAGGCTTTTCTGAATTTGGTATTCCCCTCAAAGCCTTGGAGCAGGAACCAAGGAGAAGTGGAAGAGTTCTACATGGAAGTTATTTCTGTGGTGGTGGGTGGAGAATGGGGTTGGGTCAGGGAACACAGGGAGGGAGGGCTTGGCTTCTTGGAGGGGAACAAATCCTAGTGAAGGGATAAAGTCGGCTTTTGAGGACACGTTGGAATAGAAAGCCACGGCTGCTCTTGAGTCAGGGATGCCCCGGGGGGTGGTATGGAGGCCTTACTCAGTGGACATGGATGCACCCTCACTGCTGGGCTCCATGTGGCATCTGCCCATCACCAGCTCCCTCCGGCCAAACTCATCTTTCTCCAGCCAGGACTCTGCAGCAAGGCCCATGCGGGCATGCGTTTTGATGATATTTGAATTGAAGGGCCTATGGTGAGAGAGGAGGGGCTGAAGGGATGGAGTAGAGGGAGATGGGGAAGCCAGCAAGAAGAGCAGCAAAGCCAGACACCAGCCACTCTCCCCCCAACAACCATGTCCGCCAAACCCTAGGTTAGTGAGTAAGGAAAAAGCTGCCATTGACCATAGAGACTACTATGCTTTCTTTCTTTTCTTTCTTTCTTCCTTTCTTTCTTCCTTCCTTTCTTTCTTTCTTTCTTTCTTTCTTTCTTTCTTTCTTTCTTTCTTTCTTTCTTTCTTTCTTTCTTTCTTTCTTCTGCAGCTAGCAATGGAGTGCAAAGCCTGGGCATGTTAAACATGGGCTCTACCTCTGAACCCGCTTCCACAGCCCCTCCCCACTCCCAGTTGCTTAAGGAGATCAGTTTAGGAGTCTTTGGAAATCGAAGGGTTGGGAGTAAACTGTTGTTTTAAGAGCTTTTCTGTGTGGCTGCAGCTCCTGGCTCCCTTGCAGGAAGTCTAAGCAGGAGGGGAATGAACAGAGAAGAGGAGGAATGGATCCCCTCCTTTTCTTTCATGGGACCTAGCTACCGAGATCACATGGGTTTGAATGAGCAAATGACCCTTTCACTATGAAGGTCATCTCTGCTGGAGCAGGAGAAACCAAGATTCAGGAAACAGTGATTCATCTCAGGTCACAGTGAGTCAGTGCAGGGGGTCAGGATTTGAGTTCAGGTCGGAGTCCCTCATTTTGGCTTTCCTAGTTTGCCACCCAACCCCACCTCGAGCTCCTAGGTCCCCGAGAAGAAGGAACAGTGCCGGAGAGACACTGTTTTGTTGGGTAGGACTCACAGTTGGAATTCAATGTCAAATTCCAGTGTGATGTTTGCGGAGAACCATTCTTTAGGGAAAGCCATCTGGATCCCATCACAGTTCAGCTGCACATTGGTGATGTTGATGCTACCCGTGGAAAAAGCAGAGGTCCCACAAAGATGAGGGATGGTAACTCAGCAACAAGGTCGGGCTGGGAATCAGAGCTTGGTGCAGATGCTCTGGCAGCTTGGGCAGTCAGCTGTCCCAGGGTTCCTGAAGGATTCCCCCCAGGAATCCCCGTGGATTGTACAGTTCAGAGCCAGATGTTGACAGGCAGGACCTCCCATTCCAGAACCCTGGGCTACTTCTCAGAACAAGGCTCCCTCTGTAATAGACAGACCTATCACCTGTCTGGGACTCCAGAGGGAAGCTCCTAGGTGTTTCCATACACTACACACCCACTTGCTACCTGCAAATCACCTTGGCCTACTTGCAATATACATGAGGTTGACTACCTCTGTTGCTCACACCATCTCCTCCTGAGATGCTTTAGTTTCTCCCTGTGTTTTCTCCTGTGATCTTGGCCTCTCTATAGACTATTCTCCATGAGGTAGCCTGGGTGGCCTTCATACAGTCTCTTGTCTTTTGGTTCCTCCCTACTCTTGGAATAAGATACAAATCATGGCCCCCAAGACCCGCAGGATCTACACAGAGTTTCCTTGTGGCATTGGTTTCTCCACCCCTGACACCCACCCTTTGCTCAGCCGGACATGGGGGGGTGCTCTTTCTTCTTCAAATGCACCCATTGCTTTCCTATCTCTGAGTGTTTGTACCTACAGCCTCTTTTTCTCCAACCATATCTCTCATGTCATTTGTCACCTTTCTCTTCCAGGTTCACCTCTTAGACTGGTCCTGATTAGCCTCTTCACTCCCACCCCTCACCTTGTTAAATTTATTTTTATGGCACCTGAAATTTGGTCTGTGTCACTAGGATGCAATCTTCCCAAAGGTAAAAGTCATAGGTCATGTTCATAGCTCTATTCTTAATGTGAGTTGTGCACAATAGATGTTTGATGATAGCTGTAACATTTGTTGAAGGAATGACTAAAAAGAGGTGACTTTAGCTGCATTTTTCATAGGAAAACCCTGATTGTGACTTCTGATGCTCATTCGGATAGGACAATGAGTAGTCCAGGTCACTAGAAGATGCTAGTAGGAGGGCAGGTAGAAGAATGGCAGGCTAGGGCAGAATGGAGACCTGGGAAGTAGCAGGTTTGATGCAGCAGTCTCAGTGGGTGTGGGTAGGATGTGCCCAGTACTGCCATGAAAACCCAGGCTACCAAGAGAATGCATATCCCATGTATTTGTCACAGAAGTTCTGTACAGGGTTGTTAGAGTCCCCAACATCTCCTGCAGTGGGACTGTTACTGTGATTGTTTCTCTGGTGAGGGCTCAAGGTATGTGGGCAGTGTAGTTCACTGCTTATGCAAAGCCACAAAGCTATGCCCCACTTGAACAAAGATTCAAGTGTCTGGTTGCAGCCCTGGACTTTTGTTGATATCCCAGATGTTTATCCAGGCTCTGTTCTGTGTCCCCATTTTACAGATGCATTTAGAATGGCTAAACAGTTTCCCCAGGGTGGGCGGCAAAGTTGGGCTTCAGGTGCAGACATGTCTACTTGTTATTACTAGTTGCCCTGACACACCACCTTCCCAAACAGCTCCTGACAGCGGCCTCCAGCTTGTTCTTATCTTGGGCTTTGTGCTTTGCCTTCCTTGAGTCTGACTAAATGCCTTCCTTCTTCAGAAGCCTTGCTCTCTGTTTTGTCCTCTGACTCCAAGATCCCTAGAGTGCCCCCAGAGTCTGGAGTGGGATTTGATCTCACCTGATCTCTTGTTGTTGCTGAAAGTTCATGCCACCAATCAGCCAGCCCACCATCCCTGGGGCTGCTATCCTCGAGACATTGAGCCGGTCCAGGAGCCTCATGCTCTGGATCCGGCCTTCAGCATTGTGCTTCAGGAGGCCCTGTGCAATAACTGGAAATGGAGAAGGGTTGGTGATGTGCATATTGCTGTGTGAGAGTAGGCTGCAGAGAAAATAGGCCTGGTGAGCCCAGAGTGTTCTCTTCCCACTGAGCACTTATTCATGTCTCCAAGTCCCCCACAGAGAAGAAATGGATCCATTTTAAGAAGTTTCCCAAGTAGAAACTGCGGCTGAGGATCTGTCCAAGTTGTACCAAAAACACCAAGTAGGATAATAATAAGAAAATCATTTACTCTGCAGCAAAAACTACATTCTCAAGGGATTAACTTGAGTAACTATGCTCAAAACTTTCATAGGATATTATGGGGCATAGAGTAAAATCTGATTAACAACACACTAAGCCTAGGGGCAGGGCCTCCCATTGTAGAAGTATTCCTTTCTTCTAAACATACAGGCAGATTTAATGTGCATGTGATCAGATTCAGATGAAACTTTTGAAAGGAACTCAACACACTTGAAAATTCATGTGGAAGAATAAAAAGGCTGTCAGAAAACTCAGTATTGTGCAAAGATGCAATAATACAGGTGTTGGGTTACAGAGACAGGTCTGTGAGCAGGTGTAGCACAAAGAGGAGTCCTCTTGTTGTTGTGAATTTGGCCAGATAGTAGATGGTCTGGGAAACAGACTCATGTGGGCAGATATGAGGCTGGCTCTTTACTTTCCATGCACAGATGCACACAGAGATAAATGTGTGTATGTATTAGTGCTCTCAGCGTGGAAGGTAAAACTAGAATGCTGTTGAAAGAGACAACTAGAATAATTCCGGGATGTGATAAGATCTCAAGACTCCAAACACAAACTATATAATGAGGTATTGGTGAATTTGAAACTATTCCTGTTCAACAAAGTCAATAGGTGTCAACTGGGAGAAATACTGTAAATCCTCTGTTTTTACCTGCAGAATCAATCAACCGTGGATTGGAAATATTTGGAAAAAAATTACCTGTGTTCTGAAAATGCCAAGTCTTTTTTTTTTCTTGCCATTATCCACCAAATGAGCCATAACAGTTATTTACATGTCATTTGCATTGTCCTAGGTTTTATGAGCAGTCTAGAGATGGTTTCAGGTATGAGGGAGGATTTGCATCAGTTCTGTGCAACCGCTGCCCTGTTTTATGGAGAGGATTTGAGGATCCAAAGATTCTAGGATCCAAGGGGGAACCTGGAACCAATCTTCATGGGTACCTAGGGATTTGATATAGTACTTTCAAGGTAGAAAATAAATTTAAGCGAGGTCATAGTGTTGGCTCTAACCTAATAGGACTGACATCTTTGGAAGAGGAAGACATCAGGTATATCCTTTTCTGAAAGGCTATGAGAGGATGCCATCTGTAAGCCAGCAAGTGAGGTCCCTCCCTAGACATCGAACCTGTCAGCATCTTAACCTTGAACTACCAGCTGCCAGAACTATGTAAAAAATAGCCATGTGCCTCACCCTGTCTATGGCATCTTGCTTTGGAAACACTGACTGGTGGATACCCTCCTGTGGTGGGGAGCATGGCAGACAGATAATGTTCTTTTCCAACTGGAGTGAGTGTACACCGGCACAGCCATTTAAAGAGGACTCACAGTTTTAATTACATCAAGTTTACATTTGGAGAATATATATATATATATATATATATATATATATATATATATATATATATATATGAATTTTAATGGGGACACGTCCAAGGGTACTCATCTCAATGTTGCTTACAGCAATAGAAAGTACAGGCAGTTTAGGCAACAGTCCTTAGGGAGCAGCCAATTACATGGAGGTGATGAAATGTATGGGTTTCTCTGCAGCAGCCAATGCAACTGAGATGCCAGCAGTAGAGCAGGGAGTGAAAAGTAAGCAAGTGACAAGTCAGGGTCATGCACATGAAAACACCTCCTGCTCAGGATGCAGATGTGCTATGCTGTTTTGAGACAGAGTCTCACCATATGAGGCCAGGCTGGCCTCAAACTCAGAGATTTGCATGTTTCTGACCCCCAAGTGCTGGGATTGAAGGCATGTACCACCATGCTCAGCACAAAGATACACATGCTAAGAACATGGCAGTTCCTGACAAGGTCTATAAGGGAATGGGAATAAGGGTAAGGGAGAAAGAGAAAATGACATAAAACAAGAGACCATATACCATGAATTGGAAACATTTAACTTAGTCTCAATTTTCTGTACTTAAGGTCCAAGGGAAAATAAATAGGTAAGTGAACAGATAAACATATAATGGAAACAATCAAATACATAATAATTAAGAGAGGCTGACTCAAGGTGGTTCAGCAGTCAGTGGACAGCAGGCCACACCCAGGGGTAAGCTTACTTCTTGCTAGGGTGGACCTTCCATCCTTGTAGGCTGTGGTCAGTCCAGGCCAGGGCTGCTTGAGCAGGGCTGAGGGCAAGACTAGCAATCCCAGGAGAAGGACCAAGAACCTCCAGAGTGGATGCATCCCAGGAGCTGGCACCTGAACCTGCAGGTGTCGGTAAGGGTCCTGCAGGGCCCAGGCAGCTGGCTGTGAGTATGGCCACCCAGATGGGTGGGCTTAAGGCTTTCTTCAGGCAGGTGGCTGCACAGCTGCCCCCAGCATGCTGTGGGAGGTGGTACAAATGGCTCTGGCAGCTGCTCCCAGGGCTGGTTCACATGGCCAGCAGATGCAAGGGGCCAGGTCTGCAGAGGCAAGCCCGGTTGCTTGGAGACGCTCACCAGAGCTACTGTTGGGTCATCCAGCAGGAGTCCTCTCCCTGACACTGGCACAAGCTGTGTGTTGCTGATGCTTCACTGAGTGAGGATTACCAGCCCAGCACTGTCCAATTGGAGTAGAACTTTCTTATTCCTTTTTTTCTTTCGGGGGTAAGGCAGTCTCCAGGATTTACTCATCTCCTAACTGCAAGGCCATATCCTCTGAATCTATCTCCTCACCTGTCTCTGCCCAGTAACAGGCCCTGTTTTACTCTGTCCCTATGCTTTCTACTTTTTTTTAGTTCCTGCTTTCAAGTGAGGTCACACGGCGTTTGTCTTTCAACATCTGGCTTGTTTTACATAGCAGAATAACCCCTGGTTTGTCCACATCATCAGAAATGGTGGCATTTTCTTCCTTGCAAAGGCCTAGTAATATTCCATTCACCCACTAATAAACACGGCAGTAATTGTGAACACTGCCTAAGTGAACCAAGGAGGGCAGGTTTTTCTCTGACGTGGAGTTATAGTTTTCCTATATACCCAGAGTGGGATTGCTAGATCGCATGGTGCTTGTTTAATTTTTTAAGGTTTTATTGTTTCCATATGATAAATTTACACCCCTATTGGCAATACAAATATGGTCATTAATGTTCTCTCCAACATTTGACATCTTTCAACTTTTTGTTTTCATATAATGCTTTTGTTTATTCTTTGAGCATTTATTGTATAGCATATTTTGATCATATCCCTCCCTCTCTCCCTCCTTTCCTCTTCCCTCCCTCTTTCCCTCCTTCCCTCCCTCTTTCCTTCCCTCCCTTCCTCTCTCCCCCTCCCTCCCTCCCTTCCTCATTCCCTCCCTCCCTTCCTCTTTCCCTCCTCCCCTCCCTTCCTCCCTTCCTCTCTTCCTCCCTCCTTCCCTCCTTCCCTCCCTCCTTCTTTCCATCCTTCCCTCTCTCCTCTCTCCCTCCCTCCCCCTCCCTCCCAGCTTCCTCCAGATCCCACCACACATTTCACTCCAGTTAGTACTGCACATATGCACTCAAGTGTGGGACCACCCACTGGATAATGAGCATCATCTTTTCAATTCATTAGCCCATCTATTGATTAGATTTTGTTTTTTGTTTGTTTTGTTTGTTCTTTTGTTTTTCAAGACAGGGTTTCTCTCTGTAGTCTTAGCTGTCCTGCAACTCACTCTGTAGACCAGGCTGGCCTCGAACTCACAGCACTCTGCCTCCTGAGTGCTGGGATTAAAGGTGTGTGCTGCCACCACCTGATGATTGAATCCTTTTGTAGTTTTTGCAGTTTTTTTGCAAATCCTACATACTAATTCTCCATCTGATGTGTAATGAATAAAGATTCCCCCCCCCCGCAGTTCCATGTATCATGATCTGATCCCTCCCCCCTTATTTCCTATGCTACCCGTGCATTGTCCAGTAAGTCCTTATCTATGAATATATTTTGAAATGCCTTCCATGTGTTTTTGTGTATCAGCTTCAAAGTTTTGGGTCTTGCATTAAGGTATTGGATCATTTTTTTAGGGGGGCAGGATGAAACGGATCTAGTTTCATTCTTTTTGTTTGTTTGTTTGGAGACATGGTCTCTCTACTATGTATCCCTGGCTATCCTGGAACTCATTGGTCCTGTAGACAGGCTGGCCTTGAACTCATAGAGACCCATCTGTTTCTGTTTCCTAAGTGCTGGCATTAAAGGTGTGTGTCACCATGCCTAGCTTATTTTCATTCTTCTACATGTGGAAATTCAGCTTCCTCAACACCATTTGTTAAAGAGACTTGGGCTTATATTTTTTTTTGAGGCAAGATGAACATCAATATGGACCAACACATATAATTTCCTGAAAGAAAGTGCTAATGAGATTAAGTCGCAATGAAATTTTGAGTGACTAACTGCATGGATGCGTGAAAATGTCTCTGGTACTCAGTCTAAGCCACAGTGGCAAGATATCCGAGACAAACAAAAGGAGTGGGGTTTATTGCTGCTTCTGTTTTCTGAAGTCTCAGTTCTTGATTGATTTGCCTGGTTCCTTGGAAGCCTACAGTGGGGTACTCTATTATGGGGGGAGCACTTGGCAGAGAAAAGATGCTCATCAGATGGCAGCCAGGAAGCAAGGACAGCTGCTCATCTTCATAACAAACCCCTTAGTCACTGTTCTACTGCTGTGAAGAGACGCCATGACCAAGGCAGCTCTTATGAAAAAGGTATTTAACTGATTGCTTATAGTTTCTGATGTGTAGTCCATTTTCATCATGGTGGAGAGCATGACAATATGCAGGCAGGGGCAAGATCCACAGGCAGGGAGGGATAGGAGAGAGAGAGAGAGAGAGAGAGAGAGAGAGAGAGAGAGAGAGAGAGAGAGAGAGAGACAGAGAGACAGAGACAGAGACAGAGACAGAGAGACAGAGAGAGAGACAGAGAAGAAGAGAGAGAAGAAGAGAGAGAGAGAGAGAGAGAGAGAGAGAGAGAGAGAGAGAGAGAGAGAGAGACTCTAGGCTTACCATGGGCTTTTGAAACTCCAAAGCCCACCCTAGTGACACCCTTCCTCCAACAAAGCCACACCCTAGTCCTTTTAATCCTTTCAAATAGTGCTAATAAGAGTGTGTGACCAAACATTGAAATTTATGAACCTATTGGGGCTGTTCTTATTCAAACCACCACACCCTCCCTTGAAACACAGTAACTATGAGTCCATAAAAGCCCCCATCCATTAGTGAGATGAAAGGCTACCTGATTCAGTTGTCTGCTAGCACCTCTACCTCTGAGTCTTGTGGTACCAAGGACCAACCAAGCCTTCAGCATTATGAGCTTTGGAGAATATTTAAGGTCAAAACTCAAGTTGTCTCTATATGTTCCCTAAATTATGAGGGAAGTGCATGTGTCTAATTAGTTCCATGTCTATAATACTTACCACATCTGCCACTGGGCAGTTACTAAAGATGCTTGTTAAATGAATGATTGAAGGGGTGAGTGGGTGTGATGGATGGGTAGATGGTGGATGGATGAACTTCATCTTTCTGGGTGAGATTCTGAGAAGGAACAGAGAAGCTGGAAGTAGAAGCACCAAGATTCTTTGTAGCCTTAGTATGTGTGTAGGTCAAGAATTCAAACAACATCCTGCCTTCATTGTTTGAAAAGTGGTACCTAGCTTCCCCAGAAGTCCCAGTTGCAGCCTCCAAGCTGCATCTGACTCCCCTGTCAGCTATCTCTATCCACCCAATAAGGAGATCCTGTCCACACTTCCATAGTCTTACTCCCTCAGACCACTCACCACTGTGCCTTGAGCTGTTGCAAAGATTCCCCAGCTTCTGCCCTGCTACTTAACAATCCTTTTCTGCACAATTGCCCAAGAAGTCACCGGAATTTGTCAAGCAGACCATGCCATACCTCTGCTTTAAGTCCTGCTACTACACACAACAGGAAACACTGTGCAATGCCCTCCAAGATCTAGCAGGGTCCTTGCAGCCTCTCTGACTTCCCACCCTCTCCTATCTGCCTTGTGTGCATGAGAATGCATGTGTAGTGTCTGTATTTATCTCTCTGTGTACTCAGGTACATATGTGTGTGAGTGTGGTGGCCAGAGGTTGAGCTTTGGTGTCTTCCTCAATCACTGTCCATCTTAATTTTTGAGACAGGGTCTCATGATGAACATGGTGCTCATTTTTGGGGCCTGCTCCACATAGTCAGCTGGGCTACTTGAGTAGGGGTAGGAGGACTGAGAAAAGGCAGATAATAGAAACAGAGACAGAAACACAGGATAGATTTGGGAGGACTGCCTAGTCCACGTCTTTCAGCACACTGGACAGCCCTGAGTTTAATTTACAGGCTAGAGGCAGAGCAGAACAAAAAGCAGCATAGTCCACTAACTATCTCCTTGCTCTGTCCTTGAATCGAGGACCAGCCAGGTTCACTATCTATCATGTGAATCCTGCTAGCAGCAAGCAGCTTCAGTCATTCCCTATCTCCATGTGCCTTTTGGCTGGCATCAGACGCTTGTTAGATCATATGCCCGTTTCCATGGGCTTAATCAGAAATTTCTCACTACTTTCAAGGAGACTGAAACAAGCAAGCTTGAACTTATAATGTCTTATAAGTCAGAATGGACTCCAGATGGAAACGGAGTCTCTTGTGGGCTCCCACACTCATCACTTCTGCTAGGCTGGCTAGCCAATGAGCTTCAGAGATCTACCCATTTCCTTGTAGCCCCAGCTGAAGCACTTAGCTTTTATGTGGGTATCGGGGATCCGAATTCAGGTGCTCATGTTGTCAGTATGCACTTTGCTGACTAAGCCATCTCCCCAGCCTCCCTCAAAGGAATCGCTCTGTCTGCATGCTCTCCCTGATACCATGGGGGATGGGCCAGGTCAGGTGATAGAGAACAATTCTCACAGAAGCACTAGCCCACCCTGGGACTGTACACTCTGGTTTTGCAAGAGATCATATTGAGATCTCTTAACACCTTAGCTCAGGGTGTTGGCATTGCCCTGTTTGAGATCCTTTCTCAGAGTTAATGCCCCCCTTGAGGATGTTTGCAGAATATCAATTACTTCTTAATGTACTTTGGTGCCCTTCCTGGTCTTATGTAAGTAGTTAGAATTTTATTATTTTTTGTCAAGAAAAGCAGAGCAGGGTGGGCACCACCAAGGGACAAACTTGGTGCTCTGGCTCCTAGGTGTCATTACTTGGGGGAGGGAGGTGGTGGCTTGGATGCTGTCTGTCCTATCTTCTAGTCTCATGACATGATAACGTGGAGAGTGTGGTCTCACAGATCTTGGCTTTTGATGAGAATGTAATTGGAGGGATGAAAGGACCATGTTCAGGGTGGCTGGTGCTTTTGGACCCAGCTGGGTGCAGTATGACATGCATCTGAGAGCATGTGTATCACAGTCATGAAACAAGATTCAGCCCCTGCCTCTGCCTCTTGGCTGAGGGAACAGAGGACAGATGTCAGAAGTGGGTGAGCATGGTAGGGAGTGTGCTCACAGATTTCATCTCCTGCATCCTTATCAATTTCTGTCTGTGATTCAGATTCCTCATCTGTAGACCAGAGCAACAGAAGAAATGACAGAAAGTATGGGAGTCCCAAGATGGTGCCCAAGACATGGGAAATAAGTGGCATATAGAAGACTGTCATTAATGAGAACACAACTTCTTGGGTGAAGGTGGTAAAGCCAGTGGGTGCTGTTTTCGGTGTTCTGGAGAGAGGGCAGGCAGGGTCCTTGTCCTTGTGGGGTTTGCTCACATGGAGACCGACAGTCTTCAAATGTTACTGCAGTTGGGTGGTGTTGGAAGTGTGACCTGTCTGGAGGTTGGAATGAGGAGGGATGGGACAGGAAAGGAGACCTATCCAGTAAGGGGGGTGGGGAAAGACTTTTCTGGAGACATGAGTTTTACCTGAGATTCTAGAAAGATCACAAGTTGGCTAACCATTGCAACATTACATTCTGGTTTCTCTAAGAGAAGATGATGGGGACTGAGAGATGTTTTTACATATGTTACTCCCTAGAGGGCACTGCTGTTATGGTAGGCTCTTTCCTCGTACTTAGACAATTCTGTGTACCATTCCACATTACATGAGCTAGGGGACTGGGAGGTAGAGAAATCAGCTCAAGTTTACAGCCAGCTCCTGGCCAGACTGCTACCTAAGTGGGCTCTCTCTTCTCCAAATCTGCTCAAGATGCCAGCTCCTTCAGAGCTGTCACACCTGAACAGCAGTAGACCTAACACAGGCACACTTCTCTATCATTCTATAAGTAAGCTTCAGCACTAACATTTTTTTTAACCTTTTTTCCTTCTCTCTCTCTCTCTCTCTCTCTCTCTCTCTCTCTCTCTCTCTCTCTCTCTCTCTCTCTCTGTCTGTCTCTTTTAAAAGGAGGAGCGGCACTTTGAACATATAACTTCTTCAGTTTAAAACACACTTAGTTCAAAATATGGCTCCTGATACCAGAATTATCCTGCCACCCCTCAAAGGCTGCCCTTTGTAGTGTATGTGTGTTGTGTTGTGTTGTGTTGTCTCTCTCTCTCTCTCTCTCTCTCTCTCTCTCTCTCTCTCTCTCTCTCTCTGTGTGTGTGTAGGTGCACATACACATCTTTGTGCATCCACCTGTGTGCTGAAGAAGGCCAGAGATGATGTGTAGTATCTTCAACCCCTCCATACCTTGATTTTTGAGATAGAGTCTCTCACTGAACCAGTCTCTGTCACTGATTCAGCAAGACTGGTTGGCTAGCAATCTTCCAGGATTCTATCGCTTCTACCTTCCCAGTGCTAAGATTAGGGACACATGCCACTGTGCCTGGCTTCTTTGTGCAGGGTGGGAGAAGGGGAACTAATTGCATTCTTCTACATATAGATATCCAGTGTGTCCAGCACTATTTGATAAAAAGGTTGTTTTTTTTTTCTCCCACACATTTTTCTCCTTTTCATTTTGTCTGTTGTTTTTCCAGTGTATAATTTTTGTCAGAGATTAGGTGGCTGTATCTGTGAGTTTATTTCTGAGTCCTTTGTTCTACTTATTCCTTTGGTCTGTATGTCTGCTTTTCTATGCCAGATTCATGCTATTTTGATTACTATGGACCTCTTTTTTATTTGATACCAAGTACTGACATAGCTCCAGCATTTCTCTTTCTGTTTAGGATTGTTTGACTGTTCAGGGTCTTTGTGCTTCTGTACAGAATTTAGGATTTTTTCTCAAGAAATTCATCTGAATATTATTGGGAATATTCAATCTGTAAAGTGCTTTCTGTCGTACATCCCATAATGTTAATCTGCCAGCCCACGGGCATGGAATGCCTTTCTATCTTTTAGCATCTTCTTCAGTGCGCTCAATGTTCAGTGTAGAAGTCTTTCACCTGCCTGCCTTGGTGTATCTCTGAATTTTATTTGAAGCTAATGAAAAGGGGATTGCTTCTCTGGTTTCTTTCCCAGCAAGTTCTTTATTGGCGCATACAGAAGTTCTATATTGATGTATACATAATACAAGCTACTGGCTTTATTATGTGGACTCTGCATTCTGCTGTGTCGCTGACTGTGTCTGGCAGGTCTGAGTGTTCTTCTTCAGGGTCTTTTAATTATAGAATTGTGTCATATGCAAATGCAGGTGCCTTAATTTCTTCCTTTTCGATATTTTAAAGCATGTGAATGTTTATGTATGAGGGGCACCTGTGTGTGTGTGTGTGTGTGTGTGTGTGTGTGTGTGTGTGTGTGTGTGTGTATGAACACATGTGTTTATGTGGCTAGAGGCCAGAGGACGACATCAGGGTGTCACCCTCAGAAATGCTGTCACCTCTTTTGAGGCAGGGCCTCTTCTTGGCCTGGAACTCACCAATAAGCTAGACTGGTTGGCCAGCAAATGGCAAAGAGTCTCCTGTCTCTGCCTCCCCAGTACTAGAATTACATGAATCCCGACACCCAGCATTGTGTGGGTCCCGGGGCTCAAACTCAGTTCCTCACTCTTGCAAGGCAGGCACTTTACCAAGTGAACTGCCTCCCAACCCCTCTTCTTTTTCCTAATTTCTTCTTTAATTTCTTTCTCCACTCTCATTGCTTAGCTAAGACTTCCAGCACTATATCAAGTATGAGGGCCACCCTTGCCACATTCCTGATATCAAAGGGAATGATTCAAGTTTTTTTTTCATTTAGTATAGCTGGGTATAAGCTTGCAGTAGTCATGCTGAGGTATGTTAAGGTATGCTCCTTCTGTTTCTAGTGTCTGCAGAATATATATATTTCTGCCTCTGTTCACATGGTTCCGTGGCCTCTGTCTTTAAGCTGTCTGTGTCTTGGTTGGGTTACTATTGCTGTCATGAAATACCATTACCAAAGCAACTTGGGGAGGAAAGGGCTTATTCAGCCTTACACTTCCACAGCATTGCTTATCATTGAAGAAAGTCAGGATAGGAACTCAAGCAGGGCAGGAACCTGAAGGTAGGGGTGATGTAGAGGCCATGGAGGGATGCTGCTTACTGGCTTACTACTCGTGGCTTGCTCAGTCTGATTTCTTTTTCTTTCTTTTTTATTTTTCCTCAGTGGTCTTTCATTTATTTTCATTCCAACAGTAAACTCTGACATTATGAGTAAGAATATTGCTATGTAAACTTGTGAGTCTTTCACAAGGTTCAGCTGTGTGTAGTTATACATGGAGACATTAGAGACTATGTGCTAAGTTAATAGGTGACATGAAATATACATGAATAACAAAGCTAAACTCACAGGTTTTCAGACAGTTCTTCAGGGCCCTCAGGAACTTACTATCTGTTTTCTTCTAAATGCCTTCTCTATGTCTTCTGACTCATCACAGTTATAAAATGGCTTCAGTGGCAAATTTCCTGGCCTTATATTCCAAAATTTTCTTCATGTAGCTCACTACTATGTTATTTCACCTTGATTATGAGTATTTTTAACTCTGCGGTCATTCCCCCCCCCCCAAACTTCTTGGGTCTCTTTGTTTGCAGGTTAGTCCTTAATATCACCATTCTTTTAGGAAACTCAAACTGAGACCCAATACCTATTTTCTCTCCCTTCCATCCTGTTATTTTCCCTAAGTACTTCTTTATCTTCTGTTTTCAGTAATTCTTAAGGTTTCAATGCAACAAATATATGGAACCTTGTAATACCAAAGGTCTATTGCAGTTTAATAAGGATCAGGATAAACAATTAGGCTGAACAGATGTTTATTCAGGGAGAAATAACTCAACATAGGCAGATAAACGCCGGCAGGTTCCACAGGATCCTCTCCTCTCAGCGTCCCACCAGGAAGTGAGAGCCTCCGACCCCCTCCTCAGCCTTTTCCCCCAGGTCACATCCGGCCCTGTCTCCACCCCTGTCTCCACCCCAATGGGCGTGGTCTAAGCCACAGGTGTGGACAAGGTGAATATCTCACTACAAAGGTTTCTTACTTAGTGTATTGTTATGTTTCAATCAGTTCAGTTGAACGTACTTTTATGTACCAGAACTGTAGAACAAATATCATAGACACATCTTTTTAAAATTTTTATTTACTTATTCATTTATTTTTATTTTTAATTTTTTTTTTTTACATTCTGCTCCTAGTTCTCTCTCCCTCTTCTCCTTATGCTTTCCCCTCATTCCCTCCTCCCATCTGCTTCTCAGAGAGGATAAGGCATCTCCTAGGATGTCAATTAAGTCTGTCCCACCATCTCATTGAGGAAGGACCAAGGCACCTCTCCACCCCCACACCCCATGTCTAGACTGAGCAAGGTATCTCTCTGTAGAGACTGGGCTCCTCAAAGTCAGTTTGTACATTAGAATTAGATCTTGATCCTACTGCTAGTGGCCTCATATACTGCCCAAGCCACACCACTGTCACCTGTATTGAGGGGTCCTAGTTCAGTCCCATACAGGTTCCCCAGTTGACAGTGTGGAGTCAATGATCTCTTACTAGCTCGAGTCAGCTGATTCTGTGGGTTTTACCATCATGGTCTTGACTCCTTTGTTCATTTTATCGTTCCTCCCTCACTTCAACTGTACTCTGAGATCTCTGTCCAATGGTTAGTTGTAGATTTCTGCATCTGCTTCTGTCTGTTTCTGAAAGAGGGTTCTAGCTTCTCTGGGGTTGTGGATTGCAGGCTGGTTATCCTTTGCTTTATGTTTGGTGTCCACTTATGAGTGAGTATATACAGTGTTTGTCTTTCCGGGTCTGGCCCAGCTGAGTCACTTCCTGTCTGACCGTATAGACATCTAGACCTCCAAGGTTAGCTAGTGGCAGTATCTTCCATGCTATGTCACTTCCTGCCTGGCCAAACAATGTTTTGTTCATCAACCAATAAGACAAATATATATACAGAATGATATATATATATATGTATATATATATATAATTTCCTCTTTTCTGTCTAAATAAAAAGAAGTGTTTTAACTTTAACATAGCAAAATATATAACAAAAACAGTATTAAATAAGAACTAGTGTTAATAATATTTGATCCATTAACATTTAGCAAGATTTAAAGAAAATATTCCATCATCTATCCTATCTTTGTGAGTCTAAAGTCTTACATGTACCTTGTCTTTAATCCTAAGGAAAGCTATAACCATAACTAACTGTTTTCAACTCCATCAAAGACCACAGAAGGATAATATATAAACTCTAGAAATGACAGAGACAACTGGCTGCCTGGTCAATCACCCAAAGTTCTTCTGTAATGTTGGGGCATCCATCTTCAGCCCATAGGCTGACAGATGTGTCTGACAGACTTCTCAGTGAAGCAGGGAATTTTAAACTGTCCACCTGTATTGGCAGTTTGTCAGTCGTTTTTCTCTGTGTCCTGCCCAGGACCACCAGCACAGGGATAGCACCACCCAGCATGGGCAGTCAATGACTAATTAAGAAGATGCCTTACAGCTGGATCTTATGGGAGACTTTTCTCATTGTGGTTCCCTCCTTTCAGATGACTCTAGCTTGTATTAAGTGGACATAATACTAGCCATGACAATTACACTTACTGGTTTGTGTGTGTTGAGACAATCTGGTGCCCATAGAATGAATCTAATTTGATCACAGGGTATTATCTTAAAATGTGCCCTTCCATTTAGTTAGTAAGAATTTTATCGTGAAGTTTTCCATTTTTGTTCATCAGAGAAATTGGGTTGTAATTCTCTATTTTTGTTGTATCTTTATCCAGTTTTGGTATTAAAGTAATGCTAGCTTTATAGAATGACTTTAGAAGCATTCTTTCACTTTCTATTTTATGGACAGTTTAGAGAGCTTAGGTGGGGGACATTTATCATTCAAACCACCACACAAAGATAGTATATCTAGGAGACCCATAGCTGTGGGTTCAAATCCTGGCCCTGACCCTTGCTCACTAAGTGGCCTGAATGAATCACTCTGCCTTTATGAACATCAGTTACTTCCTATTGGCATTAGGATGTGCACTGTGAAGGAGAGACCTCATGAGTTGCAGCCTCCCTGACAAGTATGGAGTCAGGGACCAGGATGCTATCACCAGGGTCCCTGGCCACACAAAGGAGGCTAAGTAGGCTTCCTAGAGTCTGACCAGTGATGTTTAGGTGCGGAATAGCAATGCGAGAACTCATTGAGGGTGGAGAGGATAAGGACTCAAACTGCCACTGAGGAAGAGGCCTGAAAGAAAGGGCACAGTCGCCTGAGCCTGTCTGTCTGTGGTTCTCCATCTCTTCAAACACAGGGTGATCCTCATTTGGCACCAGTCCTTAGGACCAAGTGAAATTGTTTCCCAGCAAGACCCCATTCCACTACCTGCCTGGTACAAGTAGGTGCTCAAAACACATTTTGTACATGTATACCTGGATGGTTTGGGGTTCTGCTACAGTCACAAAGTGGCTGTGTGGCCACTCTATTCATGCTTCAGCAACTCTATGCATAAAAGAAAGCTGTAAGGGATGCCCCAATGGCCCTCCCAGCTCTGGATTGTCTCTGTCACTCAGTTGCCATCTCACACCACACATACCCTGCTGACAACTCCTAAAGCATAGACTGAAGCAAGCCACACAGCAGAGTGCAGTTAGGATTTTATTGCTGGGTTAGTAATAACAGGTGTGGAGACCACTGACTAAAGGAGTCTGGGCTCAGGCACAGTTTGTGTGGCTCATAGAAGCAATTCCTAGAGGAAGGTGCTACAAGGTAGTATGGTCAAGTCATTGGGCACCAACATGTAATGAAAACACAGGGCTTCAGAACATTGGCTGGCAAAGCAACAGTTGAAGTTGGCTTTCACAGAACAATGATTGCACCCAAACTGGTCTGGCCCCATTGTCTTCACTCATTGCACAATGCCCAATATGGAGAAAGAGAGTCAGTTGTAGATTTGTGGTCTGGCACCTGACCAAACCCCTCTACATCCCTTCTTCAGGTGTGTGGAAAATGGGAAAAGACTGAATAGAGGCCATGTCCGTGCCATGGTGAGACTTCAGCCCATAGTTAAGTGTCTGTGCACAAAGTTAGAGGTCGCCAACTGCCAGTCAAACCTTTGAGTAACCAAGAGCCTGGCTCTCTTTGGATTCATGATGCAGGCTAATGGTTCTGGGTGAACTCAAAATTAGAGTTCAGCCTGGAGTCAGGATCAGGACTCAGTTTCTCTTGTCTTGTGACAGAAACAATACAAGCCTTGCCCTGTCTTCCTGACAGGGTGTTTTCACAGTGGGCAGAGTCTACCTGTGAGGTTTGATGAAGCTGCCACCATGGGCTCATGCATTTGAATATTTGAACAGTTTTACATAAACTGTTTGGAAAGGATTATGAGGTGTGGCTTTCTTAGAGGAGGTGTATCATTAGGGATGGGCTCTGAGGTTTCTAAAGTTGTGCTTGTCCCAATCTCACTGTCTGGTAGTTGTACCTCATGATGTAAGCTCTCAGCCACTGCCTGTGTGCAGCCATGCTAATCACCATGATGGTCTAACCCTCTGGAATTGTGAGACCTATATTAAATGCTTTCTTTTGTAATTTTCCTTAGTCATGTCAATAGAAACTTCACCAGGACACTACCCACACCATCAGGGTTATCCTCCTTCTTTCTCCTCCTTCTTTCTCATCAGCTGGAGTCTGACCCTCTTCTTTCAGCAGCTTACTTGAAGGACCCTTGTCAGGATCAGCCTCAGTCTATACGATGGGAAACTAAATGGAGACCCATTCAACTTGTTATCTCCCTCTGATCCATTATTGTGACAATTATGTGACCTCAAGTACATCACTGTTCACTTGAAGGTGAGCAACTGTGCCTCTATCGTGGAATAATAAGGATTGGAAAAACAGGCTGAATAAAAGTTTATTCAGGGAGAAATAACTTACAAAAGAGACAAATGAACACCAGCAGGTTTCTGTTCCAAGGATGCTTCTGGATGCTCTCTATCTCCATCCAGCAAGCAAGAGAGCGCTCCGAGGTCCTCTACCTCAGACCTAGTTCCCTCAGGTAACATCAGCACCTGTCCCCACCCCACGCCCAGTGGGCATGGTCAATATAAAAGGTGCAGACAGAGAGAATATCTCACTCCATGCCCCCACCCCTCTGTACAGACTCTTGAGGATCCAATGAGATACTGCATGCAAGACACAGAAGATGATGGAAAGGGACACATCCAGAGAAGGGCCACCTCCAGGGCCTGATACCTTTACTGGCCTATTTCTGTTCCTCCAGCTGCACTGTCAAATCAGGGGGCAAAAAAGGTGCAAATAAGGCTTCCAGTAAGAGGAGGGGGAAATAAAGGCCCACCTTAGTCAGGATGCGAGGGTCCTGTCTGGAACACTCCCACAGCTGTTGTCTTGGCCTGTGGAAGGCACTCCAGATGCCAGCATGTTACATACAGAGGATGTCAGAACAAATATGTGTGAGAATAAACTCACTCGGTGACATTATCTGAAATGCAGAGAGGAGGGAGAAGAGAAATAAGAGGGATAAAGAAAACAAATGAGACTTTGCTGGCAAAACACTGCTCACCTTCCCTCAAGAGGGGCCCATTTCCAAGACTTGAGAATAGTGAACCTTAGCAATCTGGAGCTGTGAACTGCAGTGACCTGAGTCACAGCTGGCCCAGGCTGCTGAGAGTCTAACACCTCTGGATGTCAGAAGTTCAGGATATGAAGATCTAGCATCCAGAACCTTAACATCCCAGATTCCTGAACCTTGAACTCTTGAACCATGGAAGCTCAAACCCCCCAGGGAGCCCACTTCCCAGCTCCCTGAAGCTTCTCAATCACCAATGCTTAAATGCAGTTCATCCTAATCAAAGAGGGTTTATTACAAAGAAACATTATCTTGAAGGGCACAGGTGGAGCATGGATGTGGTAAACAGCTCAAGGCAGCATCTGTGATTCCTGCCTCCTCTCTGTGTGGCTCAGATACTGATGGGGAGGAGGAGGTGCCCACAGACCTCCCAAAGAGAAATCTGCACCTCACAGGAGACAGTGTCATGAGCACACAGCCACACCTACAGATACTTCTCCTACTCCCATGAAGCTCTGGGTGCCCAGAATTGCTGGTGGAGTCACCTGGATTTTGATCGGGTGAGAGGATCTCTTTCTCATGGAACTAGATACCAAGTCCATAAAAAGGTTTATCATGGTGTTTTGTCTGAAAAGGAGGGACTTATAATGCTTGCTTAATACTTCAGCATGGCTGAGAGCCCACTGGAGGTCAGATGACCCATAACTCTTCTCTATGATCATTTTTGTTGCCCAGTGGCCCATGTCAGTATGGATCACTGAGCATCTGAACATCTCATGACTAAGTACCTGCTTCCTTGGTGCCTTGGTGCTCCTTACAGCCCTGACACAGCATCATTCACCCTACTTAAACAGCCCAGGATGAGCCTTGGGGCACCAGGAGAAAAACATTCACCTTTTAAGTTCTTTAATACACAAATCTCACTGAGGTTGCCTCCTCCCCTTCAACTTTCGTTCAGTTGTTATCTGCTGAGATTCCTATTCCGAGTGTTCACTGAAGGGAGGGTTTGCTCTCCTTGTGCCAGGCTAAGTGTAGTTGTATGTGTAGGGCTCTCCATTTCCCTTGAATTCACTGATGAACCAAATAATCCCACACCTGCCTTATCCTCAGAATATGAGTCAAGGAGACAGAGAGCCTATGTGTTTCCACCAAGTCATTCTGCAGAGCTCAGCACAGTGCCACCTGTATCACATAGCAGCTTTTTGACTATCAGAATTAGTAGAGGGGACCAGGGAAATAGCTCAGTCCACGTAATATTTTTCTTACAGATATGAAGACCTATGTTTCATCTCTAGTACCATATGAAGTAAGAAAGAAGGAAAAGCCAGGTGAGAGCAAACACTTGTGATGGGAGATGTTGTAGCATGTATGTTTCCGCCAACCCGCCAGTCTGGGCCCTCAGCCGCACCAGCCCCAAATAACACTCAGAGACTCTGTATTTGATACAATCCTGTTGGCCAGTTACCATTATTGTTTATGGGCTAGCTCTGCCTTAATTATTAACCCATTTCTACTTATCTAAGTATTTCCACGTGGTTGTCTTATCGGGGAGCCGCGGCAGGCATCCTGCTTCTTCCCTGGGCTACATCTTGACTCCTCCTTCCAACTTCCTCTTTCCTCTTTGTCTCCTAGCCCCGCCTATCTTGCTATCTCATTGGCCCAACGGTGCTTTATTAACAAGTATGAGAAACATATTTACAGGATAACATCTCCCATCAAGATGTTATTCTGTAAATATGTTTCTCATACTGGTTAATGAATAAAGCACTGTTGGCCAATAGAAAAGCAAGATAGGTGGGGCTAGGAGACTAGGAGGAAGGAGGAAGTAGTAAGGAGGAGTCAGGATGGAGAGCCTAAAGAGAACAGCACGCCGGCCAGCTGTCCAGTAAGATGAGCCACGTGGAAATACTTAGATTAGTAGAAATGGGTTAATCATTAAGACAGAGCTAGCCGATAAGAAACTAGTAATTGGCTAACAGTATTTATATCAAATACAAAGTCTCAGCATGTTATTTGGGGCTGGCGCGGCAGTGGGGCCAGGCGGCTGGTGGGAAAAATATACTTGTTACATATGGCACCCAATGTGGCTAATAAGAACTTTCACTTTAAACTAAGAAAAGCTTAAGAAATGTTTTAGAAACAAAGGGGCAAATACAAGCAAGACTTCTTGGTAGTAGCATTTTCTTGGTTGGACTTTGTTTTGCTAGAGACAGAGATTTGTGTGGCTCCTTTAACGGAGGTTTCCTGCATTAGGGGATACATTTTGGTTGCATTGTCAGAGGACCATAGACTACCCAGGCCTCCTAACTGAGACCTACATTCAGGGTGTCTGGGTCGGTCTTATGCTGGTTTCCCACATATATCAGTCTCGGTCTTTGTTATTTATATAATTACAAGAAATAATCTGAAATGTAATTATCACACACACACACACACATATATATATGTATATATATACGTATATATATACACATATATATACGTATATATATATATATGTATATATACATATATGTATATATACATACATATATATATATATATATATATATATATATATATATATATCACATCAGATCCCATATGGGTCTGCCAGTTCCTCTAGCACATCATTCATCTAGTAATGATGAAATTGATCGATTATTAGTGGGATATGTTCTAGAAGCCTCAAATTTTCATAAAAAAACAACTTTGTGAATAGGAAATGTTTAAAGAAAGATTTTTCCATCATTTGGCAAATAAGCTAAGGAAATCATAACAAAGTCCTACTTGTTACTTCTATAACCAAACTTCTTTACCAGCAGAAAGTGACCTTAAAGGTATGCATAGAAATGAAATTTGGCAAATGGAGGCATTTCATTTTGCAGAATTTGGAAAATTAAAATATGTACACCATAGAATAGACACAGTTTCAGGATTTCACTGGCCAACTGCTTTGAGCTCTAAATGGGATGATTCTGTAATTACACACCTATTAGTGTGTATACCTGCACAAATAAAAACTGTCAATATTCCAGCATATGTTTCTAGTAAATTGAAACAGTTTTTAAAAAATATTATAACATAAAGCATATTACAGGTATACCATACAATCCTACAGAACAAGCAGTTGTTGAGAGATCTAATTGCACCTTAAAGAAAATGCTCTATAAACAGGCAGAGAGAATCAAGACCCCCCAGAAGCAGACTGCACGATGCTTTACTAACCATGAATTTTCTTAATACTAATGAGAAAGGAACAACAGCTGCAGAAAGACATTGAATAATAGAAAAAAACTTCTGAGATAAATTAGCCAGTGTACTTCAAGGATGTGTTGATTTCAGAATGGAAACCAGAATATGTGTAGCATTGGCGAAGGAGAAGAAAAGCTATGGATACCATCAAAGTTGATTAAGATCCAATTTGAACAGGAGAAACCTCTTGATAAGGAGAAATGACTTGTCATCCCACCAAGGTAAATCCTACAAGGAAACCCCATAAAGGTTGGGGCAGGGTTCTGTTCTTGTCTTTGCAGGAAAACAGAAAATACCCAGCTTCAAGAAGACAAAAGACATTGAAGAATCACCAAACAGTGAAGAATATGACCTATGATACCAATATCTAACAGGGTAAAAATCTTACTACCTAAACACCTATAGGTACACTAGTAGTCCGAATTCACATAAAAATCAAAGCTCACTTTGGAGTTGGACTGTAGCTCTACTTCTCTAAATCCAAGGATGTTGTTAAAAGAAACATTCAGAGTTTCTATTTCATTTCAGAAGAGCCAACTGGTGTGAGACAGAAGAAAAAAAAATTCTAGGGACTATTGTTGTCAAAACTCTGTTATCTCTGAAAAAATAATAATTTCACACATACTTATTTTTATCCTTATTGATACCTTTTCCAGGATGCATACCTATAAAATTTAAACTTTCCAAGTTGATATTAATGTTTAAGTCTTCCACAGTGAACAATAAAACTTCCTAACAGCAATCTCTGAAGTCTCCAGAAAGAAAATGGTGCCCCACAACATTGATTCCACTTGATTCAACTTGATGTCTTTAAACCACTCAAGTATCAGTTTGAAAGTTAAACTGCTCTAGACAATTCCACATTAGCTAGCTTAGATAGTGGACCTTCTTATAACACTCTGGCCAGAGCTTCAGATAACAATTTCAGACAAGCATCACTTGCTACTCAGAGACCAGCTACAAATGTTACAGCTAGTCCTCTTGAGACTTAACCATTACTTTAGATTTTTTTTCTACAGGATCCCACAAAGTCACTTTTGTTCCCATGGCAGCAGGAAGTAATTCTAAGAAAACAACATCCTCTTTCTCTACAGATGGCTTAGAGATGGTGTTTCAGTTTTCCCTTAGAATATGGATACTTGTCACCTGCCTAGAGTTGATTTTAAGTTGTGTAGGGATGGGAATGGAAAATGATGTTCAGACTCAGGAATCTTTTTCAGAAAAGTATAAAGGGAATGGATGGGAAGTGATAGAGATAGATTAACACATCTTCTTGTGAACTATTTTAACAACTATTAGCTATAGACAACTTACCTTGTTATAGATTCTTGTATATTGAAATTTATGTATAATTAATTTTGCATTCCTGTCTTGGATAATTTATATATTGTTTCAAACTTGAAATTATATTTGTCATACTGCATAAGGCCTTATTTCTGCTCACAATGTTTTTTTGTTCACAAATGTAAAACTGTTTTTATCATATTATATGTACATATGTTTCTACACATGTTTAAGATATTTTGTATATTGATGCAACTTAGGATATTTTTATTGTGTTGCACTATATATTTCTTTTGGTCAAGATATTTCAGTTCTACCTCTGATATGGACATTTACATACATATGTATATAGTTACAAATTAGAGGTCGTTGTCCTTATGCTTCACATCTGCTTAAAGATGGTCTAAATTATATTTGGAAAGCTACAGTCAGTAAGCAATATATGTTTCTCAAAATTACAGATTATGCTTACCCATGCTTCTTTATACCCAATGGTGTTAGTCAGGTTCTATATGTGCTCAGAAATGTACCCAACACAAATATTTGATTTTCAAACACTTCAAAGACCTACGGAATATGGCATTTAAATATTTTAATAATTAAGAATGCCTTTGGCATGAGACATAATTGCTCTGACAACACAGAGGTATTCCTGAGAGTATGATGGGCATTGATGACAATCTTTGGAGTTTGTCATCTTCTTGGCTATACTGGCCTTTTGGGCAAAGAACTACTCTGCCTTGAACACTGTCTTTGTATACACTGTCCTACCTGGACTAGCAGGAAAGAAACATAAAGAGACTGCTGAATCTTGCCAAGTTAGGGTAGGACAGTCTTTCAAATTTTTCTGCTTCTGATATTGTCTGTCAGATACTCTACACCTTAACCAAAGTTGGTCGCCCTGACATTACTGTGAGACCATGGGGTGACTGTCCAGGTAGGTTGCTGTTTCTGTCATTTCTTGTTTTTCCTGCCGGCTGCCGCCGGTCCTGCCACCATGGTCCCGCTGCCATGTGAGCCCCAAATAACACACAGAGACTCTGTATTTGATACAATCCTGTTGGCCAGTTACCATTATTGTTTATGGGCTAGCTCTGTCTTAATGATTAACCCATTTCTACTTATCTAAGTATTTCCACGTGGTCGTCTTATGGGGAGCCGCGGCCAGTGTTTTCCTTCCTCCCTGGTCTACATCTTGACTCCTCCCCACTACTTCCTCTTTCCTCCTCCTGGTCTCCTAGGCCCACCTATCTTGTTTCTTATTGGCCACAGTGCCTTATTAACCAGTATGAGAAACATATACAGAATAACATCTCCCATCATCTCCTCTTTTCTGTCTAAAGTAAAAGAAGGGGTTTAACCTTAACATAGCAAAATATATCATACAACAGTTATCAAATAAGAATCGCAGTTAACAATATTTAGTCCATTAACATTTTGTAAGACTTAAAGAAAATATCATCTATCCTATCTTTGTGAGTCTAAAGTCCTATATGTAACTTATTTTTAATCCTAACTAAGAAAAACTATAACCATAACTATCTGTCTTCAACTCCATCAAAGACCACACAAGGATAATATATAAACTCTAGAAATGACAGAGACAACTCATTGCCTGGTCAGTCACCATAAGTTCTTCTGTAATATTCCATCTTCAGCCCATAGGCCATAATGTGTCTGGCAGACTCTTCAGCAAGGCAGGAAACTTTAAACTGTCCACCTGTATTGGCAGTTTGTCAGTCATTTTTCTCTGTGTCCTGCAGAATGTCTGCTTCTTCCATGAAGCAGGAATCCTGTAGCAATGTCCATCTTGCATCAGCAGTCACCTTTTTGTGGGTCCTGTATGTCCAGTTTCTACAACATAAAAGTCAAACTGTCCAGAAGAGCAGTACCTTGCCCAAATGGCTAGTCTTGCCATATTAGAAGCAAACTCCATAATGTTTTTCTTCGATGTCCATTTTCCTTTCTGATGTTACCAGGAACAGTTCTACCTCACTGTCAAGAAAATCCCTAAACCATTTTAAATGCCATATTCTGTAGGTCTTTGAAAGGTTTGAAGAATGCCTATTCATCTCAAATACATCTCTGCATATCTAGAAATCCTAACTAACTTAACTATAAGTTTTGACTATCATAGGTAATTCTCTAATCTGTACTAAATTATACATTACATTTTCCAATGAGCTATATAAACACAATACCTAAACAAGAGGAGAAATATACATATTACAAAATTGACCTTAAATTTTATCAATAAAAGAAAATCCATTTCAAAGCAAAGTATTCATATCTATACCATAATTCCCTTTTTACCTTTAAAAAGATTGCTTGTGGTTATAGCCATTTATAACCAAGCCAATTTAAATGAAAACAAACATTTATAAACAATATTTGGGAATTTGGGCGTCGTTCTTTCCAAACTACTTCCTGCTGGTAGAGGGTGCTGTCATGGGGGATCCTAAGAAGACACAGAAATCTTGGCAGTAGTCTGCAAGGCTTTGTCTCAACTGCTTTAAATGTTGGATCACCTGGGGAGCTGTTTCAGGGGGTCTGGCTTGATCAAACCATAGAAGTCTGGAAAGAATCCACAGCTTTTCATTTTCTGTGGAAACAAAAATAGAAATCCTTTTCCCCAGTAACTTGTCCTTAGGCTTAAATTTTGGAGTCAAAGCAATTTTTAAATATATAAATTGAATTAATCCAGCAGCATTTCTTTTATCAGTAGTTATTTTCTCAGCAATCAAATAATTTAAAGACAACAGAAGTGCGTATAGTATCCAAAATTTCTCTGTGTTTTCCATCTTTACGTGGCTTTTTTATTACTCTATTTATTCTACTTCTATTTTTACATATTTTGAGACAGGGTTTCTCTGTGTAACTTTTATCTGTCCTGGAATTCAGTGCATACCAGGTTTACTTTGAAATCACAGAGATCTGCTTGCCTCTGTCTGCTGAGTGCTGGGATTAATGGCGTTTGCCACCACAACCATCCATTTTACTTCCTTTTTTCTTTTTTAAACCATTGTATCCTGTTTCCTTTTCTTTCCCAAGCCAGCGTATTTTTAAAACACATTGTAAACCTTCATTGCAGCTCTCGTACACATCAATGAATTGTTAGCAGAGCTCTTTAAAAGCAAGGCGGTTTTTTGCTTCTTATGCTAATTTTGGAAACCTCCCTTAAAGGAGCCACGCAAATCTCTGTCTACAGCAAAACAAATCCAACCCAGAAAATGCTGCTACCAAGAAGTCTTGCTAGTCTCTGTTCCTTTGTTTCTAAAAACTATTTTATAAGCTTTTGTTAAGTTTTAAGTGAAAGTTCTCAATCCCACTTCTGACACCATTATGTTATGGCAGGTTTTTCCCTGCCGGCTGCCGCCGGTCCTGCCGCCATTGTCCCACTGCCATTGTCCAAAATAACACGCAGAGACTCCGTATTTGATACAATCCTGTTGGCCAGTTACCATTATTGTTTATGGGCTAGCTCTGTCTTAATGATTAACCCATTTCTACTTACCTAGGTATTTCCACGTGGCCATCATATCTGGGAGCCACGGCTGGCATCTTCCTTCCTCCCAGGTCTACATCTTGACTCCTCCCAACTACTTCCTCTTTCCTCCTTCTGGTCTCCTAGCCTCACCTATCTTGTTTTCTATTGGCCACAGGCTTTATTAATTAACCAGTATGAGAAACATATTTGCAGAATAACATCTCCCATCATTTATGAAGTCACATGCTTGTACTTCCTGCCTACCCTAGTAATGTTATTTTCCTTCTCATGTATTTGATTAGGTTGAACACTAAATAGTCACAGTTTATATCCTCTCTTATCTTAGCCAGAACATACTTGGTAAAAGACTTAGACTTTCCAGAATAGGACATCAATCAGAATAATCTCTGTTATATGCTGTTATCTGGGACTGGGCATTTAACATGTGTTTCTTGCTTAATGTTGCTTTCGCTGGTTGTAAATCTCAATTTGTTTATTTTTTATCTTTTCTTTTCCTTGACTATACTTGGTATTTGTTATCATTGTATATAGTTTTTATATCAGGCTTAAAACCCTCTTATTTAGAGAAAGATGTAGTGGCATCTTGATTTGCCAGTGAACTTGCAGTGATGGCCACACCCTATGGGCAAGGTTTCAGGTTTTTAGACATGACTCCTTATAAGGTAGAGGAGGGATTGGCTTGCCTTCTTGGGTTGCAATGAGAGCACCAGAAGGGCACACACTGCAGCTTCTGGAGGGGGAAGACTGGGGTGGTTATTTACTAGTATTTGTGTAAGTGCTTCCTTAATAAATCCCTAATTATCATTTATCTTGGGTCTGGTGGACTCGTTTAAACTCCTCCTTCACAGGGGAGCTGGATTTCTCACTCTCAGCCTACAGATATATTGGCTTGAACATTCATACATCCTCCTCCTCCTGCCCCAATGGAAAGATGTGGGGTCATACAACCATGTTATAAACATGCCTGATATCAAGGTAGGAAGACTATGAATTATTCAGTCAGCTTTGCTAGCTTCAGAGAGAAATAAAACACACCCCCATGACAGTAATGTGGCTATGGACTCACTTATTTTTCTCCTTGCTTGAATTTTTACTCTGGGAAATAACCTTGGGGGTGTATTAAACAAAGTCATATGAATAGCTCTTTTATAATACAGATGCTTGAGTCAGTGAGTTGAGGGAAATGTAGTTATTGCCTCCTCCCAGCATCTCTCACAGCAGCTAGCTCTGCTGAAGAGATATGATTAGGGCACTCAGATACACTGTGGAGAAATAAGAAGGATGGGTAGAGCAACTTAGAGTCACAATTCTACCCTGCTTTTTGTTTGACCACAAGCTGGTTACTTCCCCTCTCTGAGTTTTCATATCACAAAGGGACTAACCTAGGCTCACACTAGTAGCCTTCCCTACAGAACATTCTTCCATTGATCCATCCTGGTTCTTCTTCCAAGCCAATACAGAATAGATCTCTCCTTGGAAGTCTCAGGTTCCTGTCCATTTATGACTGTCACTCAAGTGTCCTGGGTGACCTTTGGGTTGGAATATTTTGGCTAGCATTAGATATTTTATTTGGAGTCTTTTTAGAATGTCCTGGGAATAGGGCTTGTTTCAAATATTGTGATTAGTAAGTATATAAGGGCCACTGTTACCCCAGTATCCCAGGAGACTGCAGAGAAAGAAGGATTTTTAGGCATTCTTCTCCAAATCAGTGAGTAGTGTCTCCCACAATGTGAACCACCTTACAAAGGCTTTCTCCAAGAGGCTTTGGGGCAAGAAATAGAGGGAAGACTCTATTAGATTTGAAGCCATAAATGATATTGTGTCAGACTAATGACAACCTAGGTTCATGTGGGTCCCATTGTCCAGATTTTATGCATCAATGGCTTGTCTCAGTGTATGGAGAAAGGCTTCTTACTTGAGTCTAGGATCAACAGTGGCACAAGCCATAGCTAATTCGCTAAGGACAGTGTTGTCTCAAGCTTGATGGAGCCAGTCTTGGGTGGGAAATCTAGTGTCAGGCTCTGGGTTGGGGTCTAAAGCTGGCTTCATGGAAGGTGTGAGATTTTAATGAATCAAGAGAACAGATTTATGTGGCAAAGCAAGGAGGAAATACGTTTCAAGCAGAAAATGCAGCAAACACAAAGGCCCTGAGCATAAGGAGCACAGACTGGAAACGGCTTGGCTTCCCCAGCCCTTACTGTGTCTCTAATGTTTCTCTGCCTTCCTGATCTTGGCTGCTCACCTCTAGAACAAATTCCCCAGTCATAATTGTTTTTGGTTATATTTGTTATTTTTAAATTCACTATACAAAGTAGTATGCTCTGCTATGGTATTTACCTACATCCTTATTTCCTATCCTTTTCTTTCCCCTGCTAGTCTTCCCTGTACCCATCCCTTGCTAATGGCTTCTTCTTTCCTTTTACTTTCATGTCACATGCATTCCCTGAACTTTCTTCACCCTCCTACTCTTCTAATAAGATTTCTACTGCTTCTCTCCTTATTCCATGACCTCACTCACATATATACCTGATTTGCACATGAGAAAAAATAGAAAATAGGATACTTTGGCTTTCTGAATCTGGCTAATTTTGCTGAGAACAGTGACTTTTACTTTCATCCAGTTCCTGAAATGTCATGATTTAAGTTTTCTTTATGGCTGAATAAAATCCCCTTGTGCACTTGACCTCACTGTCTTTATCCACTCCTGTGGGCAGTCATCTCTGCTGGGTCCATCACTTACCTATTGTGAACAGAAGCACACCTGTCTTGTAGGAAGGTCAAGTGTGAGAGTGAAAGGCACTCATTGTGCACTGTTTCCTTTTTCCTCCTGTGACCATCCAGGTGTCAGCACTGAAAATGTTTCAACTTTGGAGCCTTGCTGTCTTATGTGGCCTGCTCACTAGGACCTCAGCTACACATTTCGGTAATATTGGCAGTGACCTGAGTAATTTCAACTTTCTGAATTCTGTCTCTGGAAGTGAGTCAATATATCTCCCCTTATATAGCTGGCCCCAGAAGAAACCTTAATAAACTCTATGCCTGCAACAGCTGATGGGAGGGACTAGTGTGTGGCTTTTTGTGTGGCTCACTCAGAAATGTTCAGCCGTTCAATTCATGCCTCACTCATCTATCATTTTAGAAAGAAACAGTGCTGTGACATTATATCCTAATAGAGTTTTGTCAATATGCACACAAGATAAATTCATCAAAGTGAGATTTCAAAATTTTAAGAAGTGTGCACATCTTAAATTATGGTGGCTGTTGACACATATTTTCTCAGTATATTCCACTTTCTCTAGCAGTCTGCAGGAGCCTGTCTCCTGCTTCCTTGTAAGCTCTTACCTGGACACCTTTAACTGGGTTGTCAGAGATGAGAAGTTGTAACTTGTCTTATTTTGCTTTTCTCTAATCATAACAGTCCTTTCATTTTTTATATCTTTACTTTTAATTTACATAATTTAACTATCATGTTGTGTCAAAATTATTAGCATCTATTTCTGTACTTTACTTGACCTTTTCTTATTTATCTGTGTTGGCTGGCTGGAAATGAACCCATCAACCCACCTAGCGTAGATATCCATAAAGCCCCCATTATTTACTTAATGGCACCCCTGTTCACTGCCTTAGAAGAATGGGCTAACTGATAAACAGTTCTCAGAGAAATAGGAATGCCTCTGTACATACTACCTTTAAATTTTGTTAATGTTTAGGCATCTTTCGAAGATGAAGAAAGGAGCCATCTTCTCATTTCACTGAAGTAGAGAGAAAAGGGTGTCAGGTTCAAGGTTATGTAGGGAGTTGTATTGCAAAAATGTAGCTAATATTTAAGCAATGCTGGCTGAGGTGTACTTATCTGCATCATTATAATTGGTAGATCCTGTTGGCATAGAACCAAGATGCAGTGTTGTGATACATCTGTTTTATTAAAATGATTTTTTAAGATTTTGGTTTTGTTTATGTTTAGGTATCTTTGTGTATTTATCTGTGTGTGTGTGTTCCCAAAAGCCACAAGAGGATGTCAGATCTCCCAGAGTTATAAGTGGTTATGAGTCAGCCAAGATTTGTCTTGGAAACTGAACTCTAGCCCTCTACAAGAGCAGCAAGCATCCTTTTATTCTTTTCATTTATTTAAATTAAAGACAATCTTATTTTACATAAAGATCCCAGTTTTCTCTCCCTCCCATCTTTCCATGCCCCCATCAATCCTCCATCCCACCCCCATTCCACCCCCAAGGAGGATGAGTTCTGCCATGGGGAATCATCAAAGTCTATCACACCATTTGGGGCAGGGCCTAGGTGCTCCCCCATGTATCTAGGCTGAGATAATATCCCTTCATGGGGAATGGGCTCCTAACATCCGTGCACTAGGGATAAATACTGGTTCCACTATCAGAGGTCCAATAGACTGCCCAGGTCTCCCAACTGACACCCACGTTCAGGAGGCCTGGTTCAGTCTGATGCAGGTTCCCCAGCTGTCAAACTGGGGTTCATGAGCTCCCACTTGCTCACTCCAGTCAGGTGTTTCAGTGTGTTTCCACAGCATGGTCTTGACCCCTTTGCTAATCATTCCTTCCTCTCTATATCTGGGTTCTAGGAGTTTGGCTCAGTGCTTAGCTGTGGATCTCTGCTTCTGCTTCCATCAGCTACTGGATGAAGGCTCTAGAATGGCATTTAAGATAGTCATCAATCTCATTATAGGGGAAGGGCATTTATGGTGGCCTCTCTACTAATGCTTAGATTCTTAGTTGGGGTCATCCTTGTGGATTCCTGAACATTTCCCTGTGCCAGATTTCTCTTTAAACTTATAATGGCTCCCTCTGTTCACCTATCTCTTTTCTTGCTCTCTGTCTCTATTCTTCCTCATCTTGATCTTCCTGATCCCTCATGTTCTCTGCCCTTCCCCTTCTTCCTACCTCCCACCCCCTACACTCTTAGGTGCTGAGCCACCTCACTAATCTCACAAATTCATCGAAAATACAGATCGTATAAGGTCATACTTGAATGCTTTTACTTAGAACATTCGTGTGTGTGTGTGTGTGTGTGTGTGTGTGTGTGTGTGTGTGTGTGTGTGTGTGTGTGTGTGGTGTATGTGTTTAAAGCTTTAATTGGAGATGATAAATCTTTTCAACAGTACTTACAGATGCTCAATACAGGACAGGAAAGCAGTCTACAGAAACAAGTGCTCATCTTTGCCGGTGTATGGTTTCGGCAGCTAAAACCTGAGGATGAGCTGAAACATCACTGTACAGATGGGACAAAACATTTATGATATTATTATTATAATCTAAAATCTATATATCTACAGAAGTGAAACAGGTTACAAACTGGAGAAATTAAAAGGCAACTGTTTTACAGCCAATATTTTTTAAGCATCATTTTAACCCATTACTCATTTTACAAATAAGGGACTTTTTGTTGTTGCTGTTGTTGGGTTGTTTTGTTCCTGAATTTATAATTTCTTTCTTTCACAGGAGAGATATTTTCTACTCAAACATCCCAATTATTTCACACATGCTTTCTGGGACATGACTTGTATTGTATTCATTCCCTGCTTGTTCCCCGACTATATTCTGTTAGGATATTCTATCCTCCTGCTCCAATGTCAATTACCATTCTCTGGAACTGATTCCAGGCTGTCATTTTGGGACCCTATATCCCACTTTCACTGATTGTGGCAATATATGCCCTTGGTTCTAGATTTTTCCTTTGCTTAGTTATTCTCTCAACTGTTGACTAAGTTTCTCAAACTCACATGAGCGTTTTACTAAGAGGGACGGATGCTTGTGACACCACTGAAAGCAGGTATACACAGTCAACTCCATTTGCTTGGCCAATAATCGACAGTTTTGTTGATACATACTTAATATACATTAGTATGAAGTAGCAAGTGAACAGTGCATGCACCCAGCTGTGTGCACATATTTCCTACCCTTAGGGGTCTCAGGTTCCTCTTCTATACAGTGGAGATGGTGACAGTCTTTCCCTCACTGGGCTGTTGCTGAGACTGAGTGAAACAGTGCAGGGAAACTGACTTCTTTGAAACCAGGAGGATTGGAAATCTTTTCTGTTGGTGTAGGGGACTTATTCATGACTGTTTTTGACAGATGACACTCAGAACATGAAGTTGAATCTGGGGTTGCTTCAGAAAACCACAGATTGGCCATTAGCCAAGAAAAGCATTCTAGAAGCGTTCAGCACACTGAAACTGGACAATTTAAAACTTTCATCTCAAGATGTTTTACGGTGAGTTGGTACTTCTTAGATTCCAGAAAATGGACTTCCTGACTGCCCAATGTCAAAGACAGGTGGAAAAGCCTCATTGTCCCCCACTGAGCTGAGGAGGTCTGAAGGAAGCCTCATTAGAGCTTGAGTAAGTCTGAGGCAGGGCTACAGGGATAGTTTGGTTTTCAGTCTATAACTCCATGCTCAAAGGGAACATTCCATTTGTCCTCATCTCCACCTGCATCTTGGTACCCAAAACATTTCCCTAAGAACAACACCGTTATACTTCAGATACAGCTGGGAGTAAAAGCCTTGTCCTTTTATAGGACAAGAACCTGGAATTTATACTCCTAGTCTCAAGCAGAAGTTTCATGGAGTTTTGTGTCATACAATTCTGAGTTCAAGATCTGGGTCTGCTGCCTATTTTTTCCCTGGCTCAGTCAACTGCACCTGAGAGTTTAGATGTTCCCTTTTCTGAGTAGGATGTAGTGATAACAAGACGGTGGTGAGGAGAGGCACAATGCTACAAGGACTGACAAGAGGGCCCATGTGGGTTTTGAGCAGGTTGCAAAACATTGAATTCAGAATACTGGACTTGCAAGCTGGACTGTCTTCTGATGGCAAAGACATGGACCTGAATATGCCCCTGACTGTGAATGCCTCTCTGTTTCTGTGAGTATGATTTCATTGTATTTATAGGTTGGGGTGTTATGCAGCCTATTTGAGTGGGCATTAAATTCCCAGCTACTGTGTGGACTCTGAACCTGGTGTCCCAATCCATAAAAGAGAGGAACATCTGGGGCCCAAAATATCAATATTTAAAATATTCTAGTGAAAATTATTCATATTAAGGTTCTTTCAAAAGAATGTCCAATGCAATGACTAGTGTGTATGTGTGTGTGTGTGTGTGTGTGTGTGCGTATACATGTACACTCATGCATATAAAGTTTCACATGTAGACTCACTTGTGCCTGTAGAGGTCAGAGGTCGACATCAAGTATTGCCTCAATCATTTGTCATATAAATTTTTGATCTGGATTCTTTCAAAGAACATGGAAATCATAGATAAGAGATAGATGTAATCAATAAGAGAAATATAATTTTGAAGATTTTAGTTTTAAAGGACAGATAAAAGAAAATACAGCCAAGAAGCTGGGCAAGAGATATTCTAGATGATGGGGATTTCACTCAAGAAAACACATGGCCAGCATGTGTGAGACCCAGGATTCTATCACCAGCTCTGGGGTGGAGGGTATAAATGAGATGCATTTATGAAGTCATGAGAGGTGACACTCTGAGGCAGTTATATTTCTATGCCCAGGGTTTCTTGATTTAAAAAAAAGAATGTGATTTCCCTCGTAGCACTGTTATAATAACAAAATGGATTAAACTGGGCACTAAACTTTAAATGAATGCCTAAAGGTAATTGGTTCCACAGAATATTAGCAATTATTTTCATTATTATCTGAGGCCAAATAAAAATCTCACCTGTACTAAACATACATAGCCCAGAGAAATCATATAGAAATGTGTGAATTTTTGTAGAGAACATGTAATATATTGACATTACTGTTATAATTTTGACATTGCCCATAAACACCAAGCATAGATTCACCCAGATGGATGAAAACCAAGAAAACCTGCAAAGCTTTGTAGACCTCTGTCTGGTGTGTCTTGTTTCCTTAGGCCTAAGTTTGGATCCAGGGGTGACTTCTCTGTTTCCTTCAACCTCACAACTTCACTCACTGTTGAAACTGATGCCCAGACTGGCCTTCCAATCCTGGCCACAGGGGAATGCTGGAGTGATGCAGACAAAGTCACCATTTCCTTGTTGGGTAGGTAAGCCCCATTCATTCCAGCAGAGCTGAGCTCTTAGGGAGACTTTAGGACCCCTGATTCTTATCCTATTCCCATACCTTGGAAGCAGCAAGGTGGAATACACAATCAGGCCAGCCTCGTGGATTAACTCTGTCACAACTATAAACTCTTACTCTGCAGCTTCATCTTTTGAGGCTTCAGTTTACATATCCATGGGTTTGAATAGTAGAGATCTATACTCATAAGTTAGTGAGATGAGGACATGAAAAAAAAACACACGTTTACCCAAGGGCCTGGAACTTGCTAAGTGCTCAAGAGACACGAGATCCACATTGACCCTATGGACTGTCCCTTTCCATTGCTGAGGCAAGAGGATGACCTCTTTAGCCATAATCATGCATTTACCTATGATGACTTTCAGCTATCTCAATGTGCATCATTCCTTAAATGATGTTAATATTACATCCCCCTGGAGGTAGGATGAAATTAAATGCTAGCATGGGCCATGATTGTCCTGAATTTTTCTCTATCTTCTGTAAAATTCCTGCAGTGAAATATTAACATCCAATCCTGTCTTTCCATCACTGATTCCTGTTTATCCTCAAAATCTGCAACTTTAATTTCATGCTTGAGAAAGTGATTTGGTTTATGCACAAGATGGGGAGGAAGTTATGCTACCTAGTATCTGAGAGAGGATACTTGGTCTGCAAGTCACATGCTGGGACTAGAGATCTATGGTCAAGAATAGAGGGATGATCTCTGTTACCAGCATGGATAACTATGACCTTGATGTAACCCAACCTCTGTAATCCAAAGATCTGATATCAAAACAAAAGCAAAATCCAAAGGCCTGGGAGCATCAGGGAACTGCCAAGCAGACCTAGGAAACTCGTGTTGGCCCCACTGGGTCTGAATCCCCATGGACATAGAGTCTCTCATGATATAGCTCTGTCTTCACCTTCCTTTAGACACATTGGCTTTTGTTCTCAGCCTCACATAAGCTCTTTGTTACTTCAAGACCTTTGCATGTAAGCTGTGGTTATGTAAACACATTTGTCCTCACTCCAACTCAATGTGTCTTTCCACATTTCAGGGTCTTTGCTAGATTCCTTCTCTTTCCTAATAAGAATATACTCCTGTCCTTCAGAGTACTTGTTCCTGTTGTCACGGTGTGCACACATGTTTTGAGATGTTCAGGGTTACACTGTACAGGTCTGATTAGCTTCAATATAAGAGAACTACCTGCTTCTGTCTCTTCTCTCTTCTGAGGACTCAGATCTGGTGACAGCACACCAGATGTCACACTCTATTTAACTCGACTTTTTCTTTGCTTATTTTGTGTTGGGGAATAAGTGTGTGTGTGGGGCACACGTGCACGTGTGTCAGTGCTAGAGCTCACCAAGTAGAGGCTGAGGACTCTCCTATGCCTCTATCTTCCACTCTGGATTACAAGTGTTTGCTCTCACCTGGCTTCTTTCTTTTTTTTTTTTTTTTTTTTTTTTTTTTAAATATGGTGCTAGAGTTGGAAGTCAGGCCCTCGTGCTACAAGGAAAATATTTTGTGGACTGAACTATGCCTTTGGCTGCATTTTCTTATTATAGTGAAAACAGATCTACTATTTTCTAGGTAGGCATTGTTCTGATCCCTGAACCATTTGTTGAGTAAGAAGTAAGTCCTCTATCTCCTGCAACATGTCCCGAGGAAAAACAGGCAGAGGACTATTTTGTCCATTAGTGAATCCAAGGAAAACTAGGAGCCCTACTCAGACCATCATACTTAGTAGTGCACAAGGAGAGCACACCCTCCCTTCAGTGAGCACTCAGGATGGGCTGCCCCAGGAGATGACAGCTGGATGAGAGTTGAAGGGGATGGGGTAACCTCAGTGTGACTTGTTTATGAAGGAAGTTAAAGGCTGTGTTTTGCCCAGTGTACCAAGGCTCAGCCTGGTGCCATGTAAATAGAGGCTGAGTGAATGGTGCTGTGTCAGGGCTGTGATGAACATCCATGACCTGAGGAAGCAGCTGCTTATGGTTTAGATGTTCAGATGTTCAGTGATTGTCCATCTGGACATGGTGCACTGGGCAACAAAAATGAGCTCATAGAGCAGAGTTGTGGGTCACCCAGCTCAGAGAACTCGCATCCATACTGAACTTTTGGCCAAACTTTGTAAGTCCTTTCTTTTCCAGAAAAAAAAAACTATGTCGACCTTGTTCTGAAAACTACATCTGGCGTCCTTAAAATGGTACTGGCAGAGTTCGTGATAAATGAAGTAAGTCCCCAGCTGTTAGCACCCAGAGCCAGGATTGGTAGGGACAGGAGAAGTATTTGTAGGTATTATGGTTGTGTGCTCAGGACATTGTCTCCTTTGAGAAATAGATTTCTGTTTGGGAAGTCTGATGGCAGCCCCCTCAGTAGCTGGGCTACAGAGAGAGAGAGAGAGAGAGAGAGAGAGAGAGAGAGAGAGAGAGAGGAGAAGTCACAGAGATGATGTGTTGAGCTGCTTACCACATCTATTTCCACCTGTGCCCTTAAAGCTAATGTTTTCTTTAATCACACTTTCACTTAAATGGCTGTATTTAAGCACCTGTGAAGGAGAAGCAGCAGGGAGCTGAGAACTGGGGCTCCACAAAGACTTAAGCCTTCTGAGGTTCAAGAGTTCAAAGTTGTAGAATCTTGGGTGTTGTTCTGGATTCTAGATCTTCAGTTCCTGAGAATCATAGATCATGAGGTGATGGGTTCTCAGCAGCCCAGGGCAGCTCTGATTCAGGCTACTGCAATTGCATAGTTCCACATTGCTAAGATGAACTGTTCTCAGGTCCTGGAAATGAACCCATGTGTTGGGGGAGGGTGGGCAGGGTGTTTAAGCAAAGTCTCATCATTTTGCCTTCTCCCCCTTCCTCCTTCTCACACCTTCTCTCTGGACCTCAGATATGTCCACTGTTCCAATCCCTCCTCAGCAACCTGAACGTCAATCTTATTCAGGATCTCCTCTGTAAGTCACAGCCTGGGGACTGGAGTGGCTTCCATGGGGGCAAGGCAACAGCTGTACAAGTGCCTAAGAAAGGAGGGACCTTGCATCCTGACCAAGGCTGGCATTTGGATTTATCTCCACCCACCTATCACTGGAGGCCTCTTTTGAGACTTTTGCTCCCCATGTTTGACAGGGAAGCAGGCCTCAGAAATAAGTCACTGATAGGATCAGTCCCTGGAGGTGGCCCTTCTACAGATGTCCCTTGACACAGTTTTCTGTATCTTTGCCTGCACTATCTCATTGGGTCCTCACAAGAGTTTGTACAGTAGGGCACTGTCATTGCCTACATACAGGTGAACAGTGACACACTTGAAGTCACATAGGAGTCAGAGTGACAGGCTAGAAGGAAGGTAATGAGTTGGGTGGGCCTCTCTTCAATGTCCCATGATGAAGACTGAGGCTGCTCTTGACTTGATTTTTTCAGCTAATCTACAGACAGAACCATTAGCAGTCTCCATCTGAAGAGGAAGGAGCAGAAGAAGGAATGCTGTGTCTCCTGCTGGTATGGGTAGCATGCCAGTTACTTTCCTATCGTGACAAAACAACATGACCAAGGGAAATGTAAATGGAAGTACTTAGTTTTAAACTCAGGATTCCCCAGGGTGTGGCCCATGACCATCATGGTGAGGAGCAAGACAGCAGGTAGGCAGGTTTGCACTGGAGCATTAACTGAGAGCTTATGTATTTAGACTCAATCACCAGGCCAAGTGAGCTAACTAGGAATGGCATACCCTTTGGAAATCATAAGGCCCATCCCTAAAGACACACCTGCTCCAAGAAGTTCCTACCTCCAAATCCCTCCCAAGTTCATGTAACTGGGGACCAACTATTCAAACACATGAGCCTGTTGAGACAGTACCCCACAGCTAGACTCTGCACCCTGACAGGGCCAGGCTTGTTCTGCTTCTGTCACAAGACTAGAGAAACTGAGCCCTGATTTCGACTCCAGTAGGATGAGTACACCTTTAACACTGAGCCTGGATCACGAACTGGACCCAGCTAGGATCTTTGTTTCTGTGTGAATTTCCTGGAAGTTTTTGACTGTGTCCTAGCTTGGAACACGGATACTTTTTCATGACCTTCATCCAGACCTTGGCTTCATGGGCATGGCCTCTACTCAATCTTTTCTTATCTTCCCTTGTTGGAAGGAAGGGATATGAAAAGGTCAGAGCCAGCTGGGAGAACAAGACCACACATCTACAGCTGCCTATGTTCTCTCCATCACCTAATGCATGTTGGCCCCTCAGGAATGGGTGAAAACAGTGAGCCCAGGCTACTGTGATCTATTCAATGTCCAATGAAAGCCTGCCCCCACTGCTGCTGTGACAGTCAATGCCCTTACACCCTGTGTTCTCTTTCCAGGCTATTCCCCAGTGGCTTCATCAGACTCCCTGTGGCATTTTTTTTTATATAAAGTGCTGCCAACATCCACAGAACCCACATGAATGACCCTCCCTGACTCCTTTCCTCTGTCAATGGTACCTATACCTGTTTTCACCACACCAGCATTAAAATCCTACTGCACCCTGATGTGTGGCTTGTCTCATTTTTTGCAATAGGAGTTGTTGGCAGGGTGTGGGGTATATGTGTAGCCAAGTGTCTGAAGCACACCCTCAGAGCTGGAAAGGACATTGGGACTTACCTTACAGTTTTTTTTTTAATTTTATTAAATTTATTCATTTAATTTACATACCAATGAAAGTTTCCCCTCCCTCCTCTCCTCCTTGTTCCTTCTCCCATATTACTTCTGCCCTCCCAATCCATTCCTCCTTTGATTCTGCTCCCAAGGTTATCAACAAAGCATATCAAGTTGAGGTAGTACTAAACTCCTCCCTTTGTATTTAGGCTGGGCAAGACAACTCAGTATGAGGTATACATTTGCAAAAGCCAGCCAATGTGTTAGGGACAGGCCCTGCTCCCACTACTAGGAATGCTATACAACTGTCACATATATATAGAGGCCCATGCAGGCTCCCTAGCTGTCAGTCTGGACTCTGTGAGATCCTATGAGCCCAGGTTAGTTGTTTCTGTGTTCCCTTGTGATGACCTTGACCCTACCCTACCCTGGCTCATACACTTCTTCCTCTCTCTCTTCAACAGGATTTCCTGAGCTCAGTGCTTGGCTGTGGTTCTCTACATCTGTTTCCATAAATACTGCATGAAGGCTCCCTGATGATAATTGGGGTAGAATCCAACCTGATTGCAGGATATGGCCAATTCAGGGTACCTATTCACTATTGCTAAGAGTCTTAGTTGGGGTCATCTGCATAGATCAGAGGAGTTTTCCTTGAACCAGGTTTCTAACTGACTCTAAAATGCCCCATATCAAGACTTCTCTTTCAGTACTCTCTGCCTCCATCTACCACCAACCGGAACCCCCATGTTCCCATCCTCTCCCACCCCCAATCTACACCATACATTTGCTCAGCATAATAGTGCCTGTCTTCCCAGCCCCACAAGGCACCAGGTTAGACTTTGTTTTCTATTTGGAGCCTATGGCAGATATTCCTTAGCCTACATGTGGGTCACTTTGCCTTACTTGGTCCATTATGGTGCTGGGAAGGCTAGCTTATATTTTTAAAGACTTGTTGGGTTGCTTAGAATGTGGTCCATTTCAGGGGCAATTCTATGAACTTCTGAGAAAAATGTATACTTTGGATCAGTTGATTGGAATGTTCTACAGATATCTGGTGTGTTTGATCTGTGGTGTGGTTTAGCTCTGCAGTTTCTTGTTTGATTTTTTGTTTTGGGTGATTGTTACAGCAGGTTTTTCCTGCCGGCTGCCCCCAGTCCTGCCGCCACGTGAGCCCCAAATAACACGCAGAGACTCTGTATTTGATACAATCCTGTTGGCCAGTTACCATTATTGTTTATGGGCTAGCTCTGTCTTAATTATTAACCCATTTCTACTTATCTAAGTATTTCCACGTGGAGACAGAAAAGAGGAAATGATGGGAGATGTTATTCTGTAAATATGTTTCTCATACTGGTTAATTAATAAAGCCCTGTTGGCCAATAGAAAACTAGATAGGCGGGGCTAGGAGACTAGGAGGAGGAAAGAGGAAGTAGTTAGAGGAGTCAAGATGTAGACCAGGGAGGAAAGAAGATGTCAGCTGCGGCTCCTGGATAAGATGAGCCACGTGGCGGCGGGACCTTGGAGGCAAGACCAGGAGGCCGGCGGGTAGGAAAAACCTGCCGCAACAGGTGATCCATCTAAAGATAAAATTAGGATAATGATGCCAGTCCATTTTCATTTCAGAATCCATCCAACCATTTATGGTCATTTTCATTTTTATGAAATTTTATAAAATGCTTCCCACATTTTACATTTATAAATTTATATTTATATTTATAATTGTTACATTTACTAATGAAATGTTTACTGTTAATATGCAGTAGCTTTCTCTGTCTCCTATAACTAAATTTGGACTGAAAGATTGACTTTTATCCTTTGGCTCTCTGTCTGCAGGTCTCTTAACCAGTGAGGTTTGTTTCTTAAAGAGATATTTTATTTTTATAAGTCCAGACTCTTTATTTTATGAACCAATTTCTATCATCTACAACTATAGTACAGACTTCAGTAAAATCCCAAATTCAATTTTTTGTATGCAACTTTATTAATATATGCAATCATATTTCCATAAATCAGAGTAGCATGTACTGTAAATAAATTTAGGATTTTGATAAATCATTCTTACTGAGACTTTTAGACTTTTTAAAGTGATCAAGGAGACATCTCTCTCTGTCTCTCTCTCTCTCTGTCTCTCTCTCTGTCTCTCTCTCTGTCTCTCTCTGGTAACATGGGCAACAGACATCAGCACAGACCCCAGATGAAACAGGACTATTGACCTATACATGCCCAGCAACAACTACTTGGTCCTAGATGTCACCATGGCCCCAGGTGGCTGCCCAGGCTACCCCAAGCTGTATGGCTCCAGCAGAAGTATGACTGTCAGGCACCAAATGGCCTGAGGTGTCATTCCAGACCCTGAACATCCTCAAAGTCTTCAATGGTAATAGGAGCCATGGATATCAACACAGACCACTGCTGCAGCAGGGCCATAGACTTAGAGATTGCCCTTGGCTGCAGCCCCAGCCTAAATATCACCATGGCCTCCAGTGGCAAGCAGACTACCCATATCAGTCTGTTCCTAATTACCTCCCTCTCTTCAGATCTGCCTCTCTCCACAGAACATGAACCATTCTGCCTCTCTCTTTCTCATATTCTATCATATATTTTCTTGTCATAATGTTGCTGGTGATTTTTTTTTTACTCACTCAGGGGAAGCAGTCACAGACAGAGTTGTGGGTGTCCATCACTTACCTGGCCTTAATGGCTGATACATTATTTCTTGAATCCAGTCAACCAGTGCATCTCCTTATTGATAACTTTAGGCCATTTACATTTAAAGTTTTAATCGAACCATGTTGACTAATTCCTATAACAAAACTCCCCATGTGATTGATATGGGTATGGATTTGTACATACTATAACACACTTGTGCAGGTTAGAGAAAACCTTTTGGAAGTCAGTTCTCTCCTACCTTGTTGAGGCAGATTCTTCCACTCCAGGCTAGCTGGTTTGTGAGCTCCTGTATGATTCACTATTTTCTTGTCCCCCATTTCATCTCACTGTATCACAGATGCTATCCAAACACATCTGACATTTTGTGGATTACAAGGATGAACTCAAGGAATCAACCAGCCTCATATTCTTATTGAACAAACAGGAAGCCCTCCTGCTTGTCTTGATAGATATAGCTGTGTGCTGTCCATGGTTCTGAACTCTATCCACTCCTGAATACTGAGAACACATTCCTATATTCTGTATTCAAGAAGTGTCCTTTCCTTCATTTTGGCCTGCTTCAAGAACAAATACTCAAAATCATCACTGTATTCCCTACTGACCATGAGATGTATTTTACTTTTAATACAGGAAACATCTACACATAGATAAAATTCTTCCTGTGCTAAACCAGGAGGAGGCTAAGTATTCTCCTGACTGCATATAGCAGGTGCCAATACATACTTGTGCATGTGTGACTGGATGTGTGGGGTCCTGCCACAGTCACACAGTGGATATGTGGGCCGTCTCTCTATGTTTCTCCAACTCTGTGCATAAAGAAAGCTGTGAGATCAGCTTTAAATGGAATGTCTCCATCAAATGCCTTCCATTAGCGCTCAGGGATCCTTGCAAAGAAGAAGAAGAAGAAGAAGAAGAAGAAGAAGAAGAAGAAGAAGAAGAAGAAGAAGAAGAAGAAGAAGAAGGAGAAGAAGGAGAAGAAGGAGAAGAAGGAGAAGAAGGAGAAGAAGGAGAAGAAGGAGAAGCAGAAATAGTGTACGAGCTAGAATGGATTGAGGGCATGAGGAAAACAAGACCCTCTAATCAACATGAGTAAAGCACATATGAAATCAGAGACTGAAGCAGCATGAATGGGGCCTACACTGGTCTGCAGCAGGTACTCTGAATTTATGTCTTCCAGTTTAGTGTATTTATGGAATTCCTGAGTGTTAGCAAGACTGGGCCTTTCTTTGAGTCTCATGCCTTTTTTGGGGATTGCTCTTTTTCTTCTGCTGCTTTGTACTGTTCAAATTCAAAGTGATAGTTTTTGTTTTATCTTAATATATTTTATTTATTTAAAAAGTGAGAGAGAAAGCTGTGAGGTATTCCTTAATATCCCTTCCAGCTTTTTGATCTGTCTGTCACCTAGTTGCAATCTCACAACACACATATGCCACATCCTGCCAACAACTTCTAATACATGGACTGATGCAAACTGCTCAATAGGATGAAGTTAGGATTTTAATTCTGGGGTGTGTGATAACAGGTGTGGAGACCACTGAGAAAAGAAGGAAGCCTGGGAGTGTCTTCCAGCTGGGATCTTTCACAGTTTGTGTGGAAAATAGGAGCAAATCTCAGAGACAGACTGCCATGGGAAGTAAGATGAAGCCATTGTGCACCAACCTGAAATAAGAACAAAAGTTGTCTGAGCATTGGTTGTCACAACAGCAGTGGGACTGACCTCCTCTGGACACTGCTGACACTGACAGTAGCTTGTCTTCACTCTGTCCACTTATTCCTATAGTGCCCAAGATGGCTTAGGCCACACAAAAAGGCAGCTATGGATTTGTGGTCTTGCTCAGGCACTTAACCCTGTCACCATCTCATCCTTTCTTCTGGAGCAATAGAAAAGATTGAGTAGAGGAATTCCTAAATTAAAGTGAAGGTTTATCCCATGGCCAAGTGTTTACACAAGAAGTTAGGACTCATTAAATAACTCCCAGTAAAGTCATACAGTAGTAGATGCTGGCTCACATGGGGTTCGTGAAGCAAGGTGCACCAAAATCAGAGTTTATCCTGGGGTCAGTATCAGGCCTCAGCTGCTCTTGGTGACAGAAGCAAAACAAGCCTGGCCTTGGCTCCCTGATAGGCTGCTGTACACCATATGTTTAGGTATTTGAATACTTGATGCCCAGTTGGAGGAATTGATTGGGAAGGATTAGGAAGTGTGTGGACTTGTTGGAGGAACTATGTCACTAGGGATGCACTTAGAGGTTTCAAAAGGCCATGCCATTCCAAGTTAGTTCACTCAACTTGATGGTTTTATCTCAAGGTGTAAGCTTTCAGCTACTGCTCCAGTACCATGCCTGTGTGCCTGTTGCCACGTTTCTCACCATGATGGTCATGAGCTGTGATTCTCTGGAATCATGAGAACCATTTATAAATGCTTTCTTTTATACTTTGCCTTGGTAATGCTGTTCTGTCACAACAGTATAAAAATAACTAGAACACTGTACCAGCGGGAGACATCATGAAATCCCTTCTTCGGCTCTTTCTCTTCAGATGGAGACTGGTAACTTCCCTGTCTGTAGATTAGCTGAAGGAAGCAAGTCAAGACCAGCCTCAGTCTTTGTCATGGGTAACTGAGTCCCACTCAACTTGTTATCTCCTTCCAGCCCCATTATTCTATCATCTGTGTGACCGCATGTATGTCACTGTTCACCTGAAAGTAAGCAATGGCAGTACCCCAATGTACATACTCTTGTGAGGACCCAATGAGGCAGTGCATGCAAGACACAGAAGACTGTTTAAATTGATATCCATAGAAAGGCCAACTCCAGGTCCTGACATATCAGTGCCTAATCTGTTGTCCCAGAAACCCTGTCAAACATGGGGAGCTGAATTTACACTCAAAAGAGGCCCCAGCGAGGGGAAGAAAGGCCAAAGTCCCACCTTGTCCAGGACACAAGGTCCCTGTTGGTTTGGCCCAAGGAATACACTCCAGTAACATACTGTGACTTACAGAGCATGGCAAGAACATGAGTTGAGTTCATGTTGCTGAGGAGGAACTGGAACAGTGGACATACCTGAGAGCCAGAGAGAATAGGGGGATAAAGAAGATGGGAGGGAGAAGGAAAACAGATGTGACTCTGCTGGCAACACACTGACCACTGACTCCCAATAGGTGGGCTCATTTATAAGACCAGAGTACAGTTAACCTTAGCAATCTGGAACTATGAACCATAGTGGCCTGAGTCACAGCTGTTCCAGGCTGCTGAGAATCCACCACCTCTGGACATCAGAAGTTCAGGATATGAAGATCTAGCATCCAGAACCTTAACACCCCAGACTCCTGAACTTTGAACTCTTGAACCATGGAAACTCAAACCTCCAGGGAGCCTACTTCCCAGCTCCCTGAAGCTTCTCAATCACCGATGATTAAATGCAGTTCATCCTAATCAAAGAGGGTTGATTACAAAGAAACATTAGCTTAAAGGGCACAGGTGGAGCATGGATGTGGTAAACAGCTCAAGGCAGCATCTGTGATTCCTGTCTCCTCTCTGTGTGGCTCAGATACTGATGGGGAGGAGGAGGTGCCCACAGACCTCCCAAAGAGAAATCTGCACCTCACAGGAGACAGTGTCATGAGCATACATCCATGCATACAGATACCTCTCCCACCCCCACCACACCTGGCACTTGGTGCCAAGATCTTGAGGACTTACTTGGTTTTTTATAACAAGGGACACTATCTTTTTCAGGAGGTTAGATACACTATCCACTGCTCTCTGGATCTGAGTGTTTTCTCTGGAAAAGAAACGTACAAAGCTTCATCAGTAGTTCAGTATTGCCATGAGTGTCCTCTGGAGGTCACATGACCCACTACCTCTTTTTGGTCTCTATCCATCTTGTTCAGTGGACCATGTCAGGATGGCCCATTACTGAGCTTCTGAACACCTCATGCCTAAGTATCTGCTTCCTTGGTACCTAGGTACTTCATCACAACCCTGAGACAGCACCATTCACTCCTATTTACACAGTACCATGCTAAGTCTCAAGGTTACTGGACAAAAATTGAACTGTTACTACTTCATAAGCAATTCTCACTGAGGTTGCCTTCTCCCCACTTTTAACTCTCAGCCAATTATTATCTCCTGAGTTTCCATCCTGATTATTCACTGACAGGACTGTTTACTCTCCTTGTGCCCTGCTAAATAGTATGGTCTGTTTAGGGCTCCTTACTTTCCTTCAATTGACTAATAAACCAAATACTTCTCTGCCTGCCTTTTCCTTGGGATATATTCCAAGAGACAGAGAGCCTATGTGTTTCACCAAATCATTCTCTAGAGCTTAGTATAATGTCTGCCTGGTGCATAATAGATTTTTGGCTAAATTTGAGTTAATCAGGATAAGGAGATAGCTAGCTCATCTACATTTGGATTGTAGCATGGGGAACTGAGTTTAATCTCTAGTACCCACACTAAAGAAAGAGAGGAAAGAAAGAAAGAACAGGAAGGAATGAAGGAGGGAAGGAAAGGAAAGGAAGGAAGGAAGAAAGAAAGAAAGGAAGAAAGAAAGAAAGAAAGAAAGAAAGAAAGAAAGAAAGAAAGAAAGAAAGGAAGAAAGGGAAGCCAGGTGATAACTAACACTTGTAATCCAGAGTTGGGGAGACAGAAATAAATAGATTCCTTGGGTTAGTTGGTCAACCAACTTAGACTACTTGGTGAGCTTCATACCACCAACACATATGCATGTGTGTCCATATAGAAAACCCTTTTCTTCCGTACACAAAACAAGTAAAGGAAAAAGTCCAATTAAATATACAGTGACACCTGGTATGGGTTACCTGACTTTGATCCTAGTCCTCAGGACAAATAAACAGGAGATCTTTGAGACTAAAGTTGAACAGAGCTGTACAGTGAGACTGTCTCAAAATGTGTATGCACACACAATGTCAACAGGAACAAGTACTCTGAAGGCTAAGAGTATGTTCTTATAAAGAGAATACATCTAGCAAAGATCCTGGAAAATTAAAAGGTGCATTGAAATAGTGTAAAGAGAAAGATGTTTTATGTAACCAGAATATTCATGAAAAGGTCCTATGGCAGGAAAGAGGCACAGAACAAAAGCCTATGTGTCTAAAGTTGAGTAAGGGCACATAAACATCATTAGATTCTTCTTGGCCATAGAGATTCAGGTCCAGCAGCATGAGTTTTTTGGGTCTTTTTTGGCAGGTCAGTGTCCAGTATTACCCAGGCATTTGGATGTGAATTTCAAAACAGTGGTCCTGTCCATGATTTGAGATCATATCTTTGGTAGAGTGAGGATGGTTGGCCTTGGGACATGGTATCAAGGCTGGAAACAGAAGTCATTCCTTTATTCTTAATCAAAGCTACCCAGCCCCACACCTTGACTTTTGTGCCATGTTTCCTATCATAATGGCACACTAGATAACATCACTTTCTCCCACCCTTGTCCAAGCCAAACATGTTCCTTTAAGCATACAATAAAAGATGCAGATTTTGAGGATTAATGGGGATCATTTAAGGAAAATTACAGGATTAGGATGTCAAGAACTTGCTTCAGAATTTCCCCAAATGTAGAGATTGCTTTAGGACAATCATGGCATATACCATCATTTAATTTCCAAATCATCTCCCACCTTAATGTGGATATAATATTAACATATTCAGAGACACAAGGCAAATTGACTCAGGTGAATGGCACCATAGGAAAATGCATGATTATGGCTAGAGAGGCTGATCCTCCTGCCTCCACAATGGAAAAAAACAGTCTATAGAGTCAATGTAGATCTAATGGTACTTGAGCATTTAGCATGTCCCAGGCTCTTAACTAAATATGTATATTTCCTCATGTCTTCATCCCAGAAACAGATGAATACAGATCTCTACTGAGGCCTCAAAAGATGAAGCTGCAGAGTGATAGTGCTGACAGCTGTGACAGAGTTGGTATTAGAGTCTGGCCTGATTGTGTATTCTATAATACTGATTCCAGGTTTAGGAACAGGATTGAAGTCATGGGTCCTGAAGCCTCTTTGAGAGCTCAGCTCTGTTGGAATTATGAGCCTTACCTGTCCAACAGGGAAATGGAGATTTGGTCTGCAACACTTGAGCATTTCCTTATGGCCAGAGTGGGAAGGCCAGTCTGGGCATCAGTTTGAACAGTGAGTGAAGTTATGAAGTCCATGGATATAGATATGTTAGCTGTGGTACCAATGAGAGGCCTGCAGAAAACAAGACTCATACTGGGCACAGGTCTAGAAGGCTTTGCAGTTCGCAGTGGTTTTTATCCGTCTGGGAGCACACATGCAGGGTTTCTATGGGCAATGTCAACGTTATCTGGATCACATCAATCTGAGAAGTATTTTTGTTGTTGTTTTACAAAATTTACGTTTTTTGCATGAGACTTCATGAGCCATGAATGTTTATCACATGTGATATTTTTACTTGACACAAATCTAATCACTAAATAAAAACAATCAATAACATTTTGTAACACTAATTACCTGTAGGCATTCATTTAAAGTACTGATTGGTTTAATACATTCAATTATTACAACAATGTTAGAAGGGAAATCACACTCTCTTTTCTGATCCAAGAAACCTGGGCATAGAGACAGATGTAAAGTAGCTACCCCAGGATATCACAACTCAGGACTTTATAAGAGCATCAAACTTATATATGCTCCAGTGCTAGTGATGGAAGTCAGGGTCTCAAAAAAGATATGAAAGTGCTCTTTCTGGACAACATACTCAGTCCCTAGAAATTCTTCTGAACAGGTTCTTCTCCATTTTTCTGTCTCTCTTTTTTAATTAAAAATTTTAAAAATCATATTTGACTTATATTTCATGTCTTATCCAAATCTGAGTTACAAGAACTTTGAGAAAACCTATCTCAAAAATTACTGTGGTAAGTAAATGAGGCAGATTCCTGATTTTGACTCCTGACCTCCAAAGATAAATGGAAATGGACATATGGAACCATATAGACAGTAGTGTACCTATATCACATGCACAAAATTATATTGCACAGGGGATTCTTCTAAAAGAGATTTAACATGGCTAGTTTTTATTGGAATACCTCCAATTATTCATATTTTAGGACTTAGAGGGTCTCCTCTTATATAGAGACACCACTTGCATTTCATACCCTAAATCCAAGTGACACATACTCACATAGACACAGAGGCAATCACAATCAAGGGCAACTTCAGGTCAATACTTTTCCGGTTGGAAGAAAGGCTAACAAGAATGTCCAGGATTCTGAGTTTGTTGATTTCAAACCTGTCCAAAATCCACAAGTACCCTCTTGTTATTTTCTTTGCAGCATTTGCACCTCTCTTCACCACCTTCTTGTCCTCACTACATCCTGTTCAGAAACGTGAGCCCCAATATTCTCAGACACTGTGCCGTAGACTGAGCAAGGGAAAAAATAGGCATCAGAGCCAGAAATTAAACCTGAAACTTTGTTATTCAAAACTCCATGAAGCTACTGCTTAAGAGTAAGAGACATGAATTCCAGATTTCTGTGCCTTGAAGAAACTTGGACTTTTAATCCCATTTATATTTATAGAAGAAATATGTTATTCTTAGTGAAAGGCTTTGGGTACCAAGATGCAGATGGATATGAGGACAAATGGAACATTCACCTTAAGCCTGAAATTACAGACTCTGGGATCCCAGACGTGGGAACTGTCAAAATGGGCACAGTAGTCCTGCCTCAGAATTACCCAAGATCTAATTAGCCTTGCCTTAGATCTCCTCAGCTCCATTGTGGTAGACAAGGCTTGCATATCTTTCTACAATATTGAACTGTCATCCTCAGGGAAGCAAAGAGGTACTGACTAACCTTATTTCATCCTTAGATGAATGTAAGTTTAATCTGCCGATGTCTGGTATGTTCACAGCTCCTAGTCTGTTCCTATCATCCACTGGCCATTTTGGGATTGTCCAAAGCAACCC